>CM054058.1:15654014-16396106 GCA_028641055.1 Alopecurus myosuroides
AAGCCTTCCTTGTATGATATGGCTTGTGATGTGTGTGTGTAATGTAAGGAACTCTGTTTAATTATGGTGATGAATGAAATGTTAGGCTTGGTTTCTGTTGATTGTCACTACTTTGCGTTCATTTCATTCAAGTTTGCGACTGCCCCGCTCTTGTTTTTGAAACATATCGCTAGTATTCCTTTTGTTTAAATATTAAGGTACTGGGTTTTCAAAAACAAGAATTTATTTCTTAGACTTACACATGTTTCACTTCAGCATGGCACCCCGTCGCGAACCCCCACCGCCACCACCACCCACAGTGGAGGCGCTGTTGGCCCTGCTGATGGAAGATCGCCAGGCCAGCCGAGATGAGAGTGCAGCCACCATTACCGCTCTGCAACAGCTAGCTGCTGCCGCCAACAATAATGGCAATGGCAATGGAAATGGTGCTCGCTCGAGACTGAGAGACTTTCAGCACACCAACCCCCCAGTTTTCACCAGGATTGTGGAGCCTCTCGATGCTGACGACTGGCTCCGCACTATTGCAAACAAGCTGGAAGTTGCTTCGGTTGATGAAAATGATAAGGTCCTGTTGGCCTCCCATTTTCTCGCTGGTCCTGCCAGGACTTGGTGGGAAACTACACGTGAGACTGTTGCTGCTGGTCACGTGTTCACCTGGGAGGAATTCTCTGCAAGGTTCCGCAAGTATCACATTCCCCAGGGGATGATGGCACTTATGCGGGAGAAGTTTCTAAATCTGAAGCAGGGAAGTATGCCGGTGTCTGAATACTGGGAGAATTTCACTACTCTGTCCCGGTATGCACAGGATGATATCAATACTGATGCTAAGAAGAAGGAGAGGTTCTTAAATGGGCTGGATGATGAGCTCCAGTGCTCTCTGGTAGTAGTTCCATTCCAGGACATGGAGACTCTTGCTAATGCCGCTATGGTGCTGGAGCACAAGCGGAAATCTGCCGATGATAACCGCAAGAGGAAAATGACTGCTCATGGAGGACCTAGTGCTCAGAGGACTCGCAACACTCCGTATGCGAGGCCACCAACCCACAAGGCGCCTGCTTACGCACCCCGCCCCAACCACAACTATGCACCAAGGCCCAACAACTACAACCACCCTGCACCGTATGCACCAAGGTACGGAGGAAACAGCTATGGTGGTAACCATGGGAATCACTCTGGGAATAATCATGGAAACCGCTATGGAGGTAACACTGGAGGAAATGGGAACCACACCAACAATGCTCCCAAACCAAACCCAAGCTCAAAGCCTTCTGGAGGTTGCTTTGCCTGTGGAAAGGAGGGTCACTTCGCTCGCGATTGCCCCAACAAAGCTACTGCTCCAGCCCAGCCTGCTGCAACCAAGATGAACCATGGTCCTTCCACTGGGCGGCAGAATAGGATGAAGGGACACCTGAACCATATCAATGCTGCAGAAGCTCAGGAGGCACCAGACATGGTGATGGGTATGTTTCCTGTCAACTCGGTACCAGCCGCAGTACTGTTTGATTCTGGTGCATCACATTCCTTTGTCACTAAACCGTTTGCTGAGAAAAGTGGTATGAAGCATTCCCGTATGCACAACCCTATGTTAGTACAAATACCTGGGGATAGTACTAAAGCCAACCTAATTTGCAATGAGGTACCAGTAGAAATTCAAGGGAAAACTTTTCATGCGGATCTTATAGTGCTGGGATCCAAAGGGATAGAAGTGGTACTCGGTATGAACTGGATGGCCAAGTATAAGGGAGTTATCGACTGCACTAAGAAATCTATTGAAATGATCTCAGAGGATGGGGAAAAGGTTGCGTACACTGCAACCCGACCCTCGTCACAAGTTCACTGCCACACTGGTATATCCCAACCTGCCCTTGAGGAAGTCCCGGTAGTTTGTGAATACCCGGATGTTTTCCCCGAAGAATTACCCGGTATGCCCCCTGATCGGGATATCGAGTTTGTGATTGAGTTAGTGCCCGGAACTGGACCCATAGCACAGAAGCCGTATCGGATGAACCCGAAGGAATTAGATGAGTTGAAGACTCAACTGGAGGACATGTTAAGGAAGGGATTGATTCGCCCTAGTGCATCGCCCTGGGGATCTCCGATCATTTTTGTGGGAAAACGGGACGGTACCACTCGTTTATGTGTGGACTACCGCAAGTTAAATGATGTTACCATCAAGAACAAATACCCGTTGCCCAAAATTGAAGACTTGTTTGACCAGTTGAATGGGGCTGTAATCTTCTCCAAGATTGACCTTCGGACTGGTTATCATCAATTGAAAGTTCGTGATACTGATATCCCAAAGACTGCTTTCACCACTCGTTACGGGCTGTATGAATACACCGTAATGTCCTTTGGTCTAACCAATGCCCCTGCCTATTTCATGAATCTCATGAATAAGGTATTCATGGATTTTCTAGACAAGTTTGTCGTGGTGTTCATTGACGACATTCTTATATATTCGAGGAGTGAGGAAGAACACGAAGAACATCTGAGACTTGTGCTCGGAACACTTCGTGAGCATCAACTGTATGCTAAGTTTAGTAAATGTCAATTCTGGTTGACGGAAGTCGGATTTCTTGGACATGTAGTATCTGCGGGAGGAATATCTGTTGACCCTGCTCTAGTTCAGTCTGTGGAGAAGCGTCCTGCTCCGACCAACCAGACTGAAGTCAGATCCTTTCTGGGTTTGGCAGGATATTACCGCAAGTTTGTTCAGGGATTCTCGAGTATAGCCAGACCCCTCACCCAGTTGCTCAATAAGGATAGCAAGTTCCTATGGACGGACAAGTGTGAAGAAAGTTTCAATGAGTTGAAGCACCGACTAGTGTCTGCCCCAATCCTTATAATGCCGGATGTCACCAAGAATTTCGACGTATATTGTGACGCTTCTAAGCTTGGTCTTGGAAGCGTGCTTATGCAAGAAGGAAAGGTGATATCTTTCATATCCCGCCAGTTAAGACCCCACGAGTTGAATTATCCCACTCATGACTTAGAGCTTGCTGCCGTTGTTCATGCTCTCAAGACATGGCGGCACTTTCTTATGGGAAGAAGAGTGGAAATTTACACGGATCATAAGAGTTTAAAGTATATCTTTACTCAACGTGAGCTCAACATGAGGCAGCGCCGCTGGATTGAGCTCATTAAAGATTATGATCTGAGTATTCATTATCACCCGGGAAAAGCAAATGTGGTTGCAGACGCTCTTAGTCGAGAGCCGGCCTCTCTAAATGCTATGATTTTAGTAAGGCAACCCGAGTTGTGGAAAGAGCTGGACCAGCTTGGTATTGAAGTGGTCAGCTATGGCATGTTGGACGCCATAGAACTTAAACCAACCCTGGTTGACCAAATCAAAGAAGCGCAGAAAGGCCAGAAAAGTATTGATGGGATTAAAGCCCGCATGGAGAAGGAAAAGGTTGCTGGGTTTACCATCGATGCTGATGGGGGATTATGGTATGAAGGCCGTATTTGTGTTCCCTCTGAATCTGATCTCAAGCAGACCATCATGGTCGAAGCTCATGAGACCATGTATTCTATCCATCCTGGAGGAACAAAGATGTATCAAGACCTGAAAGAGAGATTCTGGTGGCATGGAATGAAGCGAGAGATTGCTTCATTCGTAGCCAAGTGCCATGTCTGCCAGCAAGTAAAAGCCGGGCACCAGCGTCCCGCTGGATTGCTCCAACCATTGCAAGTGCCTGTTTGGAAATGGGATGAAGTGGGGATGGACTTCATCACTGGACTTCCTAGGTCCAGCCGAGGAAATGATTCTATATGGGTTGTCGTGGACAGGCTCACAAAAGTTGCTCACTTTATTCCTGTCCGGACAACCTATCGTGGAGATCAGCTTGCGGATCTTTACATTTCTCGGATTGTCAGCCTACACGGAGTCCCAAGCAGGATTGTATCTGATCGAGGTACACAGTTCACATCTAGATTTTGGAAGAAGTTGCACGAGAGTTTGGGAACCAAACTAGCTTTTAGCACAGCATATCACCCGCAAACTGATGGACAAACAGAGCGTGTGAACCAAATTCTGGAAGACATGCTCCGTGCTTGTGTGTTGTCCTATGGAATTAAATGGGAAGACTGTCTGCCCTTCGCAGAGTTTTCTTACAACAACAGTTATCAGTCTAGCTTGCAAATGGCCCCTTTTGAAGCTCTGTATGGACGTAAATGCCGTACACCTTTAAATTGGACTGAGACTGGAGACAGTCAGGTTTTTGGTGTGGACACTTTGAAGGCTGCAGAGGAGCAGGTCCAACTTATTCGGGAACGTTTAAAGACAGCTCAATCTCGTCAGAAGAGTTATGCTGATACGAAGCGTCGTGATGTCTCTTTCAGCATTGGAGATTTCGTGTACCTTCGTGTTACGCCACTCAAAGGGATGCAGCGTTTCCATGTCAAAGGAAAGCTGGCCCCCAGGTATATTGGCCCTTTTAAGATCTTGGCACGTCGTGGCGAAGTTTCTTATCAGTTAGAATTACCTGGGGAGCTATCTGCTTTTCACAATGTTTTCCATGTGTCATTGCTCCGGAAATGTCTGCAAGTACCGGAGAAAGATCTCTCGTATCAAGACGTGGATTTCAGGACCATTGACATAAATGATGATTTGACTTATCGTGATAGACCCCTGCGGGTTCTCGAGGAAATTGTGCGTGCTACCAGGAGGCGTGCTATAAAATTCCTTAAGATTCAGTGGACCAATCACTCTGAGGAAGAAGCTACCTGGGAGCGTGAGGATGATATCAGGAAGGAGTTCCCTGATTTTCTTAAAGCCTAGACCCGCGAATCTCGGGACGAGATTCTTTTAAGGGGGGGAGATTTGTCACATCCCTGTTTTTAAGCACTTGTATAATAGTATTTTAGCAAGTCTCTTAAGACCTTTGTAATGAAATTAAGTGGACAACATGTTGTGTACTGATGTTTATCTATGCAATATTAGTGGTGTGTTTCTTTTCACTCACTTGAGGAGTTTTTCTCCTAAGAAACACATTGCTTTATTATTGTTTTCCCATGTTTTCCACTAAGGTTCTTATGAGATTATTTTTTCAAGACTTGAGGTGACCTTTTGTTTCAACTTGAAAATGTGTTATTAATGTTTAGGAATCATCTTGAACTTGAAATAAAATTAATTGGAAAAGATTCCATTAGCTTTTCCATTATAAATTTTGCCCTGAAAAACAGCCAAGTAGCTGTTTTCAACCCTTGTTTTCCACCACAAGGATTATCCAATTAGGGATTTTCTTTGATCAAAACTACTCTCTGATATGAGTACAACAAAACTACACTCTTGGAAAAACCTACAAAGAAAATTAACACACAATGCCAAGATGGTTTTTGAGCCATCTTGATAAGACAGAAATTTGAGCATTTTAAAAACAGAGAATGTACCTACTTTGCCTTTTATTTTCAGAGCCATAAACCCATCTTTTTTTCAAAACAAATGGTTGGATCTGAAACTTGGATAGTTGTTCTTTGTTGAGCATTTTAAATCACTCATTTTAGAGCTGGTTTGCTTGGTGAAAACAAACCCAACTTTTGCTATCTCTGTCTGTTTTTCCAGCACTTAGAAAAATTCAGAAACACTGCCTAACTGAATTTTTCTGACAGAACAGTGAATACACTTTTGGACTTAATGTTTTTAGCTTTTGTGCACTGATCCAAGCCTTGCCACTTTGCCAATTCGAAAACAATGTTATTGAGCTTCTAGAAGGTGACATTGGATCCCATGTTGGCTGGATAGGAGGGGAGAAAACTGAGGTGGCATTTGACTACTAGGTGATGTCACAATAGTGGTTGAAATAGTGTTTATTCTTCCTTTTGCCCATCACTTGGCCTTTGCTGTGGCCTTGCTCATCATTTTGGTACTGGCTTGACCCCTTAGGACCAATTGGAACCGTGGCCAACCCTGGAGAAACCCCAAAGGGCAAGGGCATGCCCATGCCATGCCAACCCGAGCCCTCCCCCTTTGACTCGTGTCTACAAAGCCCTAGAGGCCTATCCCTCTCGCCACAGAGCTCTACTCACCCCTCTCACTCACCCCATCGAGCATCGCCTGCTCGATCACCCTCTGTGGGCGAGACGAGCCGCGCCCATTTTCGGACCCGAACGGATCGAGCTCGAGGTGACGCCGCGATCACCGCACCTCCCGCCCTCCTTTCACCTCCATTGCGACCCCCTAGCTCGTGCCTACCTCCCTGACACCCTCTTGCCCTCGATCGCTTGCAGATCCATCGCCGCCGTCCTCGGAGCCGCCACAGAACGCCGTCGAGCCGCCGCCGTGTCCCTGCCTCCTCGCCACCCGTGCCCGCGCCAAGGAGTCGCCCAGGCCACCCTCTCCCACACCTGCACCGCCCCTCTACGTGACTCGAGCCCTAGGTGAGCAACCGCGAAGAATCGCTAGGTGTTCGTCCGGGTTTTGAGAAAGAGAGAGAGAAGAGAGACGCGAGGAGGAAGAAGGCACAGGGACCGTCGATCTGTGAATCGACGGCCCCCTTTGAACGCATCGCTTCGCGCGCACGCGCGCGCAGGCGGGCTGTGCTGCGTGCTAGCTGGGCCGTGCGCAGCAGATCGGGCCCGTTTGGGCATGTTCCTGTTAAAAATAAAAATAGCATTATTCTGGCAGATTAATAGGTGTTAGCTTTGGGCCTAGAAAAGGTAGCAAATGATTTTATTTAACCTTGCTAATGTTTGTACTACTAGCCTTACAAAATTGCAACCATATCCCACTGGCAGAAACTTGTTTTGAGTTTTTATGATTTTTCTAAAAATCATATGCCAGACAGTACCCTAAAAATTGAAATGAATAGAACTTCAAAAATACAAAACATTTTGGAGCAAACTCAACTGTTTTGGAAAGCCCTTTCCAATACCTTTCAGTAGAATTTTAGTTTGCATCAAGGTGAGTTACCATTTGGAAATGCCATCCATTTTGGTAAAACATCAGTGGGCTATTCCATGATTTTTAGAGGGAGTTTGGGATATTATTTTTGAGTGAGGCAAGTTGGAGAAGCTTTGTAGTGATGAGGACTATCACATCCTAGAAGGATTTGCTTTTTAGAGCAACAGAAAAATTTAGAGAGACAGAACAAGTTTTGGCTATTTTCTGCCTAAATTTTAATTCTAGATCTTGCCTTATATGTTACTTTTGTGAGTTGCAAATGATGTGATCTTGCTTGTTATGTTGTTTTCCATTGTGGTTATGATGTATACAAGTTATATGAGCATGTTAGAATAAATGGTTGGAATGGTAGCATTTTAGAACTAGTTTTCCATGCTTATGTCTTGCTAATGGCTAGATTTTTATGTATTTTTTTAGTAGATATTTAAATAAATCTTAGGCTAGTTGCTAGATTGTTTTTCATGGAACCAGTACCACTTAGGTACTGTTAATTAGTTTATAGCACCTCTGAATGCTTGGTGCTTGTGTTTGAAATAGGTTTAAAATAGGAATGCTTAAGGACTAGTTTGCACACTAGGAGATTCATGAATGTTTTTGTGTCTTGTTTTCCACTAGGGAAAAATAGGACTTTTTGGTATTGAAACCAGAGGATGAAAAGTACTTGTGGCAATATTTTCCTTAGGGTTTTCACCTCTGATAGATTTCCTTTCAATAGCACAAAAGTATGAGTAGCACTTGGGTGACTAGAAATAAATCTCCTCGCATGTGTAGTTTTTTTAAGCATATCTATCCTTGTTTCCTAGCTATGTTTTTATGTTATTTTTGTGAGATCCAGTAGCATATATGGTACTGGTTAGAGGTGTATTTTGCCTCTGAAATCTTGCACACTTGTGCATAACATTAGCTAGTATAGTCTAAACTAGTCTAGTAGTTTCCTAAATTTTCTACTAGTATGAGTAGGAATTTTTGGGTGTTTGTTTGTTGTTTTTAGCACTTTTATAAAAGTGACCAGAGGCTTATTAACCTCTTGGAGAGCATATTTACTAGTGGAACACCCACTGGTATGTTTGCCTCATAGTGGAAAATAGGTTGACTTGTTGTCATGAGCTTATTTTCACTACTTGAGTAATTTAGCAAATTATGTGTGCTAGCCATAGGAATTGTTGTGGGGATTTTTAGGCATCAAAATGTGTTTTATGGGACACCCTACTGTCCAGTAGCATGTGCTATATCCCACTGGTCCACAATGTTCTTAACTAAGAATCATTGTTTTGGCCACCCATAAGCACTAGGAAAAAGCAGATTTTCCAACTATAGTCTTTATGCCAATTTTTCTTTAGGGAAAAATTGAGAACTATGGGTGGTACTTTTTGATGGCTTGCTGTATGTATTGCTTGTAGTATTTCTTGCCTTGCTTGGTTCTGAAAGTGTGTCTTTATTTCTTTTTACGACGTTAGAAAACGAGGAGGAAGGAATTGCTGAAGAAGGGTATTGCAACTCCTGTTACTTTCAGGATCAGGACCATCACTTGTACCAAGGCAAGCCATCCTAATGCTTGCTGTATCACTACTTATCATTATCTATCATGCATGTTTTTCACTTCTGAAGTTTTTACAAAACTATACCTTCAAAACTATTTTTGTGTGAATCCTATTACTACTATTAATACTACTAGTATAAGGACTCATAATCATAGTCAACTTGGTATTACCAAGCCCTTAGACACTAAATGGTATATAAATACCATACACCTACTTAAAACTTGAGTTCCAAAATGAACTAAATAAAATGTGTTTTTGTAAACAAATGCCTTATTGAAGGAAAACCCGGAGGAAGGGTGAGACCCTGTCTGCCGGAAGGATTGTTCTGATGGGAAATTTTTACGAGAAATGTTTACAAAAGACACATAACCTAGTCTTCGCTGGACAACCATTATCGTACTGCCACTTTACCCCAATATGGGTAGGGGCTTGATTAAAAACTTGTTAGGGTTAGTATATGTGCTATCTCAAAGGCTATAGGGGATTGGATCCTCCGAACCGAAATGTCGCTAGGAGTGAGTATACGGGACATCTAAAGTGTGGGATTAATTTTCCCTCCGGATGCAGCAGTTGGGTCTCCTGTTTGAGCGGTGTGTGACATGGCTTGCCAGGGAGGGAAACCCCAATTGAAGAGATAGTCATGTACTAGCTTGTACAGAGTGGATAGTCAAGACCAGTTATCTGATGTTCTCATAGGTTGGGAACAGTCCATGGTTGTTTCATGGCAGACTCTGGATCTGGTGGAAATGTGTACACCTCTGCAGAGTAAAACTATTTCGAGATAGCCGCGTCCTCGGATATGGACGGTTGAATGGCCATCTAGCTAGTATTGTGTCAACTTTTCAAAAGAGGTTTTGAAGGAAGGCTTTTGTACCTGAGAGGTACTATGGAGGAATGACTTGGTATCTGCGAGATACCGATGAGAAAGAAACTACTACTAAAAGTTTCTGAAAAGAAAAACTTTCTTTTCCCAAAAGTATTATAAAACCTCCAAGATATGTGATATCTACGAGAGCAAAACTACATTATTTTAAATGATTTTGTTTACAAAGAAGTGAACTTGAAGAATCAACCATGGCAAGTCTTTTATCTGTCAGGGGTAGCTGAACCATATGTATGGCCTACCCACTCCACCAAATAAGCATGTATGCATTATTTGTAAGCTAATAAAGGATGTCTTGTTGAGTACATTCAAATGTACTCATTTGGTTTCGCCCCTGGTATCTACTTATCAGACTACGAGGAGCCACCTCAGGAGGAGTACTATGAGGAGGAGTTCTACGCTGATGGCCCTGCGAGTTAGGATCGTCTCCCAGTCAGCAGCCTGTAGGATGAGGCGTGACTCGGGTTCTACTACGCTATGCTTATCGTCTTCCGCTGTGTTTACTTTGAATGTCTGTCCTGCGTGACAGTTATCAAGAACTTGGTCATGTGACCATTTATGTAAGACTCTATATTCGTGTAATGGATGATGTATTCTGTATGCCAACTACGTATGTTGTTCACGACTGGTTCTTCTGGGATCGTGAATGAATGCATATGAGGGGTTCTGGACCTACCGGTCTGGGGCCTCTACAGAGTTCCTAGCAGAATTGTGTCAGATCGAGGATCACAGTTCACTTCTCGATTCTGGAAAAAAGTTACACGAAGCCTTGGGAACCAAACTAGCCTTTAGCACATCCTACCATCCACAGACTGATGGACAGACAAAGCGTCTGAACCAAATCTTGGAAGACATGCTCCGTGCCTGTGTTTTGTCCTATGGAGTTAAATGGGAGGACTGTCTGCCGTTTGCAGAATTCTCCTACAACAACAGTTATCAGTCAAGCCTACAGATGGCACCGTTTGAAGCACTTTATGGACGTAAATGCCGCACACCCCTAAACTGGACTGAAACAGGAGAGAGTCGGATCTTTGGAGTTGATACTCTGAAGGCTGCAGAAGAGCAAGTGCATTTAATCCGTGACCGTCTTAAAGCCGCACAATCACGCCAGAAGAGTTATGCGGACACTAAGCGTCGTGATGTCTCCTTCACTATCGGAGATTTCGTGTACCTTCGTGTTACGCCACTCAAAGGGATGCAGCGTTTTCATGTCAAGGGAAAGCTTGCACCCCGATATATTGGCCCGTTTAAGATCCTAGCCTGTCATGGAGAGGTATCTTATCAGCTGGAGCTACCTGAAGAGCTGTGAGCCTTTCACGATGTTTTTCACGTGTCATTGCTCCGGAAGTGTCTTCAAGTACCTGAGCAGAATCTCACTTACGAAGACATTGACTTCAAGACCATTGACCTCAACGATGATTTGACTTACCATGATCGACCCCTGCGGGTACTTGAGGAGAATGTTCGTGCTACCAGGAGAAATGCTTTCAAGTTCCTTAAGATTCAGTGGACGAATCATTCTGAGGAGGAAGCAACCTGGGAGCGCGAAGATTATATCCGGAAGGAGTTCCCTGGTTTCCTCAAAGACTAAACCCCGCGAATCTCGGGACGAGATTCTTTTAGGGTGTGGGGGGGGGGGAATCTATCACACCCCAGTTTTAGAAGACTTGTATCACATAAGGGAAACCATTTTATTGAGCCAACAAAAACTTTTATGGCCCTTGTGTAATCCATCATGTAATATTGATCTATGACTATCTATGCAAGAAAGCAATTTCTTTTAAAAACAAATCACTTGTTTCTGATGTTTTTGGTCACTTATGATTTATTTCTATTTTTATAATCCTTGATACCTTGACACACAAAAAAAAACCATGTGGCAATGTTCAAAACAACCTATATTTGAATATTGAATCAATTGGAATCAATAAAACAAATTAACAAGGGTGAAATCACAAGTTTTTCAAATAAAAACAAACTTGAAAAACAAGCCAAGTAGGGGTTTTGCACTCTTGTTATTCATAGTATAAAAATTCACATTTTGGGATTTCAAGTCATGAATGTGATCTTGGATATATAAACCACATTTTGGATAACCTAGTTTGAAAAGTGGAATCACAAAAACAATCTTTTGTTTGAAGTTTTTGTGCTAAGAAAATAATGCAGAAATATGGGATTTTGGAAAACAGTGAAAAAACACCAACTAACACTTTTCCCACCTTGTTTTCACCAAGCAATTGAAGTTCATATTTAAATTCTTTTGCTGTTTTGAAAAGTACTAAAGTTGGTTAACAGAACCATGCTTGGAAAATAAAATTTAAAGAATGTTTGAGGCCTGAAAACAAACCCAACTTTCAGCTAATCCCTCTGAATTTTCTAACACTTAGCAAAATTCAGAAACTGAAACTTACCTGAATTTTTTTCTTCAGAACAGTGAAATCAATCGATTTTCAAATGCTGAGAACTTTTTGCTCGCTCAATATTTTTGAATACGGTTTGGAGCTTCTAGAAGCTGAGTCAGCCCACCCTCTTTTCCATGCCTTGGCCTGCAAGTGGGTTGACTAGCACGGGAGAGAGAGAGAGAGGGTTTCAGAGAGGGGAGAACGGGAGGGAGGGATGGGCGCCTGACAACCTCATCCCTATCCCAAGCCACAGTGGCGTTCCCCCGTGTTTCCCTCGACGTGCACCGCGCAAGTGGATGCCTGAGCCCTCCTGGTGACTTTGGAACCTCCCAAGGGGCCAGGGTGAGCGACGCGGGACGTGCCAGAGCATGCACGAGCGCGTCCGCGGGCACACAGCCACACCCGAGCGTGCGCCACCGTCGCCCCCTCTATTTAAGCAGCCCCCGAGCCCCTACCATAGTGCACCACACTCCCCACACCTCACTGTCACTCCCCACCCTGCCCAATGGCCTCGAGCTGCCCGCGATAGCTGGCCCATCTTGTCAGCTTTTTGACCGGAAACGAGACGTCGTTCCCGGTTTTTACACGAACCGCGCGCAGTAAATGCGCATGATCCACTGTTAAGATCGTGGCACGAAACAGCATCCGCCGCCCTTTCGTTTCGCCTTCGCACGCGGCAGCCACGATGGATGCCACGTGGCTCAACAAACGGTCAGGATCGAGCGGTTCTGTGTATAAATATGGGCCTTGGGTGAAACGGTGAAAATTTCCCCAGCCTTCGTCTTCCTCATTCTTCGTCTTCCTCGTTCTCTACCCTTTCTCTCCTCGAGCTCGCACCAGCATCAATGGCAGGAGGCAAGAAGCGCGGCGCCGCTGTTTCTTTGTCGAAGGCGACAGAGGAAGTTCTCGCGCCACCCGCATCGCGATCGGGCGACTGGTGTTCGACCAACACCACGAACAAGAGCATCAAGGAGATGCAGAGGGAGGGGTTGCTACCTCCGGAAGCCGACAAGCGGGTGCGCCTCGGCTAAAAGGAGGAGGTAACCAATCCCCGCGCGAATGAATGCGTGGTTTTCGCGGACCACGTATCGCGCGGGCTCTCCTTTCCTCTTCACCCTTTCTCGTGGCGTTGTTGTATGTCTATGGCATACAGCTCCACGATCTGCTTCCGAATGTAGCCCAACACATATCGTGCTTCATTGTGTTCTGCGAGTGTTTCTTGGGCATTCGCCCACATTGGGGCCTTTGGAAGGCCCACTTCAAGGTCTATGTCTTCCGCGAGAAATCGCGGGTAGAATCTGAGCCTGGCGAGCCGCTGCGCACCGGCGGCTTTGGAATCCAGGCGAAATCGGACAGCAGCTACTTCGGGATGCACTTCATCGACTCCGCCCAAGGGTGGAGGAAGAAGTGGTTCTACGTCATCAACAATAGCACGGGTGGAGTTCACGAATTCCACCCATTCGCTATCCTGAAGAGGCGGAAGTCCTGGGCGCATAAGCTGTCGGCTGAAGAGAACAAGGTTGTCACGCCGCTACTCGCCAAGGTGGCCGCCCTTCGGAACCAAGTCGCTGGAGTTGTGCTGAACGGGCTGCACTTGGCGAGTATTTTCCTCAAGCGCAGGATTTAGCCCCTGCAGGACAGGCCTTCCACGACGTGGGAGTACCAGGGTGCGGAAGACCCCAGTCGCGTGAGTCGTGAAGAGCTCTCGAAAGTCGAGTTCGAGAAGAAGATCGCGGCCATCACCAGCTTGAAGGTGGGTGAAGCCTTCCCCGACTGCACTGTCGCAGCCTTCGAGGCGTCAAGGCCTCCACCACCCGAAGTAAGTTTGCGTTTTCCTTTGACTTCGTTTCTTTCTTGTTTTGAAAATCTTGTCGACTGGAATTTTTCCTTCCTTTTCTTCTTCTGTCTTCTTTGTGTAGAGCTTAGGCGTGGCCACCTTGTAACATCCCAAGTTTGAAAAAAATATCCCTTAGAATGTTTGCTTTCTGTTATTTTATGTTTTGCATCATGGCATCATGTTCATTGCGTTTGTTTTGCTTGTTTTCCTTTGTTTCCTTTGTTTTCCTATTTGAATTTCAAACCAAAATTCAAACCTTTTGTTTCATCCTTGTGATGTTACAATTTCCAAAATGTTATTTCAAATAAAAACAACCAAATTGTTTTCTTTTTATTCCATAATGCTCACTTCTTAAATTGTTGGTTTTAAATCAATCAATTGATTCCAAATCACATTCAAAAATTCAAATACATTGTACAAACAACACCCAAGTTGAAAATATGAAAATTACCAAAACAATATAATCTTTTGTTTCCAATTATTCCATGTTTGATCAACTAATAAAGTGGTGGTTTTATTTCAATTAAACAATTCTAAATTGTTTTCCAAACTCAAATTCAAATCAGAAACTTTCAAACAGCACCCAAATCCAACTTATAAAAATCAGCTTTATAACCAAACCATTTGTTCTATTTTAATCATAGGGTTCACCCTATTAAAAGGTTTGTTTTCATTAAGGTTCAATTAATATAAATATCATCCAAAATTGAGTTAAATACAAACATCAAGTTATTTGAGAATTTTGAAAATTCAAAGTTGCAAAGTGGTTGCTGTTGACCATTTTAACCCACCCAAATTTTCCCAAAATTTTCCAACTTCAAAATCCCATCTATTTCTTCCAATTCTATTTTCAGCAAAAAAAAAAAAACAGAATAACAAAAATATAAAAAGAAAATCCAGTGGGCAGCCCAGCCCACTCCCTTACCTCCCGCGCAGCCCAGCCGCACGGCCCGTACCGCTTCGATCTTCTAATTCCTTCGTCCTCGCGTACGGCACGAAATCCGCCGGTGCCACGTACGCCACCGTACCGGGCAGACGGCCATCCTCGTTCTCCGTGCTCTATAAGACCCCCTCGAACCCCAGCGCGGCTATCCCTAACCCTAGGCCCTAGCTACCCTCTCGCGCCGCCGTTTCCCACTCTCTCTCTCATCGGCGATCCCTCTCTGAACCCCACCCCTAAAACCTCCGTCGCCGCCGCGTCTGAACCGTTGGAGGTCCCCGGCGCTGTAGTGCGCCACCTCCCAGCTTAGCAGCGGGGATCGAACCACCACCGCTCCCTCTCTGTCACCAACACCAGCGGTGAGCACGAGGGAAACCACAGCGCCGCCGCCATCTCCTACCTTGCCGCCAGCGACAGCAACTGCCCCGCGCCTGCTTCCTCTTCTGCCCCTCGAGGTGATCATCTCCCTCCCCTTCCTCTCTCTCTTGTCCGCGATCACGCACGATGCACCGCAGCACCCCCACGATCCAGAAGCAGCATGGCACAGCACCCACTCGAGCAGAGCTCGCCGCCGGTGTTTCTCTGCCAAAAGTTCAGAAACGTTTTCAGTTAAAAAGTTCAGATAGCCGCAACTGAAGATTAACCTGTCAGCGTTGTGGTTACTGACAGACGAACGCACACACCGCACTGGTTCAGGCACAGCGCGCGCAAGGGTGAGGTCCAGGGTTCGATCCCTGGCCTCGCTCGGGAGAAATCCCCTTTTTTTCATCCAAGCGGTGACAGGGAGGGCCCCCTGTCAGCCACACAGTGGCCACGCAAGCCCACAATGACCCTGGGCCCCCCTGGCAGTGACTAGGGTAGGGTACTGTGCGGTGTAAAATGGTTTTAAACCTTTCTGTTTTCGAAACTAGACCCTCCAATTCACAATTTGGTCCCTGAAACTAAAACACTAATAACTTTTGTTTTATAAACTCAAACAATAAAATTAAAATATGTGCACTGCCCCAAATTTAATCCTCTATCCATCTAAACCATTTGTTTCCTGTTTTGAAATTTCCAAATGCAATTCAAATTTGAATTCAAATAATTCATTTGCAAATTACTAAAATCCATAACTAATTCATTCTTAATCCAAATAATGCAAATAAAATATGTTTTCCATGCTATTTCAAATAACCTTTTCAAATATAAATTTTGTTTCATGTTTTGAATAATTAAAATGGCCTGAATAATTTAAACCTTGTTTAATTCATTTAAAATTGCTAAAATCATAACTTGCTCAAATTAATTTATTTTTGAACATGTAAAATATGTTTTCAAACCAGAAAAACATAACCTTTTCAAATATTAACTTTGTCATCTGTTTTGAACAATTTAAATTGATGAAAACAACAACTATTTGTGTAACATCATTAAGTAACCAAAAACTTCCAAACTTAATAAAAAAATTCTTAACTTATTAATTGTCATTCCAATTGCATCTAATATTGTTACTTTATTGTTTTCATCATGCATGCATCATGCTAATTCACTTACACATGATGTTTAGTTGTAGAACAATTAATTCAACCATAAGGCATGGGTCTTCCATATGCAATCCAATTGCATATGGGTCCATTTAAACATGTTACCCTTCCAACTAGTTTACTTTGATGCACCAATTAACATTGCCATGCATCATCCCCTGTTTGTGCACCTATGCCATGTATTGATTGCCCGTCTTCCTTCGTTGTTGTTTTTGCTTCTTCTCGATTAGACGACGACGTTGAGACAGACGAGCTTTACGGTACTTCTTCACAGGATTTTAGCTCAGTACCAGGCTAGTGGGTTTTCAGGCAAGTTATCACTCACATGGACCATCGAGCTCCTTTCCACACTTGTTGCAGATACTATCCATTGTCTACTTTTGCTAGCCCTATGTATCGTTGCTTGTTCTCCGAACCCATCACATGATACCCTGAACCCTGAAATTTGCCTCACCTCCACACCTATAGCCCTTGCTTGTTGCCTTTCCTACTAGCATGCTTAGAGTCGCTTGTACTCGAGTCTGTTGTCGGTTACTTCTTTTACCTTACTCAGTTATGTTCCTTTGGCTCGGGTTTAATCAATCAACCTGTTAATGCTATGGATAATGATAATAACTTGATGATAAGGCACCGGCAGGAGGCCCATGAGTGGTTTTGAGGCCTGCTAGTGTCGACCACTAATTAGGAAAAGAGTCTTGTCTACTGATCCATGATGAGCGCACTACCCGCATGTGGGAAGCGAGTATGGGCACCCCCCTCAACTTGACTCGATTCGCATCTCGTCCAAATCGCCTCATTTAGTTCAAGTGTTCCATTTGCCGCATGCATATTTTTGCGAGCCCACGCCAGGGTGGAAATTTTGTAGTCGGCATATAGGGGGCACGGTCTTAGAGTGCTATGAGGGTCCCTTTTCTTCGGGGCTCGAGTAGCCGTGCTCCCAAGGTGCTTTTGTCTTGATGCGAAGAAGGGTTGGGTTGTGTTGAGTGCCCCGCTTGGTGGGAGGCATCCCATCTGGCGGGTTATTCATACGTGTACGGCTAAAGGTGCAAACCTGCAGGGATAAATCTTCTCGAGAAGCCGTGTTTTCCGCGGTTATGGTTAACTTGGTGAAAGTACTGGCTAACAAGTACTCATGACAACTTGAACATAATGATTAACCATCTTACACCCAATGATTAATAACTTGACTAGTAATAGGTTATTGACACAATAACTTGATTCATCTTTAATCCAACTGTGTGAGTTATCCTCGGATTGCTTCTTCGGACAAGGGGAGAGATCCAGGATGGGTTTTGATTGAAGTTATCTTTCAGTTGGTTACAATACCCGATGTTATCTTCTATCTGTTAGCCGGAACTTGTAGTATCTCTGTAGTTGGTTATAGCAGCCCGCTGCAGCTTTTATAACACCTATCTTCTTCCGTTGATCCCAAGCATCCGTGCTTGTGTTGACGGGTAACTCTTTGGTGAAGTGTGAGTCTTGCTTGCCAGTACTTGGATGTACTGACCCCGTTGGGGCTGTGGTTTACGCAGACTACGACTACGACTACGATGATCACCAGGATGGCTACTTCATGGAGTTCGACGAGACTGCAGACGAGTAGATAGCGGACCCGGGCAGGATCCGAATACTACGTGGATGGGCTTCGCTTTTTTTTTATTTCTCGGCTTCTTAAGCCTATTTGGATTTTGTCTGTACTCAGACGGTTGATTGCTTCCGCTGTGATGTAATGAATGATATGTTGGGACAAGTGTCCTCTGGATGAGTGTATTTGCTATTCTCTGCCTTAGTGAAGGCCATTTGCACTTTATTTCAATCTTTTGTGTCTTAGAGATGTGTTGTGGTATCATTCCGTTTAACGCTGTTGACGTACCATGCGTGATTGATATGAAGTACGTCGACAGTAGTACCTTTGATCTCTAGTGGCTAGTTTACATCGACGATGGAATAGCAGAGCTTGTGTTGTCGCGCATAAGCGCTGGCCTACTAGGAAGCTAGGACGTGGGAGCAGGTATGCCCCATAATCCAAGCATCTGCTATCCAGTTCGGCCCGATGAGTATCCCCTAGAAGTCAGGGTGCGACAAATGGTATCAGAGCCTGTCTGCCCGTAGGATCCCTTTTTACTGGTCGCAGTTGAGTCTAGAAACTATTTTGTAGCTATATAGGAAAAATGAACGTGAGAGTAGGAATTCTGTTCTTTTTCTTCTTTTCCCCACCCTCCCTCCCTTTTTTCTGGTAAGGAAGTGCAACGTTGTTTTTTCCCTTCTCATCTAAACTTTCAAGTTAGGATTTCACGTGTTCTGGGTTCTTCCGTAGTACCTTAGGAGTTTTGGTCACGAGTTTCCCCGCTGTTGCTTCAATATCATGTTCTTCCCAAGAACCTTTCGTCCATTGAACCTTACTGTTGTTTTCCACTTCAATTCTTCTACCGTCGTATAATCAAAGTTTCCCCGTTCAACTGCTAAACTCTATTCCAGCTAAAGTGTTGTTTGATACCGGAGCATCACATTCTTTGGTGTCAAAGATCTTTGCCACAACAAACAACCTAATTGTGGTTCCACTAAGCAATCAAATCACCGTTCACTCTCCGGGATCTCAAATGTTGAGTTCCAACATAAGTAAGGACAATCCAATTCTAATCGGAGGCCACATATTCCTTGCTTCTCTCATACTACTTGGCAATTCTGACATTGATGTCATTCGTAGTATTGGATTAATGTCAACAACTCTGTTCCACCATTCTAGCCAGATAATCTATTCTCCTAATGAATCAAGTTCTATCCAGCTATACACCCTCGATACAAAAAACCTATACCTCTACTAAATAAGATCCGGTGGTTTCCAAATTCCCTGAAATCTTTCCAGAAGAATTGCCAGGATTACCTATCGTTTTGAACTTCCAGAAAAACTATCCAAGGTGCACGATGTGTTTCACGTGTCACAGCTCAAGAGGATCTTCCCAAGAAGTATCCGGACCTTTTCTTTTCTCAGTAGGAATCTCGGGGCGCGATTCCTTCAAGGGGGGGCGTTTTGTAACATCCCAAGTCTGAAAAAAATATCCCTTAGAATGTTTGCTTTCTGTTATTTTATGTTTTGCATCATGGCATCATGTTCATTGCATTTGTTTTGCTTGTTTTCCTTTGTTTCCTTCGTTTTCCTATTTGAATTTCAAACCAAAATTCAAACCTTTTGTTTTATCCTTGTGATGTTACAATTTCCAAAATGTTATTTCAAATAAAAACAACCAAATTGTTTTCTTTTTATTCCATAATGCTCACTTCTTAAATTGTTGGTTTTAAATCAATCAATTGATTCCAAATCACATTCAAAAATTCAAATACATTGTATAAACAGCACCCAAGTTGAAAATATGAAAATTACCAAAACAATCTAATCTTTTGTTTCCAATTATTCCATGTTTGATCAACTAATAAAGTGGTGGTTTTATTTCAATTAAACAATTCTAAATTGTTTTCCAAACTCAAATTCAAATCAGAAACTTTCAAACAGCACCCAAATCCAACTTATAAAAATCAGCTTTATAACCAAACCATTTGTTCTATTTTAATCATAGGGTTCACCATATTAAAAGGTTTGTTTTCATTAAGGTTCAATTAATATAAATATCATCCAAAATTGAGTTAAATACAAACATCAAGTTATTTGAGAATTTTGAAAATTCAAAGTTGCAAAGTGGTTGCTGTTGACCATTTTAACCCACCCAAATTTTCCCAAAATTTTCCAAATTCAAAATCCCATCTATTTCTTCCAATTCTATTTTCAGCAAAAAAAAAACAGAATAACAAAAATATAAAAAGAAAAGGAACGGGGGAGAGAGCCAGTGGGCAGCCCAGCCCACTCCCTTACCTCCCGAGCAGCCCAGCCGCACGGCCCGTACCGCTTCGATCTTCTAATTCCTTCGTCCTCGCGTACGGCACGAAATCCGCCGGTGCCACGTACGCCACCGTACCGAGCAGACGGCCATCCTCGTTCTCTGTGCTCTATAAGACCCCCTCGAACCCCAGCGCGGCTAGCCCTAACCCTAGGCCCTAGCTACCCTCTCGCGCCGCCGTTTCCCACTCTCTCTCTCACCGGCGAACCCTCTCTGAACCCCACCCCTAAAACCTCCGTCGCCGCCGCGTCTGAACCATTGGAGGTACCCGCCGCTGCAGTGCGCCACCTCCCAGCTTAGCAGCGGGGATCGAACCGCCACCGCACGGGGGAAACCACAGCGCCGCCGCCATCTCCTACCTTGCCGCCGGCGACAGCAACTACCCCGCGCCTGCTTCCTCTTCTGCCCCTCGAGGTGATCATCTCCCTCCCCTTCCTCTCTCTCTTGTCCGTGATCACGCACGATGCACCGCAGCACCCCCACGATCCAGAAGCAGCATGGCACAGCACCCACTCGAGCAGAGCTCGCCGCCGGCGTTTCTCTGCCAAAAGTTCAGAAACGTTTTCAGTTAAAAAGTTCAGATAGCCGCAACTGAAGATTAACCTGTCAGTGTTGTGGTTACTGACAGACGAACGCACACACTGCACTGGTTCAGGCACAGCGCGCGCAAGGGTGAGGTCCAGGGTTCGATCCCTGGCCTCGCTCGGGAGAAATCCCCTTTTTTTCGTCCAAGCGCTGACAGGGAGGGCCCCCGGTCAGCCACACAGTCGCCACGCAAGCCCACAGTGACACTGGGCCCCCCTGGCAGTGACTAGGGTAGGGTACTGTGCGGTGTAAAATGGTTTTAAACCTTTCTGTTTTCAAAACTAGACCCTCCAATTCACAATTTGGTCCCTGAAACTAAAACACTAATAACTTTTGTTTTATAAACTCAAACAATAAAATTAAAATATGTGCACTGCCACAAATTTAATCCTCTATCCATCTAAACCATTTGTTTCCTGTTTTGAAATTTCCAAATGCAATTCAAATTTGAATTCAAATAATTCATTTGCAAATTACTAAAATCCATAACTAATTCATTCTTAATCCAAATAATGCAAATAAAATATGTTTTCCATGCTATTTCAAATAACCTTTTCAAATATATATTTTGTTTCATGTTTTGAATAATTAAAATGGCCTGAATAATTTAAACCTTGTTTAATTCATTTAAAATTGCTAAAATCATAACTTGCTCAAATTAATTTATTTTTGAACATGTAAAATATGTTTTCAAACCAAAAAAACATAACCTTTTCAAATATTAACTTTGTCATCTGTTTTGAACAATTTAAATTGATGAAAACAACAACTATTTGTGTAACATAATTAAGTAACCAAAAACTTCCAAACTTAATAAAAAAATTCTTAACTTATTAATTGTCATTCCAATTGCATCTAATATTGTTACTTTATTGTTTTCATCATGCATGCATCATGCTAATTCACTTACACATGATGTTTAGTTGTAGAACAATTAATTCAACCATAAGGCATGGGTCTTCCATATGCAATCCAATTGCATATGGGTCCATTTAAACATGTTACCCTTCCAACTAGTTTACTTTGATGCACCAATTAACATTGCCATGCATCATCCCCTGTTTGTGCACCTATGCCATGTATTGATTGCCCGTCTTCCTTCGTTGTTGTTTTTGCTTCTTCTCGATTAGACGACGACGTTGAGACAGACGAGCTTTACGGTACTTCTTCACAGGATTTTAGCTCAGTACCAAGCTACTGGGTTTGCAGGCAAGTTATCACTCACATGAACCATCGAGTTCCTTTCCACACTTGTTGCAGATACTATCCATTGTCTACTTTTGCTAGCCCTATGTATCGTTGCTTGTTCTCCGAACCCATCACATGATACCCTGAACCCTGATATTGACTCACCTCCACACCTATAGCCCTTGCCTGTTGCCTTAGTCCTACTAGCATGCTTAGAGTTGCTTGTACTCGAGTCTGTTGTCGGTTACTTCTTTTACCTTACTCAGTTATGTTCCTTGGGCTCGGGTTTAATCAATCAACCTGTTAATGCTATGGATAATGATAATAACTTGATGATAAGGCACCGGCAGGAGGCCCATGAGTGGTTTTGAGGCCTGCTAGTGTCGACCACTAATTAGGAAAAGAGTCTTGTCTATTGATCCATGATGAGCGCACTACCCGCATGTGGGAAGCGAGTATGGGCGCCCCCCTCAACTTGACTCGATTCGCATCTCGTCCAAATCGCCTCATTTAGTTCGAGTGTTCCATTTGCCGCATGCATGTTTTTGCGAGCCCAGGCCAGGGTGGAAATTTTGTAGTCGGCATATAGGGGGACACGGTCTTAGAGTGCTATGAGGGTCCCTTTTCTTCGGGGCTCGAGTAGCCGTGCGCCCAAGGTGCTTTGGGCTTGATGCGAAGAAGGGTTGGGTTGTGTTGAGTGCCCAGCTTGGTGGGAGGCATCCCATCTGGCGGGTTATTCATACGTGTACGGCTAAATTGGTGCAACCCTGCAGGGATAAATCTTCTCGAGAAGCCGTGTTTTCCGCGGTTATGGTTAACTTGGTGAAAGTACTGGCTAACAAGTACTCAGGACAACTTGAACATAATGATTAACCATCTTACACCCAATGATTAATAACTTGACTAGTAATAGGTTATTGACACAATAACTTGATTCATCTTTAATCCAACTGTGTGAGTTATCCTCGGATTGCTTCTTCGGACAAGGGGCGAGATCCAGGATGGGTTTTGATTGAAGTTATCTTTCAGTTGGTTACAATACCCGATCTTATCTTCTATCTGTTAGCCGGAACTTGTAGTATCTCTGTAGTTGGTTATAGCAGCCCGCTGCATCTTTTATAACACCTATCTTCTTCCGTTGATCCCAAGCATCCGTGCTTGTGTTGACGGGTAACTCTTTGGTGAAGTGTGAGTCTTGCTTGCCAGTACTTGGATGTACAGTACTTGGATGTACTGACTGTTGGGAATATGCCCTAGAGGCAATCATGTATGATGTTATTCCCATTGTATTCATAAAGTTATTAAGTTGTCCTTGTATTGAACATCTGATATATGTCATTGAATATGTGATTCGATTGTGGAACTATATATTCATGTTGTTCATACTAGATTGTCCTTGGTCATTTAGGTTGTGCTGGACACACACCCTAGACTAATGTGAGTGTTGGCTGATGACACGGTTCCACTTGTCATGGGCATGGTGATGCCATTCCAACGTTCATGGACTTGGCTAAAGAGTTTTAGCAAGTCGGACTGACCCACATTGAGATGCAACGATCAAGTCGTCATTTGCATGTCTCAATCAATGTAATCCTTAGACCTGAGGTTGTCGCACAATCCGAGTTGTGGATCACCGACTTAGGTTCTGTCAAACGTTGTTCTGTGACAAGGCAACTATAAAGGCAGAGTTCGGGTCGAATGAGAAGCAAGCTGCGTGATGTGGATAATCAAGATGGGATTTTGCCCCTCCGAATGGAGAGATATTCTCTGGGCCCTCTCGAGTGATATGATTCAGGAAGCATGGCCATGCGCAACTCAGTTAAGTGTTAACTGTGTTGGTTGACTAAGAGTTAGTCAGATGAATCACATATCACGGATCGAGAAGAGAGTTGAACTATTAAAGGGATGACGATGAATCGCCTATAGTTCGACAAGGTATATCGTGAGGCAAAAAGGACTAAGATGAATATCACATTGAAAGGTATGTCGTCATGACTCAATGGGACTTGGGAGTCGGCACGTTCTGCTAGGAGCCGCTACCGATTGATCGATTGGGAGTAGGACTCCAATCGTGTCCATGTCGCCATGAGCCTGCAGGGTCACACACTTAAGAGCGGGAGCAAGTATTGGTTGGGTTGGACCCGAACCGGAAATGGACTGAGTTAGTGAGTCGGACTCACAGAGGGAATGGGCCACAAGTGTTGTGCAGCCCATTACCGTACGCTATATAAAGAGGGGCGCAGGTTGCCCAGCGAAAAAGTAAGTCCACTCTCCCATGCGTTGGGAACCCTAGCCCCACTCAGTCCAGCCGCCGCACCGGACCTAGCAGTCCGCCGTCGGAGCTCCTCCTCGTACGTGTGGATACCGGCAGAGGTGCTGTACGTTCAGCACTTCGACGTTCGAGGGATTGGATCGGCCGGACCGGATCGTGGGACTGCACTGCCCCGACCCGACGCGCTACATCGATAATCCGCACCTGCGCGTCTAGTGGTAATACTCGTGGCCTTCTACCTCGGCTAGATCTTGGGAGCTTTGCGTAGGAAAAGTTTTCGTTTATCTCTACGCGCCCCAACAGTGGTATCAGAGCGGTAGCTTCTGGTATTAGGCCCGAGTTCCGTACATATGTGATATGTAGTTAGCGTTAGATGTGATCTAATTGCTGTTTTGGTGGTCGGTCTATGAGATAGATCGGTTTTGTACAAGGTTGATTGGATCAATCGTACTCGGGGTTAATGGATGATCTGGTTTCCGTGATCATACTGCTAAGGTCGTGGAACAACTTGCCCCTACCGGTCGGTTTCCGCCATCGGGGTATACCGTGACACATAAATCCAGTTGCGGTGATCGAAGATCAAAGAGTTTGGTCGAATCGGAATACGGATCAGATTCGGGTAAAATCGTTTTATCCGATGAAGAAATCCATGATCGGAATGCAGATGAGATCTGCGTTTTCCGAAATCAACGGGCGCTGCCCGCACCCGCCGTCGTCCTGTCGTAGCGCCTTAGATGTCGTTGCGAGTTTCACAACGCCGGTAGATATCGTATCTATGCATAACTTGTTTTTGCAGGAAGTTGTGAATGGTATGGCTTATGTGCATGTGATGTGTGTAATCCATACATGATCTGCGTATCATGTTTTTGTCAGCCGGCTGGAGCCTAGGTGCTGTCATTTTATTGTATACCGGCCTGCGTGTCGGATTCTCTATGTAAATTTCTTTTACTTAGCTAGTGTAGCTTGTTGGAGAACCCGGAAGGCATGCAAGTCGATGTACAAGTCGGCTACATGGAGTAAGATGGCACGTGACAAGAGTTGGCACGTGTCGACTTGCAAGCTTTGTGGAGATGGAGATCACCATGAAGAGAGCCATACCATTTCACATTATAATTGTTTTATTTGTGTTATTGTTATGTCTCTATTTACCTCTATTTAGATAGTTGGTAGATTCTTTAATCCCTCAAAGAAGGTCTAGTCGGTCGCCCCGCCAGTGCTGCACCATCACAAGTCGGACATTCTTGGTAGTGGGCTCATAAAATTGAGGTGCTACCAATTCTTTCCGGTTAGGTGGGTTTGAGTCGGACTCTTACAAGCAGAAGCACTTGGTAATCTAGACGAGTCCATCACAACGGTTGTGGGGCTCGGGGCGAGGTAGGTTGGGAGCCGGGGCATGTGATGTCACCCAACTAACAGGAGTCGTATAGAGATACGATTGGCAAGGTGTTGCCTACCTAGATCACTTGACGGCTAGCGGTGATGCTAAAGCTCACTAGTCGGCTTGCTTATTTAGGGTCCTGAATCACTTAGCAACCATCGGAGGGATGTTGGTTCTAGTGGGAGCATAAGTATTAAAGCGTTTAATATGCCTGCTCTTTTATGAATACATGTCTTAAAGTGTTTTTGCGTATTTTCTGTTGTAGATCAATGGCACCTAGCAACCTTCCTCAGTTGTCCACTTTTGCGTTGAGGTCAATCCTAGAGAAAGATAAGCTTAATGGAATTAATTTCACCAACTGGTATCGTAATCTGAGGATAGTCCTCAAGCATGACAAGAAAGAACATGTTCTAGAAACTCCACTTCCAGATGAGCCTGATGACGATGCGACTGTCGCTGTCACAAATGCCTACCGTAAGACTAGAGATGAGTCTACGGAGATTAGCTGTCTTATGCTTGCACACATGGAACCGGACTTGCAGCAGCAGTTCGAAAATGTTGAGGCCTACGATATGATCGAAAGCCTCAAAAGTATGTTCCAGGCTCAAGCAAGGACTGAGAGGTATCAAGTCTCTCAAGCTTTGCTTGGCTGTAAGCTGAAAGACGGCGATCCACTGAGTCCGCATGTAATCAAGATGATTGGTTACATACAGTCTTTGGATCGCTTGGGCTTCTCAATTAAAGAAGAGATCGCCACTGATATAATTCTGAACTCTCTTCCTAGTGCGTATGGTCCGTTCATCTCGAACTACCATATGCATGGTATGGATAAGAGTATCACTGAATTACATGGGATGCTCAAAACGGCAGAGGCTGATATCAAGAAAGGCACCAGTCAAGTGTTGATGGTGCAGAATAAGGCTAAGTTCAAGAAGAGTTCTTGGACTAAGAAGAAGAAGGATAAGTCAGGAGGCAACGCCCATGGCCCTATCCAGAGCGCTTCCTCAAAGACTAAGCCTTCTCCTACAGCCGGAGCCAATTGCTTCTATTGCAAGCAGGATGGCCACTGGAAGAGGAATTGCACCAAGTATTTGGCTGACAAGGCCAAGAGTGGAGGTATGACTTCCGACTCAGGTACACTTGTGTGCAATGTTATAGACATTTATCTTGCTGATGCACCTAATAGTTCTTGGGTATATGATACCGGATCAGTCATTCACATTTGCAACTCGTTGCAGGGGCTGGTAAGAACTAGGAGCATGGCAAGAGGAGAGGTTGATATTCGGGTCGGCAACAAGGCGAGAGTCGCTGCGTTGGAAGTCGGCACGATGCAACTTCATTTACCTTCAGGATTTATTTTGGAACTAAATAATTGTTATTATGTTCCAGCGCTTAGTCGAAACATTATTTCCGCCTCATGTTTGATGAGACAAGGTTATGAGTCGAATATTAAGAATAATGGTTGTTCTTTATATTTGAAAGATATGTTTCACGGCTTTGCACCCGTTCAGAACGGGTTATTTATT
Source organism: Alopecurus myosuroides (assembly GCA_028641055.1). Classification (NCBI taxonomy): domain Eukaryota; kingdom Viridiplantae; phylum Streptophyta; class Magnoliopsida; order Poales; family Poaceae; genus Alopecurus; species Alopecurus myosuroides. The sequence continues at coordinate 15,680,887 of CM054058.1, forward strand.
TTAAATCTTGATAGTGAATCGGTCTATAACATAAATGTTAAAAGGTTGAAACCAAATGATCTGAATATGACTTACTTTTGGCACTGTCGGCTTGGTCATATAAGTTGGAAGCGCATGAAGAAGCTCCATGATGATGGACTTCTAACTTCATTTGACTTAGAGTCATTCGAGACATGTGAATCATGCCTACTAGGCAAGATGACCAAGACACCTTTTGCAAGGAGTTGTGAAAGGGCGTCCGACTTGTTGGAACTAATACATAGTGATGTATGTGGTCCAATGAGCACGACAGCCAGAGGTGGTTATGAGTACTTCATTACCTTCACTGATGATTTGAGTAGGTATGGATATATCTATTTAATGAAACACAAGTCGGAAGCCTTTGAAAAGTTCAAGGGATTCCAGAATGAGGTACAAAATCAGCTCGGCAAGAAAATAAAGTTTCTACGGTCGGACCGTGGAGGCGAGTACATGAGCCATGAGTTTGATGACCATCTAAAGAGTTGTGGAATAGTTCCTCAACTCACTCCGCCGGGTACACCGCAGAGAAACGGTGTATCGGAACGGAGAAATCGGACCTTGTTGGACATGGTACGATCAATGATGAGTCGGACAGATCTACCTTTATCATTTTGGGGTTATTGTCTAGAAACTGCAGCTTTCACACTAAACAGAGTACCATCAAAGTCAGTAGAGAAGACACCACATGAGATGTGGACGGGCAAGAAGCCAAGTTTGTCTTTTCTTAAGATTTGGGGTTGTGAAGCATTTGTCAAGCGACTTCAGTCGGACAAGCTCACGCCCAAGTCGGATAAGTGTATTTTCGTGGGGTATCCGAGGGAAACCTTGGGGTACTACTTCTACAACCGGGAAGAGGGCAAAGTGTTTGTCGCTCGGAATGGTGTCTTCCTTGAGAAAGAGTTTCTCGGTCGGGAAGTCAGTGGGAGCACAGTGCAACTCGAAGAAATTCGAGAGGAACCGGCTAGGGGCGAGTCGGCGAATGCCTTGGAGGCTGAGCCGGTCGTGGTACCTACACCGGTAACAGCACCTGAACCACGGAGATCTGCCAGATTACAGAGTGCTCGAGATGTTTTACTGTTAGACAGTAATGAGCCGGCAACTTATTCGGAAGCGATGGTGGGATCTGATTCCGAGTCGTGGCTTGGAGCCATGAGATCCGAGTTAAAGTCCATGGATGAAAACCAAGTTTGGAATTTGGTTGATCTGCCTGACGGTGCAAGACCCGTCGAGTGCAAATGGGTCTTTAAGAAGAAAATTGATATGGATGGAAATATTTCCGTCTATAAAGCACGACTTGTCGCGAAGGGGTTCCGACAGGTTCAAGGAGTTGACTACGACGAGACCTTCTCGCCCGTAGCGATGCTTAAATCAATTCGGATCATGTTAGCCATAGCAGCCTATTTCGACTATGAGATATGGCAGATGGATGTCAAGACAGCTTTCCTTAATGGAAATTTAACTGAGGACGTGTATATGATACAGCCCGAAGGTTTTGTCGATCCAGCTAATGTTGACAAGGTATGCAAACTTCAGAAATCCATTTATGGGTTGAAGCAAGCATCTCGGAGTTGGAACATTCGCTTTGATGAGGTAGTCAAATCGTTTGGCTTCATCAAGAGCGATCATGATTCTTGTTTATACAAGAAGTTTAGTGGGAGCAAAGTAAACTTTCTAATCTTATATGTGGATGACATATTGCTGATTGGAAATGATGTCATGATGTTGCAAGAAACCAAAGAGTCATTGGAAAGGAGTTTCTCAATGAAGGATTTGGGTGAGGCAACTTACATATTAGGAATCAGGATCTATAGAGATAGATCCAGGCGGCTCATTGGATTGAGTCAGAGTACTTATCTGGACAAGGTTTTGAAGAAATTCAAAATGCAAGAGTCCAAGAAGGGATTCTTGCCGATGTCCCATGGTATAAAACTTAGCAAGACTCAGTGTCCTTCGACGACTGATGAGCGAAGTCGGATGAGTGTGATCCCGTATGCTTCGGCAATCGGATCCATCATGTATGCCATGATTTGTACTAGGCCAGATGTTTCCTATGCTCTAAGTGTTACGAGCAGATACCAGGCTGACCCTGGCGAAGCCCACTGGGCAGCGGTTAAAAACATCCTTAAGTATTTGAGAAATACTAAGGAAATGTTCCTAGTTTATGGAGGTGATGAGGAATTCAGTGTAAAGGGTTACACGGATGCGAGTTATCTCACCGACTCAGATGATTCTCGTTCGCAATCGGGATACGTGTTCGTAATGAACGGAGGAGCTGTGAGCTGGAAGAGTTCCAAGCAAGATACGGTGTCTGCATCTACAACAGAGGCTGAGTATATTGCTGCCTCAGAGGCGGCAAAGGAAGCTGTTTGGATCAGGAACCTCCTGATTGATCTTGGTGTGGTTCAGGGCGCGTCCAATCCTTTGGACGTATATTGTGACAACAATGGTGCTATCGCACAAGCCAAGGAACCTAGACAACACCAGAAGAACAAACATATACTCATGCGGTACCACCTCATTCGCCAGTTTGTCGAACAAGGTGATATCAAGTTATGCAAAGTACACACGGATGCAAACATTGCAGATCCGTTGACAAAGGCGCTACCACAGCCTAAGCATGAGGCGCACACGAGAGGCATGGGCATTAGATGCCTAGGCATATGATGCCAGGATGATTGACTCTAGTGCAAGTGGGAGACTGTTGGGAATATGCCCTAGAGGCAATCATGTATGATGTTATTCCCATTGTATTCATAAAGTTATTAAGTTGTCCTTGTATTGAACATCTGATATATGTCATTGAATATGTGATTCGATTGTGGAACTATATATTCATGTTGTTCATACTAGATTGTCCTTGGTCATTTAGGTTGTGCTGGACACACACCCTAGACTAATGTGAGTGTTGGCTGATGACACGGTTCCACTTGTCATGGGCATGGTGATGCCATTCCAACGTTCATGGACTTGGCTAAAGAGTTTTAGCAAGTCGGACTGACCCACATTGAGATGCAACGATCAAGTCGTCATTTGCATGTCTCAATCAATGTAATCCTTAGACCTGAGGTTGTCGCACAATCCGAGTTGTGGATCACCGACTTAGGTTCTGTCAAACGTTGTTCTGTGACAAGGCAACTATAAAGGCAGAGTTCGGGTCGAATGAGAAGCAAGCTGCGTGATGTGGATAATCAAGATGGGATTTTGCCCCTCCGAATGGAGAGATATTCTCTGGGCCCTCTCGAGTGATATGATTCAGGAAGCATGGCCATGCGCAACTCAGTTAAGTGTTAACTGTGTTGGTTGACTAAGAGTTAGTCAGATGAATCACATATCACGGATCGAGAAGAGAGTTGAACTATTAAAGGGATGACGATGAATCGCCTATAGTTCGACAAGGTATATCGTGAGGCAAAAAGGACTAAGATGAATATCACATTGAAAGGTATGTCGTCATGACTCAATGGGACTTGGGAGTCGGCACGTTCTGCTAGGAGCCGCTACCGATTGATCGATTGGGAGTAGGACTCCAATCGTGTCCATGTCGCCATGAGCCTGCAGGGTCACACACTTAAGAGCGGGAGCAAGTATTGGTTGGGTTGGACCCGAACCGGAAATGGACTGAGTTAGTGAGTCGGACTCACAGAGGGAATGGGCCACAAGTGTTGTGCAGCCCATTACCGTACGCTATATAAAGAGGGGCGCAGGTTGCCCAGCGAAAAAGTAAGTCCACTCTCCCATGCGTTGGGAACCCTAGCCCCACTCAGTCCAGCCGCCGCACCGGACCTAGCAGTCCGCCGTCGGAGCTCCTCCTCGTACGTGTGGATACCGGCAGAGGTGCTGTACGTTCAGCACTTCGACGTTCGAGGGATTGGATCGGCCGGACCGGATCGTGGGACTGCACTGCCCCGACCCGACGCGCTACATCGATAATCCGCACCTGCGCGTCTAGTGGTAATACTCGTGGCCTTCTACCTCGGCTAGATCTTGGGAGCTTTGCGTAGGAAAAGTTTTCGTTTATCTCTACGCGCCCCAACACTGACCCCGTTGGGGCTGTGGTTTACGCAGACTACGACTACGACTACGATGATCACCAGGATGGCTACTTCATGGAGTTCGACGAGACTGCAGACGAGTAGATAGCGGACCCGGGCAGGATCCGAAGACTACGTGGATGGGCTTCGCTTTCTTTTATTTCTCGGCTTCTTAAGCCTATTTGGATTTTGTCCGTACTCAGACGGTTGATTGCTTCCGCTGTGATGTAATGAATGCTATGTTGGGACAAGTGTCCTCTGGATTAGTGTATTTGCTATTCTCTGCCTTAGCGAAGGCCATTTGCACTTTATTTCAATCGTTTGTGTCTTAGAGATGTGTTGTGGTATCATTCCGTTTAACGTTGTTGACGTACCATGCGTGATTGATATGAAGTACGTCGACAGTAGTACCTTTGATCTCTAGTGGATAGTTTACATCGACGATGGAATAGCAGAGCTTGTGTTGTCGCGCATAAGCGCTGGCCTACTAGGAAGCTAGGACGTGGGAGCAGGTATGCCCCATAATCCAAGCATCTGCTATCCAGTTCGGCCCGATGAGTATCCCCTAGAAGTCAGGGTGCGACACACCTTCTGCCTGCCAATCTCTGGGGACGAAGCCTCGAACTTGTTGGCGAGTAACCTGGATCGTCCAGCCGACACCAGCGTTGCTAACGCCTCGTCGAGTTCCGAGCATGACTCCTCGGATGACGCGGAGGAGTCGGGCAGCGATCTCCTCCACCGCAAACGCCGCCGAGTGGAGAACGATGAGGCCACCTCCAAGGATAACTCCTTGGATAAGGAATCGCCCGGGAAGGGGCCTCTCATCGTGACCCCGCTAAGCGGATATGTTGGATGACACAGATGACGACGAGTAAGTCTTTGCTCCCTTGTTCTAGTCAAACATTTCCTTTTGTTTCTTCTGATACATTATTCTCCTTTCATGGCAGTCTCCAATCCATCGGTCCTAGATGGTTCGTCTCATCTCTTCCTCCTGAAAAGAGGAAAAGGGCTGCTGATGCGGGTGAAACATCGAATGCCGACACCGTTACGAATTCACCGAGTGCAGCCCCCACAGCGGCACCTACGGAATATAGAATTCCTAGTTATGCTGCTGGGGTCTCGACTCTGAAGGAAGTGTCGGGTAGCTTAGCGGATCCTCTCTTCCTAGCTCAAGGACAGGTACATTTTGTTGTTTTCTTCTTCATACTGTACTTCATTTATTTGGATTTTTTATCGGGTGCACGACAGTGCTCCCGATGGGAGTAGCCCCCGAGGATGTAGTTGATCGCATGCGGTTGGCTACAGGCTCAAAGATGCAAGCTTTCTCTCTTCTCTTTGTTTTATCGGGTGCACGACAGTGCTCCCGATGGGAGTAGCCCCTGAGGCTATACTCGAATGCTTGCAATCGCGTATAGGCTCAATCTTCTCTTCTCTGATTCTTCTATCTTTATGTTTTTTGCAGTCACTCCTCGACTCCCTTGTGGCCGTTGGTCGCCGTGTTATCCTTGCCGAAACGGAATGCGGGACCCTTCGATCGGATCCCGATCGACTTGCTGCCGAAAACGAGCTCCTTCGAAGTAAGTTTATCGACCTCTTTTATCCCATCCTTTCAGTTACGCCAATTTCTTCGATTCTGAGACCCATTGTTATGCAGCTCAAGTTGAAATTATGAAGGCCGAGAAGGCGTACGCCTCCACTAGGGCAAGCGCTCGGGAGGCTCAGTTGGCGGCTGCTCGACAGGAGCTCGAGTCCTCTCGCAAGCTATCGACTCACCTCGAAGGAAGGCTTGCGGGCGCCCAGGACGCTCTGAAAAAGCAGGAGGAGGCTGGCACCAAGGCGGACTCCGACCTCGTCGACTTCCTTCGCCCTTTGGCCGAACGATTTGCGGGTAAGTTATATTTGGCCTCTTGTTGTCTTCCGATAGTCTGGTAGGTCCTTGGATTTTAATAATTTTCTTTGCAGGCCTTCTGGGCGTCCTGCTGGAGCTGCCTGGGGTCCAACGGGTGGATGCTTTGACCGATTCCTGCGCGCAGCTCAAGAAGCACGCTGAGGGAGTTTGCACCCTGATCGGCGATGCCATTCGAGTGCTGACGCAGCTTCACGGTCGTCTTCTGGTCGACGCTGTGTCTCCGCCTGCGCTGGGTGATCTTTTGAAGATTTTCTTGGAGGACAATCTCCTTGACGCCTACGCCGTTGCTCAGTCAGAGTCTATGGCGAAGACTGCCATCCAATTTGCGTTGGCGCACGGATTCACGGGCCTGGAGGAGGCGTACTCGGACCTTCCTGTCGATCCTTCTTCGGGCAAAAAGGTAGCGCTTCGTCGTTTTGGCGATCCAGCTGGAGTCCTCGCCCGGAAGTTATCTGAGTTGATCGCCCGTGTTAGTCGTAGCGGGAGCACTGCCACGAGTGGCAGCACAACCGCCGCTCCTTAGTATATTTTCTTCATAGCTCTCTCTTTTGATTGTAATGAACCTTGGGATGTATTCCCGTATTTTCATCGTTTAATCGAAATGTTCTTCGGATATCTGAGATGCTTCTTGTGATTGATTTGTTTATGTGTTTCCTCCCGATGGGATTAGCCCCCGACCATCTGTCGAATAGGTGGTTGTTATATCTCGAATAGGGCATCTTATTCATTGACTTTCCTTGTATTCTTCCAGGTAGCCGGAGTTGCTGCGGAGTCGTCAGGTGGACTTGCTGACCAAGCAAATCATCTTGTTGCCGCTGTTGTACCTTTGCGGGCCTCCGTGACCGTGTTGCGGATGGCGAGCGCAAGCTTAAAGCTTTGCGTGGGGTAGCGGATGTAGCCAAGTCCAAACAGAAACTTGCGGTTGAACGTGAGCAGTTTGTGATGGATGAATTGACAGCTGTCGCCAGGGATTTGCTCTGTAAGTGATTCAGCCCCCTAGCCTTCCGTGTCTTGTATCTTTCTTTGATCGTGTACCTTTGTTTTCAGTTGTTCAGCCGGATGATAGGAGTGAGAAATAGTGGGCGGAGAACCACATCCTTCAGGAAGCTGGCAGTTCAAAGCCCCATGCGAATAACTTTTGGTCTTATCGGAGCCGGAGCTTTGTGCTTGCTACTTTGAAGTTTCGAGTTATCAAGGCGAAGATGCTCGTGAGTACCTTTCACGAGGTTTTGATTGCTATGAATTCTGCTTTCTATCCGTTGGAGAGGGCTCCCAAAGATTGGAGCCATCTTCTTAGGATTTTCGGGCGAGAAGGAGAAATTCGCGAGTGTGTCCGCAATCATATGATTTGCGGCTCGGTAGTGGCTCTTTCCTTTGTCCGGTTGTGGCATCCTGAGGTGAATTTCTCCTCTGTAGCTAGGCTCCCTGATGGTACAATCAAAATTGCTCCTCATTATAGGGTTGTTCGACCTGTAGCAGAGGAAATCATTCGATTGACCTCGGCAGAGGTGGATCGGGTTTTGGCGGCTGAAAATACTCGTCGCCATGTGTAATTGTAGGATGTATGTATTCTGTTGCTCTGTGCAGTTGTCTAAAACTGTTGTAAGGTGTCTACCTTGTATATATAAAATTCTTCCTGTGATGCTAAGTTAGGCGTAGCCCCCGTGTGTTTGTGGGGTGTATACCTGTTACTTTTTAGCATGTAAGGATGGAGAACTCGAGTAGCTATGGTTGAGAAACCATGTATTTTATTGCAATGACTGAGAAGTCATGTGTTTTTCTTTCGAGCTACAAGATGGATTATATAGCCTTATTAGTATGATTAAAGTAAATCTAGGGGTAAAATTTGCGGAGTTGTGCAACATTCCAAGGGTTGGAATAGATGCCTCCAGTCGTCGGATTCTTGAGTCGATAGGCGCCACCTGTGATAACTTCGTTTATTATGAAGGGTCCTTCCCATGGTGGCTCGAGCTTGTGTCATTCCTTCTATTTGAGCCGTAGCACCAGATCTCCTACTACGAAGGCTATGTGGCGTATGCGGTGACTGTGATAGTTTCGCAACGACTGATGGTATACTACGGATCTTGCGAGTGCAATATCGCGCATTTCGTCGAGTGCGTCCATATCGTCTGCGAGTGCCCTGTTGGAGGTTTCTTCTCTGTAAGCAACGACCCGTGGGGCACTGAACCTGACATCCTCGCGAAGGACTGCTTCAGCTCCGTATACCATAAAAAATGGTGTGTAGTTTGTGGATCGACTTGGAGTTGTGCGGAGACTCCATAGGACGGAGGGTAGCTCTTCTTCCAATGTCCCGCTGCTGGGTGTAAGCGATCAAGTAGACGTTTCTTGATGCCAGCCGAAACTAATCCGTTGGATCGTTCGACTTGGCCGTTGGTTTGCGGATGAGCGACTGAAGCGAATTTGAAGATAATTCCCTTTTCTTCGCAGAACTGTTGTGTTTCCTTTGACGTGAAGTTGCTACCATTTTCAGTAATGATGTCGTGTGGTACTCCAAATCTGCATACGATGGAATCGAGGAATTTGACGGCGCATTGGGCGCTAGCTGAGGTTACTGGCATAGCTTCGATCCACTTTGTAAATTTGTCGACTGCGACCAGCAAGTGTGTGTATCCACCTGGTGTGGACTTGCGTAATGGTCCTACCATGTCCAGCTCCCATTGTGCAAAGGGCCAGGCGATGGGTATCATATGTAATTCCGTAGCGGGTGCGTGTGGTTTTGGTGCGAATCGCTGGCTAGCGTTGCACCTGTCGACCAGTTCCTTTGCGTCTCTGGCTGCTGTAAGCCAGTAGAATCCTGCTCGGAAAGCTTTTCCCATGATTGCTTTCCAGCTAGCATGATGTCCACAATTTCCTTCGTGGATGTCTCGCAGCAAGTCCTTGCCATCTTTGGGTGCTATGCATCATTGCAGTATGCCTGAGATGCTCTGCTTGTACAAATCGCCGTTGCGCTCCCGAAAGGATTTGCTGCGTCTGATTATTTGTCGAGCCTTGCGAGGGTCTGCTGGGAGCTGCTTGGCGGACAAGTAGTCGAGGTATTTCTGCGTCCAGACTGGCTCTACCATAAAAACTTGTCGCGAAATATTATGAATGAGCTCAATAATAGCAATTTGCGGGCTGACCTCTGTTTCCAATGTTGCGGGTGCTCCTGCAGTTTTCTTGACTTTGACTGATCGTTTAGTCATCCGCTCGAAATATATCCCTGGCGGTATGGGTGTGTTTGTGGAACCCATGTTCGCCAGCCTGTCTGCTTCTTTGTTGCTGGATCTCGCAATGTGCTTCAGCTCGCATCCTTTGAAACTTCCTTCGAATAGGTTGTACATGTCACGATAGGCAACCATGTTCTCTGCGATAGCGTCGCACTCCTTCATTGTCTGTTGCACGATGAGATTGGAGTCGCCGTAGATCATCAGTCAGGTGGCTCCGCACGCAACTTCCATCTTCATCCCATGCAACAGGGCCTCGTATTCTGCGTTGTTGTTTGATGCTGGATCGTCGGGTGGGAAGTCCAGTCGTAGGACATACTGCAGCTTGTCTCCTCTGGGTGATATTAGGACGATCCCAGCTCCTGCTCCTTCGTTTCTCTTGGATCCGTCGAAGTACATGATCCAGTTACTCGTGTATTCCGGCGGCCCGGGTGTTTGTAGTTCTGTCCACTCGCTCAAAAACTCCACGAGTACCTAAGATTTCACGGAATTAAGCCATGCATAGATGATGTCCCAAGCGCCCAGCTCGATGCTCCATTTTGCTATTCTTCCGGATTCCATTGGATTGTTCATGATTGTACCGAGTGATGCATCATTAACCACTGTTATGGTATGTTCCTGGAAGTAATGCTTGAGCTTTCGAGCCATGAGAACAACTCCATATGAGAGCTTCTGGTAGTGAGGATATCGTTGTTTGCACGTCGATAGCACCTCGCTGATGTAGTATATCAGTCTTTGAACCCTTTATGCTTTGCCCTACTCAGGTCATTCGACCATGATGGCCGTGCTGATGACCTGGTTTGTTGCGGCTAGGTATAGGTATAGTGGCTCCCTCTCTTGTGGTGTTGGAAGAATGCGCCTTCTCTGTAAGGATTGTTTCAGGTCTGCGAATGCCTGCTTAGCTTCTGGTGTCCATTCGAACTTATCCGTCTACTTCAACAACTTGTAGAAGGGTAACGCCTGCTCTCCCAATCGTGCGATAAATCTGCTCAAGGCGGTTAGTCGCCCTGCGAGCTATTGGACTCCGCGTAGATTGGTGGGCTCCTTTGTCACACCCCAGTTTTAGAACACTGGTATCACATAAGGGAAACCATTTTTGTGAGCCAACAAAAACTTTTATGTCTCTTGTGTAATCCATCATGTTGTATTGAGCTATGACTATCTATGCAAGCAAGCATTTTCTTTTAAAAACAAATCACTTGTTTCTGATGTTTTTGGTCACTTATGATTTATTTCTATTTTTATAATCCTTGATACCTTGACTCAAAAAAAAAACCATGTGGCAATGTTGAAAACAACCTATATTTGAATATTGAATCAATTGGAATCAATAAAACAAATTAACAAGGGTGAAATCACAAGTTTTTTAAATAAAAACAAACTTGAAAAACAAGCCAAGTAGGGGTTTTGCACTCTTGTTATTCATAGTATAAAAATTCACATTTTGGGATTTCAAGTCATGAATGTGATCTTGGATATATAAACCACATTTTGGATAACCTAGTTTGAAAAGTGGAATCACAAAAACAATCTTTTGTTTGAAGTTTTTGTGCTAAAAAAATAATGCAGAAATATGGGATTTTGGAAAACAGTGAAAAAACACCAACTAGCACTTTTCCCACCTTGTTTTCACCAAGCAATTGAAGTTCATATTTAAATTCTTTTGCTGTTTTGAAAAGTACTAAAGTTGGTTAAGAACCATGCTTGGAAAATAAAATTTAAAGAATGGTTGAGACCTGAAAACAAACCCAACTTTCAGCTAACCCCTCTGAATTTTCTAACACTCAGAATTCAGAAACTGAAACTGAACTGAATTTTTTTCTTCAGAACAGTGAAATCAATCGATTTTCAAATGCGGAGAACTTTTTGCTCGCTCAATATTTTTGAATACGGTTTGGAGCTTCTAGAAGCTGAGTCAGCCCACCCTCTTTTCCATGCCTTGGCCTGCAAGTGGGTTGACTAGCACGGGAGAGAGAGAGAGGGTTTCAGAGAGGGGAGAACGGGAGGGAGGGATGGGCGCCTGACAGCCTCATCCCTATCCCAAGCCATAGTGGCGTTCCCCCGTGTTTCCCTCGACGTGCACCGCGCAAGTGGACGTCTGAGCCCTCCTGGCGACTTTGGAACCTCCCAAGGGGCCAGGGTGAACGACGCGGGACGTGCCAGAGCGTGCACGAGCGCGCCCGCGGGCACACGGCCACACCCGAGCGTGCGCCACCATCGCCCCCTCTATTTAAGCAGCCCCCGAGCCCCTACCCTAGTGCACCACACTCCCCACACCTCACTGTCACTCCCCACCCTGCCCAATGGCCTCGAGCTGCCCGCGATAGCTGGAATCGCTGGATTCTGGCCGCGGCCACCGCAACAGCGCGAGGTGAAATACTCTCACCTCGGGCCACCATAGTCCTCCTTTACACTCTAGAACCACTCCCCTACCTCCGGAGAACCATTCTGACCATTTCCGCGTCCTCTCGTTTGTAGAGACGCCGGGAGCCTTGTCGGAGCCGCCGCGGAGCACGAGCACGTCGCCGTCGACTGGAGCGATCCCGTGCCGTCGCCGTTGTACCCCTACACTGCATCGAGCTCACGCGGCTCCCCCGACCACTTCATTTTGCCCTGCAACCCCTCTAGGTGAGCCCCGTTCGATTCTCGCCGCCGGTCTCTGTGAGCTCGCCGGAGAAAAAAAAAGAAAAGAGGGAGAGGAAGGAAGAACGGCCGTGTGCCGTAGATCTCCAGATCTACGGCCACGCTTGAAACGTGAACTGGTACGCCCGTTCCCGCGCTTCGCGGAAGCGAGGCGGGCCGCCAGGCGTAGTTGGGCCGCGCCACCGTGCGTTGACCAGCCCACTGCCCGGTGAACTTTTTCCTTTTGAAAATATCCAGGAAATGGCTGTTTACTTTATTCGAATATGAAAATGCTAAACGCAATAATAAAATGTGTAAAAATTCTCAGATGTGCTTGAACAAAATCTTGAACGTTGGCAACAAACAGATCTGGTTTTGGATGAACGAGGAACAAATGAAAAATCTTGAACTGAGGACTGTCGGTGAGAACGAAAAGGGCATAACTTTTTAATGGAATGTCTAAAATGGACAAACTAAAATTCCTAGAGTAGATCTTGACAAGATCTACCAGTAGGACTTTACCTCACCCCAAGGTGAGCTAGCATTTTGAAATGGTATCCATTTTGGAAAAACACCAGTAGCTTGTTCTGTGAATTTTAGGATTTATTTCATAGCACTTTTGATGTGGATCCAATTGGATCTGTTAGATATTAGATAGATCTATGTATTCCTAGATTTATGTAAATTTCTGAGCTCTAGAATTAATTTGGCAACAGATCTAAGAAAATGCACTTTTCTGTTAGAAATAAAATGAATAGATTTGTTTTTTAAATCATTGTTTGCTTGTGCCAATCTGTTTTCTAGCATGTATAAATGATGTGTTGTGTGTTCTTAAGTAGTTTACTCACAGAGGTGCCATGTTAGAAGAATCCATGCATGTTAAAGTTTGGTTTGGGCATTAGAACAAGCATAGTAGAACTCCCTAGTTTTATTCCATTTGAGATTTGTGATATGATGCTTAGCTAGATTTTTACCCTAGTTGTAGAAGTGTTTTTGCTTGGATCCAGTACCATTTTGGTACTGTTTATTACATGTTTTATGCTCTGTAAGTTACTTTAATTCTTTTATAAATGCATGCATAGGCTTGATTATTATGTGCTAGTGGAAATGTTTTCACTAGAGTAGCTAGTAGCATTTTGTACCATGAATTATTTTGCTTCCACAAGATGGACCAGAGGCATAATACCTCTAAAATGACATGGAAAACCTAGTGGAACACCCACTGGTTCCATCTCATTTGGTTAAAAAATGAGTTATATCAACTATAGTAGTTGTAGCTATAATAGTGAATAATATTATTTTGATGCATGTTGGTGTGAGATTTATTTTAGGAACTTGTGTGCTATTTTTGTGTGTTCATTGCTTGCTGTATCTTATGTTTGAGTCAAGTTGTTGCTTAGTAAGGTTCTGATAGGATGTCTTTCTTTTCTTTTACGACGATAGAAAACGACGAAGAAATAGTCGGGACGGGAGGATATTATTACCATACTTGTTGTGAGCAAGACCAAGATCCTCAGTACCTCCAAGGCAAGCCATCCTTAAAGCTTTCTGTTATATTCCTACTCTCTTTATGCAATAACTATTTCTGAAGTTTTCAAAACTTGTTTGCCAAAACTATTTTGTTGAGTGAATACTAGTACCAATATTATATATATATATATATATATATATATATATATATATATATATATATATATATATATATTATATATCACTTGCCTTTAGTCAACTTTGTGTTACCAAGCCCTTAGCCACCACAAGGTATGTAAATACCGTCTTAAATAATAATTTTGAGTCCCTAAGTGGACACCGTTAAAATGTGCTTTTGCAAAAACAAAAATGTTCCCCGAGGAGTTCCCGGTGGAAAGGCGGGACCTTGTTCGCCAGAGGAAAACGAGAAGGTGGTTTCAAATGTTCTTAAAAAGGCACATAACCTAGTCTTCGCTGGACAACCAAGATGTACTGCCACTCTACCCCTATATGGGTATGGGGCCTATTTAGATACTTGAGCTTGTTAGTGTATGTTTTATTCCAAAGTGCTATAGAGAAGCTGATTCTCGGAACCGCAGTGTCGCCAGGAGGGAGAAACGGGACATACACAGTGTGGGATTAATTTTCCCTCCGGATGCGACAGTTGGGCCTCCCGACTAGGCAGGGCGGGACCTGATGCCCGGGAGAACAACCCATATGAAGGAATAAGCATATACTAGCTTGTGTCAGAGTGGACAGTTAGGATCAATTCTCTGGTGCTTGCGTATCGCTGTGTCGATCCATGGGTGGTCCATGGCAGAGTTTTGGATCTAGTGGAATGTGTACCACCTCTGCAGAGTAAAACTATTCAGAATAGCCGAGCCCTCGGACATTGTGCTGAGTTTTCAAAAAGGATGTTTTCAAAACAATGAGTTTTGTACCGGGAAGGTACTGATGAAGTTTGAACATATTGTCCCAAGAAGTTTTGCAAAGAGAAATTCTTTTTATAAAACAAGTTTATAAAACCTCTTGTATATGCGATATCTACAAGAGAAAGAAAACTATATTATTTTCTTCTGAAGTATCTTCTTCAACAAAGATACAGATTAATATGACTGCAACTATGGTGCCATCTTATATGAACACCATTGGTAGTGACCCCTATTTATGGCCTACCTATCCACCATATAAGCATGATACATTTGTAAGTGTATAAAGGATGTCTTGTTGAGTACATTCAAACGTACTCATTTGGTTTCGCCCCTGGTATATACTTGCCAGACTTTGAGGAGGTACCGCCTGAGGAGGAATACGAGGAAGGGTACTATTCTGACGACTACGCAAACTAGGCCCGGCTCCCGGTCAGCAGCCTGTCGGTGAAAGCTTGACATGGGCTATCTACGTTTATCTTCCGCTGTTTAGTTGTTGTAAGACTTTGTCTGCCCTGCGTGGCATTTAATAAATACTTGGTCATGTGACCATTGGCTTGTAAGACCGTTGTTATTTGTGTAATGGATATTGTATCTGTGTACCACTTTCGTATGTTATTCACGACTGATCTTCCTGGGATCATGAATGTATCCATATGAGGGGTTCTGAACCTTCCGGTTTGGGGCCTCTACAAAGTTGGTATCATAGCTATGCTGACCCTAGGAGCCCTTAGTTAGCACGAACGTCGAACTAGTACCCGTATATATATATAATAATATACTTAAGTGTATAAGCTTTAAAGGATTCTTATACCTATGTTCCCTATTTTCTCAAACTATACTTACATTAAGTCACTTCATGTTCAACTCTAAAATTTTGCACACTTGGGAACTAACTCAACCTTACTTAAAAATTTGTGTAGATGGACGTCGTTTACACGGAGGCTTGCCAGTTAGGACTGGCCAGGGACTTTCCTTTCCGCTTCGAGCGCCGACTCGTAGCGATGACTGAGCTGCTTGACCGTCCCGTCCCCGAGCTTCGGGGAGGGATGATCACTGGGTCTCCCATAAAGGTGGAGTGGTTAGTGGAGTGTGTGATACGCCCCCCACTCACTACCCTTATTGGGGAGACTTTCTTCTTCGCCACCACTGAGCGCTCCTGGCAGGAGGGAGCAGTGCGCGTGATCCAGGAGGCCACGCCTGGCTCACTTACGAGACTACCGTTTTGTAGGGACTACCTACGAATTCCTCGGGAGGAGGGACAAGACCGGTACACCTCTGACCGTGTCTCAGGACGTCGCGGGTCTCGGTGCACACCAGAACGATATGGAGGTCCTGCTGTACCGCACCCAGCGTCGCCTTGACGATCTGAGTATCGTACAACACACCACCGTCTCTGAGTGCCGTCTTCTCTGTACCCACCTGGGGAAGGCGATGCTCGACCTAGAGGCAGCTACTGCACGATCCCGTGCCTTGGAGAGGCAGTTACAGACCACCCGCCGGGCTCGTGACCGTCTCAAGACCAAGGTGGGATCCCTTCAGGAGGCGAACGCGATTCTGCGTGACCGCCTGAAGACCGCTCGAGAGGAGTTGGTCACTCGAGACTCCACTCTCGAGGAGTTAGAGGAGGAGAACTCCGAGCTCCTCAGGGAGAACGAGGACCTCCTGGTTGATGACGACGTCCTGTCCGACGCAGAGGGCATGGACATGAGTGAGCTGAGTCTGCAGGAGGACGATGACACCGTTGAGGAGGAGGACCCAGAGGAGATCCTCTTCGACGTCGACAGCACCTAGACTAGCCGTAGTACCTCCTAGCTATGCAGTAGAGCTAGTTAGCATGTACGCCGACCCTATGAGGCGAACCCCCCTATGTAGCTCTTAGGAGCGTAGTTGATGTAGATGTTTGTTTGTGTGTGTGCTATGTATGAACTCTATGCTATTAGTATGATGTAGTCCTTATGTGTTATGAACTTGATGAATCGTCTCAACCCCCAAAGGACAAATCATCAAGCCAAATTAAAACCCACCCATCATATTTCTCCAACCCTAACAACCACTCCTTTTGTTGCTGGAAAGTTGTTAACATTTTAAAAACCTTAAGTCTTGCTGCATAGTCTTACACATGTCTCAATAAACAGCATGCCGCCGCGTCGGGAACCACCGCCACCACCCCCACTGACGGTGGAGGCATTGCTGGCACTTTTGATGGAAGACCGTCAGGCCACTAGAGCAGAGAGTGCTGCCACTGTTGCTGCCCTGCAGCAGCTGGCCGCTGCCAGCACCAACAACAATAACAAACATGGCGATGACAACGGAAATGGCGGACGCTCAAAGCTGAAGGTGTTCCAGCAGACCAACCCTCCGGTGTTCACCAAGATTGTGGAACCACTTGACGCTGACGATTGGATTCGCACCATCGCCAACGATCTGAAGGTGGCGGGAGTTGACGAGAATGACAAGGTGCTCCTTGCTACCCATTTTCTTGCTGGGCCAGCAATGACTTGGTTGGAGACCACCTGCGACACCGTCGCTCCTAATCATGTGTTCACCTGGGAAGACTTCTCTGCCCGTTTCCGAAAGTATCACATCCCTCAGGGGGTGATGAGCATCATGAAGGACAAGTTTCTGAAGCTGAGGCAGAGAAGCATGTCTGTGTCCAAGTACTGGGAAGAGTTTACTCTGTTAGCCCGGTATGCACCAGATGAAATCAACACCGAAGCCAAGAAGAAGGAAAGATTTCTGAATGGACTGCACGATGAGCTGCAGTGTACCCTTGTGGTCATCCCCTTTGCGGATCTGGAGTCACTCGCAGATGCCGCAATGATGATGGAGCACAAGAGGCATAATTTCTTTGAAAACAGGAAGAGGAAGATGCAGTTCCAAGGAGGATCAAGTGCACCCAGAAACCGTCCTACCCCATATACCAGGCCACCACCCCACAGGGCGCCTACCTTTGCGCCAAGGAACCACCATAACAACCACAGCCACAACCACAACCACCACAACAGCCACAACAACCACCACCACAACAACAACAACAACCGTGTAACCTACGCACCCAAGCCTGGAGGCAGTGGAAATGGAAATGGGAATGGACACAAACCCAACCATACCGCCAAGCCAACCCAAAGCACCAAACCCAGTTTAACCTGCTTCACCTGTGGCAAGGAAGGACACTATGAACGAGAGTGCCCAACCAAGACTGCTGCACCAGCTCAGAACAATGCCACCAAGATGATGCATGCCCCAGGACACAAGAAGCACAATGTGGTTAGGGGACACCTGAATCACGTCACTGCCGAAGAGGTTGAGGACACGCCCGAGATGGTGATGGGTATGTTTCCTGTCAACTCCGTACCTGCTAAAGTATTGTTTGATTCAGGTGCATCGCATTCCTTTGTTACAAAGCCTTTTGCTGAGAAAAGTGGTGTGAAGCATACACGTATGCACAAACCCATGTTAGTACAAATACCAGGAGCTAGTACCCAAGCCAACCTTGTTTGCAATGAGGTACCCCTGGACATACAAGGGAAAACTTTTCATGCCAACCTCATAGTACTGGGATCCCAAGGGATAGAAGTAATGCTAGGCATGAATTGGATGACCAAGTACAAAGGTGTGATTGACTGCACCGGAAAGTCCATATGATTGACTGCCAGTGATGGGGAAAGGGTTGCCTTCGCCGCAACCAAGTCAAAGCCAGAAACCCACTGCCACACTAGTATAGCCACACCTGCCCTTGAGGAAGTTCCGGTAGTATGTGAATACCCGGATGTGTTTCCTGATGAACTACCCGGTATGCCGCCAGATCGGGATATCGATTTTGTGATTGAGTTGGTACCCGGTACCGGACCCATCGCCCAGAAACCGTACCGGATGAATCCGAAGGAGCTTGATGAGTTGAAGAAGCTGCTGGATTGCATGTTGAGAAAATGTCTGATTCGCCCTAGTGCATCACCATGGGGATCACCTGTCATTTTTGTGGACAAGCGGGACGGTTCCTCACGTCTATGTGTGGATTACCGTAAGTTGAATGATGTTACCATCAAGAACGAATACCCGCTCCCCAAAATTGATGACCTGTTTGACCAGCTAAATGGGGCAAGAATCTTCTCAAAGATCGATCTTCGTACTGGTTATCGTCAGTTGAAGGTTCGTGAGACTGATATTCCAAAGACCGCCTTCACCACACGTTACGGGTTGTATGAGTACACCGTGCCCCCACCTACTTCATGAATCTTATGAATAAGGTTTTCATGGAATTCTTGGACAAGTTTGTCGTGGTGTTCATTGACGACATTCTTATTTACTCCAAGAGTGAGGAAGAACACGAAGAACATCTGAGAATTGTCCTCGGAGCACTTCGACATCATCAACTGTATGCTAAGTTCAGCAAGTGCCAATTCTGGTTGAAGGAAGTTGGATTTCTTGGACATGTAGTATCCGGGGGAGGAATCTCTGTTGATCCTGCTCTGGTTCAGTCTGTCGCTAATCGGGATGCCCCGACCAACCAGACAGAAGTCAGATCCTTTCTGGGATTAGCCGGATATTATCGCAAGTTTGTTAAAGGATTTTCCAGTATAGCCAGACCACTCACACAGTTGCTCAAAAGGGATAGCAAGTTCGTTTGGAAGGACAAATGTGCTGAGAGTTTTCAAGAGCTGAAGAATCGATTGGTGACAGCCCTGGTACTCATTATGCCGGATGTCTCCAAGAGTTTCGATGTGTATTGTGATGCTTCTAAGCTTGGACTTGGGAGTGTTCTCATGCAAGAAGGGAAGGTCATCTCATTCATCTCGTGCCAGTTGAGACCTCGTGAGATGAATTATCCTACCCATGACTTAGAGCTTCCTGCTGTGGTGCATGCTCTCAAATCATGGCGACATTTCCTTATCGGAAAGCGGTGTGAAATCTATACGGATCATAAGAGTTTGAAGTATATCTTCACCCAGCGTGAACTCAATATGAGGCAACGCCGTTGGATAGAGCTCGTCAAGGATTATGATCTTAGTATCCACTATCACCCTGGAAAGGCGAATGTTGTTGCAGACGCTTTTAGTCGAGAGCTAGTCTCTCTGAATTCCATGATCCAGATCAGACAACCAGAGTTGTGGAAAGAACTTGACCAACTTGGTATCGAGGTGGTCAGCTATGGCATGTTGGAAGCCATGGATGTTCAACCGACTCTAGTTGATCAAATCAAGGAAGCTCAGAAGGGCCAGAAGAGCATTGAGGGAATAAAAACCCGCATGGAGACAAAAGAGGTTGCCAGTTTTACCATTGATTCTGATGGAGTCCTATGTATAAAGAACGCATTTGTGTTCCAGCTGAATCTGAGTTGAAGCAAACAATCATGACTGAGGCTCATGACACCTTATACTCTATTCACCCTGGAGGAACCAAAATGTATCAAGATTTGAAGGAGAAGTGTTGGTGGCACGGAATGAAGCGAGATATTGCCTCGTTTATAGCCAAGTGCCATATTTGTCAGCAAGTGAAGGCTGGACATCAGCGTCCTGCTGGTTTGTTACAGCCATTACAAGTACCTGTTTGGAAATGGGATGAAGTTGGGATGGACTTCATTACTGGATTACCACGATCCAGTCGAGTAAATGATTCGATATGGGTAGTTGTTTATAGGCTCACCAAAGTTGCACACTTTATTCCTGTCAAGACTACATATCGTGGGGACCAGCTTGATGATCTCTATATTTCCCGGATAGTCAGCCTACGTGGAGTTCCCAGCATAATTGTGTCAGATCGAGGATCACAGTTCACTTCTCGATTCTGGGAAAAAGTTACACGAAGCCTTGGGAACCAAACTAGCCTTTAGCACAGCCTACCATCCACAGACTGATGGACAGACAAAGCGTGTGAACCAAATTTGGGAAGACATGCTCTGTGCCTGTGTTTTTTCCTATGGAGTTAAATGGGAGGACTGTCTGCCGTCTGCGGAATTCTCCTACAACAACAGTTATCAGTCAAGCCTACAGATGGCACCGTTTGAAGCACTTTATGGACGTAAATGCCGCACACCCCTAAACTGGACTGAAACAGGAGACAGTCAGATCTTTGGAGTTGATACTCTGAAGGCTGCAGAAGAGCAAGTGCATTTAATCCGTGACCGTCTTAAAGCCGCACAATCACGCCAGAAGAGTTATGCGGACACTAAGCGTCGTGATGTCTCCTTCACTATCGGAGATTTCGTGTACATTCGTGTTAATCCACTCAAAGGGATGCAACATTTTCATGTCAAGGGAAAGCTTGCACCCCGATATATTGGCCCGTTTAAGATCCTAGCCCGTCATGGAGAGGTATCTTATCAGCTGGAGCTACCTTAAGAGCTGTGAGCTTTTCACGATGTTTTTTCACGTGTCATTGCTCCGGAAGTGTCTTCAAGTACCTGAGAAGAATCTCACTTACGAAGACATTGACTTCAAGACCATTGACCTCAACGATGATTTGACTTACCGTGATCGACCCCTGCGGGTACTTGAGGAGAATGTTCGTGCTACCAGGAGAAATGATTTCAAGTTCCTTAAGATTCAGTGGACGGATCATTCTGAGGAGGAAGCAACCTGGGAGCGCGAATATTATATCCGGAAGGAGTTCCCTGGTTTCCTCAAAGACTAAACCCGCGAATCTCGGGACGAGATTCTTTTAAGGGGGGGGGGGGAGATCTTTCACACCCCAGTTTTAGAACACTTGTATCACATAAGGGAAACCATTTTTGTGAGCCAACAAAAACTTTTATGGCTCTTGTGTAATCCATCATGTTGTATTGAGCTATGACTATCTATGCAAGCAAGCATTTTCTTTTAAAAACAAATCACTTGTTTCCGATGTTTTTGGTCACTTATGATTTATTTCTATTTTTATAATCCTTGATACCTTGACTCAAAAAAAAAACCATGTGGCAATGTTGAAAACAACCTATATTTGAATATTGAATCAATTGGAATCAATAAAACAAATTAACAAGGGTGAAATCACAAGTTTTTTAAATAAAAACAAACTTGAAAAACAAGCCAAGTAGGGGTTTTGCACTCTTGTTATTCATAGTATAAAAATTCACATTTTGGGATTTCAAGTCATGAATGTGATCTTGGATATATAAACCACATTTTGGAAAACCTAGTTTGAAAAGTGGAATCACAAAAACAATCTTTTGTTTGAAGTTTTTGTGCTAAGAAAATAATGCAGAAATATGGGATTTTGAAAAACAGTGAAAAAACACCAACTAACAATTTTCCCACCTTGTTTTCACCAAGCAATTGAAGTTCATATTTAAATTCTTTTGCTGTTTTGAAAATTACTAAAGTTGGTTAACAGAACCATGCTTGGAAAATAAAATTTAAAGAATGTTTGAGGCCTGAAAACAAACCCAACTTTCAGCTAATCCCTCTGAATTTTCTAACACTTAGAAAAATTCAGAAACTGAAACTTAACTGAATTTTTTTTCTTCAGAACAGTGAAATCAATCGATTTTCAAATGCTGAGAACTTTTTGCTTGCTCAATAATTTTGAATACGGTTTGGAGCTTCTAGAAGCTGAGTCAGCCCACCCTCTTTTCCATGCCTTGGTCTGCAAGTGGGTTGACTAGCACCGGAGAGAGAGAGAGGGTTTCAGAGAGGGGAGAACGGGAGGGAGGGATGGGCGCCTGACAGCCTCATCCCTATCCCAAGCCACAGTGGCGTTCCCCCGTGTTTCCCTCGACATGCACCCCGCAAGTGGACGCCTGAGCCCTCCTGGTGACTTTGGAACCTCCCAAGGGGCCAGGGTGAGCGACGCGGGACGTGCAAGAGCGTGCACGAGCGCGCCCGCGGGCACACGGCCACACCCGAGCGTACGCCACCGTCGCCCCCTCTATTTAAGCAGCCCTCGAGCCCCTACCCTATTGCACCACACTCCCCACACCTCATTGTCACTCCCCACCCTGCCCAATGGCCTCGAGTTGCCCGCGATAGCTGGAATCGCCGGATTCTGGCCGCGGCCACCGCAACAGCGCGAGGTGAAATACTCTCACCTCGGGCCACCATAGCCCTCCTTTACACTCTATAACCACTCCCTACCTCCGGAGAACCATCCTGACCATTTCCGCGTCCTCTCGTTTGCAGAGACGCCGGGAGCCTTGTCGGAGCCGCCGCGGAGCACGAGCACGGCGCCGTCGACTGGAGCGATCCCGTGCCGTCGCCGTTGTACCCCTGCACTGCATCGAGCTCACGCGACTCCCCGACCACTTCCTTTTTCCCTGCAACCCCTCTAGGTGAGCCCCGTTCGATTCTCGCCGCCGGTCTCTGTGAGCTCGCCGGAGAAAAAAATAGAAAAGAGGGAGAGGAAGGAAGAACGACCGTGCGCCGTCGATCTCCAGATCTACGGCCACGCTTGAAACGCGAACCGGTACGCCCGTTCCCGCGCGTCGTGGAAGCGAGGCGGGCCGCCAGGCGCAGTTGGGCCGCGCCACCGTAAGTTGACCAGCCCACTGCCCTGTGAACTTTTTCCTTTTGAAAATATCCAGGAAATGGCTATTTACTTTATTCGAATATGAAAATGCTAAACGCAATAATAAAATGTGTAAAAATTCTCAGATGTGCTTGAACAAAATCTTGAACGTTGGCAACAAACAGATCTGGTTTTGGATGAACGAGGAACAAATGAAAAATCTTGAACGGAAGACTGTCGGTGAGAATGAAAATAGCATAACTTTTTAATGGAATGGCTAAAATGAACAAACTAAAATTCCTAGAGTATATATTGACTAGATCTACCAGTAGGACTTGACCTCACCCCAAGGTGAGCTACCATTTTGAAATGGTATCCATTTTGGTAAAACACCAGTAGCTTGTTCTGTGAATTTTAGGATTTATTTCATAGCACTTTTGATGTGGATCCAATTGGATCTGTTAGATATTAGATAGATCTACGTATTCCTAGATTTGTGTAAATTTTTGAGCTCTAGAATTAATTTGGCAACAGATCTAAGAAAATGCACTTTTCTGTTAGAAATAAAATGAATAGATTTGTTTTGTAAATCATTGTTTGCTTGTGCCAATCTGTTTTCTAGCATGTATAAATGATGTGTTGTGCGTTCTTAAGTAGTTTACTCACAGAGGTGCCATGTTATAAGAATCCATGCATGTTTAAGTTTAGTTTGGGCATTAGAACAAGCATAGTAGAACTCCCTAGTTTTATTCCATTTGAGATTTGTGATATGCTGCTTAGCTAGATTTTTATCCTAGTTGTAGAAGTGTTTTTGCTTGGATCCAGTACCATTTTGGTACTGTTTATTACATGTTTTCTTCTCTGTAAGTTACTTTAATTCTTTTAGAAATGCATGCATAGGCTTGATTATTATGTGCTAGTGGAAATGTTTTCACTAGAGTAGCTAGTAGCATTTTGTACCATGAATTATTTTGCTTCCACAAGATGGACCAGAGGCATAATACCTCTAAAATGACATGGAAAACCTAGTGGAACACCCACTGGTTACATCTCATTTGGTTGAAAAATGAGTTAGATCAACCATAGTAGTTGTAGCTATAATAGTGAATAATATTATTTTGATGCATGTTGGTGTGAGATTTATTTTAGGAACTTGTGTGCTATTTTTGTGTGTTCATTGCTTGCTGTATCTTATGTTTGAGTCAAGTTGTTCCTTAGTAAGGTTCTGATAGGATGTCTTTCTTTTCTTTTACGACAATAGAAAACGACGAAGAAATAGTCGGGACGGGAGGATATTATTACCATACTTGTTGTGAGCAAGACCAAGATCCTCAGTACCTCCAAGGCAATCCATCCTTAAAGCTTGCTATTATATTCCTACTCTCTTTATGCATTAACTATTTCTGAAGTTTTCAAAAACTTGTTTGCCAAAACTATTTTGTTGAGTGAATACTAGTACCTTATATATATATATATTATATATCACTTGCCTTTAGTCAACTTGGTGTTACCAAGCCCTTAGCCACCATAAGGTATATAAATACCGTCTTAAACAATAATTTTGAGTCCCTAAGTGGACACCCTTAAAATATGCTTTTGCAAAAACAAAAATGTTCTCCAAGGAGTTCCCGGTCGAAAGGCGGGACCTTGTTCGCCGGAGGAAAACGAGAAGGTGGTTTCAAATGTTCTTAAAAAGGCACATAACCTAGTCTTCGCTGGACAACCAAGATGTACTGCCACTCTAGCCCTATATGGGTATGGGGCCTATCTAGATACTTGAACTTGTTAGTGTATGTTTTATTCCAAAGTGCTATAGAGAAGCTGATTCTCGGAACCGAAGTGTCGCCGGGAGGGAGAAACGGGACATACACAGTGTGGGATTAATTTTCCCTCCGGATGCGACAGCTGGGCCTCCCGACTAGGCAGGGCGGGACCTGATGCCGGGGAGAACAACCCATATGAAGGAATAAGCATATACTAGCTTGTGTCAGAGTGGACAGTTAGGATCAATTCTCTGGTGCTTGCGTATCGCTGTGTCGATCCATGGGTGGTCCATGGCAGAGTTTTGGCTCTAGTGGAACGTGTACCACCTCTACAAAGTAAAACTATTCAGAATAGCCGAGCCCTCGGATATGGGCAGTTGAAAGTCCATGTAGCTAGCATTGTGCTGAGTTTTCAAAAAGGATGTTTTCAAAACAAGGAGTTCTGTACCGGGAAGGTGCTGATGAAGTTTGGACATATTGTCCTAAGAAGTTTTGCAAAGAGAAATTCTTTTTATAAAACAAGTTTATAAAACCTCTTGTATATGCGATATCTACAAGAAAAAGAAAACTATATTATTTTCTTCTGAAGTATCTTCTTCAACAAAGATACAGATTAATATGACTGCAACTATGGTGCCATCTTATATGAACACCATTGGTAGTGAGCCCTATTTATGGCCTGCCTATCCACCATATAAGCATGATACATTTGTAAGTGTATAAAGGATGTCTTGTTGAGTACATTCAAACGTACTCATTTGGTTTCGCCCCTGGTATATACTTGCCAGACTTTGAGGAGGTACCGCCTGAGGAGGAATACGAGGAAGGGTACTATTCTGACGACTACGCGAACTAGGCCCGACTCCCGGTCAACAGCTTGTCGGTGAAAGCTTGACATGGGCTATCTATGTTTATCTTCCGATGTTTAGTTGTTGTAAGACTTTGTCTGCCCTGCGTGGCATTAAATAAAGACTTGATCATGTTACCATTGACTTGTAAGACCGTTGTTATTTGTGTAATGGATATTGTATCTGTGTACCACTTTTGTATGTTGTTCACGACTGATCTTCCTGGGATCGTGAATGTATGCATATGAGGGGTTCGGAACCTTCCGGTTTGGGGCCTCTACATCCTTCATTGTCAAGATTGCTTGTATCTTCTCCGGGTTGGCTTCAATTCCTCTGGCGGATACCAGGTACCCGAGAAGTTGCCCTGCTGGGACGCCGAAGACGCATTTTGTCGGTTTGAGCTTAATCCTGTATGCGTTTAGAGCGTCAAATGTTTCTCTGATATCCTCGAGGAGTGTATCCTCCACTCGAGTCTTGATGATGATGTCGTCAACATACACTTGTACGTTCTTGCCAATGAGCTTGGCGAGGATTTTTTGCATGCGGCGCTGATATGTTGCGCCTGCGTTCTTGAGCCCGAAGGGCATTGTCGTGTAGCAGTACACACCGTGAGGTGTGATGAATGCTGTCTTCTCCTCGTCTTCCTGCTTCATCCGGATCGGATTGTATCCCGAGTAAGCGTCTAGGAAGGAGAGGCGGTGGAAGCCTGCGGTGGAGTCCACGATCTGGTCGATTCGTGGGAGGGGAAAGTTATCCTTGGGCAGTGCTTATTCAATGACGTGTAGTTAATGCACACTCGAATGATGTTGGTGTTCTTCTTTGGGACCAGCACCGGGTTCGCTAACCAAGTGGATATTTTGATCTCCCTGATGAATTTTGCTGCTAGCAGTCTGTTTACTTCTCCAAACGCTTTCTGCTTGGGTTCTAAGAACCGTCGAGTGGTCTGCTTGCGTCTTTGTAGACTTCGAGTGAGTGCTCGGTGAACTCCCTGGGTATTCCTGGCATATCTGAGGGCAGCCAGGCGAAAATTTCCCAGTACTCACGACGGAGTTCGAGGAGCGCGCTTTCCTATGCTGGCGAAAGGGTAGTTGAGACCATCGCTGTTTTCGTAGAATCTGTCGGGTGCACTTGATGTTTTCGAGTGTCGTTGTTGGTGCTGAATTCCAACTCTGGTGCGTTTTTCTTTCTGAGGGGCATCACGGAGTGATCCGTGGTCTTTGATATCTCCTCTAGTTCTTCTTGCATCCCGAAAGATTTTGCGATCTCGTTGAACTCAATGTCGCACTTGTTGGACTTCTGGAAATCTCCGTCGATGGTGATTACACCATATTCCCCAGGTAGCTTGAGCTTCAGGTACGCGTAATATGGTACTACCATGAATCTTGCGAACGTTGTTCGACCAAGAATGACGTGGTACTGTGAGGGCCAGTCGACTACTTCAAAGTCGAGGAATTCTCTTCTGTAATTGCGTCGATTGCCCAACACAACCTCTAGGTTGATTGTTCCGAGTGGACGGATCAACTTTCCTGGAACTATCCCGTGGACGGATGTTTCTGATTCTGCGAGTCCCTCCAGGTTCCTGTTCATCCAGCGGAGCGTATCCGTGTAGATGATGTTGATGCCGCTGCCTCCGTCCATAAATACACGAGCCAGTTCATAATTACCAATTTGCGCTTGGATTACTAGGGCAGCGTGTCCTGGTCGATCGACTCTTGGGGGGTGGTCTTCCATGGAGAAGGTGATCGATTGGTCTGCCATGTTTAGGTACTCGGGTCTTGTTGGTGGGGTTTGCACATCCATGCATAGCTGCCGTATATTTGTTTTCTGAGCTCTGCGGGATGGGCAGACTTTTTGTATCATCCCTAACTGTCCAGCCGGGTTCAGGTACGCGTTAGCTCCGGTGTTTGGTGCGGGTGGCGCAGGTAGTGCGGCTAGCGCCATGTTCGGATTTCTTGGTGGAGGTAGGGGTTGTGGTGGCTGGAATCCTTGGTGTCCTCCTCCTGGAAGTGGCGGGTAACTTTGACTAGCTGCTGATCTACTTTTCTTCGAGAAGGACTCGTGGATGTCGATGATCTTCCGCCAATCCTTGAGGAGGTGTGTTTCCTTAGTTTTGCCCGTGCGCTTATCAGTAAATAGATGTAGCGAGCAGTATGCGTCAAGGTCCTCCTCGGGAGTTTTGTCTTCAGCCTTTGGTTTCCATTCGCGACTCCCGCGGCGTCCACTATCGCGGTTTCGCGTGAGTTCTGCCGCTACCATCTCTTCCCGATCATCGTGATCGTAGTATTTCCTCCTTTTCTTTCGACCATGGCGGTCGTCCTCGGGTGCGGGCGACGATGTCCTCTCGTTGCGCACTGAGTCTTCTCCGTTAGCCCATCTGTCGGTTATGATCATCATCTACCCAATAGTTTTGGGTGCGGCTCGTCCCAGCTCTTCTCTGAAAGCAGTTCGTCGGGCGCCTTTTGCGAAGGCCTCAACCGCTACTTCCTCTGAGATGTTTCTTGCAGTGTTCCTGAGCGTGGTCCATCGCTGGATGTTCTCGCGAGTGGACTCGCCGCTCTTCTGTTTGCAGGCTCGCAGTTCTTTGATGGTTGCTGGTCTCATGTAGGTGACCTAGAAATTCTTGCAAAAGTCGAAGTGCAGATTGTCCCATGATGCGTAGCAGGATTTCGGTCGTGCTTCCAGCCAGCTACGTGTCACTCCAACCAAGTGTAGGTTGAGGTACTGCATAGCCGTGTTCTTGTTCCCACGTTGGCATTTTACTGCCGTGAGGCAATCGTTTAGCCATGATGAAGGTTCGAGCGAACCATCGTATTTTGTTACTTCTGTGCTGAGCTTGAATCTCCTGGGTAGAGGCGCTTCGTGGATGCTGCGGATGAAACACAACGCGCCGCAGGTATCGTCATCCTAAGAACCGGACGAGGAGCGCGCGTGGTTCCTTGCTGCTCTCGCCTTGTCTATCCTGTTTTGCGCGATATCTGACCGCGCGTTGTATCCTGGTTGATCGAGATCAGTTTCCTTCCTTGGCTCCTTGCTGCATTTTCGCGAGCGGCTGCTGTGATGACGCGGTCTTTTATATCTCGGGCTACCTTCGCTGGTGCTTCGACTATCATCGCGTCGCCGAGCTTCTTTTCCTCGACCACGTCGAGGTGATTTTTCACTTCTAGGCGAAGCGCTCCTATGCTTGCGTGATGCCTCTTTCTCCTTTTCCTTCTCCTTCTCCTGCTGTTCGGCAGCCTTGCTGCGATCATAGGAGGAAAGCCTTGCGTCTGCCATGCCTAATCCCTTCCGAACTTGCTTGAATTGTTCCGCTCGAGGGTCGTTTTCCACCGGCTGATTCATTTGCATGTAGGTTGCTGCGGCTAAGACCGCGGCAGCAGGAGTCTGCGGTATGACGTTTCCTTCCTCGTCAACCCGCATAAGGGAAGGTCCGAGTGATCTGCTGATCCTGCCTAAAGACTCAGCGTCCATGGTCGCCGTTCTCGATGCGTGCCCCTTCCTTGCGGGTCGAGTGCCGACGGAAGGTGTTAGGGACAGCTCGGCTCGGTGCTGACTTGATTCATCCGCCAATCTTCTCCGTCGGTCTAGATCTATCCGAGCTTCTTTAATCACGGTGGCCGCTCTCACTATGTGACAGTGTTAGGCGACCATGTCTTCGTGTGGGGCAGTGGCCGCAGGTGCTTGATCGTTTGGATGGCCTCTTTTGCTCAATCCCAAGCTTCACGTGAGACTCCGATTGCGGCGCGTTCTTCCGCGCTGTTTTCTCTTTCTGGGGGTTGTTCCGATCCTGCCATGCAGACCTGAGCCAGTCGTGGCTCGTGAGTCCTAGGCGTAGCTTGGAAAGCTTTCTGGACTTGAGAGGGTATGGTAGTTGCTGGTGTTGAAGCGGATGGACTCGCCACTTTTCTCCAGGTAAGGTCGCGAGTCGACGGCTCCTGACTCAGATCCTGATTCTTCAGGGAAGTGGAGGATTCCGTCCTTGTTGGTGTAGAACTTCAAGCTCCCGAACGTCAAGGTGACGCTCTTCTCCAGATTGCTGAATACCGGGCGTGATTCCGGCGAGTGAGGGGTGACCACGACAGATCCGATCCGAATAGGGTTGGTCGGAGTTGAAGTCGAAGGTTTCCAACGTGAGTTGGACGATGAAGCCAAAGATGCCGGAGATCCAGCGCCCGCCGTTCCCACAGACGGCGCCAATTGTCGAATCTGCGACTCAACAAATCCCTCAGGTGAACCCATAGGGTTTCGAATAGGAGAACCCATGAGTGCTGGTGACGATCGTCGGCTTGACAGGGGACACGATTTACCCAAGTTTGGGGCCCTCGTAGAGGTAAAACCCTTACTCCTGCCTCTATCGATCTGTATTATCGAATAGATCGGTTACAATGGTGGTTGCTGAAGTAGAGAATACAATCTTGATCTCAAGGCTTTGGTGGCGCGGTATTCCTTTGTCCTCCTCCGGTGGTTCTCCTGGCCTTATATAGATGGCCAGGTCTCAAACCCTACCCGGGGAGGACTCAAACTCTAACCCTATGTCGGTTACAAATTTCCTATCTTAGCCCGCAAGGCATTGCGGGTGGGCTTCAAGTGGGCCTTCTAGAATACTCCAAAAGGCTTCCTTTCTTGGGCTTTAACCTTGGGCCTAAGAAGGGGTGTCCTTACTCGCAGGGTCCAAGGTCTACCCCTTCGTCAGTTAGTCCCAGGAAATCCATAAAAATAATGTAAAGTGTATAGAAAACATGTAGCAATTGGTACGAAAACAACATGGAACATCATAAATTATAGATACGTTTGAGACATATGAAGCATCCCCAAGCTTAGTTCAACTCGTCCTCGAGTAGGTAAAACGATAAAAACAAAATAATTTCTGATGTGATATGCTACCGACATAATCTTGATCATCATATTTGTAAAAGCATTTGCAAGCTTAGATCAGAGTACTCTAAACATAGGCATGCCATATATAATTCTAACAATGAAACTTAGCAACCATGTTGCAACATGAAAAGTAACACAAACAAAAGATCGCGAATAATAATGCGCTTGAAAGTTATGCGTTTGTTTCGATCATAAAGAAAACATAGCAATGTGGTATTCCACTTGTCCTAAAAAGTGACAGCAAAACATAGATGCCAGGACACCTTCAAAGTTCAAGTGGATGACTAGAAACAAATAATTTGAGAATAGATAAGAACATATCATGAATCAATCAACAATAATCTTTGGGACTGATGCATATTATACTCAGAATGACATCTATGCTCTCTTAATTGTGCATTTAGTTAGAATATGAAGACTCAACATAAAAGTAAAAGGAAGCCCCTTCGTAGAGGGAAGCAGGGATTAACTCATGTGCTAGAGCTTTTAATTTTATTAAACAGAGGTATTGAAAACAATTTTGTTTAGAGAGGTGTATGCTTATGTCAACGAATGAGAAACATACAATACAGTACGTCACAAGCCAACTAGACTCTACAAGAGCGGCTACAATTGAAGGACGTTCTTTCTAATAGGGTCATTAGATCATCCCTCTTCTCTTTTGTTTACACAATTATGCTTTGACTGATAAATCAGGGGCAAAAGGAGTGAATATAATTTATAGTAACCAAGTTTGGGGCTTGGCACCCCGTTGCCAGCTCTTCTATCCATTTGGATAAGCGGATGTGCCACTAGTACATGTGTGTAAAGTCCAATTAACAAGTGATATAAAGATCGTCTACCTGCATCCTCATGAGCTAAAACAGGGGTATAAAGTAGGTATAATTTTGAAGGTTTTAAAGGTAGCACAAGATAAATTTACTTTGGAGTGGCAGTTAAATACCACATATAGGTAGGTATGGTGGACACATTTGGCAAACATTGATTTTTGGGAGTTGGATGCACGAGTAGAGATCATACTCAGTACAAGTGAAGGCTAGCAAAGACTGGAACGACAAATTAAGAGAGCAATAATGTCCATAATCATGCATAGCGACAAAACAATTATTAATCAAAGCATAAATGATATTACAGGTCAAACATTATTGATAGAGGTTAAAGGTGACTGGTTTGTAGTCATAACATGGTGTAAGCATGCGCCAAATCAACCAAATAAAATATTCGAAGGAGAATACCACAATATTATGTTTCGGTGTGATAAAAACAACGCATGATTCTTTCCATGACACATTAAGCACTCTCAGATATTTGAGACAAGTCATGCTACATCAATAACTACTAAGCATAGAATTAAAATAATATCCAACATGACATGATAAAGTCTATCCACGGTCTAAACAAGCTTCTCTTTGCACCGTTCTAAGCATGAAATATTGTATTGCTTTCCAGCACCATCACTTTATTTAAACAAAAAATCTCCATATGATTTATCAACGAAACAACAGAGTAAATCTACTCTACAAGAATTAATAGCTCTGAATAAGAGATGCATTAAAAACAGGAGCTAAAAAGGATTTGCAGCATCTAGAAGAAAAACTAAGAATACGCGTATGATGATGGAGGGGTTAAACTCTTGGGTCGCCCGATCTTCACGAATCGACCAAGAACACGAAGAACGAACTAAGAACAGGAAGAACACTAGGGGAAATGAGGGGGGATCGAGGAGGGGATATAACTATCAAGAACTGAAAGACTCGATCTCCCGTCAAATAAGACGTAACGGCCGCCTACGGAACGATCAATCCAAGTGAACCTACCTTATCGAAAACCGCTTCAACACCACGTGGCCGGTCCACCACGCCAATAGAACCTCAAGGGTTAGTTGAGGAAGATTGAAAAGTCCCTAACTGAATCCCAATGGGAAAGGATAGGAAACCCGGTGTAATATTGATACCATCCTAGATACACATCATAGGAGTAGCCTTGACACGGTCCTAGGTACAAACCATAGGAGTAGCCTCACCAAAGGGGTAGAAGAGCAAAGCTCAAATGTCTAAATTCATCTCTAACCATAGATCTAGTCCAAGGAGCTCCTTGTTTAGCCAAGGGGGCAGGTGAGGGGTGAAAACGGGTTTTCCCCTTCATTTGTGCAGCAGCAGGGAAGCCGGCTTGGGAGGCCATCCTGGCCGACCTGTCTGGTCGTGGTGGGAGCGTAGGGTGGCCGGCCTGGTGACGCAGGGCAGCCGGCCTGAGGCCGGGGTGGGGCGGGGCGGGTGGCCACCCGGCCTGGCACACAGGGAGGCCCGACTGAGACCGGGGCGCTCAGGTGGCCGACTAGCCTGAGGCGCGGGGGACCCGGCCTTTGGCCGGGGTGGAGGACGGTTTCCTCTGCATGGAGTCCGGCCTGGAGGCCGTCCTGGCTAGGGTTTCAGGCTGGCTTTCATGCTCTTCTCCTCCCATCTTCTTCTCTTCTTCTTCTTCCTCGACGTCTTCTTCTCGGATTTCTACTCCAGCTTCTTCGGCATCATCTTGGGCACGTTCTTGGGCATCTTGGGCATCGTCTTGGGATTCCATTGTGGGATCAAACCTGAGCACTCATAGGGTAGTTCCATGAGGTAGCGCACCATTCACGAAGACACCGAAGGCATAGAGAGAGAGGAGTGAGTTCACCTTGTATAGTATCGATGTAGGGCTTGGTGGAATGGGGTGTATTGTATCATCTCCCTCCCTTGGAAAAGAGGCGTCCTCGACTCTTGATTCAGCCTTTCACGCGTGTAACCATGAGAGGTAAAAGGAATGTTGATGACCAAGATGTCATTGAAGTTGATTAGCTTATTGAAATGCATGCAAAGGTATGCTCGTACTGGGTGGTCCAAATGCAATCAAGATCTTGGCATGGTCATGTTTGGATGCTTGATGAAGGGCTCTAGTGTCGTTGTAGTAGTCTGCTTTTGGAAACGGTTGAGTGTAGATGAACTTGACATATTGGTTGCACTCCACTCCATCGATTGCATTGTTGTTGATTTTCTTGTCAAAGTCCATGTAAATCTTGACGTGTGGAATGTATTCATGGCATGCATTGTATTTGTTGCGCTTGTCAAAGTCCATGTACATCTTGACGCGTGGAAAGTATTTGTGGCATGCATTGTCGTTGATGCGCTTGTCGAACTCCATGTACATCTTGACGTGTGGGATGTAGGCGGAGAATGCGTTGCCGTTGATGCACTTGTTGAACTCCATGTACATCTTGATGTGTGGGATGTAGACGGATAATGCGTTGTGGTTGATGCACTTGTCGAACTCCATAGACATCTT
This sequence comes from Alopecurus myosuroides, assembly GCA_028641055.1. Classification (NCBI taxonomy): domain Eukaryota; kingdom Viridiplantae; phylum Streptophyta; class Magnoliopsida; order Poales; family Poaceae; genus Alopecurus; species Alopecurus myosuroides. The sequence continues at coordinate 15,714,336 of CM054058.1, forward strand.
GACGTGTGGGATGTAGATGGAGAATGAATTGTCGTTGATGCGCTTGGAAAACTCCATGTAGATCTTGACTTGTGGGATGTAGACGGAGAATGCACTGTCGTGGATGCGCTTGTCAAACTCCATGTAGAGGTTGACAAGCGAAATGTACTCCTTCCAAGTCTTCAAGTCGGTGTTGAGGTTCATGCGTTGTGGAGAGCCATGTATGGTGAAGAGTCCATGAGGGCTAGCATGCTTGATAGGGTCACCAAATTTCTTCAAAATAGACAACAAAGAAGGAAAGAGAGTTGGTAAGCCGTTAGTGTCACCAAGCACAAATGGGATTTTGCTCTCAACTCTCATCTCACTTTTGGTGCCAATCAAGGCAATGCCTCTTGGAACACTCATGCTTTTTCTACTCATTGTAGGATTGTGGCTCTCTGATACGTCATAAACGTATCTATAATTTTTGATGTTCCATGTTGCTTTCATGTTATTTGCTACATGTTTTCTATACACTTTATGTCATTTTTATCGATTTTCTGGGGCTAACTTATTGACAAGATGCCACTGAGCCAGTTCCCTGTTTTCAGCTATTTTTAGTTTCAGAAAATTTGTTCTGGAATATTCTCAGAATTGGAAAATTACAAGCCCAGAAGTCTTAGAATTCCCGAAGGTTCCACGGAGTCCCGAAGAGTCCCGGAGGGAGCCACAGGGGGGCACACCATAGGGCGGCGAGCCCCCTGGCCGCGCCACCAGGTGGTGTGGGCCTCTTGGGCGCCTACCGACATCGCCCTTTCGTCTATTTATTCCCCTCGGATAGTTAACCCTAGAAATATACCATTTTTCCACGAAAAAAACCCGAACCCGCCGTCATCGTTGACCCAAGATCGGGAGGTTCTGGAGTTCTGCCCGGCACCCTGCCGGGAGGGGAAATCATCACCGGAGGGCTCTACACCACCATGGTCGCCTTCGGAGTGATGCATGAGTAGTTCATCCCTGGACTACGGGTCCATATCAGTGGCTAGATGGTTGTTATCTCCACTTGATGCCTCATGTTTAGATCTCGTGAGCTGCCCTACAAGATCGAGATCATCTACTTGTAATGCTACATATTGTGTTTGCTGGGATACAATGAATGTTGAATGCTATGTCTCTTGATTATCAATCTATCATGTTTTCTTCATGTGTATGTTATTTATGATCTTGCATGATCTCAGTTGTTAGTAGATGATCTAGCCAAGTAGATGCTAGTGACTCCAAGAGGAGTATTTATGATCGATAGTGGGTTCATGCCTCCTTTGCATATGTGCTCGAGTGACAGAAACGTGACAGATGGAGGATGTGTTGTTGTCATTAGGGAGAAAACAATGATGTTTACATTGTTTTACATTACACACTTTTCTTAATGCGATCATCTGTTGCTTGCAACTTAATACCCAAGGTTTGTTCTGGGATGATATTCTGAGGGTGGATTATAAGTCATAGATGCAGTTGGATGACGGTCTATGAGTCTTGTTGTAATGCCCGCATGAATCACATAGTAATCATCATGTCATTCATGTTTCAATATATTTCCATTTCCGAGCTGTAATTTGTTCACCCACATGTTATCTATCTTTTTTGGAGGGACGCCACTAGTGAACTGTGGACCCCGGTCCATTTTCTTATACTGATAATACAACCACTACAATTACTGTTTTCACACTGTTTCCACTGTTTTCACACCGCTAGTATTGTTTTCACATTGTTCTCCTCTTATTTTCCACATCATACATTTAACCTCTTTTTTATCAGCAAAACCGGTTAGATTGACAACCTCACTGCTTCATTGGGGCAAAGTGAATTGATTGTGTTGTGTAGGTTCTACGTTGCTGCTGAACCGGTAGTGCCCCCTACCACATCAACTGCATCAACCTTCTGAAGTTTCTCCTTCCTCCTACTGGTCGATTCAACCTTGGTTTCTTTCTGAGGGAACACTTGCTGCTGTGCTCCTCACACCTTGTACTTGGGGTTTACCAACGAGGGTGTCAATTACACCATCAAGCTTTTTTTGGCGCCGTTGCCGGGGAGGAAGAGAATTTCCGTAAGGGGAGTGTCGAGACATCGTAGTAGATTTCATAGATGGGGGTGCCATGAGACTACTGATAGAGACGTGGGGGTAACGTGGTAGTATGACAACCAGGGACATCAAAGTTACCCAGGTTCGGTACGTCGCAACTAGGCGGCATTCCTACTCTGCAATCTCACTAAATCAGGGCTGAAGCCTGAAGTATACAAAGTACAATGTGAGTTTGTTTAGCTAACTCGACGAGTATCAACTTCTCATCATTTCTAAAAAACCAAAGCGACCATATCATGACAGTATCTAGCACACTAATAAGAAGCTTAAACCTAGGGTCCACCCCATTTACCCAGTTGCCGAACATATTTGTAACACTACATGATGGGTATAGGGAGGATCCTATCTAGATTTCTGACAATATAGTTTTCGCAACCTTACATTCCGAGAATAAATGCTTGATTGTCTTTTCATAATGACAGAAGTCACACGTTTTGCTTCTGTACCAGTTGTATTTTGCAATGTTATCTTTCGTAAGATTACCCTTCAACAACTGTATTTTGCAATTGGCATCACAGCGCGTACAACTGTACAAGCTCACCTTGGTCCTAAATGGCTACATCCGTTGACCGTAAAATAAAGTTGTTATTTTGACGGCAAACTCTTAATGTGTCACGCCCGCGATGTAGACGCGTTAAGGGACAGGGACAGTGGTAGGATCTCTCGCGCTAGCGCCATGCGAGGGAGAGAAACTATCAAATCTGTTCACACGGTTTCAAAGAGAATCTCCCATGTCTAACGGTGACGAGCGAGAGACAATATTGTCCTGTACCAGTGTCTCCTACTCCGCGGCTTCTCACTGGCACTAGTGGAAACATGGCCTTTTGTCCCGGGTCGTAAGGGCCAGTTGTCCCGGTTGTGCAACCGGGATGGGCTAGCCGGGACAAATGGCCCTCCCCCATTGGTCCCGGTTGTGCCAGGACCCAGGATGGTAAGGATAGGCCACGTGGCGAACCTGGGCCAGGGAGTTCGTCCCGGTTCGTTCAAGGGACCGGGATGGATACTTTTTTGAAAAAAAAATATACAGCCGTCAATTTTCGCCTGCGGCGGCAGGTTTTTTTTTTCCTTTTTTGGGCTCCCGTCTCCCAATCCCGAGCCGGCCTCCCCTTCCCCAACCGCGTCCAGGCCCACGTCTTTTATTAAGCCCACTGGCCACATTTTTTGGTCAAAAGGGCCCACTGGCCCGCGTCTTTTATTATGGTCGGTCAACGGTTCGAAGGGGCCACTGGCCAGCGGCCTAGTGGCTTGCTCGCCTGGTCCCTTAAATTAAGACCACATGGGCGGTCAAAGGGCCCACTGTCGCCTCGTCTTCCCGCCCCGCCTCGGCTTCCCGCGCCCCCACTTCCCCACGCGCGCGTGCCACAGCTGCAACCGCCGCCACGCCTCGGCTCCCGCCCGCATTCATGGCCGCCTGCAACCGCCGCCACGTTCAGGCCGCCGGTTGGCATGCCAGCCCCCCGGGTCCTTTTTAAAGGGCCCCCGCCGCCCGTACAACCCATCCACCCCGGCCGCGTCCCTGGCAAAGCAACCCTAGCCGCCACCATGTCCCGCTGGTTCTCGAACTCCGGCAAGCGCCCCAGGAACGACCACGAAGGCTCCTCGAGCGGCGCCGGCCGCGTCCCACCCCCGCCGGCGGAGGCCTTCGGCTACGGCCCTGGAGGTGTCCGCATCGGCGGGACGCCGCGCGTCCCCGCGCCACCTCCGGCGGCCCGCCCGCCGCCCCACGCCGCGGCCAAGGGCAAGCGGTTCCGCCGGTACATCCGGGCGGTGGAGGCCGAGTGGCACTGGAACAACGCCACGCCGTTGTTCTGGCCGGACGTCCACCTCCCGGACGGCTGGCACCTGAACCCCCAGCGGATCCCTGTGCCGCCGGCCCCGACCGGCAAGGCGCTGCTCGAGAAGATCGACCGCCGGCGCGCGCTCCTGCCGGCCCCCCTCCGCAGGGAGCGCGCGTACGCGCGCAGCTCCCCCTACTGGGCCACCTGCCTCCAGCAGGAGCACGAGGAGCGCCAGCGCTCCTTCATCCCCGCCCCCTACGAGGAGGTGGACGTGGCGGACTACCCCGAGGCACCGCCCGGCCGGGAGAGGGAGCTGTGGCTCCTCGAAGACATCCCGGACTTCTCCGGGGAGGAGGACCCCGAGCTGCGGGCCGCCCTGGAGGAGGCCTGCGAGGCCTCCCGCCGCTCCCTCCGGGAAGACGAGGTCAAGCGGTGGGAGCGGGTCGTGGCCGCCGCCGCCGCCGCCATGCCACCGCCGCCGTCCCCTACCGAGCCTACCCCCTGGTGGCACGCGCTGTACGCCGAGTGGGAGGCGTCCGAGGACCAGCCGCCGCCGCAGCCGCTCCCCCCAGGCCTGGAGTACGGCATGTCCTGGGCCTGGACCGGCGGCGTTTGGGCGCCGGAGCAGGAGGAGCTGCCCCCACCACCGCCGCCGCAGGAGGTGCTGCCCCCGCCACCGCCGTACGCGCCTCCGATGCCCCCGATGCCTCCACCCCCGGCGAGCCCGGCCCAGCCGCCTGCCCACCTGTGGCAGCCACCCCCCTACCAGTGCATCTCCTCCGACGAGGAGGACGAGTAGATCGGCGCCGGTGCGCCCCCCTAAACTAAGCTAACCCCCAAGAAAACGGCCGGCCGCCTGTGGCCGCGCCGCCCCCTATCTATGTAAGCAAGGCCCCTGGCCTTTTTTTAATATAAGTTGTGTGCCCTACTCTACCGTGTCCCTGGCCCATCCCCGCCGGCGGTCCGCCGGCGGGATCTGTCTACTCGTTCCCGCCGCCGGCAGGGCTTCGCCAAGCCATGTCCACTCGTTCCCGCCGCCTGGGGTGTTTGTTCGGCCTGGAGAGAGGGCCGCGATTTTTATACACCTGGGCCTCTGGTCCCGGCCCGTGCCACCAACCGGGACTAGAGCCCCTTTGGTCCCGGTTAGTACCACGGGCCGGGACCAAAAACTAATTTCGAATTTCGGTGGCACCCTGCGCGCCCAAAATTTTTAGCGCCAAAATTTGAAAACGGTTAAGTTTGCGCATTAACAACTTCTATATAATTTCAAATTTGACAAAAATTCCAACATGAAAAAATGCTAGAATTTGCAAAACTAATTTAAATCCATTTTTCGTTTAACTAAATAATTATTCTAACTATTGAAACTATTAATTATTTTATCATTTGTATATAATTTGAAAATAAAAATGTTACAATTTTTGTTTTCTCTCGTGATCTTCCGTGTTAGTCCAGAGCATACAAGGCATCCCGGGTGATTTATATAAAGTTCGACAAAGCGAGTTGTACCTTATTGACACGGTGAATTTGAGATCTTCGTCTACAACAGAAAAACCATAGTTTTCCTTCGAAGGTTTACTCTGTGCATCCACACGTATTTTCCATTTATCCCGACCCCCGCTTGAAAACATAGTAACTTCCATGTACGCGGCAAGCCGCAGCGGGAGCATCAGACTTAAAGCAGAGACGGGCGGTCGGGGGGGGGGGGGGAGGGAGACCGCGTCGTTGCTGTCGCGCTTTCCTCTCCTCTGCTCGTCCGCCGTCGCCGTCGAGCTCCCCTCCGCCTTCAACATTTGGGATCTTCGTTGTTCAGTTAGACGTTTCTCCTCCAAAAATTTATCATATCTGTTAAAGAAGTACCGAAGCTCTATTTCTGTTTTAAGGATATCTGTCAGGATGGTATCTCTGCTATCACTTCGAAGTGTGCCTGCAATATCTGCGCTTTTTTGGGTTGTTTATGGTGGTTAACTCCAATGAATAACAATAGAGGCCTGCCATAATCACTTGTTCTATACCGTGTGTCAACACATACTACATCTCGAAAGTAGTTATAATCCTGCAATATCTGTCAGGATGGTATCCGTACTATCACTTCGAAATGTTCCTGCAATATCTGCCTACAGTTATCTCATACTCGGATATGGGTCATAGTTGTCAGCTTTTTACCGGTCAATACAAAATACTGATAAAACAGAACTATAAGATCATGTATTCCACGCTTATTATTACACATCACCAACATACGGAGGAGAGAGAAACAGAAAAGTGGGTGGGTGTGCCGCTGGTTGGAATAATAATGAAGTCAGGCTGGTCATAGTTGTCAAGCACTCAATGCTTGCCAGCTTTTGACCGATCAATACAAATTATTGGTCAAACTTGCACCTACTCCATTCATGATCACAGAATATGTATAAATATCATTTTGGCTAAAAAAATCTCGTTCATACTACGTTATAAGAACTATGATCATGTATTCCACGTTTATTATTACACATCACCAACAACATCCCTATCTAGTCTTCTGAATTTTCTTCGTGTCCCTTGCTTATGATCGCTTCGGCCGTAACCATGGAGCATCTTCATTATTTAACGGGATGGTGGGGTCAGCTTTCACTGTGAAGGGTGGAATTTCAACAAACTTATTATAATCTTCTGACATGTCTGTCGTGTCCTCGATTCCCACGACGTTTCTTTTCCCTGAGAGAACTATGTGACGCTTCGGCTCATCGTATGATGAAATTGTTCCCTTATTTTTTTCTTTTCTTCTGTCTGGAAGACATGTCCTTCACATAGAAGACCTGAGCCACATCATTGGCTAGAACGAATGGTTCGTCATTGTAACCAATATTGTTGAGATCCACTGTTGTCATTCCACAAAGCGGGTCTACCTTTACCCCTTCTCCATTCAGGTTGACCCATTTGCACTTGAACAAAGGGACCTTAAAAGAAGGTCCATAGTCAAGTTCCCATATCTCCTCTATGTAACCATAGTATGTGTCATTTTTTCCATTCTCGTTTGTTGTATCAAATCGGACACCACTGTTTTGGTTGGTGCTCTTCTTATCTTGGGAGCTCGTGTAAAATGTATTCCCATTTATCTCGTACCTTTGAAAACTCCCAATAGTCGAAGATGGTGACCCTGCCAACATGTACAGCTGATCTTCAACAGTGGTGTCATTTATAAGATGTGTTTGCAACCAACTTCCAAAAGTCTCCATGTGTTCGCGTTTAATCCATGAGTCATCCTTCCCCGGGTTTGCAGACCGTACAATATTCTTGTGTTCCTCGACATACGTAGCCATGAACATAGAATTTTGTAGAACTGTGTAGTGTGCTTTGGTCAAAGAATGCCCGTCCCTAGGTATCATTGTTTTCTTTCCCAACGTTCCTTTTCCCCTCAGTCTCCCCTCATGCCGCGATTCAGGAACACCAATTGTCTTAAGGTCAGGAATAAAGTCAACACAGAACCCAATGACCTCCTCCGTTCCATAGCCCTTCGAGATGCTTCCTTCTGGCCTAGCACGGTTATGAACATATTTCTTCAAGACTCCCATGAACCTCTCAAAGGGGAACATATTGTGTAGAAATACCGGACCGAGAATATGAATCTCTTCACATAGGTGAACCAGGAGATGAGTCATAATGTTGAAGAAGGATGGTGGGAACACCAACTCAAAACTAACAAGACACTGGACCACATCCCTCTGTAATCTTGTCAGAATTTCTGGATCGATTACCTTCTGAGATATTGCGTTCATGAATGCACATAGCTTCACAATGGGTACTCGAAAATTTTCCGGTAGAAGCCCCCTCAATGCAATCGGAAGCAACTGCGTCATAATCACGTGGCAGTCATGAGACTTCAGATTTTGGAATTTTTTCTCTGCCATGTTTATTATCCCCTTTATATTCGACGAGAAGCCAGAAGGAACCTTGATACTGTAAAGGACTTCAAAGAATATTTCCTTCTCTGCTTTAGTAAGAGCGTAGCTGCTTAAGGAATGGCGCCCTGTATCTGTGTGCTTGTTGCTTGGGTCTTTCATACGTTGCTGGTCCACCCGTGCTTCTGGCGTATCTTTTGACTTCCCATACACGCCCAGGAAGCATAGCAGGTTGACACAGAGATTCTTTGTCACGTGCATCACGTCGATCGAAGACCGGACATCTAAAACTTTCCAATAGGGTAGATCCCAAAATATAGATTTCTTCTTCCACATGGGTGCGCGCTTATCAGGGCCGTACGGAACTGGTTGGCTGCCAGCTGTCTTACCAAAGATTACTTCTAGGTCCTTGACCATATCGAATATATCATTACCACTACGGAGCTCAGGCTTCTTTCGGTTATCTGCCTCACCTCTGAAATGCTTCCCTCCTTTTTTTCTTAAGGGATGCTTGATCGGAAGAAATCTACGATGCCCCAGGTATACAACCTTTTTACATTTATCCAAAAAAACACTGTCAGTCTTATCTAAACAGTGTGTGCATGCATTGTATCCCTTGTTTGTATGTCCGGAAATGTTACTAAGAGCAGGCCAATCATTGATGGTCACGAAAAGCAACGCCCATAGGTCGAATGGCTTTTGTTCGTTCTCATCCCACACACGTACACCTGGTTTGCCCCACAGTTCTAAGAGTTCTTCCACTAATGGCCTTAGATACACATCAATGTCGTTGCCAGGTTGCCTCGGGCCTTGGATGAGAACTGGCATCATAATGAACTTGCGCTTCATGCACAACCAAGGAGGAAGGTTGTACATACATAGAGTTACAGGCCAAGTGCTATGACTGGAGCTCTGCTCCCCAAAAGAATTAAAACCATCTGTACTTAGGACAAACCATAAGTTTCTCGCCTCTCCTGCAAAGTCTGGAAAGTCTCTCTCGATCTTTCTCCACTGCGATCCATCGGCGGGGTGCCTCAACTTTCCATCTTTCTTACGGTCTTCTTTGTGCCATCGCAACAACCTAGCATGCTCTTTGTTTCTAAACAGACGTTTCAGCCGTGGTATTATAGGAGCATACCACCTCACCTTAGCAGGAACCCTCTTACGGGAGGGGGGGGGGCTCGCCGTCAACATCACCAGGATCATCTGCTCTGATCTTATACCGCAGTGCAGTGCATATAGGACATTCATCCAAATTCTCGTACTTCTCATCGCGGAAGAGAATGCAGTCATTAATGCATGCATGTATCTTCTGCACATCTAATCCTAGAGGGCAGAGAGCTTTCTTTGCTTCGTACGTACTCTCATGCAATTCGTTATCCTTTGGAAGTTTTGGCTTCATTAGTTGAAGTAAACTCTCAAATGCCTTGTCAGTCACACCGTTTTGTGCCTTCCATTTCAGCAACTCCAGTGTGGTACCGAGCTTTGTGCTACCATCTTCGCAATTTGGGTACAACAATTTTTTGTGATCCTGTAACATGTTCTCCAGCTTCAACCTCTCCAATTTATTTTAATAGTCTTCCCTTGCATCAGCAATAACTCGGCCAAGATCATCATCGGGCTCTTCTGATGCCTGTTCTTGATCACCTCCTTCTTCTGCATTCTCTTCCATTGCAGTATCGTCGTATTCAGGGAACAAAGGATCTTCTTCTTCTTCTTCATCGTCTTCCATCACAACCCCTCTTTCTCCATGCTTGGTCCAACAATTATAGCTGGACATGAAACCTCTCCGAAGTTGATGGCCGTGAAGGATTCTTTCGGAATAATGTTCTCTGACGTTCCGACAATCAACACATGGGCAAGACATGAAGCCATTATCTTTGTTCGCCTGAGCTACAGCAATAAATGCATTCAGGCCTGCCATATACTCGGAAGTGCGTCGGTCACCGTACATCCATCGCTGCCGTGCATCCATCTGTATCATATAATTAAGCTTATCAAAATACATTACAATAACATATTAATACAGAGATGACCACAGTACATCGACAAATAATACTTTTTTATGTATCAGTTACAGATGAAAAAGATAATTTGTTAACCTCGGTCGAAGATACCATTTTCAGTGAGCTTGTGTGCGTCTCGGGAATTTCGTCGAACATCTCGTGTGCATAGTAAAAAAAACACACTAACACCACACTCTCTCACACCTCCAAGCAAAAAAAAAGATGGAAGGAGGGGGGCTGGGGCAGTATATATAGGGGAAGGGGGGCATTGGTCCCGGTTCGTGGACTGAACCGGGACAATAGGTCATGCGCGTGCCACGTGGCCTGTGGCTAGGCATTGGTCCCGGTCCGTGGCAAGAGCCGGGACCGATATGCCCCCAACGAACCGGGACCAATGCGCCCAGGCGATTCCTGTTGCCCCGGACGCACGAACCGGGACCAATGCAGGGCATTTGTCCCGGATTTGGTTGCAACCGGGACAGCTGCCCCCCGGCCCCCTGGACGAGAGGGGTTGTTTCCACTAGTGTGGACCAGATGCACCTGGCTTCATTATGCAACTTGCTCTTGGCGGCAGCATGTTTGTCACTCATAAAAGATAAGGGATGCATGTGTCAAAACCGCCCGCATTCACAAGGTACTAGTTTGAACATTATTTTGGATCATTTTTCCAGGTGATGGCAAGTCTTACTCTTGGGTACTCTATGCAGTTATGCACCACTGGTCATTTTTATTGACTTCGTTTATAGCTGCTGCATACTTTTTCATGTGAACACAGTTTTCCTTTTGAGGTATATATATATTGTGTTTTTCAGAAGTAAACCTTCTTATATTTTGTGATGACTTAAAAAATAGTTTGGTATAGATGACCAAACACTAGTTTGTTGTTACTAAATGACCACAAGTACGTGGCAACTTGTAATAACCGTAGTAATAAAAGAATTCTTCCAAGTGGGCACACGTCTTCGTCGGGCTCACTCGTTTTATGGTACTAATAACATCTCGACCGGCACCCACACGAACGGAACCCTCTTTGGTGTGAGCCGGACAATTTCGTGGTTGTCGCCTACAGTTGCGTCCGCTAACACTAGTGGAAAACAGGTCTTTAGCTCCGGTTGGTAAGGGCCTAATGCTCCGGCCTCTCAACCGGGTTCCTCGAACCCGGGCTAAAGGCCCCCTTATGACCCGGTTGCGTTATCAACCGAGGTAAAAGGAGCGTCCCACGTGGCAAAAGCAGGTTGGCACCCTTTTACCCCGGTTGGTAACACCTACCGGGGAAAAGCTTTTTTTTTTAGCTGTTTTCGTGTCCTCTCCGCTAGACTAGAAATTCCATATATTCTTATATGTTTTCCTGTTCTCTCCACCAAACGTTTATATTAAGAAAGATAAAAAATTATCACACAAAAGCACATATAGAAACGAATACGAATAACATAAATATATAGTCCGCCACAAATACAAATATTGTCCGACACAAGATATAATTATACATAGTTCGACATAAAACATAAGCACGTAAGCATAGATCAACATAAACATATATACTACACATCGGCGTCGGAGGGAGCCTTGCCCTTGCCCTCGGCGTCGGAGGCAGCTTTGCTCGGGCTAGACTTGCCGGAGTAAGACTCGGAGTCGGAGCTGCTCTCAGACGAGCTATTCTGGCAGCAAATGGGGCGGACTAAGTTGTCGTCGAAGATCTTCACCTCCAGCACGTGGGCCTCCTTGTCCTGGTATTACCTGAATGTGAGCATGTTGCCCGCATTTAGCTTGTGCATGCGCGCGAACTGCCCCCACCCATAGCGAAGGTAGACGTCATATCCACGTCGTTGCAGGACAATGCGCACAGGCCCGTTGTCACAACCCTCCAACCGGAGGGTGAAACTATGGGGCCCGCCCTTGCGCCCGAGGAGTATCGCCGATATCTTCTGTGGAAGACGGATCCTGTTCTCCTCTGGGTTGAACATGTGGACGTAGAACTCCGGTAGCCGGAGACGACCGTCGTCCTCCTCCTCCTCCTTCTCCGCAGCCTCCTCCTCCTCCTCCTCCTCTGCAGCCTCCTCCTCCTCCTCCTCCTCCGCAGCCTACTCCTTCGCCGCAGCAACAGCGCGACGCCGTTTACCGCGTGTTGACCCCCTTGCACCGCGCTTTGACCTCCTTGCAGAGCTTGATGCCCCCTTTGCACCGCGCTTTGCCCCCCTTGCAGCGCTTAATGCCCCTCGTCCTCCGCGTCCATGTCCACGTCCACGAGTAGGAGGCGTCGCGTCCTCCTCCTTGATGACTATGGCGTCAGCACCACTTGCATTCGATGCACGCGATCGATTTGTTCGCGATCCACGTGGACGTCCAGGCCCACGTTTCACCGGGATTTCTTTGACGTGGACAATGTCGCGCCCGCCATTTGCTGCCAGGATAGCTCGTCTGACCACGGGGACGTCTCTCCATGGCTAAAAAGATAGCAAATAGCATCAATTTCATCAGTTCGCAACAATTGCATATAATCTAATAAAAACTAGCTAATAGCATCCATTTCATCAAAATTGCTTATAAATAACAGTTAATGGTACTAATAGCTAAACAATTCCGAAAAAAGAGTAACTATATATGTTAACGTTCCAGCTTCTCATTTCAATTATAAATGCAACATTGATGAAATATTTAAACGTATTATAATACACACCAAGAGTTACATAGCTTGGGTTCATTTTATTTAACCCTAATACATCTCTCAAATTAGTTAACTCCGGCCGGGTCCTAAGACGCGGGGTGCTGAGTCGCGGGTGCTACGGACCCATAGGTAAGGAACCCTCACAGGGTCATAACTCACGTGGTAAGGAACCCTCCGAATAATCGACCAACTGCTGCTATACTCCCTATCGAGCAAGTACATGTAGCGAAGGACGTGCTCGTCCTCCTCCCTGGTACGCTGTTGTACCACCTCCTCAGGGGTTGGCTCTCTCCACACCGAGCGTGGCCCACGCGATGACCACCATAAAATATCCGGGTCGACAACGTCACCCGGATTTCTCACCAAGCCGCGTGCCCCGGTACGAAGCACCTCCCAGTGCCAGTCCGGCGGGCCCAGTCCCGGACATCGCCCGGCGGGTCCAGGAGAGACATCGTCGACAAGGAAAATAAACTAAAAACGCATACATGATATATGGACTAACACTAGTGGAAACAACCCCTCTCGTCCAGGGGGCCGGGGGGCAGCTGTCCCGGTTGCAACCAAATCCGGGACAAAAGCCCTGCATTGGTCCCGGTTCGTGCGCCCGGGGCAACAGGAATCGCCTGGGCGCATTGGTCCCGGTTCGTGGGGGGCATATCGGTCCCGGCTCTTGCCACGGACCGGGACCAATACCTAGCCACAGGCCACGTGGCACGCGCATGACTTATTGTCCCGGTTCAGTCCACGAACCGGGACCAATGCCCCCTTCCCCTATATATACTGCCCCAGCCCCTCCCTCTTCCATCTTTTTTTTTTTGCTTGGAGGTGTGAGAGAGTGTGGTGTTAGTGTGTTTTTTTGACTATGCACACGAGGTGTTCGACGAAATTCCCGAGACGCACACAAGCTCACTGAAAATGGTATCTTCGACCGAGGTTAACAAATTATCTTTTTCATCTGTAACTGATACATAAAAAAGTATTATTTGTCGATGTGTTGTGGCCATCTCTGTATTAATATGTTATTGTAATGTATTTTGATAAACTGTACGCGCGCTCCCTGCGGAGGGGGCCGGCAGGAGCGCGCGCCGGCGGTCGATCTCCTCGCCCAGGGCCTCTCTGCTGGACGCGGCCGGCGACACGGGGATCCGCTGGGGGTTCAGGTGCCAGCCGTCCGGGAGGTGGACGTCTGGCCAGAACACCGGCGTGGCGTTGTTGCAGTGCCACTCGGCCTCCGGTTGCCGGATGTACCGGCGGAACCGTTTGCCCTTGGGCGCGGCGCGGCGCGGCGGGCGTGCCGCCGGAGGTGGCGCGGGGACGCGCGGCGTACCGCCGATGCGGACACCTCCAGGGCCGTAGCCGAAGGCCTCCCCCGGCGGGGGTGGAACGCGGCCGGCGCCGCTCGAGGAGCCTTCGTGGTCGTTCCTGGGGCGCTTGCCGGAGTTCGAGAACCAGCGGGACATGGTGGCGGCTAGGGTTGCTTTGCCAGGGACGCGGCCGGGGTGGATGGGTTGTACGGGCGGCGGGGGCCCTTTAAAAAGGACCCGGGGGGGGGGGGGGGGGCTGGCATGCCAACCGGCGGCCTGAACGTGGCGGCGGTTGCAGGCGGCCATGAATGCGGGCGGGAGCCGAGGCGTGGCGGCGGTTGCAGCTGTGGCACGCGCGCGTGGGGAAGTGGGGGCGCGGGAAGCCGAGGCGGAGCGGGAAGGCGAGGCGACAGTGGGCCCTTTGACCGCCCCTGTGGTCTTAATTTAAGGGACCAGGCGAGCCAGCCACTAGGCCGCTGGCCAGTGGCCCCTTCGAACCGTTGACCGACCATAATAAAAGACGCGGGCTAGTAGGCCCTTTTGACCAAAAAATGTGGCCAGTGGGCTTAATAAAAGACGTGGGCCTGGACGCGGTTGGGGAAGGGGAGGCCGGCTGGGGATTGGGAGACAGGAGCCCAAAAAAACGAAAAAAAAAACCTGCGGCCGCAGGCGAAAATTGACGGCTATATATATATATTTTTAAAAAGTATCCATCCCGGTCCCTTGAACGAACCAGGACGAATTCCCTGGCCGACCCCTGGCCCAGGTTCGCCACGTGGCCTATCCTTACCATCCCGGGTCCTGGCACAACCGGCACCAATGGGGGAGGGCCATTTGTCCCGGCTAGCCCATCCCGGTTGCACAACCGGGACAACTGGCCCTTACGACCCGGGACAAAAGGCCCTGTTTCCAGTAGTGTAAGTAAATATTCGTAATTAAGTAAACATTCAGTAAGTAAAAAATCCACTAATTATAAACAGTCACTAAGTAAATTTCTAAACTAAAATTCCTACATTATAAAATTCACTACTAAATTAAACATTCACTAAGAAAAAAATAGCTAAGTCTAAAACCTAAATTTTGTCTAAGTCTCCAATACCTATTTTTTTTTCTAAGTCCCCAAAACCTAATTTTTTTTTTAAGTGTCCAATACCTAACTTTTTTCTAAGTGTTCAAGACCTAAATACCTAATACCTAATACTAATCTAACACTAAATATATACTAAATCTAACACTAATAAAACACAAATACTAATATAACACGAATGCTAAATCTAACACTAAATCTAACACTAATCTAATACTTAATCTAACACAAACTAAATCTAACACTAATCTAATTATACTAAATCGATCTAACACTAAGACTAATTAATCTAACACGTACTAACTACGTATTAGCATGCAACGGTCGAGGAGAGGCGGAGGCGAACTCACCTGGACGGCGAGGAGGAGGGCGGCGCGGGCGAGGGAAGAAGGGGCGGCGCGGGCGAGAAAGGAGGGCGGCGGCGCGGAGAATCACCGGCGTCGAAATCGGGCAGCCTCACGGCTTCGCTCTGGATTTCGGCGCCGGGGACTTAGCGAAAACTGCGAACTGATCTGGGTTGCCCCGGGCGGTTGCTCCGGCCGGGGGTATATAGGCGGGAGCCTTTTGCCCCGGTTGGTAACACGAACCGGGGCAAAGCCCAAAATTTCAGTTTTTTTTTCTGCCGCCAGTTTTTTCGTTTCGAACATTTCAAATACTATTTAAAATACGTTTTCAAATACATTTGAAATGGTTTAGAATTTGGAGAAACTTTCAATACGAAAAACGTTTAAAATTGCGTAAACATTTCAAATCCATTTTCTGTTTTATAAAATAATTATTCCAACTATTTAAACTAGTAACAATTTTGAAATTTTAAACATTTTAAAAAACCTATTTCATGAATGATTTAGTATTTGGAGAAACTTTGTATATGAGAAGTGTTTAAAATTGCGTAAACATTTCAAATACATTTTCTGTTTTATAAAATAATTATTCTAACTATTTAAACAAGTAACAATGTTTGAAAATTCAAACATTACAAAAAAAACTAGTTTACGACTAGTTTAATCTGAAATGTTTGATACATTATTACAAAATAGTCTAGAAATATTACATGAACCATGAAGGTTTAATACGTTATCACCAACTATTGCCGTCATTGTTTACTTCTCTGTCGTAGGCATGGAGCATCTTCCTTATTTAACATGATGCTTGGGTCAGTTTTCACTCTAAAGGGCGAAATTTCTTCAAATTTATCATAATCTTATCACATGTCTGTCCTGTCCTCCACTCCCATAGTGTTTATTTTCCCTGAAAGAACTATGTGCCGCTTCGGCTCACTGCATGATGTACTAGAATTCTTATTTTTTCTTTTCCTCGGTTGGGTAGACATGTCTTTCACATAGAAAACTTGAGCCACAACTTTGGCTAGGACGAATGGTTCGCTTCTGTACTCAAGATTGTTGAGATCCACTGTTGTCATTCCGTACTGCTGGTCTACCTTTACTCCTGTCATCTTGACCCATTGAAACCGAAATAGAGGGAGCTTAAAATTAGGTCCATAGTCAAGTTCCCATATATCCTCTATGTAACCATAATATGTGTCCTTTGTCCCATTATATCCGGTTGCATCGAGACGGATGCCACTATTATGGTTGGTGCTCTTTTTATCTTGTGCGATCGTGTAAAATGTATTCCCATTTATCTCGTACCCTTGGAAAGTCAGTACAGTCAAAGATGGTGACCTGGCCAACAAGTAGAGCTCATCTCCAACAGTGTTGTTATTAACGAGTTCTGCCTGCAACTACGCGCCGAAACTATCGATGTGTTCATCATTAATCGAGGATTCAGACAGGCCCATGTTTTTGGACCGTATAATATTCTTGTGTTCCTGGATATAAGGAGCCACCAAGGTGGACATTTGTAGAACTGTGTAGTGTGCTTTACTGAAAGAATGTCCGTCCATAAATATCTTTGCTTTCCTTCCTAGCGTGCCTTTTCCACTCATTCTTCCCTCATGCCGCGATTAGGAAACACCAATCGAGTTAAGGTCTGGAAGAAAGTCAACACAAAACTCGATTACCTCCTCTGTTCCATAACCTTTGGAGATGCTTCCTTCTGGCCTAGCACGATTGTGAACATATTTCTTTAAGACTCCCATGAACCTCTCAAAGGGGGACATATTGTGTAGAAACACATGACCGAGAATGGTAATCTCTTTCACTAGGTGGATTAGGAGGTGTGTCATAATATTGAAGAAGGATGGTGTGTACACCAACTCGAAGCTGACAAGACATTGGACCACATATGTATGTAACACTGATAGACTTTCTGGATTGATTACCTTCTGAGAAATTGCATTGAGGAATGCGCATAACTTCACAATGGGTAGTCGAACATTTTCTGGTAGAATCTCCCTCAACGCAATCGGAAGCAATTGTGTCACCAACACGTGGCATTAATGAGACTTCAGGTTTTGGAATTTTTTCTCCGCCACATTTATTATTCCCTTTATATTCGACGAGAAGCCAGACGGGACCTTGATACTATTTAGTACTTCAAAAAAGATTTCCTTCTCTTCCTTGGTAAGAGCGTAGCTGGCAGGACCACCTTGAAACCTCTCAGGATTCTTGCCGTCTCGTCCTTTCGTGTATTGCTGGTCCTGCCGTGCTTCAGATGTATGTTTTGACTTCCCATACAAGGCAAAGAAGCCTAGCAGATTCACGCAGAGATTCTTCGTCAGGTGCATCACATTGATCGCAGAGTGGACATCTAGGATTTTCCAATAGGGTAGTTCCCAAAATATAGATTTCTTCTTCCACATGGGTGCGTGTCCGTCAGCGTCATTCGGAACAATTTGTCTGCCCGGACCCTTCCCAAATATTACTGTCAAATCCTTCACCGTATCAAATACATCATCACAAGATCGAAGGATTCGCGTCTCCCGGGTATCTGCCTCTACATTGGAATGTTTGCAAGCTTTTCTTAAGGGGTTCTTGCGCGGAAGAAAACGACAATACCCGAGTTACACAACCTTCTTACTTTTATCCAGATATACACTTTCGGTGTCATCTAAACAGTGTGTGCATGCATTGTATCCGTTGTTTGTATGTCCAGAAATGTTACTAAGAGCAGGCCAATCGTTGATGGTTACGAACAACAGCGCTCACAGGTTAAATTCTTTTTGTACGTGCTTGTCCCACACAGGTACACCTTCTTCACGCCACAACTATAAAACTTCATCGACTAATGGCCTTAGGTACACATGAATGTCATTGCCCGGTTGTCTCGGGCCTTGGATCAGCACTGGCATCATAATGAACTTCCTCTTCATGTACAACCAAGGAGGAAGGTTATAGATACATAGAGTTACAGGCCAGGTGCTATGGTTGCTGCTCTGCTCACTAAATGGATTATATCCATCTGTACTTAGACCAAACCATAAGTTTCTTGCCTCACCTGCAAAGCGCGGGAATTTTCTCTCGATTTTTCTCCACTGCAATCCATCAGCCGGGTGTCTCAACATCTCATCTTTCTTACGATCTTCCATATGCCATCGCAAAAGTTTGGTATGCTCTTTGTTTCTGAACAAACGTTTCAACCGTGGTATTATAGGAGCATACCACATCACCTTTGCAGGAACCCTCTTCCTGGGCCGCTCATCCTCAACATCGCCAGGGTCGTCTGGTCTGATCTTACACCGCAATGCAGTGCATACCGGGCATTGTTTTAAATTTTCGTACTTCTCACCGCGGTAGAGGATGCAATCATTAATGCAGTCATGTATATTCTCCACGTCTAATCCTAGGGGGCATACAAGCTTCTTTGCTTGGTATGTACTGTCGGACAATTCATTGTTTTTAGGAAGCTGCTTCTTCACTATTTGCAGCAACTTTGTAAATCCGTTGTCAGTCACACCGTTCTCGGCCTTCCATTGGAGCAATTCCAGTGTGCTGCCCAGCTTTTTCTGCCCGTCTTCGCAAGTTGGATACAACTTTGTTTTGTGATCCTTTAACATTTGGCCGAACTTCACCCTCACCTTCAATATCGCTTTCTGTCTTTGCATCCGTAATAGCCTGGCCAATATCATCGATGGGCTCATCTGGTGTCTGCAACTCTGATTCCACTTAATTGTTATCTTCCATTCCAGTACCAGCACCGTATTCAAGGAACATGTCATGATAGTTGTCATCATTCTCTTCTTATTCGTTGTCTTCCATCATAACCCCTCTTTCTCCGTGCTTGGTCCAACAATTATAGCCGGGCATGAAACCGGATTGAAACAAGTGGATGTGGATGACTCTGTGAGAAGAGTGTTCCTTCTGATTCCGACATACAGCATATGGACAACATATAAAATTATCCCGCTTGTTTTCCTGGGCCACCTCGAGAAAAAAAACCACGGCTTTCATCAACGCGGCAGAGCGTCGGTTAGCGTACATCCATTGCCGGTTCATCTGCATTATATGATTATTAATTAAGAACTGTTACAGAACACCATGAATAGACAAATGATCAATGTTACATCGACAAATGAAAGGTTAAATTTGGTACCTCGACCGAGGAGGAAAGAAGGACGAGAAAGATTATTTAATTAAGTGTGGCTCGGACAAATTAAATCGTGCTTGTTTTCTGCGAGCTGAGATATCGTTCTTCTCCCGGGCATTTCATCAAACACCTCTTATGCATAGGAGTGAAAAAAAGTGAGCAGACACCACACAACTAGAAATATGTCCTCCAAAGTGAGTGCCATGATGAGAAGAGAGGACTGACAGGGTTTATATATAGTGGGGGTGTCATTTGCCCCGGTTGGTGGCTCCAACCGGGGCAAAAGGTCTCCCACACAACGCGCCTGCACGGGCCCTGCTCGTATAGGGCCTTTAGGCTCGGTTGGAGCCAGCCCAACACCACGCGCCCTGCTCGCCACGGCCCCACCTTTGCAGTCTTTTGCACCGGGTGGTGGCCGAGCCAGGGCGAAAAGGATGCTCGCCAGTGGGTAAAAGCCCTATTTTCCACTAGTGTAAATAAAAACTTTGGAGGCATAAATTAAATTAAAATTTACTAATTTCGTTCAATGTTTGAAATATCTTTTATAGTACATATATATATATATATATAGGAAAATGACTCGGTACTCTTAGGTGTACGTACTCCCACGTGCAAATATATCACATAAATGAATCGTTTATACCTATTTCTAATTTTCAATATACTCTATTATTTAATACTAGATACCCCAAAGTGTGTTTTGTGAAAAGAATTTCTTGGTTCTACCTATTTTATATTATTGATACATATACTGTTTTTATGTACGTACAAATGGTATATATATATATATAAAAATTAACAGATGCTCCATGGTGCCCGGGTATCTACATATCTAAGGTATCTATGTACCTTACATACCTTGAATACATATACCCAAGTGTACGCATACCTGTCAGGTATGTATATATATACGTATAACTATATATATACTTTTTAGTTATGTATTCTCTACTATGCGCATACCTAGGGGTATATATACGTACTATATACCCAAAGTATACATAACCGAGGTATTCATGATATCTACATACCTGAAAACTATTAAAGAATAACCTTCCGGTCTAAATTTTGCGGTCAGGATCAAATAACTGACCGGTAGTTTTCCTCTCACTGATCACTGGACTCTTATGACCGGGTAGAGATGGTACGTGTCATGTCAAAACAACAACCCAAGGAGTTGTGCAGGCTTTGGGCAACGATCAGATGGGCAGTTTTCTTTTTATTGGACTCTTAGGATAAATAGTAGCACGTACATGTTACACGTTCACGTAATAAAAGGGATCGTACATTTATTTAGGCCAACACGTCTCTCTCTAATGATATTACGGAGATAAAACGTACATGTCCATGTAAAATAAAAACCCAAGGTATCGTACATGTTTTGGGCCACGATCGATTAGTTGATGATTGGTTTCTTTTCATTGAAATGACCAGTAGGAATATTTGCATGTTTGTTCACGTAGGAAAAAAGGACTGGACATGTGTTAGGCTAACACGTCTATAACGATATATTACAGAGATAGAGCAAGAACGTATATATATGGCCGGTGATGGTAGTTATTTTCTATCGATACATAATTGTACCGATGGATGATTCATGTACCAGATTGAAATGCCATTAAGAAAAGTATCATGTTGATATTGTCCTGGTGTAAGAAGTGTAAAACTGAATATATTAAATATTCCAGGTACATGTATATCGTGTTATGTACTAACTATATTAAATATACAATAAAAAGAAATAAAAAATATGCCGAATGATGTTACCGTAGCAGCAACTTGCGTCTATATGCATACGAGTTCATCATGGCGTAATCGTAAATTCAATCAAAGTAACTTGAAATGGAGGGCGAAAAATTAAGAAGCGGGGCATATAGGAGTCAGATCATTGTTGTCAGAGGGTCGCCGCCTGCACATCTGAGCTGGTACGGCTGATGTTCCCCATTTCAGTGCTAGACAAACATAATCTGTATCTCGAGCTGCTACTCCATGGCTCACACTCCAACTGCTTCTCAGTCCGTCTCCTTGCCGGCTTCTCCTCAAACCATACATACATACCAACATTCTCGGTTCTCCAGAAAGGAGAGGAGTCTTGGTGGGGACACAACTAAAAATATATGTGAAAATAGGATGCCGTTGAAGAAAGTTCTTCACTAAAAAAAATTAGTAGAGAGAAAAGAGGGTAATACAAGACCGATAGTGAGATCACTTTTGGGAAGAGACAGGGCATGCAGGTTCTCAGGACAAGCCAATGGATAAGATAATTATTAGATATATCAATTCTATAGAAATGTATTCATAAACAAACACGCTCGGACATTAACTCATTGTTAATTCTATACTGCAGTTGTCCGAAGACGTATCGGTATTGTCGAAAATATGTAATTTTATTAAATAAGTAAGTTTTATACTCAAAGGTTAATTATTATATTTATAATAGAAATATTATAAAAAATAATAATATGACCACTTGGTCATGGAAACTTTTTTAATGAAAATTCCAATGTGTATGTTTCTCACACAATTACTACATACATAATTAATAATACATGTAAAAAAAATTATCATATTATTTTCATTGATTTAGTAAGCATTATGTTGTACCGAGGGTTCAAAATTCAAATCTACAAAGATAAAAAAAACGCTTTTAAAGAATTAGATGCTGAGTTGTTCCTAAATCTAAATTTCGCTAACTGTTAGATCTTAATCGTCACAACTATCATATTAAATTTAGAATCCCACCCTTAAAATATCAATGGTTAAATAAAAAAATTAATTGATATAGAGAAAGCTAACTCTAACTGTTTTCGCTAACTATCAATGGTTAAATTTAGAATCCCACCCTTAAAATATCAATGGATAATTTAAATTTAATTAATTGATATTAAATTTTCCCTAACTGTTTGTTAAAGCACATTCTTTAATATATTTAAACTAGCCCGTGCAACGACTAGTTTTACGTAATTTCAATAAAATTTGGTCACTACGACTGCCTAACTCTAACCCTAGCTACTCCTCGTCGCCGCTACGGTCGAACTCGTCGTCGTTGCTAGCGTCGAGAACGAATACTTTGAAGGAGGGACATCAACGCGGCTCGAGGAGGGGCTGGACCGAGTGGTGCGGCTGCTGGAGGCCCCTCAATTGGCCACGCTGCAGGAGCAGCCACGACTCCTGGAGGCTTCCGATGTCGTGGAGTTGATCGTCGTCAGCCACCCTGGCGCCCCTGCTCCAGTTTCGCCACCGAGTTGGCCATCGCTGCGAGGAGTACGGGCTGTTTCTGTTGAGCATGGCGCGAGGCGGCGAGGGGAGGTTAAAGAGGCCGTCCTCCCGCAGCCCCTCCTTGAAGGCGGTGCGGAGCTGCAGCTTGTCCAGGCGGCGGGGGCGGAGAAAGAGGCGTCCTTGCGGTTGACATCTGGTTGGGGACGAGCGGCATGTGCATCGCATACGAAATGAATGCTTGTACCTCAACAGGGTGGAAAGTGGTGCCATGGGGCAGCCGTGTGGCACGACACTGGCGGTAGCGGCATGAGACGTAGCGGCAACACATTGTCCGTGGGGTTTGCCGCCTCACGGCTTTGATCGCGCTAGTCCCATAAGCTATGGCACGTTGCGGCATTATGCCTCGAGTGGATCACGTCGAGGCTGTCGACGATGGCCAAGACCTCCTGATGCTCATGCTCGAGCCGGTCGAGATAGTTTCCCCAGTTGTGCTGGCCGTAGGTGGCACTTTATCGGCGTCATCCAGCTTCGCCAGCGGACAATGTAGCGGTGGATCTATTCCACCGCTTCTGGCATCGATGGCAAGGGTAGTCCGCCCTAGGATGAGGCAATCTGGAGGGGCGAGGAGTCCATAGCGGTACAGCTCCCAGGCGCCATCAGTGTTAATGGTGCGGCCGTAGAAGCCGGCCTCCTAGTTGTTAGCTGCCATGGAGAGGCGAGGGAGAGGGCGAGAGCCAGAAGATATGGACGGTGAGGGGAAGAGGAGGCTTTGCGGCATAGCGCAGGAAATCATCTGCTTTTTACTCATGGACGAAGGGTGGCGACGGCGTAAATGCAACGTGTAGGGAAAGCGCAGGGACTGGAGCGCTACATTGGAAACGTCGCATCGCTTTGCCGGTGTAATTATGAGGAGGCATGTTTCTGTAACATCCAAGTATGAAAACATCCCTTAGTGGTTCAATTTCTTGTTTACTTTCAAGCAATGCATCATGTCATCACATCATTGCATTTGTTTTATTTTTGTTTGCATTATTTTCATAATAAAATTCAAACTTAATCAAACATTGTTTTCACACTTGTCTGTTACAATCTTTCAAATAAAGTTTTGCAAATCCAAAAACATCAATTGCTTCCAATTATTTTTCATATTGGATCACCTCTTAATTTGTTGCTTAATTCATCAATCACTTAATCAATTAATCAATTAATTTCAAATTATTTCCAAACTCAAACCATTTCTCAAATCTTTAATCATTTGAATCCATGAAATTCACCATTAATTTGAATTCCCTAAATCACCTTCAAACCCTAAAGAAAACCCTATTGAAAACACCTTATTTTCTAAATATTAATTAATATGGCAATTTTCAACCATTTTGGTTCAATTTCAAAGCAGCAAGCAAACTTTTGAAATTTTGAAAACCAAAACTACCAAATGGTTTCTTTTCATCTAAGAAGCTTATACAAATTTTTCCAAAATTTTATCTAATCAAAAACCTATCTATTTTATCCAAAAGCTAGCTACAAAAAAAACAGTACAAAAAAATAAAATAAAAGGAGAAACGAGCAGCAGTACCTAATCTACCGCTTGGCCCAAGCCCACCTAAGCCTAGCGCGCAGCAACCCAGCCCGCGCAGCGCAACTTACCGGTTCGCCGCGCTGAGATTCGTGCGCACCTTCTAATCGCCCTTCTCCCTCCCGTACGGCGGCCATCCAGCGGAGCCACCTCGACACCGCGGCGACTCCGGCGGCCAGGAGGGCACCGCGGGCCTATAAAAGGGAGCCCTAGCCCCCTAGCTGTGCCCTAGCCTCTAGGGTTTCCGCCTCCACCTCGCAGCGCCGCCAATCGCCACCATTCCCGAGCTCTCTCCCTCTCGGCAACTCGACCCGCCGGCAATCTTCTGAACTCCGTCATGGCGCCGCCCATCTGAACCACCTCCACCCCCCGTAGCCACCAAAACGGAGTCGCCACTCTCCCTTCTCCCTCTTGAACACCAGAAACATCACGGTAAGCACCCAATTCGACGACGCCGTTCCTTCTCGTTCCGGCCACCGTGCCATGATTTCTGAACTTGAGCACCGCGTCGCCGTTGCAGTGCAGCACGTCGTCGTTTGAGCACGGGGACCTCGTCGCCACCCTCTCTCCCACCTGTTCGACACCGGAGCCAGGCCAGAGGACCATCAGGAGCTCGCCGCCGTCTTCGTCCCCTCCGCTGCAGGCCTCCGCCGTCAGAACAGCCACGGCCACATCCCGGTGAGCAGCCACTCCTCCCTCTAGGCAACGCATCCACACCGCGCACGCTTCCGTGCCTTGTTCGCATCCGTCCACGCCGTATCGATCGCATGTTTCCGTTAGTCCTCGCCGGCGATCATCGAGTCTTTCGCTGACAGGTTCAGTGCAAGCGCGCGTCTGAGTTTCAGTTAACACCTGTAACTGAAACTCATCCTCTCTGCTTAGCTCTACTGTCAACAAACACGACAGCAGCGCAGTGGTGCGAGCCCTTTTGCGCGCACAGCGAGTTCGCGGGTTCGAGCCCCGCGGCCGCAAAACTTTTTGGAATTTCTCCCCGCGCGCGCGGCCCACCAGTCATCCTCCCTCGGTGCCACGCGTACGCGCACACGCCACGCTGTCCGTAGGCCCACAGGGCAGTGCCTGTGGGTACACCTCCAGTGCGTAACAAAAGTTTAAAAATAAAATCTGTTAATTTCTAATCCCTTTTAAAATAGCAGATTTGAATAGAAACTTCTAAATTCAATATCTTTTATTTTATAAGTCCAATAAACACAAACTTTATACCTATTCTGATCCAAATTTTATACTCTTTCCAAATATTCAATTTGTGTTCTGTTTTGAATTTTCAAAATGCAATCTAAATTCAAATTCAAATAATTCAAATGCAAATTGAAATAATTCATAACTAATTCATACTGTTTTCAGATAATTCAAATAAAATATGTTTTTCACACCTTTTTGAATGCTCTATTCAAATATAAATTTTGTTTTCTGGTTTAAACAATTTAAATTGCCTAAACAATTTAAACCTTGTTTAATTCAATAAAAATTTGATAAAATTATAACTTGATTAATATAAAATATTTTTGAACATGCAAATGATGTTTTCAAACCACCAAAGTGTGAACTTTTCAAATGTGGATTTGAATTTATGGTTTGAACAAATAAAATTCAATTAATAATTAAGCTTGTTTTAAATTCAATTAAAACTTGTTTAAAATTGTTTAATTCTTAATTAATTGATCCTAAGTCCAATTTCAAAATGTGAAACATGTAACTCAACTAAAAATTGATAACCTTTTCAAATATCAATTTTGTTATTTGTTTTGCACCCTTTAAGTTGATGAAAACAACAAATACTTGTTTAACCTCATTAAGTAACCAATAATTTCCAAAACTTAATAATTGTTTTCTTAACTTATTAACTATCATTCCAATTGCATTTAAATTGCTATGTTATTGTTATTCATCATGCATGCATCATACTAAGTCACTTACACTTGTTGCTTAGTGATAGAACAATTAATTCAACTCTAAAGCATGGGCTTCCATATGCAACCTTTGCATATGGAATCCATTTAAACTGGTGTCTCATCTCAACTAGTTTAGTTTGGTGCATCTATTAAACATGACATGCATCATCCAATGTTTGTGCCCCTATGCCATGTATTGATTGCCCGTCTTCCTTCGTTGTTGTTTTTGCTTCTTCTCGATTAGACGACGACGTTGGTACCGACGAGCCTTACGACACCACTACTCAGGACCTAGCCCAGTACGAGGCTGAGCTGCCAGGCAAGTTATCACTCACATGAATCATCGAGTTCCTTTCCACACTTGTTTTCGATACTATCTTTTTGTCTACTATTGCTAGCCCTATGTATCGTTGCTTGTTCTCCGAACCCATCACATGATACCTTGAGCCATGATATTGCCACCACCTCCATACCTACAGCCATTGCTTGTGCCTGTTATTATCTAGCATGCTTAGGGTTGCTTTTACTCGAGTCTGTTGTCGGTTACTACTGTTACTATATTATTATTCTTGTACCGGGGCTCGTTGTTAATCAATCAATCCTGTTAATTGCTAATGGTAATAATAATTTGATGATAAGGCACCGGTAGGAGGCCCATGAGTGGTTTTGGAGCCTGCTAGTGTCAACCCTAATAGGAAAAGGGTCTTGTCTACTGATCCATGATGAGCGCACTACCCGCATTTGGGAAGCGAGTATGGGCGCCCCCCTCAACTTGACCTGATTCGCATCTCGTCCAAATCGCCTCATTTAGTTCGTGTTTTCTATTTGCCGCATGCATGTTTTTGCGAGCCCAGCGCAGGGTGGAACTTTTGTAGTCGGCATATAGGGGGACACGTTCTTAGAGTGCTATGAGGGTCCATTTTCTTCTGGGCTCGATTAGCCGTGCGCCCAAGGTGCTTTGGGCTTGATGCGAGGAATGGTTGGTTGTGTTGAGTGCCCCGCTTGGTGGGAGGCATCCCATCTGGCGGGATATTCATGAGTGTACGGCCAAATTGGTGCAACCCTGCAGGGATAATCTTCTCGAGAAGCCGTGTTTTCCGCGGTTATGGATTACTTGGTGAAAGTACTGGCTAACAAGTACTCAGGACAACTTCAACATAATGATCAATCATGTTTTCACCCAATGGTTAATAACCTGACTAGTAATAGGTTATTCACACAATAACTTGATTCACCTTATCACAACTGTGTGAGTTATCCTCGGATTGCTTCTTTGGATAAGGGGCGAGATCCAGGATGGGTTTGGTTGAAGTTATCTTTCAGTTGGTTACAATCCTCGATCTCATCTTTTCTGTTAGCCGGAACTTGTAGTTATCTCCTGTAGTTGGTTAGAGCAGCCAGCAGCAACTTTTATATTACCCCTTTCTTCCGTTGATCCCAATGCATCAATGCTTGTGTTGACGGGTAACTCCTTGATGAACTGTGAGTCTTGCTTTCCAGTACTTGGATGTACTGACCCCGTTGGGGCTGTGGTTTACGCAGAGTACTACTACGACTACGATGCTTCCCAGGATGGCTACTTTGTGGAGTTTGACGAGTCTGCAGACGAGTAGTTAGCTGGACCAGGGCAGGATCCAGACCTACGTGGATGGGCTTCGCTTTTCCTTATTTTCTCCGGCTTCTTAAGCCATGGATTTGCCTGTACTCAGACCCCTTTGATTGCTTCCGCTGTTGTAATGAATGATATGTTGGGACATGTGTCCTCTGGATGACTGTATTCGATATTTTCTGCCTTAGTGAAGGCCAGTTGCACTTATTTCATTCTTTTGTGTCTTAGAGACAGTTTTGTGTTATCATTTCGTTCAAAGCTGTTGACGTACAGTGCGTGTTTGAATATGAAGTACGTCTACAGTAGTGCCTTAGGTTCCTAGCGGATAGTTTACTTCGACGGTGGAAGCAGGGCTTGTGTTGTCGCGCATAAGCGCAGGCCTACCAGGAAGCTGGGACGTGGGAGCAGTTATGCCCCATAATCCAAGCACCTGACTTCCAGTTCGTGCGGGGAGTATCCTCTAGAAACCTTGGGTGCGACAAATGGTATCAGAGCCTGTCTGCCTGTAGGATCCCTTTTTACTGGTCGCAGTTGAGTCTAGAAACTATTTTGTAGCTATATAGGAAAAATGAAACGTGAGAGTAGGAATTCTGCCATTTTTCTTCTTTCCCCACCCACCCACCCTTTTTCTGGTAAGGAAGTGCAACGTTGTTTTCTGTTCTCACCTAAACTTTCAAGTTAGGATTTCACGTGTTTTGGGTTATCTGTAGTACCTCAGGACTTTTGGTCTCGTTTTCCCGATGTTGCTTCGATATCGTGTTCTTTTCAACATCCTTTTCGTCCGTTGAACCTTGTTGTTGTTCTTCCACATCCTTTTTCATCTACCGGAGTCTAATCAAAAACCTTCCAAATAATCTGCAGATGGGTCTCAGCTACTACCCGCAGGTGGTTAGCATGACTCGCTGTGAGAGCACCGCCGGTTTTCCGGAGTTGCTGAGAGGCATGGTTACCTTTCTGGGGTTCCGTTGGGCACCAGAGTACCAGGTCTACGAGCACCAGCGAGAGTTTGACCAGACTTGCTACCGGGCTATCGTCTACATTCTGTCGGATGATGGCAGGAGCATTGCACACCAGTACGAGGCAGTAGGGTCCACAGTGGATATGGCAGTGCAGCAGGCAGCGTACGTGAGTATCACCGTTCTCCGTGCTGACTACTGGGGGTTTGATAAGTCCAGTTTTCGTCACCTCCCCCGTGGTTACATCACGGCAGCGGGAGTTCACTTCACTGTCCACCGCGACATGGATACCTACGAGACTGATAGCTCCAGGCTCCAGATCACTGCCCAGTTCGCTAGTCACAGTGACGCCGTTGCTTCCGCACTTTCTCAGGAGTTAGCCTCAGTCAGGGAGCAGCTCCACCTTGCTCTCACTCGTCTGGCGACGTACACCACAGACTTTGTTGGAGACGAGCGCTTCGCACGTGTCGTTCAGCCAGCTGGTCTTCCGTTGCCAGATGCTGGAGGTTACGAGCCGATCAGAGGCCCACTTCTCGACCTCGGAGCTGGTTACACAGGGATTCCCCGCTATGGAGCACAGGGAGAGGACGCTTTCTACTTCACCACACCGAGAGTTGCTCTCAGAGCAGTTCCTATCTACATGGATCGTCGTGATACCTACTTCCGTGGGATTCCTCCTCACCGTATCTCCCGTCGTACTACTCACCGCCGTCCTGCGTGATGAGCATGGGAGTACCGTTGTATCCATTACTAGCTGTGTCTAGTTTATCCTTTCGTTTTCGAACCATGTGTTGGTCTGTTGGATATTCTGATGTATTTGAACATGTGATGATGTACCTGTTGGTTATCTATTCATGCGTCGGAATAATCTATCTTTCGGTTACCAAGTCTATCCTTTTCTGTTGTTGTGCTAAAATGAATTTCTGTTCAGGATGCCTCCAACCAGGAACAACCCGCCTCCGCCACCACCAATGGGGGAGCTGTTGGCTCAGATGACCCAAGTGGTGACACAGATGGCCCAGATCCAGGCTAACCAGCAACACAACCAGAATGCTCCAAGGGTCACCATCAAGGACTTCCTCAGTTTGGGCCCAAAAGCTTTCGTGGCAACACGTGAGCCCCTGGATGCTGATGACTGGATCCGTGACGTAGCAAGAGCTCTGGAGATAGCTCATGTTGCTGAAGAGGATAAGGTCAAGTACGCCACCTACCTACTGAAGGGTCAGGCAGCTACTTGGTGGGAGAACTACCAGGCCATGAGGGCTGGCTTTCCTATCAACTGGGGATGTTTCAAGGATGCCTTCCTGAAGCACCACATCCCAGATGGTCTCATGGAAAAGATGCGTGAGGAATTCTGCTCTCTCAGACAGGGCAAGCTGGACGTTCTCGGCTACCAGAACGAGTTCAATCGTCTCGCTCGGTACGCTGGTGACGAAGTGTCCACAGAAGCCAAGAAGATGACAAGGTTCCGCCGAGGTTTTAACCCGGAACTGAAGTACGCTCTCACCAACATCAAGTGCAAGGACTTCGTGGAGCTTGTGAACACCGCGCTCAATGAGGAGAGTGGGCGCAAGGCGTTCGAAGAGTCCCGCAAGCACTCGCGTGAGGGTGGTTCCTCCTCCAACATGACCACCCCTCCGCAGAAGCGCCGCATCCCAAATGGTGCTGTCACTCGGGCTCCAAATGCCCAAGCTTCTCCAGGCTTTGGTCCCCGCCCACCCAACCCATCTCAGATGCAGGGTCAGAGGTTTCCGATGGGGCAGCCAAGGCCGGGTCCTTCTCGTATCGTCACTTGCTACAAGTGCAAGGATACTGGACATTATGCTGATAAGTGCACTCAGAAGCAGCTACCCCTACCTCCTCGCCCCAACACCAACCAGGCTATGGTTCGTGCTCCTCCGGCTAAAGCCTTCAACTCCAACAATAGGCCTGTCGGGAGGAACGCGAGGGTGAACCATATCAAGGCCGACAAAGCCGAGGAGGCTGCTGACGTCGTTCTCGGTATATTACCCGTAAACTCTATTCCAGCTAAAGTGTTGTTTGATACTGGAGCATCGCATTCATTTGTGTCAAAGATTTTTGCAAAAGCATACAACCTAGTTCTGGTTCCGCTAAGCAATCAGATGACTGTTCACTCTCCGGGACCGCAAATGTTGACTTCCAAGATAAGCATGGACAATGAGATCCTAATTGGAGGTCGCATATTCCTTGCTTCACTCATGTTGCTGGGAAATTCTGACATTGATGTCATTCTGGGTATGGATTGGTTGAAGACCCACAAAGCTAAAATTGACTGTGCTCAAAAGTCAATAACTCTCTCCCACACTTCAGGCCAGATAGTCTATTCTCCATATGGATCAACTTCTGTTCAGCTGTTCAGCCTCGATGCCAAACCCCTTCCTGCAATTGAAAATGTTCCGGTGGTTTGTGAGTTCCCTGACGTCTTTCCAGAAGAGTTGCCAGGGATGCCCCCGGACAGAGCAGTTGAGTTCGTGATCGAGCTTGAGCCA
Organism: Alopecurus myosuroides; assembly: GCA_028641055.1. Classification (NCBI taxonomy): domain Eukaryota; kingdom Viridiplantae; phylum Streptophyta; class Magnoliopsida; order Poales; family Poaceae; genus Alopecurus; species Alopecurus myosuroides. The sequence continues at coordinate 15,745,423 of CM054058.1, forward strand.
GGTACTGCTCCAATCTCTAAGCATCCATACAAGATAGCTCCTCCTGAACTGAAATTGTTGAAGGAGAAAATCGATATGTATATGGACAAAGGTTTCATTCAGCCTAGTTCCTCCGCTTGGGGTTGCCCAACTCTGTTTGTTGCCAAGAAGGATCAAACAAAAAGACTCGTGGTTGACTATCGTCCTCTCAACGAGAAAACCATCAAGAACAAGTATCCACTTCCTCGTATCGATGATCTTTTTGATCAACTTGCTGGAGCCTCAATATTCTCAAAGTTGGACTTGAGGATGGGTTACCATCAAATAAAGATCAGAAAGGAAGATATTCCTAAGACAGCTTTCACCACTCGTTACGGTCTATATGAGTACACCGTCATGTCCTTTGGTCTCACCAATGCACCGGCAACGTTCTCAAGACTCATGAATTCTGTCTTCCATGAATACCTCGACAAGTTCGTTGTGGTATATCTTGATGATATCCTAGTCTACTCAAAATCCGAGGAAGAGCATGGAGAACACCTTCGTCTCACTCTCATGAAACTTCGCGAGCATCGTCTGTATGCAAAGTTTTCCAAATGTGAGTTCTGGATTCCAGAAGTTGCATATCTTGGTCATATCATCTCTGCCAAAGGCATAGCCATTGACCCGGAAAAGGTTAAGGCAATTGTTGACTGGAAACCCCCTAAGACGGTGAAACAAGTTAGAAGCTTTCTTGGCTTGGCTAGCTATTGCCGTCGTTTCGTCCAAAACTTTTCCAAGATTGCTAAACCTCTCACTGATCTCACAAAGAAGGACAAAAAGTTCATTTGTACTCCACAATGTGATGAGAGTTTCAACCTCCTGAAGACTAAACTCACTTCCACACCTGTTCTAGTTGGCCCAGATACCACCAAACCTTTCCAGATATTCTGTGATGCATCTCTCCAAGGCCTAGGAGCAGTTCTTATGCAAGAACGTCAAGTTGTCGCTTATGCTTCACGTCAGTTGAACCCACATGAGCAAAACTATCCCACTCATGATCTTGAACTTGCAGCAGTTGTGTTTGCCCTCAAGAAATGGAGACAATACTTGTTGGGTAACAAAACTGAAATCTTTTCCGATCATAAGAGTCTGAAATACATCTTCACGCAGCCAGATCTGAACCTCAGGCAAAGGAGATGGATTGAGAAGATTAAAGACTTTGATCTCACAATTTCTTACACTCCAGGCAAGGCTAATGTTATGGCCGATGCTCTCAGTCGCAAATCCTATTGCAATAATCTCATGATCATGGAAAGCCAACCTCCACTTCATGAAGAATTCCAGAAGCTGAACCTTGGTCTTGTTCCTGAAGGATACCTTGCTAGCTTGACAGCCAGTCCAACTCTCGAGGACAAGATTCGTTCTGAACAACTTCGTGATAATGAAATCAAGAAGATTGTGGATCACATCAAGGAGGGCAATGATAAGTTCAAGTCCTTCTCAATTGATGACAAGGGAACTGTGTTCTTCGAAGGGCGCATTGCAGTCCCTCAAATTCAAAGTCTCAAGGATATCATTCTCAAGGAGGCTCATGAAACTCCTCTATCCATTCACCCTGGAAGTACAAAGATGTACCAGGATCTCAAGACTCTGTATTGGTGGTCTGGCATGAAACGTGAAATTGCTCAATACGTTTCTGAATGCGACGTTTGTCAACGTGTTAAGGCAGTCCATCAGAAGACAGCAGGTCTACTCCAACCTCTAAAAATTCCTGAGTGGAAGTGGGACATGATTGAAATGGACTTCGTTACTGGGTTTCCAAAGTCCAAAAAGGGCAACGATGCAATCTTCGTTGTTATTGATCGTCTCACTAAGGTTGCTCACTTCTATGCTGTAAAGGAAACTATCTCAGCTAGCCAGTTAGCAGAGCTCTACACAGCAAAGGTTGTTCCCCTTCATGGTGTTCCATTGGAAATAAGCTCAGACCGTGGAAGTATTTTCACTTCTCATTTCTGGAAGAGCTTTCAAGAAGCATTGGGCACTAAACTTCTGTTCAGCACAGCTTATCACCCTCAGTCTCAGGGGCAAGTCGAAAGAGTCAATCAGATTCTCGAGGATATGCTCAGAGCATGTGGTCTCTCCTTTGGCATGAAATGGGAGGATTGCCTTCTGTCACATCCCTGTTTTTAAGCACTTGTATAATAGTATTTTAGCATGTCTCTTAAGACCTTTGTAATGCAGTTAGGTGGACAACATGTTGGGTACTGATGTTTATCTATGCAATATTAGTGGTGTGTTTCTTTTCACTCACTTGAGGAGTTTTTCTCCTAAGAAACACATTGCTTTATTATTGTTTTCCCATGTTTTCCACTAAGGTTCTTATGAGATTATTTTTTCAAGACTTTAGGTGACCCTTTGTTTCAACTTGTAAATGTGTTACTAATGTTTAGGAATCAACTTAAACTTGAAATAAAATTAATTGGAAAAGATTCCATTAGCTTTTCCATTATGAATTTTGCCCTGAAAAACAGCCAAGTAGCTGTTTTCAACCCTTGTTTTCCACCACAAGGATTATCCAATTAGGGATTTTCTTTGATCAAAACTACTCTCTGTAATGAGTACAACAAAACTACACTCTTGGAAAAACCTACAAAGAAAATTAACACACAATGCCAAGATGGTTTTTGAGCCATCTTGATAAGACAGAATTTTGAGCATTTTAAAAACAGAGAATGTACCTACTTTGCCATTTATTTTCAGAGCCATAAACCCATCATTTTTCAAATCAAATGGTTGGATCTGAAACTTGGATAGTTGTTCTTTGTTGAGCATTTTAAATCACTCATTTTAGAGTTGGTTTGCTTGGTGAAAACAAACCCAACTTTTGCTATCTCTGTCTGTTTTTCCAGCACTTAGAAAAATTCAGAGAAACTGTCTGACTGAATTTTTCTGACAGAACAGTGATTACACTTTTAGGCTTGATGTTTTTAGATGTTGTGCACTGATCCAAGCCAGGGCACTTTGCCTATTCGAAAGCCTAGTGTATATACTTCTAGAAGGTGGCATTGGATCCCATGTTGGCTGGATAGGAGGGGAGAAAACTGAGGTGGACTTTGACTATATTGTGATGTCATTAGAGTGGTTGAAATAGTGTTGATTCTTTCTTTTGCCCATCACTTGGCCTTTGCTGTGGCCTTGCTCATCATTTTGGTACTTGCTTGACCCTTTGGCACCAATAGAAACCAGTGCAAGCCCTGGAGAACCCCCAAGGGGCAAGGGCATGCCCATGCCAAGCCAACCCGAGCACCCCACCTTGGCCTCGTGACTACAAAGCCCTAGAGGCCTAACCCTCTCGCCAGCACGCTCTCCTCACCCCACTGAACCACCCCATCAAGCTCTCGGTTGCTCGTTCGCTCTGTGCGAGCGAGGCGAGCCGCGCCCATTTTCGGACCCGTTCGGATCGATCTCGAGGTGGCGCCGCGACCACTGCCTCTCCCACCCCCTTTTCACCTCCATTGCGACCCCCTGGAGCTGGCCAGCCTCCCTGACATCCTCTTGCCCCCTCTCGCTTGCAGGTTCCCCGCCGCCGTCCGTGGAGCCGCCGCAGAGCACCGTCGAGCCGCCGCCGTGTCCCTGCCTCCTCGCCACCCGTGCCCGCGCCAAGGAGTCGCCCAGGCCACCCTCTCCCACACCCGCACCGTCCCTTAGCTTCTCGCGAGCCCGAGGTGAGCTAATCGCCGTGCCCGTGAGGTGTTCGTCCGCGGTTAGGAGAGAGAGAGAGAGGACTGACGCGGGGAGGAAGAGAGAACGGGAACCGTCGATCTGAGAATCGACGGCCCCCTTTGAACGCTGCGTTTCGCGCGCGCGCGCGCGCAGGCGGGCTGCGCTGTGCGTTGCTGGGCCGCGCGCTGCCAGATCTGGCCCGTTGGGCAGTTTCGGTTAAAAACGACCATACTTTTTTTTTCTGGCAGAATATCTAGATCTTAGCTTTAGGCTTAGAAATGGTAGCATATAAAAGTATTTTACCTTGCTAATTTTTGTGCTGCTAGACATACAAAATTACAACCATATCCCACTGGCAGAAACTTGTTTTGAGTTTTTATGATTTTTCTAAAAATCATATGCCAGACAGTACCCTAAAAATGGAAATGAATAGAACTTCAAAAATACAAAACATTTTTGAGCAAACTCAACTGTTTTGGAAAGCCCTTTTCAATACCTATCAGTAGAATTTTAGTTTGCATCAAGGTGAGTTACCATTTGGAAATGCCATCCATTTTGGTAAAACATCAGTGGGCTATTCCATGATTTTTAGAGGGAGTTTGGGATATTATTTTTGAGTGAGGCAAGTTGGAGAAGCGTTGTAGTGTTAAGGACTATCACATCCTAGAAGGGTTTGCCTTTTTGAGCAACAGAGAATTTTAGAGAGACAGAACAAGTTTTGGTTGCTTTCTGTCTAGATTTTAATTATAGATATTGCTTTGTATGTTACTTTTGTGAGTTGCAAAGGATGTGATCTTGCTTGTTATGTTGTTTTCCATTGTGGTTATGATGCATACAAGTTATATGAGCATGTTAGAATAAATGGTTTGAATGGTAGCATTTTAGAACTAGTTTTCCATGCTTATGTCTTGCTAATGGCTAGATTTTTAGGTATATTTTGAGTAGATATTTAAATGAATCTTTAGGCTAGTTGCTAGATTGTTTTTCATGGAACCAGTACCACCTAGGTACTGTTAGTTTGTTTATAACACCTCTGGATGCTTGATGCTTGTGGTTGAAATAGGTTAAAATAGAAATGCTTAAGGACTAGATTTCACACTAGAATATTCATATTTGTTTTGTGTCTTGTTTTTCCACTAGGGAAAAATATGACTCTTTGGTATTGAAACCAGAGGATGAAAAGTACTTGTGGCAATATTTCATTAGGGTTTTCACCTCTGGTAGATTTCCTATTAAATAGCACAAAAGCATGAGTAGCACTTGAGTGACTAGAAATAAATCTCCTCACATGTGTAGCTTTTTAAGCATATTTTTCCTTGTTTCCTAGCTATGTTTATATGTTATTTTTGTGAGATCCAGTAGCATATATGGTACTGGTTAGAGGTGTATTTTGCCTCTAAAATCTTGCACACTTGTGCATAACATCAGCTAGTATAGTCTAAACTAGTCTAGTAGTTTCCTAAATTTTCTACTAGTATGAGTAGGAATTTTTGGGGTGTTTGTGTGTTGTTTTTAGCACTTTTATAAAAAGTGACCAGAGGCTCATTAACCTCTTGGTGAGCATATTTACTAGTGGAACACCCACTGGTATGTTTGCCTCATGGTGAAAAATAAGTTGACTTGTTGTCATGAGCTTATTTTCACCACTTGAGTAATTTAGCAAATTGTGTGTGCTAGTAATAGAGTTTGTTGTGGGAATTTTTATGCATCAAAATGTGTTTTATGTGACACCCTACTGTCCATTAACATGTGCTATATCCCACTGGTCCATAATGTTCTTAGCTAAGAAGCATTGTTTTGGGCTACACATAAACACTAGGAAAAAGCAGATTTTCCAACTATAGTTTTTATGCCAATTTTTCTTTAGGGAAAAATGGAGAACTTTGAGTGGTACTTTTTGATTGCTTGCTGTATGTATTGCTTGTAGCATTGTTTGCCTTGTTTGGTTCTGAAAGTGTGTCTTTATTTCTTTTTACGACGTTAGAAAACGAGGAGGAAGGAATTGCTGAAGAAGGGTATTGCAACTCCTGTTACTTTCAGGATCAGGACCATCACTTGTACCAAGGCAAGCCATCCTAATGCTTGCTGTATAACTACTTATCATTATCTATCATGCATGCTTTTCACTTCTGAAGTTTTACAAAACTATGCCTTCAAAAACTATTTTTGTGTGAATCCTACTACTACTATTAATATTACTAGTATAAGGACTCATAATAATAGTCAACTTGGTTTTACCAAGCCCTTAGACACTAAATGGTATATAAATACCATACACCTACTTAAAACTTGAGTTCTTAAATGAACTAAATAAAATGTGTTTTTGTAAACAAATGCCTTATGGAAGGAAAACCCCGGAGGAAGGGTGAGACCCTGTCTGCCGGAAGGAGTGTTATGATGGGAAATTTTATGAGAAATGTTTACAAAAGACACATAACCTAGTCTTCGCTGGACAACCATTATCGTACTGCCACTTTACCCCAATATGGGTAGGGGCTTGATTAAAAACTTGTTAGGGTTAGTATATGTGCTATCTCAAAGGCTATAGGGGATTGGATCCTCCGAACCGAAGTGTCGCTAGGAGTGAGTATACGGGACATCTAAAGTGTGGGATTAATTTTCCCTCCGGATGCAGCAGTTGGGTCTCCTGTTAGGCGGTGTGTGACATGGCTTGCCAGGGAGGGAAACCCCAATTGAAGAGATAGTCATGTACTAGCTTGTACAGAGTGGATAGTCAAGACCAGTTATCTGATGTTCTCATAGGTTGGGAACAGTCCATGGTTGTTTCATGGCAGGCTCTGGATCTGGTGGAAATGTGTACACCTCTGCAGAGTAAAACTATTTCGAGATAGCCGCGTCCTCGGATATGGACGGTTGAATGGCCATGTAGCTAGTATTGTGTCAACTTTTCAAAAGAGGTTTTTGAAGGAAGGCTTGAGTACCTGCGAGGTACTATGGAGGAATGACTTGGTATCTGCGAGATACCGATGAGAAAGAAACTACTACTAAAAGTTTCTGAAAAGAAAAACTTTCTTTTCCAAAAGTATTATAAAACCTCCAGGATATGTGATATCTACGAGAGCAAAACTACATTATTTTAAATGATTTTGTTTACAAAGAAGTGAACTTGAAGAATCAACCATGGCAAGTCTTTTATCTGTCATGGGTAGCTGAACCATATGTACGGCCTACCCACTACACCAAATAAGCATGTATGCATTATTGTAAGCTAATAAAGGATGTCTTGTTGAGTACATTCAAATGTACTCATTTGGTTTCGCCCCTGGTATCTACTTATCAGACTACGAGGAGCCACCTCAGGAGGAGTTCTATGAGGAGGAGTTCTACGCTGATGGCCCTGCGAGTTAGGATCGTCTCCCAGTCAGCAGCCTGTAGGATGAGGCGTGACTCGGGTTCTACTACGCTATGCTTATCGTCTTCCGCTGTGTTTGCTTTGAATGTCTGTCCTGCGTGACAGTTATCAAGAACTTGGTCATGTGACCATTTATGTAAGACTCTATATTCGTGTAATGGATGATGTATTCTGTATGCCAACTACGTATGTTGTTCACGACTGGTTCTTCTGGGGTCGTGAATGAATGCATATGAGGGGTTCTGGACCTACCGGTCTGGGGCCTCTACAAAGTTGGTATCAGAGCCATCCTGACTCTAGGAGACCTTAGTTAGCATGGACGTTAGTGTATACTCCGATAATCTAAGTACTACTACAAAAAAATTGGATATATGACTAAGTATACAACTATTCCCTATATCCCACCACCTCTCTGGGTTAGACTCTACTTGCATTAAAGTTATTTCTTGCATGAACCTAAAACTTTGCACACTTGTATCTAACTTAAGCTACTTAAAATTTTGTGTAGATGGACGTGGACATCACCGTGGCTTTTCAGTTGGGACGTCCACGTGGCGAGTCTTTCCTTTTCGAGGAGAGGCTAGTGTCTATGGCTACTGTGTTGGGACGGCCACTTCCGGAGCTGCGAGGAGGACTAGTTGTCGGGGCACCTCTGGAGGGAGACTGGTACGCGGAGGTCACTATCCGCGCACCTCTGGCTAGCCCGACAGTGGAGGCCTACGTGTACCGTGCTGTTGATCGTTCTTGGAACGAGGCGGCAGTGCGCGTGATACAGGAGTCAGTAGCACGTCTGGCACACATCGGGGAGTATATGTTCATCGGTTCCCGGTTCGAGCTGATTGGGAGACGTGATGAGGATGGCATACCACTTCCTGTTGAGCCAGATCTCACCACTGTTGGTCCACACTTGGACGAGATGGAGATTCTGTTACACCGCACTCAGACCAGGCTAGACGACCAGCGTCTTGACACCCTCCACGGCATATTGGTGCACCAGACACTGATAGCCGAGACTGACGAGCTGAGGGCTGAGCTTCACGACAGCCAGGAGGAGAGTGGAGCTCTGGCTCAGCAGTTGTCCGAGTCGAGGGAGCAGTTGGAGGCTACTACCGCGAGGCACCGTGCCTTACGGAGGCAGCTGAGAGCCACCCGCCTTGGCCGTGCACGCCTCACCACTAGACTGACGGCCTTGGAGGGGGCTAACGCCGTTCTGCGCGGCAGGCTTCAGATAGCTCGTGATGACATAGCCACGAGAGACGCTGCCGTAGAGGAGCTGGAGGAGGAGGCCGCAGAGCTTCACAGGGAGATTGAGGATCTTCTGCCTGTTGAGGATGTTCCCTCCGACTTAGAGGGGATGGACATGAGCGAGGCTAGCGAGCAGGATGATGATGACCTGTTTGACGAGGAGGAGGAGGACCCTGAGGAGCGTATCTTCGACGTTGGGGACAGCGACGACTCGGTGTAGTCGCTGCCTTCTCACCCTTAGCACATGGTGCTGGTCTAGATACTAGTTAGGTATGCTAGATCGTTTTGCTAGATAGTTTGCTAGTAGTAGCCTTGCGATGACCCCACCAATCGCACCCCCTGTAGCTCGATGGAGCCTTCCTTGTATGATATGGCTTGTGATGTGTGTGTGTAATGTAAGGAACTCTGTTTAATTATGGTGATGAATGAAATGTTAGGCTTGGTTTTATGTTGATTGTCATTGCTTTGCGTTCATTTCATTCAAGTTTGCGACTGCCCCGCTCTTGTTTTTGAAACATATCGCTAGTATTCCTTTTGTTTAAATATTAAGGTACTGGGTTTTCAAAAACAAGAATTTACTTCTTAGACTTACACATGTTTCACTTCAGCATGGCACCCCGTCGCGAACCCCCACCGCCACCACCACCCACAGTGGAGGCGCTGTTGGCCCTGCTGATGGAAGATCGCCAGGCCAGCCGAGATGAGAGTGCAGCCACCATTACCGCTCTGCAACAGCTAGCTGCTGCCGCCAACAATAATGGCAATGGCAATGGAAATGGTGCTCGCTCGAGGCTGAGAGACTTTCAGCACACCAACCCCCCAGTTTTTACCAGGATTGTGGAGCCTCTCGATGCTGACGACTGGCTCCGCACCATTGCAAACAAACTGGAAGTTGCTTCGGTGGATGAGAATGATAAGGTTCTGTTGGCCTCCCATTTTCTCGCTGGTCCTGCCAGGACTTGGTGGGAAACTACACGTGAGACTGTTGCTGCTGGTCACGTGTTCACCTGGGAGGAATTCTCTGCAAGGTTCCGCAAGTATCACATTCCCCAGGGGATGATGGCACTTATGCGGGAGAAGTTTCTAAATCTGAAGCAGGGAAGTATGCCGGTGTCTGAATACTGGGAGAATTTCACTACTCTGTCCCGGTATGCACAGGATGATATTAATACTGATGCTAAGAAGAAGGAGAGGTTCTTAAATGGGCTGGATGATGAGCTCCAGTGCTCTCTAGTAGTGGTTCCATTCCAGGACATGGAGACTCTTGCTAATGCCGCTATGGTGCTGGAGCACAAGCGGAAATCTGCTGATGATAACCGCAAGAGGAAAATGACTGCTCATGGAGGACCTAGTGCTCAAAGGACTCGCAACACTCCGTATGCGAGGCCACCAACCCACAAGGCGCCTGCTTATGCACCCCGCCCCAACCAAAACTATGCACCACGGCCCAACAACTACAACCACCCTGCACCGTATGCACCAAGGTACGGAGGAAACAGCTATGGTGGTAACCATGGGAATCACTCTGGGAATAATCATGGAAACCGCTATGGAGGTAACACTGGAGGAAATGGGAACCACACCAACAATGCTCCCAAAACAAACCCAAGCCCAAAGCCTTCTGGAGGTTGCTTTGCCTGTGGAAAGGAGGGTCACTTCGCTCGCGATTGCCCCAACAAAGCTACTGCTCCAGCCCAGCCTGCTGCAACCAAGATGAACCATGGTCCTTCCACTGGACGGCAGAATAGGATGAAGGGACACCTGAACCATATCAATGCTGCAGAAGCTCAGGAGGCACCAGACATGGTGATGGGTATGTTTCCTGTCAACTCGGTACCAGCCGCAGTACTGTTTGATTCTGGTGCATCACATTCCTTTGTCACTAAACCGTTTGCTGAGAAAAGTGGTATGAAGCATTCCCGTATGCACAACCCTATGTTAGTACAAATACCTGGGGATAGTACTAAAGCCAACCTAATTTGCAATGAGGTACCAGTAGAAATTCAAGGGAAAACTTTTCATGCTGATCTTATAGTACTGGGATCCAAAGGGATAGAAGTTGTACTCGGTATGAACTGGATGGCCAAGTATAAGGGAGTTATCGATTGCACTAAGAAATCTATTGAAATGATCTCTGAGGATGGGGAAAAGGTTGCATACACTGCAACCCGACCCTCGTCACAAGTTCACTGCCACACTGGTATAGCCCAACCTGCCCTTGAGGAAGTCCCGGTAGTTTGCGAATACCCGGATGTTTTTCCTGAAGAATTACCCGGTATGCCCCCTGATCGGGATATCGAGTTTGTGATTGAGTTAGTGCCCGGAACTGGACCCATAGCACAGAAGCCGTATCGGATGAACCCGAAGGAATTAGATGAGTTGAAGACTCAACTGGAGGACATGTTAAGGAAGGGATTGATCCGCCCTAGTGCATCACCCTGGGGATCTCCGATCATTTTTGTGGGAAAACGGGACGGTACCACTCGTTTATGTGTGGACTACCGCAAGTTAAATGATGTTACCATCAAGAACAAATACCCGTTGCCCAAAATTGAAGACTTGTTTGACCAGTTGAATGGGGCTGTAATCTTCTCCAAGATTGACCTTCGGACTGGTTATCATCAATTGAAAGTCCGTGATACTGATATCCCAAAGACTGCTTTCACCACTCGTTACGGGCTGTATGAATACACCGTAATGTCCTTTGGTCTAACCAATGCCCCTGCCTATTTCATGAATCTCATGAATAAGGTATTCATGGATTTTCTGGACAAGTTTGTCGTGGTCTTTATTGACGACATTCTCATATATTCAAGGAGTGAGGAAGAACACGAAGAACATCTGAGACTTGTGCTCGGAACACTTCGTGAGCATCAATTGTATGCTAAGTTTAGTAAATGTCAATTCTGGTTGACGGAAGTCGGATTTCTTGGACATGTAGTATCTGCGGGAGGAATATCTGTTGACCCTGCTCTAGTTCAGTCTGTGGAGAAGCGTGCTGCTCCGACCAACCAGACTGAAGTCAGATCCTTTCTGGGTTTGGCAGGATATTACCGCAAGTTTGTTCAGGGATTCTCGAGTATAGCCAGACCCCTCACCCAGTTGCTCAAGAAGGATAGTAAATTCCTATGGACGGACAAATGTGAAGAAAGTTTCAATGAGTTGAAGCACCGACTGGTGTCTGCCCCAATCCTTATTATGCCGGATGTCACCAAGAATTTCGACGTATATTGTGACGCTTCCAAGCTTGGTCTTGGAAGTGTGCTTATGCAAGAAGGGAAGGTGATATCTTTCATATCCCGCCAGTTGAGACCCCACGAACTGAATTATCCCACTCATGACTTAGAGCTTGCTGCCGTTGTTCATGCTCTCAAGACATGGCGGCACTTTCTTATGGGAAGGCGAGTGGAAATTTACACGGATCATAAGAGTTTAAAGTATATCTTTACTCAACGTGAGCTCAACATGAGGCAGCGCCGCTGGATTGAGCTCATTAAAGATTATGATCTGAGTATTCATTATCACCCTGGAAAAGCAAATGTGGTGGCAGATGCTCTTAGTCGAGAGCCGGCCTCTCTAAATGCTATGATTCTAGTAAGGCAACCCGAGTTGTGGAAAGAGCTGGATCAGCTTGGTATTGAAGTGGTCAGCTATGGCATGTTGGACGCCATAGAACTTAAACCAACCCTGGTTGACCAAATCAAAGAAGCGCAGAAAGGCCAGAAAAGTATTGATGGGATTAAGGCCCGCATGGAGAAGGAAAAGGTTGCTGGGTTTACCATCGATGCTGATGGGGGATTATGGTATGAAGGCCGTATTTGTGTTCCCTCCGAATCTGATCTCAAGCAGACCATCATGGTCGAAGCTCATGAGACCATGTATTCTATCCATCCTGGAGGAACAAAGATGTATCAAGACCTGAAAGAGAGATTCTGGTGGCATGGAATGAAGCGAGAGATTGCTTCATTTGTAGCCAAGTGCCATGTCTGCCAGCAAGTAAAAGCCGGGCACCAGCGTCCCGCTGGATTGCTCCAACCATTGCAAGTGCCTGTTTGGAAGTGGGATGAAGTGGGAATGGACTTCATCACTGGGCTTCCTAGGTCCAGCCGAGGAAATGATTCTATATGGGTTGTAGTGGACAGGCTCACAAAAGTTGCTCACTTTATTCCTGTCCGGACAACCTATCGTGGAGATCAGCTTGCGGATCTTTACATTTCTCGGATTGTCAGCCTACACGGAGTCCCAAGCAGGATTGTATCTGATCGAGGTACACAGTTCACATCTAGATTTTGGAAGAAGTTGCACGAGAGTTTGGGAACCAAACTAGCTTTTAGCACAGCATATCACCCGCAGACTGATGGACAAACAGAGCGTGTGAACCAAATTCTGGAGGACATGCTCCGTGCTTGTGTGTTGTCCTATGGGATTAAATGGGAAGACTGTCTGCCCTTCGCAGAGTTTTCTTACAACAACAGTTATCAGTCTAGCTTGCAAATGGCCCCTTTTGAAGCTCTGTATGGACGTAAATGCCGTACACCTTTAAATTGGACTGAGACTGGAGACAGTCAGGTTTTTGGTGTGGACACTTTGAAGGCTGCAGAAGAGCAAGTCCAACTTATTCGGGAACGTTTAAAGACAGCTCAATCTCGTCAGAAGAGTTATGCTGATACGAAGCGTCGTGATGTCTCTTTCAGCATTGGAGATTTCGTGTACCTTCGTGTTACGCCACTCAAAGGGATGCAGCGTTTCCATGTCAAAGGAAAGCTGGCCCCCAGGTATATTGGCCCTTTTAAGATCTTGGCACGTCGAGGCGAAGTTTCTTATCAGTTAGAATTACCTGAGGAGCTCTCTGCTTTTCACAATGTTTTCCATGTGTCATTGCTCCGGAAATGTCTTCAAGTACCAGAGAAGGATCTCTCGTATCAAGACGTGGATTTCAGGACCATTGACATAAATGATGATTTGACTTATCGTGATAGACCCCTGCGGGTTCTCGAGGAAATGGTGCGTGCTACCAGGAACCGTGCTATAAAATTCCTTAAGATTCAGTGGACCAATCACTCTGAGGAAGAAGCTACCTGGGAGCGTGAGGATGATATCAGGAAGGAGTTCCCTGATTTTCTTAAAGCCTAGACCCGCGAATCTCGGGACGAGATTCTTTTAAGGGGGGGAGATTTGTCACATCCCTGTTTTTAAGCACTTGTATAATAGTATTTTAGCATGTCTCTTAAGACCTTTGTAATGCAGTTAGGTGGACAACATGTTGGGTACTGATGTTTATCTATGCAATATTAGTGGTGTGTTTCTTTTCACTCACTTGAGGAGTTTTTCTCCTAAGAAACACATTGCTTTATTATTGTTTTCCCATGTTTTCCACTAAGGTTCTTATGAGATTATTTTTTCAAGACTTTAGGTGACCCTTTGTTTCAACTTGTAAATGTGTTACTAATGTTTAGGAATCAACTTAAACTTGAAATAAAATTAATTGGAAAAGATTCCATTAGCTTTTCCATTATGAATTTTGCCCTGAAAAACAGCCAAGTAGCTGTTTTCAACCCTTGTTTTCCACCACAAGGATTATCCAATTAGGGATTTTCTTTGATCAAAACTACTCTCTGTAATGAGTACAACAAAACTACACTCTTGGAAAAACCTACAAAGAAAATTAACACACAATGCCAAGATGGTTTTTGAGCCATCTTGATAAGACAGAATTTTGAGCATTTTAAAAACAGAGAATGTACCTACTTTGCCATTTATTTTCAGAGCCATAAACCCATCATTTTTCAAATCAAATGGTTGGATCTGAAACTTGGATAGTTGTTCTTTGTTGAGCATTTTAAATCACTCATTTTAGAGTTGGTTTGCTTGGTGAAAACAAACCCAACTTTTGCTATCTCTGTCTGTTTTTCCAGCACTTAGAAAAATTCAGAGAAACTGTCTGACTGAATTTTTCTGACAGAACAGTGATTACACTTTTAGGCTTGATGTTTTTAGATGTTGTGCACTGATCCAAGCAGGGCACTTTGCCTATTCGAAAGCCTAGTGTATATACTTCTAGAAGGTGGCATTGGATCCCATGTTGGCTGGATAGGAGGGGAGAAAACTGAGGTGGACTTTGACTATATTGTGATGTCATTAGAGTGGTTTGAAATAGTGTTGATTCTTTCTTTTGGCCATCACTTGGCCTTTGCTGTGGCCTTGCTCATCATTTTGGTACTTGCTTGACCCTTTGGCACCAATAGAAACCAGTGCAAGCCCTGGAGAACCCCCAAGGGGCAAGGGCATGCCCATGCCAAGCCAACCCGAGCACCCCACCTTGGCCTCGTGACTACAAAGCCTAGAGGCCTAACCCTCTCGCCAGCACGCTCTCCTCACCCCACTGAACCACCCCATCAAGCTCTCGGTTGCTCGTTTCGCTCTGTGCGAGCGAGGCGAGCCGCGCCCATTTTCGGACCCGTTCGGATCGATCTCGAGGGTGGCGCCGCGACCACTGCCTCTCCCACCCCCTTTTCACCTCCATTGCGACCCCCTGGAGCTGGCCAGCCTCCCTGACATCCTCTTGCCCCCTCTCGCTTGCAGGTTCCCCGCCGCCGTCCGTGGAGCCGCCGCAGAGCACCGTCGAGCCGCCGCCGTGTCCCTGCCTCCTCGCCACCCGTGCCCGCGCCAAGGAGTCGCCCAGGCCACCCTCTCCCACACCCGCACCGTCCTTAGCTTCTCGCGAGCCCGAGGTGAGCTAATCGCCGTGCCCGTGAGGTGTTCGTCCGCGGTTAGGAGAGAGAGAGAGAGGACTGACGCGGGGAGGAAGAGAGAACGGGAACCGTCGATCTGAGAATCGACGGCCCCCTTTGAACGCTGCGTTTCGCGCGCGCGCGCGCGCAGGCGGGCTGCGCTGTGCGTTGCTGGGCCGCGCGCTGCCAGATCTGGCCCGTTGGGCAGTTTCGGTTAAAAACGACCATACTTTTTTTTTCTGGCAGAATATCTAGATCTTAGCTTTAGGCTTAGAAATGGTAGCATATAAAAGTATTTTACCTTGCTAATTTTTGTGCTGCTAGACATACAAAATTACAACCATATCCCACTGGCAGAAACTTGTTTTGAGTTTTTATGATTTTTCTAAAAATCATATGCCAGACAGTACCCTAAAAATGGAAATGAATAGAACTTCAAAAATACAAAACATTTTTGAGCAAACTCAACTGTTTTGGAAAGCCCTTTTCAATACCTATCAGTAGAATTTTAGTTTGCATCAAGGTGAGTTACCATTTGGAAATGCCATCCATTTTGGTAAAACATCAGTGGGCTATTCCATGATTTTTAGAGGGAGTTTGGGATATTATTTTTGAGTGAGGCAAGTTGGAGAAGCTTTGTAGTGTTAAGGACTATCACATCCTAGAAGGGTTTGCCTTTTTGAGCAACAGAGAATTTTAGAGAGACAGAACAAGTTTTGGTTGCTTTCTGTCTAGATTTTAATTATAGATATTGCTTTGTATGTTACTTTTGTGAGTTGCAAAGGATGTGATCTTGCTTGTTATGTTGTTTTCCATTGTGGTTATGATGTATACAAGTTATATGAGCATGTTAGAATAAATGGTTTGAATGGTAGCATTTTAGAACTAGTTTTCCATGCTTATGTCTTGCTAATGGCTAGATTTTTAGGTATATTTTGAGTAGATATTTAAATGAATCTTTAGGCTAGTTGCTAGATTGTTTTTCATGGAACCAGTACCACCTAGGTACTGTTAGTTTGTTTATAACACCTCTGGATGCTTGATGCTTGTGGTTGAAATAGGTTAAAATAGAAATGCTTAAGGACTAGATTTCACACTAGAATATTCATATTTGTTTTGTGTCTTGTTTTTCCACTAGGGAAAAATATGACTCTTTGGTATTGAAACCAGAGGATGAAAAGTACTTGTGGCAATATTTCATTAGGGTTTTCACCTCTGGTAGATTTCCTATTAAATAGCACAAAAGCATGAGTAGCACTTGAGTGACTAGAAATAAATCTCCTCACATGTGTAGCTTTTTAAGCATATTTTTCCTTGTTTCCTAGCTATGTTTATATGTTATTTTTGTGAGATCCAGTAGCATATATGGTACTGGTTAGAGGTGTATTTTGCCTCTAAAATCTTGCACACTTGTGCATAACATCAGCTAGTATAGTCTAAACTAGTCTAGTAGTTTCCTAAATTTTCTACTAGTATGAGTAGGAATTTTTGGGGTGTTTGTGTGTTGTTTTTAGCACTTTTATAAAAAGTGACCAGAGGCTCATTAACCTCTTGGTGAGCATATTTACTAGTGGAACACCCACTGGTATGTTTGCCTCATGGTGAAAAATAAGTTGACTTGTTGTCATGAGCTTATTTTCACCACTTGAGTAATTTAGCAAATTGTGTGTGCTAGTAATAGAGTTTGTTGTGGGAATTTTTATGCATCAAAATGTGTTTTATGTGACACCCTACTGTCCATTAACATGTGCTATATCCCACTGGTCCATAATGTTCTTAGCTAAGAAGCATTGTTTTGGGCTACACATAAACACTAGGAAAAAGCAGATTTTCCAACTATAGTTTTTATGCCAATTTTTCTTTAGGGAAAAATGGAGAACTTTGAGTGGTACTTTTTGATTGCTTGCTGTATGTATTGCTTGTAGCATTGTTTTCCTTGTTTGGTTCTGAAAGTGTGTCTTTATTTCTTTTTACGACGTTAGAAAACGAGGAGGAAGGAATTGCTGAAGAAGGGTATTGCAACTCCTGTTACTTTCAGGATCAGGACCATCACTTGTACCAAGGCAAGCCATCCTAATGCTTGCTGTATAACTACTTATCATTATCTATCATGCATGCTTTTCACTTCTGAAGTTTTACAAAACTATGCCTTCAAAAACTATTTTTGTGTGAATCCTACTACTACTATTAATATTACTAGTATAAGGACTCATAATAATAGTCAACTTGGTTTTACCAAGCCCTTAGACACTAAATGGTATATAAATACCATACACCTACTTAAAACTTGAGTTCTTAAATGAACTAAATAAAATGTGTTTTTGTAAACAAATGCCTTATGGAAGGAAAACCCCGGAGGAAGGGTGAGACCCTGTCTGCCGGAAGGAGTGTTATGATGGGAAATTTTATGAGAAATGTTTACAAAAGACACATAACCTAGTCTTCGCTGGACAACCATTATCGTACTGCCACTTTACCCCAATATGGGTAGGGGCTTGATTAAAAACTTGTTAGGGTTAGTATATGTGCTATCTCAAAGGCTATAGGGGATTGGATCCTCCGAACCGAAGTGTCGCTAGGAGTGAGTATACGGGACATCTAAAGTGTGGGATTAATTTTCCCTCCGGATGCAGCAGTTGGGTCTCCTGTTAGGCGGTGTGTGACATGGCTTGCCAGGGAGGGAAACCCCAATTGAAGAGATAGTCATGTACTAGCTTGTACAGAGTGGATAGTCAAGACCAGTTATCTGATGTTCTCATAGGTTGGGAACAGTCCATGGTTGTTTCATGGCAGGCTCTGGATCTGGTGGAAATGTGTACACCTCTGCAGAGTAAAACTATTTCGAGATAGCCGCGTCCTCGGATATGGACGGTTGAATGGCCATGTAGCTAGTATTGTGTCAACTTTTCAAAAGAGGTTTTTGAAGGAAGGCTTGAGTACCTGCGAGGTACTATGGAGGAATGACTTGGTATCTGCGAGATACCGATGAGAAAGAAACTACTACTAAAAGTTTCTGAAAAGAAAAACTTTCTTTTCCAAAAGTATTATAAAACCTCCAGGATATGTGATATCTACGAGAGCAAAACTACATTATTTTAAATGATTTTGTTTACAAAGAAGTGAACTTGAAGAATCAACCATGGCAAGTCTTTTATCTGTCATGGGTAGCTGAACCATATGTACGGCCTACCCACTACACCAAATAAGCATGTATGCATTATTGTAAGCTAATAAAGGATGTCTTGTTGAGTACATTCAAATGTACTCATTTGGTTTCGCCCCTGGTATCTACTTATCAGACTACGAGGAGCCACCTCAGGAGGAGTTCTATGAGGAGGAGTTCTACGCTGATGGCCCTGCGAGTTAGGATCGTCTCCCAGTCAGCAGCCTGTAGGATGAGGCGTGACTCGGGTTCTACTACGCTATGCTTATCGTCTTCCGCTGTGTTTGCTTTGAATGTCTGTCCTGCGTGACAGTTATCAAGAACTTGGTCATGTGACCATTTATGTAAGACTCTATATTCGTGTAATGGATGATGTATTCTGTATGCCAACTACGTATGTTGTTCACGACTGGTTCTTCTGGGGTCGTGAATGAATGCATATGAGGGGTTCTGGACCTACCGGTCTGGGGCCTCTACACCTTCCATATGCTGAATTCTCCTACAACAACAGCTACCAGGCAAGCCTAGGAATGGCACCATTTGAGGCACTGTATGTGTCGTGGGATAATCACGGCAGATGTTACCGGGGGTAACTGATCTAGGGGCAAGTCGACACAGGTATTTGGGAGAGGGTGTAGCTCGAAGGAAGACATGGCGAAAAGCAATCTAAGAGCCGGAAAACAACTCGCCGGATCTCGATATGATTATACTGGATACTCGATAATAGGTGTTACAGTTATGACTTGAATCTCTCTCAGGCGAAGCCTAGGGGTTGGTTTATATAGTACTCATACCCCCTTTGGCTTGTCATACAAAGCGCTCCTTGAGTCCTACTCGAACTCTATATACAAACCTAACTTTCCTTACCATAACCCACAATCCGGGTTACGATCCTTACAAGCCCTGGGCCTTTCTGAAGCTTCTTTGTTCTTAGCCGGATTTGGTCCATCCGCCGTTTGGGCCGGATTACACCTGGGAGTTGGCATACCGGGTTACTATCCCCTCATCAGTAGTCCCCAGGATAGCGCGGGCTTCGTGGATTCATTCTTGAGGCGCTCGCTATCCCGATAGCTCGATCCTTCCTCGAACGCCTAACGGGCCTTTCCATATTTGAACCCTTGCTCCGAACGCCCACAACGCCAAATCCGCGCGGATAATTACTGTTCCGCAACTTCCGGCTTTCTGGCCGCGGGTGAGCTCACCACCTCCCTTATAAATATCAGCAGAGGGTAACCCTAAACCATTCACCTCGTTTCGTCATTTCTTTCTCCTCGCTCCCTCACAGTTCCGGCCGCCGGGCTCACGCGCGCTTCCAGAGATAAGGCCACCTCCGGCCGCACCCGACCTCGAGCTCTCCAGCGCCGCCATCGAGCCCCGCCGCCACGCTCTTGCTTCTTTCATCAAGGACTGTGGTGAGACACTCAAGCCGCGCCGCGCACCGGCCTCAGTTCGGACCTCAACTCCTTCGGTAAGCCCCTCTCAACCATCCAACTGAAACCGGCAATTTCATCAATTTGACCAAGATTGGATCTGAGTCAACCCGCAAATCAATTTTAGGGAACCATCAAATTAGTCCGCTTCGATAGTCCTTAGCTTCTTCAAGCACCTGATACGCAATCACCACTCATTTCCGCGCCCTTATTAACCATTAAACTTCATATAAGATTACTTGCAAGTCCTTCGATTCTAGATCCGTTCCGCCTTGTTTTCTCCGCCTGCCGCATTAACACCCGGATAATCCTTCTTTTCCAGTTAATCCCTCCTCAGTAAGGTATGGGCAACCATCCATGTTCACCCAACCCACCTCAATACGTAAGTAATTAACAATTTACTCAACTTCATCCGACACCCGGAAAATCTTCAGCACTTAGCTTCGTAGCGCATTACCCGGGTCTTGTTTTAGCCTTCATCGTCTTAATGTCTCCAGATTCAAATGAGTCGATGTTCCGAATCTTACCCCACACATTTCTTGTCCCTTGCAGGTCAGCTCCATGGCTCCTAAAAGACAGGGAAAACACCCGGCTCCTGCAAAGACCTCCCAAACCGCTTCTGCCGACTGGGGCCGGTCTTCAACAACGAAGGCCAAACTGGATGGGATGGCCGAGCTAGGAATCCTTCCTTCCCAAAAGGAAATACACTGGAGGGCTCCTGGCGATGAGACCCGTCCCACTCCTACCGGGAATGAGGTAATCTGCTTTACCGAGCACGTGATCCGGGGGTTCCGTCCTCCGGGTCACCCCTTCTTCCGAGAAATCCTAAGCCACTACGGCCTCCGGGTGTTCGACATAGGGCCTAACTCTATGCTGAACATCACTCACTTCATAGTCTTGTCCGAGTCTTACCTGTGCATTCAACCAAGCCTAGCTCTTTTTACCGAGTTATTTTACTGTGAACCGTGCCGCGAGAGCGATGACGGAGCAATCCTTACTTGCGGCGGGGTATCTATCCAACGCCGCAAGCACTCGCTGATGCCAGCCCTTAATCTGAACTCCCATGCCAAAAATTGGCAGCTATCCTTCTTCTATTGCCATGATACCTCTCCGGATGGCGAGAGGAAATTGCCGGGTTACTCGGAGACCCCCCTCGAACCCTCCGCGTCTTTCAATGCTTTTGCGCCTGATCCTGATAGGGAAGCGATTCAGCCCCTTCTGGCCAAATTAGCAGCTTTCTCAGCCCATGGCCTTCTCGGGCTCAATTTAGTAAAGACCTGGGTGGAGTTCCGGGTTCAACCCAACTCCATTCGTTCAAAACTGCTGCACGAATACTCGGGCCATATCACAGACTCCCTCCGCTACTCCACCAAAAACTTCCCTGCCGGTAACACCATCAAGACCATCAAGGGCTTCTTGGTGGAGAGATTGGACGTCATAAAGAACACCGCCGGGTTACCCCCGTTTACTCGGGAGAATCCCGCCCCAGCGGTGAGTCCTGCCCCCCTTTTTCTTATTTCAGTACTTTCGTCCGCTACAGCCTTTAACCATCATTTGTATTTACCTGTTTACAGGCTGACGATCCCTTCTGGAAAGTCGAAAACTCTCCTCCTTCTCAAGACCCCGAAGAAGAGGTCGAGTCTGTGGATGATGATGAGGGTATTCCTCCATAACCTTTATACCTGCCTTTTATCTGTGCTGTTTCCCTTATCTGATACTTACTCGGCTTTCAGGGTCGGGGGATAACGAGGAAGAAGAAAATGACCCGGAAGCCACCGAGTCTGACCGGGAGCCTCCAGTTGGAAACAAAAGGAAGGCTAGAGGGGTAGTTGAAAAGGTTCCCTTCTCTTCTGTGTCTCGTGCGCCTTACTCCTTTGCTGCTATGCATGAACTTAACGAGCGATTATCACATTCACCCTTCTTGAAGGATCCTCTTCCGACTAAACGTAGGGTGACCCGGAATTCTCCGGGGGATGATCCCCTTAACCCGGGTGTTCCCACTTCACCTACTCATCGAGCCAGTACCCCTCCAGCTCAACCTTCCCAATCTCCTCAGCGTCACCCGTCTCCTACTCATCCACTTGCCGGGCAATTTCGCGTCCCGCAGCCAGTGCTCTTGCCAACGTCATCCGCTTCCAGTGGCGAACTTCCTCCGGACTACGCCGTAAATACCGGGTAACTACCTTTATTTGCATTTTCTCGTACTTGTTACCTTTCCTTTTTCGGTACCTTCCACCGATCCATGTCCTCCTTCTTGTCTTCAGCGCCACAGTTACGCTGAGCGACCAGGATATTCCTGAACCGGAAGGACAGGAAGAGGAGAAGCCGAGTGATGACATGGACGTTGAGATTGAAGACGAGGCCGAGGACGGAAAAGAAGAAGACCCTTTCAAGGACCCAATTCCACCGAAAACTGCATCACCCCAGCCCTCTGAAGAAGTGGACGAAGACATCATCTTGGAGACCAAGCCGGGCTCTCCTAACCCGGACGTTCAAACGACCCGGGTTTCGACCCCCAGACCCGGAACAGCTCCTCCACAAGAGGGCCAATCCTCCGGCCCTTCTCAACTTCGTCCTGAAGACATGACCTTTGCTCAGATGCTAGATGCCCTTCATACCTTGAAGGGTGACGAAGAAAACTTACTAGATGCCTTAATACTCAAGCACGAGGTAATCCCGACTAACACCAATTGATTCCATATATAGTCCCCAAGTTCCGAGTAAATTACTAGGTAGCTTGCTTGGAACTTTGCATAATGTTTCTGGCTGACCCTTCTTCATGCTTCCCTACAGGACTATGTTTCACAGTTGGAGAAGAAACTGGCCAAATCCACCAAGCTTGCTGAAAAAGAAGCGGCCCTTCGTGAAGCTGCTGAGACTGAGGCTCACAGGTGCCAGAAGATGACGAAAAAGTACAAGAAGAGAGCTCGTAAGGCAAAAGGCAAACTGACAACTCTTTCTGCTCAAATTGATGGTGTTTATCGTACCGCAACTGGTAAGATTTTTGAATTTCACCTTTTGTGACTCGGATTACTTTGATTTGAACAACTGCACTTGTTTGCCTACTATCTTTGCTTCTTTTGCCTTTTTTAGCAGGGCCACATGACGCTGCCCCCGAAGGAGATGATGCTGCCAAGCTTAAAACCATCAAGAATACTCTTCGCCAACTTTGCAGCGGAGTCAGTTGGATACTTGACGAGTTACGTCTGCCGGGTATCAGGCCAGATAACATGAAGAAGTTACTAGAAAGCTGCTCTACCATCCCCGAATGGATTTGGCATTGGAAACGGTCCTCCTGCCGCTTTGGGGTAACCCGGGGACTCGCGTTAGCTAAGGCCTACGCTCCCAAGCTAGAGCTGTCCAAGCTTATGAGCGGATTCCCAGAGTTCAACTTGGATGGGTCCAAGTTTTTGCCAAAGGACTTCAAGGCTATTCAGAAAGAAGTCCGTCATCCGGCTAGTGTTATCGCTGATGCCTTAGAAATTGATGTGATTCTTCCGGCTTATGATGCTAATGACAAGGTTGTCAAGGCTGACCGCCCCCAGCCGTTCGATATGCTTGTCCGTTGGAGGGAGGAAGCGATCAAGTTAAAGGAAGAAGCCGCCAAGAAGGCCGAGGTCGACTCTGCTCCTGGAACTTCTGCTGCGCAGCCCGAGACTACTACTGATCCAAGTGGCACCAAGGGCAAGGCCAAGGTGAATCCTGCAGCTTGAAGTAACGCTTATCATTCCACATGCGTCAATCGGCGAAGCGTCGTTTACAACAGCTTTACTATTCGTTTAAGCAGAGCGCCTGTGCTCTTTTGATACTTTTATGATATTGTAATACTTTGAGTTAAACTCCCGATGCACTTTGCGCCCCTTTGGGCTTTTGATGAATGTATCTTTGCGTTTTCTTATTCTTGATATCCACTTGCTTTATTCTCGATAACTTATACTTCTTTTTTCTTAGCAAAGCCCGTCCTCCGGGTTTCGTCTGAGACCCGGATGCGTGGCTCGTTGTAATTTAATCGGCTGGATGATGTTGTTTCCTCATTAGAGCTCATAAGTCCCCAGCCCGGGTTTCCGCGTCTAGGACACATGATTGTTTCTTTTCAAGGAAACGAATCGCCCATCGCTGGATGCCCAAAACTTCAGGACAGCTTTTATGAGGTTTGAAGTTATGCTTGATAATCGTTGAGTTTCCGGCTGTAAGCCTTATACTCTGCATAACCTATGGTTTAGATGACCCTTTCGACTATCTTGTACTATAAGCCGGCTTTCGCGTGGATACCATGTTGTTACATCAATACGAAAACTGGGTCAAACAAGTCCCTTTTGGGTCTCATGACTGATAGTAATCGTAGGCGAACAGATCATGCCACTTTGTTGCGAGTCACATCGAGCTTAAGTAAGAATAGACGAGAATTTTGGACTTCTTTGTCCGGTTATAAGATTGTAGCCGCACTCGTTTTTTCGAGTTGCCGGCCCCTATAACTCATTGGCATCAAGGCCGGGTCTTTTTTGAGTTTGCAGCTGTGCTTGTAGGAGCAACTAGCCCTCAAGACCTAAATATTTTACGCCGTATAAATGACAATTGTCTCTTTTCTCGATAATCCCCTTTTTATTTGATATGAGAAAATTAGGCCAGCAGGCCGCCTCATTAAAAACCCATCCAGTCCCCAAGGGTGCCCTGGATAGGAAAAGAGTGCGTCTGAAACCTGCTGCCTGTTACATCATTTTCTGCTAAGTATAGTATGGACGTAGCTGAGCCACGTTCCATGGTCTATCTCTTTCTTGCATAGGTGCAGTAGTATGAGCAGTGTCGTTGACTGTGGCCGATTCTTCTCTTGCATCTATCAAGTAATATGACCCATTATGTAGACTCCGGCTTATGATGAAAGGTCCTTCCCATGGCGGCGATAGCTTGTGTTTTCCCTCGTTTGTTTGAACCAAGCGCAGGACCAAGTCTCCCTCCTGGAAGACCCGGCTTTTTACCCGCCGGCTATGATATCTTCGCAAATCCTGCTGATATATGGCTGACCTTTCTAAGGCTTGCTCCCTTTGTTCTTCTAACATGTCCACGGCGTCTTGCCGGTTCTTCTCGTTCTCCACTTCGACGTAGGCTGTCACTCTTGGTGAATCATGAATGATGTCGCTTGGTAATACTGCTTCTGCGCCGTAAACCATGAAGAAAGGCGTCATCTGGGTGGACCGGTTAGGTGTAGTATTGATACCCCAGACCACGGAAGGGAGTTCTTCAACCCACGCTCCAGCGGCCCTGATACAAGGGACCCTTAGCCGCGGTTTCAATCCTCTAAGTAGCTCTTGGTTCGCCCTCTCCACTTGCCCGTTGGCTTGCGGATGTGCCACTGATGCCACATCAAGCCTGATTCCATTGTTGCCACAAAATTTTTCCATCTCTCCAAGGGACATGTTGGTTCCGTTGTCAGTGATTATACTGTGGGGATATCCAAACCGGTATATGATTCTTTTCAGGAATTTGACTGCTGTGGCCGCTTCACAATTGGTAACCGGCATAACCTCCACCCACTTGGTAAACTTATCGACAGCCACTAAAAGATGTGTCTTCTTGCATGGTGACATATGGAAAGGGCCAACCATGTCCATACCCCAAACAGCGAATGGCCAGGTTAGTGGTATTGTCCGTAACTCCATAGCCGGCACATGAGTTTGGCGAGCGTACCTTTGACATCCATCGCATCTTGCCACTATCCGCTCCGCGTCTGTTAAGGCCGTGAGCCAGAAGAACCCATGCCGATAGGCCTTAGCCACAAGGGATCTTGTGGACGCATGATGCCCACAATCACCTTCGTGGATCTCCTTAAGGATTTGTCGGCCTTCTTCCGGTGTCACGCAGCGCAGAAAGACTCCTGTCGCGCTTCTCTTGTACAGCTCCCCATTGATAATAGTATATCCTTTTGCCCGCCTCAAGATTTGTCTTGCTAATACTTCCTGCTCTGGCAATTCGCCCCGTGATAGATAGGCCAGATATGGCTCTGTCCACTCGGGAACAGTACGTATTGTAGCCACAAACTCCTCATCCGGGTCTCGATTTGCTAGTTCTTCCTCAGACTCGGATTTAACTGACGGTCGCCATAGCTCATCCAGGAAAACATTAGGTGGAACCGGCTCTCTACGCGAGCCGAGTCTGGCGAGTGCATCCGCTGCCTCATTTTTTCTTCTGTCTATGTGCTCTACTTCATACCCGGAGAAACACCCGGCAACCCTATCAACCTCTCTGCGATACGCTGCCATAGTGGCGTCCTTCCTATCCCAGGTTCCTGATACCTGCTGCACCACAAGATCCGAATCCCCAAAGCATCGTATCCTTCTGATGTTCATCTCCTTGGCTATCTTCAAGCCGTGCAGTAGGGCCTCATACTCGGCCACGTTATTTGAACAATCGAAGTGAATCTGTAGCACGTAACTTAGTTTGTCCCCCTTTGGCGACGTCAGCATCACTCCAGCTCCTGACCCTTCGTACTGCTTTGATCCATCGAAGTGCATGGTCCATGACTCGGAATTTGGGACTATAGTAGCCATTCCAGTGTGTGTCCAGTCGTTAACAAAATCGACCAAAGCCTGTGACTTGATTGCTGATCTGGGCTCGTAGCTGATATGATAATCTCCCATCTCTATTGCCCATTTGGCTATTCTTCCCGTTGCATCCGAGTTTCTGATGATATCCGACATTGGTATTGAACTAACCACTGTTATGGGATGTTCTTGGAAATATGGCTTCAACTTCCGGCTGGCCATAAAGACCCCAAACACCAACTTTTGCCAATGTGGATAACGCTGCTTTGCTTCCGATAACACCTCGCTGACATAATAAACCGGCCTTTGGACCGGGTATCCCTTCCCATCCTCCTTGCGTTCTACGACAACTACCGCGCTGACGGCCCGGGGACCAGCGGCCACGTATAATAACATAGGTTCTTTAGGACCCGGGGCTGCTAGTACTGGTGCTTCCGACAATTGCTTTTTTAGCGCTTCAAACGCCTCATCTGCCTCCTGATCCCACACGAACTTATCTGACTTCCGCAAAAGCCGATACAAGGGTATTGCCTTTTCTCCAAGCCTGGATATGAACCGGCTCAAGGCTGCTACGCAGCCCGTGAGCTTTTGAACATGCTTCAAATTTTCCGGTTTCTTCAAACTTTGGATGGCCTTGATTTTGTCCGGGTTTGCCTCGATTCCTCTCTCGGAGACTATAAAGCCGAGTAACTTCCCCGCCGGGACTCCAAATACGCACTTCGTTGGGTTAAGCTTCATCTGGTACCTTCTCAAGTTTTTAAATGTCTCCTTCAAATCATCAATGAACGTTTCTGCCTTCCGGGTCTTAATAACCACGTCATCCACATACGCGTGCACGTTGCGCCCAATTTGGTCCTCGAAGCACTTCTGAATACATCGTTGGTAAGTTGCGCCCGCATTTTTCAATCCAAACGTCATGGTTTTGTAGCAGAAGGCCCCAAAAGGGGTTATGAATGACGTTTTCTCCCAATCCTCCCTTTTGAGTTTAATCTGGTGGTACCCCGAATATGCGTCCAGGAAACACAGCAAGTCGCTTCCGGCTACCGCGTCTATGATTTGGTCTATCCTTGGTAGTGCGAACGGATCCTTTGGGCAATGCTTGTTGAGGCTCGTGAAATCGATACACATCCTCCATTCATTTGTCTTTTTCATCACAAGAACCGGGTTTGCTAACCAGTCGGGGTGAAATACTTCCATGATAAAGCCTGCGGTTAATAGTCGCGCGATTTCCTCACCTATAGCTCTTCTCCTTTCCTCATTCATCTTTCTCATACCTTGCTTCACAGGCCTGGCCTTGGGATCCACGTGCAAACTGTGCTCTGCCAACTCAGTGGGTATACCCGGCATGTCGCTGGGTGTCCAAGCAAACACATCCGCATTTGAACGGATGAATTCCACCAGAGCCTTTTCTTGCGCATCATCTAGATTGGACCCTATAGTGAATTGCTTGGTGGGATCTCCCCCCACAAAATCTACTTTCTTGGTATCTTGAGCTGCCTTGAACTTCGCTCTTTCGTCTTCTGCATCTGGCCTTCTCAACGCTGTACCATCATCCGGATCCACCTGCGACCGGTAATACAGAAGCTCTTCCTTCCTGCAGGCTTGTTCGGCCATTACTGAATCTCCCTCATCGCACTCGGCTGCTATATCCCGGTTTCCATGGATAGTGATGGTCTGCTTGGGGCCCGGAATCTTTAATTGCAGATACACGTAGCACGGCCTAGCCATGAACTTAGCATAAGCCGGCCTTCCGAACAGAGCGTGGTAGGGACTGTGCAGCTTGACTACCTCGAACGTGAGCCACTCCACCCGATAGTTATCTACCGATTCTCCAAAGGCTACTTCCAACGCAATTTTTCCTTCGGGGCGTGCCGAATGACCCGGCACGATTCCATGGAACACCGTCGAACTTTTTTGTAGCTGGGACTCCTTGAGGTTCATGCGCAAGAAGGTTTCCCAATATAGGATGTTGATACTACTCCCTCCATCCATCAAGACTTTCTTCAGCTCGTAACCATTGACCTGGGGTGCCACCACTAATGCCAAGGTTCCGGGGTGCTTTATTCCTTCCGGGTGATCCCTTCTGCTCCATGTTACCTCTTGCTCCGCCCATCTCAAGGATCCCGAAGTGGCCGAGGAGGCTGGATCCACTGTTTGCTTCAACGCCCCTTTGTCCCTGCTGGAAGTCCCTGTAACATGCACATGATATTGTCCTTTCAAATTGAGCGTACGTACCATGCCGATGAAGATATTGATTTGGCCGATTGACACCATGGATCCGGATTCGAAGTGATCCGGCTCCAACTCCCACCCGGAATTGTCCACTATCTGCTCTCCTTCGTCATTGGAGTAGATCTCGCCGACGACAAAGTTCTCCATACTCTTCCGAGCTTCTCCCGTGATGTAAACACCTTTGGACGCAGGCCCCACGGTGGGCGCCAACTGTCGTGGGATAATCACGGCAGATGTTACCGGGGGTAACTGATCTAGGGGCAAGTCGACACAGGTATTTGGGAGAGGGTGTAGCTCGAAGGAAGACATGGCGAAAAGCAATCTAAGAGCCGGAAAACAACTCGCCGGATCTCGATATGATTATACTGGATACTCGATAATAGGTGTTACAGTTATGACTTGAATCTCTCTCAGGCGAAGCCTAGGGGTTGGTTTATATAGTACTCATACCCCCTTTGGCTTGTCATACAAAGCGCTCCTTGAGTCCTACTCGAACTCTATATACAAACCTAACTTTCCTTACCATAACCCACAATCCGGGTTACGATCCTTACAAGCCCTGGGCCTTTCTGAAGCTTCTTTGTTCTTAGCCGGATTTGGTCCATCCGCCGTTTGGGCCGGATTACACCTGGGAGTTGGCATACCGGGTTACTATCCCCTCATCAGTATGGTCGCAGATGCAGGAGTCCAATCAATTGGTCTGGAGCTGGTGAACGTTCACTTTTAGGCCCTGACATTGTTAAGGAAGCCGAGGAGAAATTTCGTATCATTCGTGACAATCTCAGGATTGCTCAGTCTCGTCAGAAGAGCTATTATGATAGCAAGCACAGGGATATGGTCTATGCACCTGGTGATAAGGCATATCTCCGTGTAACTCCCCTCAGAGGCACCCATCGTTTTGGTGTGAAAGGAAAGCTTGCACCAAGATACATTGGCCCTTTCAACATCCTCTCAAGACGTGCAGAGAATGCTTATCGTCTTGAACTTCCAGAAAAACTTTCCAAAGTGCACGATGTGTTCCACGTGTCACAACTCAAGAAGTGTTTCAAAGATCCAGATCGTGCAGTTGATCATGATTCCATTGAGCTGCAAGATGATCTATCTTATGAGGAGCACCCTATTCGTATTCTCGATGAGACCGAGCGTAAGACTCGCAACAAGAGCACCAAGTTCTTGAAAGTCCAATGGTCGCATCATTCTGATAAAGAGGCAACGTGGGAGACCGAAGAGGATCTTCGCAAGAAGTATCCGGACCTGTTCGTTTCTCAGTAGGGAATCTCGGGGCGCGATTCCTTCAAGGGGGGGCGTTTTGTAACATCCAAGTATGAAAACATCCCTTAGTGGTTCAATTTCTTGTTTACTTTCAAGCAATGCATCATGTCATCACATCATTGCATTTGTTTTATTTCTGTTTGCATTATTTTCATAATAAAATTCAAACTTAATCAAACATTGTTTTCACACTTGTCTGTTACAATCTTTCAAATAAAGTTTTGCAAATCCAAAAACATCAATTGCTTCCAATTATTTTTCATATTGGATCAACTCTTAATTTGTTGCTTAATTCATCAATCACTTAATCAATTAATCAATTAATTTCAAATTATTTCCAAACTCAAACCATTTCTCAAATCTTTAATCATTTGAATCCATGAAATTCACCATTAATTTGAATTCCCTAAATCACCTTCAAACCCTAAAGAAAACCCTATTGAAAACACCTTATTTTCTAAATATTAATTAATATGGCAATTTTCAACCATTTTGGTTCAATTTCAAAGCAGCAAGCAAACTTTTGAAATTTTGAAAACCAAAACTACCAAATGGTTTCTTTTCATCTAAGAAGCTTATACAAATTTTTCCAAAATTTTATCTAATCAAAAACCTATCTATTTTATCCAAAAGCTAGCTACAAAAAAAAACAGTACAAAAAAATAAAATAAAAGGAGAAACGAGCAGCAGTACCTAATCTACCGCTTGGCCCAAGCCCACCTAAGCCTAGCGCGCAGCAACCCAGCCCGCGCAGCGCAACTTACCGGTTCGCCGCGCTGAGATTCGTGCGCACCTTCTAATCGCCCTTCTCCCTCCCGTACGGCGGCCATCCAGCGGAGCCACCTCGACACCGCGGCGACTCCGGCGGCCAGGAGGGCACCGCGGGCCTATAAAAGGGAGCCCTAGCCCCCTAGCTGTGCCCTAGCCTCTAGGGTTTCCGCCTCCACCTCGCAGCGCCGCCAATCGCCACCATTCCCGAGCTCTCTCCCTCTCGGCAACTCGACCCGCCGGCAATCTTCTGAACTCCGTCATGGCGCCGCCCATCTGAACCACCTCCACCCCCCGTAGCCACCAAAACGGAGTCGCCACTCTCCCTTCTCCCTCTTGAACACCAGAAACATCACGGTAAGCACCCAATTCGACGACGCCGTTCCTTCTCGTTCCGGCCACCGTGCCATGATTTCTGAACTTGAGCACCGCGTCGCCGTTGCAGTGCAGCACGTCGTCGTTTGAGCACGGGGACCTCGTCGCCACCCTCTCTCCCACCTGTTCGACACCGGAGCCAGGCCAGAGGACCATCAGGAGCTCGCCGCCGTCTTCGTCCCCTCCGCTGCAGGCCTCCGCCGTCAGAACAGCCACGGCCACATCCCGGTGAGCAGCCACTCCTCCCTCTAGGCAACGCATCCACACCGCGCACGCTTCCGTGCCTTGTTCGCATCCGTCCACGCCGTATCGATCGCATGTTTCCGTTAGTCCTCGCCGGCGATCATCGAGTCTTTCGCTGACAGGTTCAGTGCAAGCGCGCGTCTGAGTTTCAGTTAACACCTGTAACTGAAACTCATCCTCTCTGCTTAGCTCTACTGTCAACAAACACGACAGCAGCGCAGTGGTGCGAGCCCTTTTGCGCGCACAGCGAGTTCGCGGGTTCGAGCCCCGCGGCCGCAAAACTTTTTGGAATTTCTCCCCGCGCGCGGGGCCCACCAGTCATCCTCCCTCGGTGCCACGCGTACGCGCACACGCCACGCTGTCCGTAGGCCCACAGGGCAGTGCCTGTGGGTACACCTCCAGTGCGTAACAAAAGTTTAAAAATAAAATCTGTTAATTTCTAATCCCTTTTAAAATAGCAGATTTGAATAGAAACTTCTAAATTCAATATCTTTTATTTTATAAGTCCAATAAACACAAACTTTATACCTATTCTGATCCAAATTTTATACTCTTTCCAAATATTCAATTTGTGTTCTGTTTTGAATTTTCAAAATGCAATCTAAATTCAAATTCAAATAATTCAAATGCAAATTGAAATAATTCATAACTAATTCATACTGTTTTCAGATAATTCAAATAAAATATGTTTTTCACACCTTTTTGAATGCTCTATTCAAATATAAATTTTGTTTTCTGGTTTAAACAATTTAAATTGCCTAAACAATTTAAACCTTGTTTAATTCAATAAAAATTTGATAAAATTATAACTTGATTAATATAAAATATTTTTGAACATGCAAATGATGTTTTCAAACCACCAAAGTGTGAACTTTTCAAATGTGGATTTGAATTTATGGTTTGAACAAATAAAATTCAATTAATAATTAAGCTTGTTTTAAATTCAATTAAAACTTGTTTAAAATTGTTTAATTCTTAATTAATTGATCCTAAGTCCAATTTCAAAATGTGAAACATGTAACTCAACTAAAAATTGATAACCTTTTCAAATATCAATTTTGTTATTTGTTTTGCACCCTTTAAGTTGATGAAAACAACAACTACTTGTTTAACCTCATTAAGTAACCAATAATTTCCAAAACTTAATAATTGTTTTCTTAACTTATTAACTATCATTCCAATTGCATTTAAATTGCTATGTTATTGTTATTCATCATGCATGCATCATACTAAGTCACTTACACTTGTTGCTTAGTGATAGAACAATTAATTCAACTCTAAAGCATGGGCTTCCATATGCAACCTTTGCATATGGAATCCATTTAAACTGGTGTCTCATCTCAACTAGTTTAGTTTGGTGCATCTATTAAACATGACATGCATCATCCAATGTTTGTGCCCCTATGCCATGTATTGATTGCCCGTCTTCCTTCGTTGTTGTTTTTGCTTCTTCTCGATTAGACGACGACGTTGGTACCGACGAGCCTTACGACACCACTACTCAGGACCTAGCCCAGTACGAGGCTGAGCTGCCAGGCAAGTTATCACTCACATGAATCATCGAGTTCCTTTCCACACTTGTTGTCGATACTATCTTTTTGTCTACTATTGCTAGCCCTATGTATCGTTGCTTGTTCTCCGAACCCATCACATGATACCTTGAGCCATGATATTGCCACCACCTCCATACCTACAGCCATTGCTTGTGCCTGTTATTATCTAGCATGCTTAGGGTTGCTTTTACTCGAGTCTGTTGTCGGTTACTACTGTTACTATATTATTATTCTTGTACCGGGGCTCTTTGTTAATCAATCAATCCTGTTAATTGCTAATGGTAATAATAATTTGATGATAAGGCACCGGCAGGAGGCCCATGAGTGGTTTTGGAGCCTGCTAGTGTCGACCCTAATAGGAAAAGGGTCTTGTCTACTGATCCATGATGAGCGCACTACCCGCATTTGGGAAGCGAGTATGGGCGCCCCCCTCAACTTGACCTGATTCGCATCTCGTCCAAATCGCCTCATTTAGTTCGTGTTTTCTATTTGCCGCATGCATGTTTTTGCGAGCCCAGCGCAGGGTGGAACTTTTGTAGTCGGCATATAGGGGGACACGTTCTTAGAGTGCTATGAGGGTCCATTTTCTTCTGGGCTCGATTAGCCGTGCGCCCAAGGTGCTTTGGGCTTGATGCGAGGAATGGTTGGTTGTGTTGAGTGTCCCGCTTGGTGGGAGGCATCCCATCTAGCGGGATATTCATGAGTGTACGGCCAAATTGGTGCAACCCTGCAGGGATAATCTTCTCGAGAAGCCGTGTTTTCCGCGGTTATGGATTACTTGGTGAAAGTACTGGCTAACAAGTACTCAGGACAACTTCAACATAATGATCAATCATGTTTTCACCCAATGGTTAATAACCTGACTAGTAATAGGTTATTCACACAATAACTTGATTCACCTTATCACAACTGTGTGAGTTATCCTCGGATTGCTTCTTTGGATAAGGGGCGAGATCCAGGATGGGTTTGGTTGAAGTTATCTTTCAGTTGGTTACAATCCTCGATCTCATCTTTTCTGTTAGCCGGAACTTGTAGTTATCTCCTGTAGTTGGTTAGAGCAGCCAGCAGCAACTTTTATATTACCCCTTTCTTCCGTTGATCCTAATGCATCAATGCTTGTGTTGACGGGTAACTCCTTGATGAACTGTGAGTCTTGCTTGCCAGTACTTGGATGTACTGACCCCGTTGGGGCTGTGGTTTACGCAGAGTACTACTACGACTACGATGCTTCCCAGGATGGCTACTTTGTGGAGTTCGACGAGTCTGCAGACGAGTAGTTAGCTGGACCAGGGCAGGATCCAGACCTACGTGGATGGGCTTCGCTTTTCCTTATTTTCTCCGGCTTCTTAAGCCATGGATTTGCCTGTACTCAGACCCCTTTGATTGCTTCCGCTGTTGTAATGAATGATATGTTGGGACATGTGTCCTCTGGATGACTGTATTCGATATTTTCTGCCTTAGTGAAGGCCAGTTGCACTTATTTCATTCTTTTGTGTCTTAGAGACAGTTTTGTGTTATCATTTCGTTCAAAGCTGTTGACGTACAGTGCGTGTTTGAATATGAAGTACGTCTACAGTAGTGCCTTAGGTTCCTAGCGGATAGTTTACTTCGACGGTGGAAGCAGGGCTTGTGTTGTCGCGCATAAGCGCAGGCCTACCAGGAAGCTGGGACGTGGGAGCAGTTATGCCCCATAATCCAAGCACCTGACTTCCAGTTCGTGCGGGGAGTATCCTCTAGAAACCTTGGGTGCGACAGTTTCATAATGGTGTCTCGTCGCATTGGAAACCGACGAGCTACATTAACACGAATTGGCCTTCTTCACGACGACTTTACTCACGACCCTTCCCGCCTTCTGTCTATGACAACCAGGTCCCGCCTATCGGTTAGGCTGACCGGACAATGTCCAGCGTCCCTAAGAAGACCCCTAAGTTTGGAGGGAGGGCTGGGGGTGCCGCACATAAATTTGTCGTGTGGACACGTTTGGGGGTGCTGCCGTGGGCGGTTTTCTGGTCCAAACCCCCAATGGGCCATTGGGGGGCGTTTGTTGGGGTACCGGTGGAGATGCTCTAAATGACCACAAGTATACTTATTTGCCAACTTTATTAGCAAAAAAACTCTACACATGTTAAAATTTTATTGAACTTGGCATGCCATTTCTTAGGTGCTTGTTTCACAAAGCCATCTAGGTGTTTCATGTATATTTTCTCTTCTAGCTCTCCTTGAGAAAAACCGTCTTAACGTCCATCTGGCGTACAATAAAACCACGCAATGCCACTAACAAGAATAATACACGAATGTTGGTCAGTATGGCCACACGTGAATAATTAGTGAAGAAAGTTTCATCTTATTTCTAGGAATAACCCTTGGACACAATCCTACCCTTATATGTTTCAATCGTACCACCATACTAAAACTTATTTTTCAACACCCACTAACACACCAATATTTTACAACCATAGGGACGTCTAGTGATCTGCCATGTAACATTAGACATGATGGAGTCCATCTCTCTACGGAGCATTTACTTCCGGTAGTCGGCATCTAGAGATGCATAAGCTTCCAAAATATAAGTGTGAGTATCATCCATAAGGTACACAAGAATGTCATGACCAAAATACTTTGGAGTCCTCTGTCTCTTCACTACAAGTAAACTACCAATAGCCGGCACCTAATCATCGGCGAGCCACTCCAAAGCCACACCGGTGACTTGCTCGGACCAGATTTCAAAACTAATCACCGGTGTGGAAAATATTCACTGCCAGCGACACTGCACAATCACTAGCATATCCTTTTTGGCGCCATGCCGTTGTTATGTGGGCATAGGGGTTATCTGAAACTGTAAAACACTACTGGCGTGTAATTCCTTCGACATGTCGTTGATTGTTTGTACATTATCGATGTTCCTTCAAATACCGAGCCGGTAATGGCGGCGCCAAAATTCCGTAGCCACGTGAGCACCTTTCTCCACCACTCATCTTTCTCTTTTCCACTTTGGATCTATCGTCTTCCTTATTTGCTCTTCATCTTTTTTATTCTATCTTTCTCACTTATCAAGGTGTGGAACCAGAGTTTATCGAACAACTAGGATTTTGTAGTCTTGAAGAAGACAACTTGTATGAACGTCTTTGTTTATCGATGTTGACGAAGCGTGAAACCTGCACACAAGCACTATATCTCTCTTTCCCAAACTTTCAAAAGGTTGTTAATCTTCCGTTCTTGCTAAAAATAGGAGAATTAAACTTATAGAGTCCTGAAAAGTAATTAAACTAAAAAATGGTACATGAAGGAAGCATTGATGAAAAGAGGACCGGGGGCCATAGGAATACTAGTGGTGTCTCTCCAAGAAAAACAAACATGCTGGGTGAAGAAATTACAGCTGCGCAATTGATTAATCATGAACGCATAACAATACTATTATGACGAGATATAGTTCACGGATTCAAACATTGTAGGCATTATGTCAAGACATATGGACCCATATCCAGCATATATTCATATCTAAAATTCCACCTCAAGAAAGCTATCCAACAAATCTGTTGGTACTAAGTTGCGGCAACGAAGTGATTGCTATATGTGCAACAAACAAATGCACTAAAACAACACGTAATGTAAGTAGTGCTTCTCACCCGTAGACAAGAGCTCGTTTGTTTTCGCCCTAATGGCAACACCACATCCTCTCCCGACAATTTCTGTTGCTCAAGCGCGGACAACAAGGAGGCATCAACCCACAATGTAGCATATAAACCACTCTTGGAGTTCAAAACAACTACGTGACCAAGATAATCTTAAACATCGGAGAGCATTGAAAGAAAAGGTTAAAACTATCTACAAATAAAAGTGAAGAATCTCAGATTGATATGGACAAGATAATCATAATCTCATGGTTCATCGGATCCCATCAAACATAACATGCACAATTACAAAATGGTGGTCTTAATCATGTGAGGCAGCTCACGAGACTCTAAACTTGGAGCCATTGTGCTTTGCTTCTTTGGCGATTGTTCTCATTTTCCACTTTGTGTAACATTAGAGAAGTAGATATGTTCATTAACTCATTCCCATCATCAATCAATGAAGGATATGCAGAATTGGGATGTCAAGACATAGAGAAATGCAGAATGTGTAGGGGGCACAAAATTCACATACCAGCATAAAGATTGTATTCTTTCTCCTGTTTTCAAGTTTTCCTGGCATGCAGTTTCCGAATACAAGATTTGCTACATTTATTCCAGAGCAGGGTTTCGAAGGATTTACCGGAGCTTGAACATGCTAGGGGAATTAGTGGTAGGAAACCATTTGTTTTAGTGGGTCTTTTCCCTCTTCCAAGAAAATGAACACGGACTCAAACGTGCACACCTGTTAGGCCTTGGAAGAATAGTCTCGGTAGATTGGTCGTTTTCAGATGTTGAAACTTTTGTTTCATGCACGAGAATAAAAAGATGAACTAGGGGAATCTCGAGAACCACATGCGATGGCACGGAGAAGAGGTCAAACAAGCTAAATCCACGGATTATTACTTGGTACATTGACCTCAAAACGTTAGAAAAAAAAGGTCGCTATAGTTGGCTTCGTATAACTCGGCGCGCTCTCCATTTGATCTATGTTATAAAACACAGATCCCATTCGAAGCTTCGCAGCACGTCAGCCCCAGTGCAATGGCCGCGGAGCAGGTTTATTTCGCCGTTCTGCCTTCAGTGAAGACATAAGGGCGGAGGTACGCAGCACGCTCCGTTTTTCAAACTCTAGCAAAAAAGAAAAGAGGATCTGTATGTTCTTGGCACCCACTTCTCGTTAGTCGTCATATCATTTCCTTTCTTATTACCCCTTTTCTGTTGTACGAGGACCGATGAACGGAGTTTCACACAGTGAATAAATCTCTGTTTGTACAGGAGCTTAACTAAGCTGTTTGCCGACATACCAAGAGATATTCTCTGCTCGATTATTCTTGCCTTTTGCTGAGATGGTAAGCATTCGATCTCTGTCTCTCCAACCGTTGAACAGTCACTACATCTCAATTAGCTCCCGTTTTCCCCTTCTTTTATACAGGAAGGATTGATGAGACGCACCGGTGTCTTGGCCGAAGGAGTGGTGGTTATGGTGTGCCCGGTGCTTCTAGCGCTGGCTCTCGACAAGGTCGACCTCAAAGTCTACGGACGCCAGAATTTCATCGCCATGCTCACCATGGCAGGTGTTACTTTGATCAGCGGCATCTGCCCCGTGCTCGTATGTTACTTCTATCAGAGATTCCTGGTCCACGATCACGAATGGCCCGTCCCTGTGACAGTGAGTCTGGCAACGCTCTCCTCTTCTTGCCTCCTCATCCTGACCTGCTTCATCGCACAGATCATTGTCGCCAAGAAAATTCTGGTCGCCGTGGGCGCCATATGTGGAGCCTTCGTGCTGGGTCAAACGGTCTTCTATTTCCGTGGACATAATGCTGTACCGTACCCACCGGAGGTGCATAACAAACTCAATGAATCACACGAGTTCTTGACAGGTGTCACCGGAATTCTCTTTCTGGGGTTAGAAGGCCTGGCACTGGAAAGGCATGACAATCAGATGTTACAAAAGGGAGGAGGGGCAGTGGCCACAATCAGCTTCATAGTTTGCGCTCTTGGTGTGTGCTTCGTGTACTTTGAAATGACACTCCGTCCAGATTTCGCTGTAGAGGCCCGGATTGTGCACTTTACGCTGGTGCTAGACTGCCTAATGGGTATTGGCACCTTCGGGCTATTGATAGCCGTCATGCATAACCTCATGGGAAATCGAGCACTGTTGCTCTTCGCGCCCCCGGTTCTAATCATCCTTGAACTTCTGTACCGAGTAATAGCCAATGAAGATAGAGTGGCTGCCCATGGCCAAGTGGCCGACCCAGACAACCAAGAACCCGCTTCGCTGGAACTGACAAAAGTCACCTTCACAGGATTCCTGGCTGTGTCCGTAACAGCCTTCGATAACACTTCCCCCCGCAATTTGACCCTATATTTCCTACTATCTGCCGCAGCAGCAATTGTGTCTGGTATCTCATGGAGGCTCCTCACACAGTCCCACATAAGGACTTGTCTAGCCCCTCGTCCTACACATAATCAAGTTGCTTCCTCGGCCAAGCTGGCGTCCTTGTGTACACATTTCTTCATTGTAATTGCTACGTTTCTCTTCCTAGCAATGGCCGGGACAGCCAGTGGAAAATGATGCCAAGTAGTGAAACACTCCATCCATGTGAGATTACACCTGTGCTCACATGCATATATGTAATAAGACGTCTTGTACTATATATATATCAACAATTGATACAAATTTTCTTTTAGATACATATATACACACTGATAAACTGAACTCTAGTACATGCTCCCTCTGGTTCGGTGTATAAGGTTCTCTACAAAAACCTATAACAGCCAGAACTACTCCAGCAGATCGATGCCGCCTTTATAGTTAAGTACGAACCCCTAGTGACTGTCGCACCCTGACTTCTAGGGGATACTCATCGGGCCGAACTGGATAGCAGATGCTTGGATTATGGGGCATACCTGCTCCCACGTCCTAGCTTCCTAGTAGGCCAGCGCTTATGCGCGACAACACAAGCTCTGCTATTCCATCGTCGATGTAAACTATCCACTAGAGATCAAAGACACTACTGTCGACGTACTTCATATCAATCACGCATGGTACGTCAACAGCGTTAAACGGAAATGATACCACAACACATCTCTAAGACACAAAAGATTGAAATAAGGTTGCAAATGGCCTTCACTAAGGCAGAGAATAGCAAATACACTCATCCAGAGGACACTTGTCCCAACATAGCATTCATTACATCACAGCGGAAACAATCAATGGCGTCTGAGTACAGACAAATCCAAATAGGCTTAAGAAGCCGAGAAATAAAAGAAGACGGAGCCCATCCACGTAGTCTTCGGATCCTGCCCGGGTCCGCTATCTACTCGTCTGCAGTTTCGTCGAACTCCACGAAGTAGCCATCCTGGTGATCATCGTAGTCGTAGTCGTAGTCTGCGTAAACCACAGCCCCAACGGGGTCAGCACATTTAAGTACTGGCAAGCAAGACTCACACTTCACCAAAGAGTTACCCGTCAACACAAGCATAGATGCTTGGTATCAACGGAAGAATAGGTGATATAAAAGCTGCAGCGGGCTGCTCTAACCAACTACAGAGATAACTACAAGTTCCGGCTAACAGATAGAAGATAAGATCGAGTATTGTAACCAACTGAAAGATAACTTCAAACAAAACCATCCTGGATCTCGCCCCTTATCCAAAGAAGCAATCCGAGGATAACTCACACAGTTGGATTAAAGATGAATCAAGTTGTTGTGTGAATAAACCTATTACTAGTCAAGTTGTTAATCATTGGGTGTAACATGGTTGATCATTATGTTTAAGTTGTCCCGAGTACTTGTTAGCCAGTACTTTCACCAAGTAGTCCATAACCGCGGAAAACACGGCTTCTCGAGAAGATTTATCCCTGCAGGGTTGCACCAATTTAGCCGTACACGTATGAATAACCCGCCAGATGGGATGCCTCCCACCAAGCGGGGCACTCAACACAACCCAACCCTTCTTCGCATCAAGCCCAAAGCACCTTGGGCGCACGGCTACTCGAGCCCCGAAGAAAAGGGACCCTCATAGCACTCTAAGACCGTGTCCCCCTATATGCCGACTACAAAATTTCCACCCTGGCCTGGGCTCGCAAAAACATGCATGCGGCAAATGGAACACTCGAACTAAATGAGGCGATTTGGACGAGATGCGAATCGAGTCAAGTTGAGGGGGGCGCCCATACTCGCTTCCCACATGCGGGTAGTGCGCTCATCATGGATCGGTAGACAAGACCCTTTTCCTATTAGGGTCGACACTAGCATGCCTCAAAACCACTCATGGGCCTCCTGCCGGTGCCTTATCATCAAATTATTATTACCATTAGCATTAATAGGATTGATTGATTAACATTCGAGCCCCCGGTACAATAATAATAGTAAAAGAAGTAACCGACAACAGACTCGAGCAAAAGCAACCCTAAGCATGCTAGATAAGACTAAGGCAACAAGCAAGGGGTTTTAGGTATGGAGGTGAGGCAATATCATTGGTTCAGGGTATCATGTGATAGGTTCGGAGAACAAGCAACGATACATAGGGCTAGCAAAAGTAGACAAAGGATAGTATCGATAACAAGTGTGGAAAGGAACTCGATGATTCATGTGAGTGATAACTTGCCTGCAAACCCAGTAGCCTGGTACTGAGCTAAAATCCTGTGAAGAAGTACCGTAAATCTCGTCTGTCTCAACGTCGTCGTCTAATCGAGAAGAAGCAAAAACAAACAACGAAAGAAGACGGGCAATCAATACATGGCATAGGTGCACAAACATGGGATGATGCATGTCAAGTTAAGGGATGCATCAAAGTAAACTACTTGACAAGATAACACAATTTAAATGGACCCATATGCAAGATGAATTGCATATGGATGCACTTGGTTAAGGTTGAAGCAATGATCTACAATTAATTAACATGGGCAAGTTGTTTAGCATGATGCATGCATGATGAAAACAATAAGGTAACAACATTAGATGCAATTGGAATGATAATTAACAAGTGAAGAATTTAGTTATTAAGTTTGGGAAATTTTTGGTTACTTAATGATGTTACACAAATAGTTGTTGTTTTCATCAAGTTAAGTTGTTCAAAACAGATGACAAAGTGCAAATTTGAAAAGGTTATGTTTTTCTGGTTTGAAAACATATTTTACATGTTCAAGAATAAGTTAATTTGAGCAAGTTATGAATTTAGCAAAATTAAATGAATTAAACAAGGTTTAAATTACTTAGGCAATTTTAATTATTCAAAACAGGAAACAAAAATTATATTTGAAAAGGTTATTTGAACTAGAATGGAAAACATATTTTATTTTCATTATTTGGATTAAGTATGAATTAGTTATGTATTTTAGCAAATTGCAATTGAATTATTTGAATTCAAATTTAAATTGCATTTTGGAATTTCAAAACAGTAAACAAATGTTACCAACAGGTAGAGATTTAAATTTAGACCAACACACATATTTTATTTTCATTTTTTAGAGTTATAAAATAAAAGTTAAGCAATTGAAAACGAGGGACCATTCTGTGATTTTTAAGGGGCTGGTTTTGAAAACAGAAACTGGAAAACCGTTTTACACCGCACTGGCACCTAGCCACTGTCACTGCAGCGTGGGCCTGGGGCTCGCTGTGCTTGCGTGGCCACTGAGTGGCTGACAGGGGGCCCTCCCTTTCAGCATTTGGTGCAAAAAGCGTGAGAAATTCCCGTGCGAGGA
Source organism: Alopecurus myosuroides (assembly GCA_028641055.1). Classification (NCBI taxonomy): domain Eukaryota; kingdom Viridiplantae; phylum Streptophyta; class Magnoliopsida; order Poales; family Poaceae; genus Alopecurus; species Alopecurus myosuroides. The sequence goes on from CM054058.1 coordinate 15,787,358, forward strand.
GCGTGATTCGATCCCTGCACCTCTCGCTAGCGTGCGCGCTTACTGAACCAGTCCGGCTGCTCGCGTTCGCTTGTCAGTAACCCACGCGCAGGGAGGATAAGGTTACAACGTGGCTCTGAATTTTCTGAAGAACAACACTTTGCCTGAACTTTGACAGTGGACGGAGCTCAACGGCGGCGAGCACCGTGTCCGTGCTGCGCCGTGGAGGGATCGATGTGCTGTGCTGGTGATGCGTGGACGTGCACGGATACACGCTGATGCAACAGAGGGAGAGAAAGGATGAGACTGTGGCGTGCTCACCGCGGTGCGTCGTGGAAGCAGAGGCCTGGGGTAGCTCCCGCGGCGGCGACGGCGATGCAGCAGATGGCGACGGGGCTCCAGTCGTTGGCGTGCTTGGCGGCGGTGTCCAAACGAGAGAGGAGGTGACGGGGGTCTGGTTCCAGTGCTCAGGTAGGGTGGAGGAGGACGGTGGCGCCGGTGATCTTCATGGCTTCAGAGGGGAAAACGACGGTGAGGTAGACGCCGCGGCAGTGACGATGATGGCGGCGAAGATCTACGAGGCGCTCGGGCTCGCTGCGGTGTTCAACCGAGAGAGGGTGACGAGGTGGGCTAGTTCCCGTGTTTAGATAGGAGGGTGGAGCTGCGAGGTGGGCGGCGCCATCGGAGATTCAGAGAGCTCGCTCTCCGGTGGGTTGCAGCTGCGAGGGGAACCGGTGGCAGAGAGATGGATTGGCGGCGGAAGAGAGGGAACAGTGACCTAGGGGGCTAGGGTTAGGCGTCTAGGGCTCCGTGGGGTTCTTATAGCGAGCGAGGAGGTCTCCTGGCCGTCGGGAGGAGATGGGTGCCGCCGTGGCGCTCTACGATGGCCGCCGTACAAGATGATGACGCGGAAAGAATCGTCGAACCGGTAGGCGCGGGTGAAACGGGCTGGGCTGCGCGCTGGTTAGAGGGCTAGGTGGGTTGGGCTGGGTAGGTGCTGCGCGCGCAGCTGGTTTTCTTCTTTTATTTTTTTGCTTTTCTGTTTTTTTTTGTAGCAATAGAAAAGGGAATAGATTGGAGGGTTTTAGTGTTAGGAAAAATCCTAGCAAATTAGGGTGACCTCAAAATGTTAATTACAACCAATGACCAAGTTTGGATTTCAAAATTATTTAAGTTTTTGTGCTGTTTGGAAAATAAACCGAAATTGAATGAATTTCTTTATTAGATGAACATTAATAAAACACACTTTTAAATAGGGTGACCCAAACAACTTTAATTGGAAACAAGTGAGTAGATTTGTTTTGGTGATTTTTATAATTTCAAAAGAGGTGTTGTTTAGTGATTTGTTTGAATTTTAAAGCAATTTGGAAATTAATTGATTAATATTGAAAACAAGGATTTTAATAGGGTGAACCCTATTGATTAAAATAGAACAATTGATTTGGTTATAATGCTGATTTCATAAGTTGAATTTGGGTGCTGCTTTGAAGATTGGATTTGAATTTGAAATGTGATTTGGATTTAATTGATTGACTTAAAACCATTAATTTAATAAGTGAGCATTATGGAATAAAAGAAAACAATTTGGTTGTTTTTATTTGAAATAACATTTTGGAAATTGTAACATCACAAGGATGAAACAAAAGGTTTGAATTTGGTTTGAAATTCAAATAGAAAACAAAGGAAACAAAGGAAAACAAGCAACACAAATGCAATGAACATGATGCCATGATGCAAAACATAAAATAACAGAGAGCAAACATTCTAATGGCTATTTTTCAGACTTGGGATGTTACAAACCGCCCCCCCTTGAAGGAATCGCGCCCCGAGATTCCTACTGAGAAAAGAAAAGGTCCGGATACTTCTTGGGAAGATCCACTTGAGCTGTGAAACGTGAAACACATCGTGCACCTTGGATAGACGTCAGGGAAATTGCAAACCACCGGAACATTTCCATGTAAAGGGAGAGGTTTTGTATCGAGTGTATAGCTGGATAGAACTTGATTCATTTGGAGAATAGATTATCTGGCTAGAATGGTGGAACAGAGTTATTGACATCAATCCAATACCAAGAGTGACATCAATGTCAGAATTGCCAAGCAGTATGAGAGAAGCAAGGAATATGTGGCCTCCGATTAGAATTGGATTGTCCTTACTTATCTTGGAAGTCAACATTTGAGATCCTGGGGAGTGAACAGTAATTTAGTGGAACCACAATTAGTTTGTTTGTTGTGGCAAAGATCTTTGACACAAAAGAATGTGATGCTCCGGTATGAAACAACACCTTAGCGGGAATAGAGTTTAGCAGATGAACGGGGAAACTTTGATTATACGCCGGTAGAAGAATTGAAGTGGAAAACAACAACAAGATTCATTGGACGAAAGATTCTTTAGAAGAACAGGATATTGAAGCGACATCGGGAAAACGAGACCAAAAACCTGAGGTACTACGGATAACCCAAAACACGTGAAATCCTAACTTGAAAGTTTAGATGAGAAGGGAAAAAAAATCAACGTTGCACTTCCTTACTAGAAAAAGGGAGGGAGGGTGGGGAAAAGAAGAAAAAGAACAGAATTCCTACTCTCACGTTTCATTTTTTCTATATAGCTACAAAATAGTTTCTAGACTCAACTTCGACCAGTAAAAAGGGATCCTACGGGCAGACAGGCTCTGATACCATTTGTCGCACCCTGACTTCTAGGGGATACTCATCGGGCCGAACTGGATAGCAGATGCTTGGATTATGGGGCATACCTGCTCCCACGTCCTAGCTTCCTAGTAGGCCAGCGCTTATGCGCGACAACACAAGCTCTGCTATTCCATCGTCGATGTAAACTATCCACTAGAGATCAAAGACACTACTGTCGACGTACTTCATATCAATCACGCATGGTACGTCAACAGCGTTAAACGGAAATGATACCACAACACATCTCTAAGACACAAAAGATTGAAATAAGGTTGCAAATGGCCTTCACTAAGGCAGAGAATAGCAAATACACTCATCCAGAGGACACTTGTCCCAACATAGCATTCATTACATCACAGCGGAAACAATCAATGGCGTCTGAGTACAGACAAATCCAAATAGGCTTAAGAAGCCGAGAAATAAAAGAAGACGGAGCCCATCCACGTAGTCTTCGGATCCTGCCCGGGTCCGCTATCTACTCGTCTGCAGTTTCGTCGAACTCCACGAAGTAGCCATCCTGGTGATCATCGTAGTCGTAGTCGTAGTCTGCGTAAACCACAGCCCCAACGGGGTCAGCACATTTAAGTACTGGCAAGCAAGACTCACACTTCACCAAAGAGTTACCCGTCAACACAAGCATAGATGCTTGGTATCAACGGAAGAATAGGTGATATAAAAGCTGCAGCGGGCTGCTCTAACCAACTACAGAGATAACTACAAGTTCCGGCTAACAGATAGAAGATAAGATCGAGTATTGTAACCAACTGAAAGATAACTTCAAACAAAACCATCCTGGATCTCGCCCCTTATCCAAAGAAGCAATCCGAGGATAACTCACACAGTTGGATTAAAGATGAATCAAGTTGTTGTGTGAATAAACCTATTACTAGTCAAGTTGTTAATCATTGGGTGTAACATGGTTGATCATTATGTTTAAGTTGTCCCGAGTACTTGTTAGCCAGTACTTTCACCAAGTAGTCCATAACCGCGGAAAACACGGCTTCTCGAGAAGATTTATCCCTGCAGGGTTGCACCAATTTAGCCGTACACGTATGAATAACCCGCCAGATGGGATGCCTCCCACCAAGCGGGGCACTCAACACAACCCAACCCTTCTTCGCATCAAGCCCAAAGCACCTTGGGGGCACGGCTACTCGAGCCCCGAAGAAAAGGGACCCTCATAGCACTCTAAGACCGTGTCCCCCTATATGCCGACTACAAAATTTCCACCCTGGCCTGGGCTCGCAAAAACATGCATGCGGCAAATGGAACACTCGAACTAAATGAGGCGATTTGGACGAGATGCGAATCGAGTCAAGTTGAGGGGGGCGCCCATACTCGCTTCCCACATGCGGGTAGTGCGCTCATCATGGATCGGTAGACAAGACCCTTTTCCTATTAGGGTCGACACTAGCATGCCTCAAAACCACTCATGGGCCTCCTGACGGTGCCTTATCATCAAATTATTATTACCATTAGCATTAATAGGATTGATTGATTAACATTCGAGCCCCCGGTACAATAATAATAGTAAAAGAAGTAACCGACAACAGACTCGAGCAAAAGCAACCCTAAGCATGCTAGATAAGACTAAGGCAACAAGCAAGGGGTTTTAGGTATGGAGGTGAGGCAATATCATTGGTTCAGGGTATCATGTGATAGGTTCGGAGAACAAGCAACGATACATAGGGCTAGCAAAAGTAGACAAAGGATAGTATCGATAACAAGTGTGGAAAGGAACTCGATGATTCATGTGAGTGATAACTTGCCTGCAAACCCAGTAGCCTGGTACTGAGCTAAAATCCTGTGAAGAAGTACCGTAAAGCTCGTCTGTCTCAACGTCGTCGTCTAATCGAGAAGAAGCAAAAACAAACAACGAAAGAAGACGGGCAATCAATACATGGCATAGGTGCACAAACATGGGATGATGCATGTCAAGTTAAGGGATGCATCAAAGTAAACTACTTGACAAGATAACACAATTTAAATGGACCCATATGCAAGATGAATTGCATATGGATGCACTTGGTTAAGGTTGAAGCAATGATCTACAATTAATTAACATGGGCAAGTTGTTTAGCATGATGCATGCATGATGAAAACAATAAGGTAACAACATTAGATGCAATTGGAATGATAATTAACAAGTGAAGAATTTAGTTATTAAGTTTGGGAAATTTTTGGTTACTTAATGATGTTACACAAATAGTTGTTGTTTTCATCAAGTTAAGTTGTTCAAAACAGATGACAAAGTGCAAATTTGAAAAGGTTATGTTTTTCTGGTTTGAAAACATATTTTACATGTTCAAGAATAAGTTAATTTGAGCAAGTTATGAATTTAGCAAAATTAAATGAATTAAACAAGGTTTAAATTACTTAGGCAATTTTAATTATTCAAAACAGGAAACAAAAATTATATTTGAAAAGGTTATTTGAACTAGAATGGAAAACATATTTTATTTTCATTATTTGGATTAAGTATGAATTAGTTATGTATTTTAGCAAATTGCAATTGAATTATTTGAATTCAAATTTAAATTGCATTTTGGAATTTCAAAACAGTAAACAAATGTTACCAACAGGTAGAGATTTAAATTTAGACCAACACACATATTTTATTTTCATTTTTTAGAGTTATAAAATAAAAGTTAAGCAATTGAAAACGAGGGACCATTCTGTGATTTTTAAGGGGCTGGTTTTGAAAACAGAAACTGGAAAACCGTTTTACACCGCACTGGCACCTAGCCACTGTCACTGCAGCGTGGGCCTGGGGCTCGCTGTGCTTGCGTGGCCACTGAGTGGCTGACAGGGGGCCCTCCCTTTCAGCATTTGGTGCAAAAAGCGTGAGAAATTCCCGTGCGAGGAGCGGGATTCGATCCCTGCACCTCTCGCTAGCGTGCGCGCTTACTGAACCAGTCCGGCTGCTCGCGTTCGCTTGTCAGTAACCCACGCGCAGGGAGGATAAGGTTACAACGTGGCTCTGAATTTTCTGAAGAACAACACTTTGCCTGAACTTTGACAGTGGACGGAGCTCAACGGCGGCGAGCACCGTGTCCGTGCTGCGCCGTGGAGGGATCGATGTGCTGTGCTGGTGATGCGTGGACGTGCACGGATACACGCTGATGCAACAGAGGGAGAGAAAGGATGAGACTGTGGCGTGCTCACCGCGGTGCGTCGTGGAAGCAGAGGCCTGGGGTAGCTCCCGCGGCGGCGACGGCGATGCAGCAGATGGCGACGGGGCTCCAGTCGTTGGCGTGCTTGGCGGCGGTGTCCAAACGAGAGAGGAGGTGACGGGGGTCTGGTTCCAGTGCTCAGGTAGGGTGGAGGAGGACGGTGGCGCCGGTGATCTTCATGGCTTCAGAGGGGAAAACGACGGTGAGGTAGACGCCGCGGCAGTGACGATGATGGCGGCGAAGATCTACGAGGCGCTCGGGCTCGCTGCGGTGTTCAACCGAGAGAGGGTGACGAGGTGGGCTAGTTCCCGTGTTTAGATAGGAGGGTGGAGCTGCGAGGTGGGCGGCGCCATCGGAGATTCAGAGAGCTCGCTCTCCGGTGGGTTGCAGCTGCGAGGGGAACCGGTGGCAGAGAGATGGATTGGCGGCGGAAGAGAGGGAACAGTGACCTAGGGGGCTAGGGTTAGGCGTCTAGGGCTCCGTGGGGTTCTTATAGCGAGCGAGGAGGTCTCCTGGCCGTCGGGAGGAGATGGGTGCCGCCGTGGCGCTCTACGATGGCCGCCGTACAAGATGATGACGCGGAAAGAATCGTCGAACCGGTAGGCGCGGGTGAAACGGGCTGGGCTGCGCGCTGGTTAGAGGGCTAGGTGGGTTGGGCTGGGTAGGTGCTGCGCGCGCAGCTGGTTTTCTTCTTTTATTTTTTTGCTTTTCTGTTTTTTTTTTGTAGCAATAGAAAAGGGAATAGATTGGAGGGTTTTAGTGTTAGGAAAAATCCTAGCAAATTAGGGTGACCTCAAAATGTTAATTACAACCAATGACCAAGTTTGGATTTCAAAATTATTTAAGTTTTTGTGCTGTTTGGAAAATAAACCGAAATTGAATGAATTTCTTTATTAGATGAACATTAATAAAACACACTTTTAAATAGGGTGACCCAAACAACTTTAATTGGAAACAAGTGAGTAGATTTGTTTTGGTGATTTTTATAATTTCAAAAGAGGTGTTGTTTAGTGATTTGTTTGAATTTTAAAGCAATTTGGAAATTAATTGATTAATATTGAAAACAAGGATTTTAATAGGGTGAACCCTATTGATTAAAATAGAACAATTGATTTGGTTATAATGCTGATTTCATAAGTTGAATTTGGGTGCTGCTTTGAAGATTGGATTTGAATTTGAAATGTGATTTGGATTTAATTGATTGACTTAAAACCATTAATTTAATAAGTGAGCATTATGGAATAAAAGAAAACAATTTGGTTGTTTTTATTTGAAATAACATTTTGGAAATTGTAACATCACAAGGATGAAACAAAAGGTTTGAATTTGGTTTGAAATTCAAATAGAAAACAAAGGAAACAAAGGAAAACAAGCAACACAAATGCAATGAACATGATGCCATGATGCAAAACATAAAATAACAGAGAGCAAACATTCTAATGGCTATTTTTCAGACTTGGGATGTTACAAACCGCCCCCCCTTGAAGGAATCGCGCCCCGAGATTCCTACTGAGAAAAGAAAAGGTCCGGATACTTCTTGGGAAGATCCACTTGAGCTGTGAAACGTGAAACACATCGTGCACCTTGGATAGACGTCAGGGAAATTGCAAACCACCGGAACATTTCCATGTAAAGGGAGAGGTTTTGTATCGAGTGTATAGCTGGATAGAACTTGATTCATTTGGAGAATAGATTATCTGGCTAGAATGGTGGAACAGAGTTATTGACATCAATCCAATACCAAGAGTGACATCAATGTCAGAATTGCCAAGCAGTATGAGAGAAGCAAGGAATATGTGGCCTCCGATTAGAATTGGATTGTCCTTACTTATCTTGGAAGTCAACATTTGAGATCCTGGGGAGTGAACAGTAATTTAGTGGAACCACAATTAGTTTGTTTGTTGTGGCAAAGATCTTTGACACAAAAGAATGTGATGCTCCGGTATGAAACAACACCTTAGCGGGAATAGAGTTTAGCAGATGAACGGGGAAACTTTGATTATACGCCGGTAGAAGAATTGAAGTGGAAAACAACAACAAGATTCATTGGACGAAAGATTCTTTAGAAGAACAGGATATTGAAGCGACATCGGGAAAACGAGACCAAAAACCTGAGGTACTACGGATAACCCAAAACACGTGAAATCCTAACTTGAAAGTTTAGATGAGAAGGGAAAAAAAATCAACGTTGCACTTCCTTACTAGAAAAAGGGAGGGAGGGTGGGGAAAAGAAGAAAAAGAACAGAATTCCTACTCTCACGTTTCATTTTTTCTATATAGCTACAAAATAGTTTCTAGACTCAACTTCGACCAGTAAAAAGGGATCCTACGGGCAGACAGGCTCTGATACCATTTGTCGCACCCTGACTTCTAGGGGATACTCATCGGGCCGAACTGGATAGCAGATGCTTGGATTATGGGGCATACCTGCTCCCACGTCCTAGCTTCCTAGTAGGCCAGCGCTTATGCGCGACAACACAAGCTCTGCTATTCCATCGTCGATGTAAACTATCCACTAGAGATCAAAGACACTACTGTCGACGTACTTCATATCAATCACGCATGGTACGTCAACAGCGTTAAACGGAAATGATACCACAACACATCTCTAAGACACAAAAGATTGAAATAAGGTTGCAAATGGCCTTCACTAAGGCAGAGAATAGCAAATACACTCATCCAGAGGACACTTGTCCCAACATAGCATTCATTACATCACAGCGGAAACAATCAATGGCGTCTGAGTACAGACAAATCCAAATAGGCTTAAGAAGCCGAGAAATAAAAGAAGACGGAGCCCATCCACGTAGTCTTCGGATCCTGCCCGGGTCCGCTATCTACTCGTCTGCAGTTTCGTCGAACTCCACGAAGTAGCCATCCTGGTAATCATCGTAGTCGTAGTCGTAGTCTGCGTAAACCACAGCCCCAACGGGGTCAGTACATTTAAGTACTGGCAAGCAAGACTCACACTTCACCAAAGAGTTACCCGTCAACACAAGCATAGATGCTTGGGATCAACGGAAGAATAGGTGATATAAAAGCTGCAGCGGGCTGCTCTAACCAACTACAGAGATAACTACAAGTTCCGGCTAACAGATAGAAGATAAGACCGAGTATTGTAACCAACTGAAAGATAACTTCAAACAAACCCATCCTGGATCTCGCCCCTTATCCAAAGAAGCAATCCGAGGATAACTCACACAGTTGGATTAAAGATGAATCAAGTTGTTGTGTGAATAAACCTATTACTAGTCAAGTTGTTAATCATTGGGTGTAACATGGTTGATCATTATGTTTAAGTTGTCCTGAGTACTTGTTAGCCAGTACTTTCACCAAGTAGTCCATAACCGCGGAAAACACGGCTTCTCGAGAAGATTTATCCCTGCAGGGTTGCACCAATTTAGCCGTACACGTATGAATAACCCGCCAGATGGGATGCCTCCCACCAAGCGGGGCACTCAACACAACCCAACCCTTCTTCGCATCAAGCCCAAAGCACCTTGGGCGCACGGTTACTCGAGCCCCGAAGAAAAGGGACCCTCATAGCACTCTAAGACCGTGTCCCCCTATATGCTGACTACAAAATTTCCACCCTGGCCTGGGCTCGCAAAAACATGCATGCGACAAATGGAACACTCGAACTAAATGAGGCGATTTGGACGAGATGCGAATCGAGTCAAGTTGAGGGGGGCGCCCATACTCGCTTCCCACATGCGGGTAGTGCGCTCATCATGGATCGGTAGACAAGACCCTTTTCCTATTAGGGTCGACACTAGCATGCCTCAAAACCACTCATGGGCCTCCTGCCGGTGCCTTATCATCAAATTATTATTACCATTAGTATTAATAGGATTGATTGATTAACATTCGAGCCCCCGGTACAATAATAATAGTAAAAGAAGTAACCGACAACAGACTCGAGCAAAAGCAACCCTAAGCATGCTAGATAAGACTAAGGCAACAAGCAAGGGATTTTAAGTATGGAGGTGAGGCAATATCATTGGTTCAGGGTATCATGTGATAGGTTCGGAGAACAAGCAACGATACATAGGGCTAGCAAAAGTAGACAAAGGATAGTATCGATAACAAGTGTGGAAAGGAACTCGATGATTCATGTGAGTGATAACTTGCCTGCAAACCCAGTAGCCTGGTACTGAGCTAAAATCCTGTGAAGAAGTACCGTAAAGCTCGTCTGTCTCAACGTCGTCGTCTAATCGAGAAGAACCAAAAACAAACAACGAAAGAAGACGGGCAATCAATACATGGCATAGGTGCACAAACATGGGATGATGCATGTCAAGTTAAGGGATGCATCAAAGTAAACTACTTGACAAGATAACACAATTTAAATGGACCCATATGCAAGATGAATTGCATATGGATGCACTTGGTTAAGGTTGAAGCAATGATCTACAATTAATTAACATGGGCAAGTTGTTTAGCATGATGCATGCATGATGAAAACAATAAGGTAACAACATTAGATGCAATTGGAATGATAATTAACAAGTGAAGAATTTAGTTATTAAGTTTGGGAAATTTTTGGTTACTTAATGATGTTACACAAATAGTTGTTGTTTTCATCAAGTTAAGTTGTTCAAAACAGATGACAAAGTGCAAATTTGAAAAGTTTATGTTTTTCTGGTTTGAAAACATATTTTACATGTTCAAGAATAATTTAATTTGAGCAAGTTATGAATTTAGCAAAATTAAATGAATTAAACAAGGTTTAAATTACTTAGGCAATTTTAATTATTCAAAACAGGAAACAAAAATTATATTTGAAAAGGTTATTTGAAATAGCATGGAAAACATATTTTATTTTCATTATTTGGATTAAGTATGAATTAGTTATGTATTTTAGCAAATTGCAATTGAATTATTTGAATTCAAATTTAAATTGCATTTTGGAATTTCAAAACAGTAAACAAATGTTACCAACATGTAGAGATTTAAATTTAGACCAGCACACATATTTTATTTTCATTTTTTAGAGTTATAAAATAAAAGTTAAGCAATTGAAAACGAGGGACCATTCTGTGATTTTTAAGGGGCTGGTTTTGAAAACAGAAACTGGAAACGTTTTACACCGCACTGGCACCTAGCCACTGTCACTGCAGCGTGGGCCTGGGGCTCGCTGTGCTTGCGTGGCCACTGAGTGGCTGACAGGGGGCCCTCCCTGTCAGCACTTGGTGCAAAAAGTGTGGGAAATTCCCGTGCGAGGAGCAGGATTCGATCCCTGCACCTCTCGCTAGCGTGCGCGCTTACTGAACCAGTCCGGCTGCTCGCGTTCGCTTGTCAGTAACCCACGCGCAGGGAGGATAAGGTTACAACGTGGCTCTGAATTTTCTGAAGAACAACACTTTGCCTGAACTTTGACAGTGGACGGAGCTCAACGGCGGCGAGCACCGTGTCTGTGCTGCGCCGTGGAGGGATCGATGTGCTGTGCTGGTGATGCGTGGACGTGCACGGATACACGCTGATGCAACAGAGGGAGAGAAAGGATGAGACTGTGGCGTGCTCACCGCGGTGCGTCGTGGAAGCAGAGGCCTGGGGTAGCTCCCGCGGCGGCGACGACGATGCAGCAGATGGCGGCGGGGCTCCAGTCGTTGGCGTGCTTGGCGGCGGTGTCCAAACGAGAGAGGAGGTGACGGGGGTCTGGTTCCAGTGCTCAGGTAGGGTGGAGGAGGACGGTGGCGCCGGTGATCTTCATGGCTTCAGAGGGGAAAACGACGGTGAGGTAGACGCCGCGGCAGTGACGACGATGGCGGCGAAGATCTACGAGGCGCTCGGGCTCGCTGCGGTGTTCAACCGAGAGAGGGTGACGAGGTGGGCTAGTTCCCGTGTTTAGATAGGAGGGTGGAGCTGCGAGGTGGGCGGCGCCATCGGAGATTCAGAGAGCTCGCTCTCCGGTGGGTTGCAGCGGCGAGGGGAACCGGTGGCAGAGAGATGGATTGGCGGCTGAAGAGAGGGAACAGTGACCTAGGGGGCTAGGGTTAGGCGTCTAGGGCTCCGTGGGGTTCTTATAGCGAGCGAGGAGGTCTCCTGGCCGTCGGGAGGAGATGGGTGCCACCGTGGCGCTCTCCGATGGCCGCCGTACAGGATGACGACGCGGAAAGAATCGTCGAACCGGTACGCACGGGTGAAACGGGCTGGGCTGCGCGCTGGTTAGAGGGCTAGGTGGGTTGGGCTGGGTAGGTGCTGCGCGCGCAGCTGGTTTGCTTCTTTTATTTTTTTGCATTTCTGTTTTTTTTAGCAATAGAAAAGGGAATAGATTGGAGGGTTTTAGTGTTAGGAAAAATCCTAGAAAATTAGGGTGAGCTCAAAATGTTAATTACAACCAATTACCAAGTTTGGATTTCAAAATTATTTAAGTTTTTGTGCTGTTTGGAAAATAAACCAAAATTGAATGAATTTCTTTATTAGATGAACATTAATAAAACACAATTTTAAATAGAGTGACCCAAACAACTTTAATTGGAAACAAGTGAGTAGATTTGTTTTGGTGATTTTTATAATTTCAAAAGAGGTGCTGTTTAGTGATTTGTTTGAATTTGAAAGCAATTTGGAAATTAATTGATTAATATTGAAAACAAGGATTTTAATAGGGTGAACCCTATTGATTAAAATAGAACAATTGATTTGGTTATAATGCTGATTTCATAAGTTGAATTTGGGTGCTGATTTGAAGATTGGATTTGAATTTGAAATGTGATTTGGATTTAATTGATTGACTTAAAACCATTAATTTAATAAGTGAGCATTATGGAATAAAAGAAAACAATTTGGTTGTTTTTATTTGAAATAACATTTTGGAAATTGTAACATCACAAGGATGAAACAAAAGGTTTGAATTTGGTTGGAAATTCAAATAGAAAACAAAGGAAACAAAGGAAAACAAGCAACACAAATGCAATGAACATGATGCCATGATGCAAAACATAAAATAACAGAGAGCAAACATTCTAATGGCTATTTTTCAGACTTGGGATGTTACAGTGACAGAGGTGGCCTTCCTCCTTCCCTCCCTTCACTCCCTTCTGCAGCCCACTGGCTCCTTATCTCACTCGAGTTCGCAGACCGCTCATGCAAGCGGTGAGAACAAGCTACCTAGGCGGGTGGGAGCGTATTAGACTAGCCACAATGGGAGTAACATAGGTGGTATTATAAGTGCCATATAGGCAAGAATGATGATGTGACACTCATTTAATGAGGAGAGAGGTGTTAGTGGTTTCATAGGTAGATACCGTAACATAACCCTTTCCAAGACAAGATGAGTCTATAAGCTAATAAATATACTAGTATATGATACCACAAATATGTTATTATGCATTGTGGAAGTGGTATAATAGACTAGTATCATATTATATTATACTCCTCACTGTGACTAGTCTTAAGGTATGACGCAACATTACCGGCGAAAATGTTTTTGCCAAGTGTCGGACCCTTTCCCGACTGTTTTTGCATGGGATCTCGGCAAAGACAGTCTTTCCCGAGCATCTAGTGGAAATACACTCAGTATATTATTATGATAGGTATTCGCAAAAATATATAAAAATATGATAGGAAAAAAAAGAGAAACACACTAGGCAAAGAAATATCTCCGCAAAGAAGCACCTCCGCAAAGAAACTGAAAACCACCCGGAACAAAATCAAGGCAAAGAATCTTTGCCGGTCCGGCCTAGGCATACCAGATTTATCGATGGCTTGCACACAACAAAGACGTACGTTACCAATTATTTTGAAAATCCCAAGTGTTTTGGACACCTCGCAAACCGATTTTTTTCACATAGGGCATCTGCCTCGTTATCCTCCTCCTTCCCTTGAAAACCTGCCATTCCTTCAATCGAAGAAAAGAGGCAACCAGCGAGATGGCGGGCGGCCGGCGAGGAATGAAGGTCTTGACCTATGCGGATATCCCGGTTCCGGAGCGGTGATAACCACATGTTGCACGAGTTTGAGCCGGTGCTGGAGTAACGGATGCAACCCCATGATCGCGGCGCTGGCGGTGGAAGTACAGGTCGTGACTTTGGTTGTGGGACTAGCCGCGATGTCGGCCTATTGTTGTGGCACCCATCATATAGAATTTTATGGCTCTTGTTAAAGTACGTCTTGTATAGGTCCATATCATGTATAGAATGTCTATAGGGCTACAATGCCAATCTCTATTTATATAATTTGGTTGTTGATCTTGTTCCTATCTTGTTTGGTTGCCAAGGGTTGTGTACCAACCGAATATATCAATGATAGTGTCGAGACATCGTAGTAGTTTTCACAGACGGGGGTGCCATGAGACTACGAGTAGAGACGTGGCGAGACGTGGTTGCGCTAATGAAAAAAACACAGGGTTTGCCCAGCTTCGGTACGTCGTAGTAATACGGCGTTCCTACTCCTGCAATCTCACTAATCAGGACTAAAGCATGTGTATACAAGTACAACGTGAGGTTCTGTTTAGCTATTCGCTGAGGATCAACTTCTCGGCAAGTTAGCCTATAGCTTCTTGTCTATCTATCATATCTCCCGTCCGGCTTTATATAATAGCCGGGTTAGGGCATACACTGTAAGAAACCTAGAAGACTACGGAACTATTAACTTGGAAAGTAAGTAATCCGCCTTCTACTCCAAGCCAGATCACGTGGGCCGTGATCCGGGTTCTTCTAGAATCCGGCTTCTGCGAGTCAGCTTACTGGGCCGCCCAATGGACCGTAGCCCACTACCACTTGGGCCACCCTGGTAATCCGGTACTTTGACTACCATCTAATATACCCCTAATCGGTATATATCCGACAATAGCCCCCAAAAAGGATTAAAACTCTGATTCGTCGTCTTTCGCCAAATGTATCTTGTCCGAGAAATATTGGCCAGCAGTCTTGATTCTTCTTTTTCTCCTTTAAAGGAGATGGTAACGTAAAACTCGGAATCCTGGAAATCCGGCTTTTCTCACACGATCCTTCGCGGAGAAGGAACTTCCTACGTCAGTGCTTTAATCATGCAGAATTAAGGGACGTTTTGGTTTCAAGCGGGAAACGCAGAAATATATCTCTGACAGATTCTTGCGGGAAACGAGGAGATAACCATAATCATCCTATCGATTCATTTTCCGGATTTTCCGGCGAGTGACACGTGTTGGACATGCAACGGTCAAAAGAGCCGTTAGCACGCATCCTGACGGATTTCCGTCTATAAATAGCCTTCTTCGTCCTCTGGAAAAACATTCCGCTCCTCACTTCGCACGCCATTCCAGCGCCCAAGCATCCAGCAGAGAAATCCCCAAACACGAACTGCGTCCAAGACCTCACCGGAGACGACCTAGCGCCGCCACTCAATGTCCTCTCTGTCGTCTTTGCCAACCCGCACCGTCACCCAAGAAATCGAGGACATCATCAACACGATGGATCCTCAACTGGATTCCCCAGTGCATGCCCCCGGCGACGAGCCGGCGAAGACCACGGGCACCGCGGCGGACGGAGAAAACCTTTCCGCCGCCGCGGATCGTGCGGGTTCCAGCTCCGCGCCCACTCCGCCGTTCTCTACCGAGACGGCGGAGGAAAAAATCACGCTCGTTGGCGACGAGCTAGCAGCCGCGGAGGCGGCCGCGTCCGCCGCCGCCGGAGCTGATGAGGAGATGGAGACTGCCGGCAATTGGATTGCCTACAGCATTCCGTCGTCCCTCCTTCCGTCCATGGAGAAGGAGGGGTTAGTGCTGAAAGGGAAGTGGCGGCTTCCGGAGGACGAGAATGAACCCATGCCGAACGACGGAGAACGGGTTCTTCTCTCCTCCCACCTTCTGAGAGGTATGGGTCTCCCGCCTTCCGCCTTCTTCCTCCAGGTCCTTTCCCACTACAATATCCAGCCCCACAACCTGCCACCAAATTCCATCCTGTACTTAGCCGGCTTTCAGGCCCTTTTCGAGGGTTATCTAGGCATAGAACCTAGACTAGATTTCTGGCTGTATTGTTTCGGGGTTAAGAGGAACTCTTCGGAGGGCGCACTCCCAACATGCGGAACCATTTCCTTCACTCTTCGGAGATTTAGGGAGGATTGGTTCCCAAGATAAAGACCTCGGAGTCCGTCAAATTTTGGACGGGTTCCTTCTTTTATCATCCTGATGTTCCTTTTCCTAAAAAGCCATCAGGGTTCCACCTTTCATGAACACTGCTGCAGTTCCCCAAGAAAATTGGGGAAATGAAGCCGTCCAAACTCTGCCGCCTGATCTTCTAAGGATCAAGCGGCGCATCGCAAAACTCACCTCTTCTGATCCGCCCCTAACCGGCATGGACACAGTCCTTTGCTGACTGGATAGGCGGATCCAACCGTTAGCCAACCATGGTGGCCGCCTCCTTTGCGAGTATACGGGCGCCGGCGACAAGATGCGGACAACCAGCAAAGACTGGGCCGCGAAAGATCTGCGGAAGCGCGTGAATCAGTTGGTCGCATCTCGCGACCAATATGAAGCGAGTCGGCCAATGTATACGGCCGACAATCCGGCTCCCAAGGGATTATTTTCCGTCTTTTGGGATTTAAACTTTTCCACGTTTACTCGGATTTTTTGCTTCTAACTCTGCTTTTCCTTTTTGACAGATTGCCGAACTTCCTGAGTTGGATCTGGCTTCCGACGCTGAACTGGAGGCGTTGCGCGCCACCTTTGCGGGTGGGCGAAAGCGCAAGAAGATCTCTTCCTCTGAGGAAATCATCGATCTTGACGGGGTTCCCGTCGCCACCTCCAGGTTAGAGCATCCGGGTTACTTTCCTTTGCCGGAGTTTTCTTTTGCCTTCGGAGTTCTAACTTTTCCGGCATTTTGTTTTTCTTTTAGCCTGCCTCCCTCCACTCTAAAGCCAAAAAAGCTGAAGAGGCACAAGGTTGTGTCCAGCAGAGGCTCTCACCCTTCTCCCGCCACCGCACCGGACACACCGTCCAAGATGGTAGAAGAGCATGCCGCAGCCCCCACCATTGAGTCTCTGGAGCCCAGCCAGCCTATTGTGCCAAACACGGACACGAGAGAAAGGGCGGCTCCTAAGGTGGGAGATTCTTCTCGAACAACTGAGGAGGAAATCCCCACCTTTGACAAGGACTTCAAGAACATCAATGATGGCCTAAGCGCGGCCGGAATTCTTTTTGCGGAATACGCAAAAGAGTTCACTGAAAACTTGGCGGGGTTACAGCGGATGAGCCAGGTATTAACTCTAGCCCCCAAGCATTAAGCAAAATGTATACTTTTCGCTTTGATGCTTTTTAATAACATGACTTTTTTTTTCCTTTCCGTGTTCCAGCAAACCGCTGAAAACATAAACACGGAAGTTTTCAACAGGCTTTCTGTCAAGAATAAGGAGGTTAGGAACCTTCTTTCTATTCTTGAGGGGAAAGAGGCGGAGCTGGCATCATCTCAGCTTCAGCTGTCGGAGACAACAGGTGTGCCTTTCTTTCTAAAGTTTTTTATCCATATTTTCACTAAGTACTTTCTCGAGATTTTTCTAAACTCGGAATTTTTTCCTTGCTTTCCAGCTGCTTTGGCTAAGGCCAAGGAAATAGCTGAAGATGCCGGCAATGCTGCAAGTCTCCGGCAGGAGAACTTGGACCTTCATAAGGAGCTTATGAAGGTTCAAAAAGATCTGGAAGCCAGCAATCTGGCCCTTGGAATTGCTCACTCCAAGGCTTCCGAATAGGTGGAGAAGGACAAGTCCACTATCCAGGACTTGGAAAGTGCCTTAAACCTGCGCCTGGAGGAAGGCTCCGAAATCGACTAGATTCTCGGTAAGTTTATTTCATTTACCTGTTTTCCATGTCTTGCTTTCTTTCTCTACTTTTTCACTTAACCTTTTGGTTGTTTGTCTGAAAAAATAGGAGATAACCCAGATCTTACTCGGATTGAGAGAATCCGAGCCTTTCGGAAGGTGTGGACTGCGATCAAAGCTGCTGGCATGCAGCTGGTCAACAAGTTCCTCCCTACGAGGACTGGGGAATTCTCGGAAGTTGAGAAACTTCCGGGAGCTATCCTGGAGGTGGCGGAGTCCAAGGAGTCCACCTTGCGCTCCGCAGCACGGGGTGGTGCACGCATGGCTCTAGGCCTTAAGCGTATGCATTACCCTGGTGCCAAATCTTGGCGCGTGGCGTCCGGTATCCCTCAAGGATACACGGAAACCCAGCGAACCACCATTTTTGATGAAATCAAAGGTCACGCCACCAAGATCGCCTCCATGGTGAACATCTCCATCACCTATCCAGAAGAGGAGATCCCTGAAGCCCCCGAGAATGACAGCAGCGAAGAAGACTCGGATGCTTGAAGGGCTGTCCTTAACCTGGATGGTGGAAGTAGAAAATATGAGCATTACTGCACATTTACAATGTAATTTATATTGTAATGCTTCTATTCTTTTGTATAAACAAGAACTCCGCCTTTTGTAGTTTAATTATGAAATCCTTTGCAAGTTTTCCGGGTTTTAATATTCCTTTATCTTCTAAGTTCTCTGGCTTATATGTTTTAACTGTCCTTAGTGTTTGAAATGGCTCAATAGTACTATGAATCGTCATGCCGAGTTACTGGGTAAAACCAATCAGTTCAAACTCGGAAACATGGATCGTACTAAGGACATTTTTACTAACTAGCTCCAGTGACCCAAGACATAAACAATCAGATAATACTTAGAGAAAAGTAAGGAATTTTTTGAATGAAACTTGGGCACGCAGACACAATCCGAGTTTCCTTTAGCCGTTAGTAGGCTGAAAATCATTCAGTTTTTAAACACCGAGCATGCCGGCACAATTTGGGTTAACATTGAGTATTTTGTAAGATCGTTGGGAAATAGATAAGGTGGAATCATGTTTTATACTATAATAAACTTGTAAAAACATGGATATAAGAATTCCGACAACTTTATTTCATGATCTCAAAGATGTTTACATAGAAATTGAACTATGTATAGAAGGGACGTAACTGCTGGATACTCCAGGGCCTCTTTGTCTCTCCTAGTTCATCATCTATCTTTCTCTTTCTTTTGCGATTCGGCTTCTCGGGATCGTCTTCCGTGTCCCGAATGTCGACAAGATAATATGATCCGTTCTTCATGGCTTTACTGATGACAAATGGTCCTTCCCATACTGGGGCCAATTTGTGCTTTCTTTGTTGCACCAACCTCAGCACCAAGTCACCTTCTTTAAAAGAATGATGCCTGATTTTCCGACTATGGTAACGTCGTAAAACTTGCTGGTAAATGGCGGATCTTTGAAGCACAAGCTATCATTCCTCTTCTAAGAGATCGACGGCATCCTGTCATGCTTCTTCGGCATCCGAGTCATCGAAATCCCGCACTCTTGGGCTATCATGGATCATGTCCTGTTTGGTGTTGTTCGAATACTCCAAAGCACAGAAGGTAACTCTTCTACCCGTGCTCCAGCTGCTCTATGAAGAGGAGATTCGAGTCTTGGGCATATTCCTTGCAGGATTGAGCTATTCATTCTTTCAACCTGTCAATTGGATTGCGGGTGTGCCAAAGATGCGAGATCTAGGCGAATTCCCGTTTGTCGGCAATATTTTGCCAACTCTCCAATGGAGAAATTTGTCCCGTTGTCGGTTATTATGCTGTGTGGAACGCCGTATCTCATGACTATGTCAATGATGAAATTTCTGGCAGTTACACCGTCAAGCTTTTTGATGGGTTTAGCCTCCACCCACATGGTATATTTGTCCACAGCTACAAGTAGATGTGTTAGTCCACCTCGTGCAGTTTTGAATGGTCCCATCAAATCTAGCCCCCCAGACCGCAAACGGCCATGTAATGGGGATAGTTTTGAGTGCTTGGGCCGGCATATTAGTCTGCTTGGCGTAATATTGACACACTGCACATGTATTCACTATGTGCACATCATCTGTCTTGGCTGTTAGCCAGAAAAACCCGGCACATAATGCTTTTTTAACTATGCTTTTTGATTGAGCATGATGTCCGCAATCTCCGGCATGGATTTCTTGCAGGATTTCTCGTCCTTCTTCTGGCGAAATACATCGCAGAAAAATTCCGGAAGTACTGCGTTTATACAGGCAATTGTCAATTACCGTGTATTCTTTCCATCGACGCTGGATTTGTCTCTGCAAGACTTCGTCTGCTCCTTCCGGGTACTTCTGGTTGACTAAGAAGTTTAAATATGGAATTGTCCAATCCGGGCTGACGAGCATAACTTCGATTGACTCAGAAGCCAGAGGATAATCAATATCTCCACCTTTTATAGATGGCTCGTACAAATGTTGGACGAATACACCCTATGGTAGGATTTTTACCCTTTCTGACCCCATGCGGGCTAATGCATCCGCGTTCCAATTTTCTTCCCTTTTAACGTGGAGTACTTCGAATCCGAAAAAACAAATGGCAAACACGTCCACCGTAATCCGGTATTCGGCCATTATAGGGCTTTTTGCGTCCCAGGTTTGGTTAAGCTGATGCTGTACCAAATCCGAGTCGCCGTAGCACAAGATGTGCTTGACACCTATTTCTTTTGCAATATGCAAGCCATGAAGCAGAGCTTCGTATTCTGTCACGTTATTGCTGGCGTTGAAGTGTATTTGTAATACGTACTCCATTGTATATCCTTTAGGGGATTTTAAAACTACACCAGCTCCAGCGCCCTCCTTCATCTTGGATCCGTCAAAATGCATGATCCAGTACTCGGACTCCGGCATTGGTGTTTTCTCCATTGCTTCCGTCCAGTCGGCGACAAAATCTGCCAAAACCTGGGATTTTATTGCCGTCCTTGGCTGATACTTAATGTCGAAGGCTTCTAGTTCGATACCCCATTTGGCTACTCGGCCAGTTGCTTCCGCATTGTTTATTATATCCCCTAGTGGTGCTTTACATACCACTGTTATGGAATGTCCTTGGAAGTAATGGCGCAGTTTTCTAGATGTGAAGAATACGCCATATGCCAGTTTTTTATAGTGTGGGTACCTTTATTTGGACTCGGAGAAAACTTCACTTATGTAATACACCGGATGCCGGTCTGGTATGCTCTGTTCGTCTTTCTTCCGTTCCACAACAATTACTGCACTGATAACCCTGTTTCTAGCCGTGAGGTACAATAACATAGTTTCTTCGTCTTTTGGGGATGCCAAAATCGGAGCTTTCATCAAAGTTTCCTTCAACTGGGTTAACGATGCATCTGCCTCTTCTGTCCACTCGAATTTGCCGGATTTCTTCAACATCTTGTAGAGTGGTAAGGCTTTATCCCCCAGCCGACTAATAAATCTGCTGACGGCTGCAGCGGAACCCGTCAATCTTTGGACATCTTTCACACACGTGGATTTGGACATGTTCAAGATTGCTTTGATCTTTTCTGGGTTAACTTCTATTCCTCTGTGAGAAACGATAAACCCATAAGTTTTCCTGAGGGAACTCCGAATACACACTTTGATGGATTTAACTTCATCTTGTAAGTGCGCAGATTTTCGAAAGTTTCTCGTAGATCTTCAAGGAGCGTATCTTTTTCCTTGGTTACGACAACAATATCGTCCACGTAAACATGGACATTTTTGCCAATCTGACTATGCAAACAACGTTGCATCCAACGCTGGTAAGTTGCACCTGCGTTCTTCAGGCCAAATGGCATGGTTATGTAATAATACGTCCCGTAAGGGGTTATAAAAGAAGTCTTGATTTGATCTTCCTTTTTCATGCGTATTTGGTGATACCCGGAATATGCATCCAAAAGGCATAAAAGCTCAGAGCCTGCGGTGGCATCTATTATTTGATCGATTCGCGTAACGCGAACCTGTCTTTTGGACACAGTTTGTTCAAGCCGGTGTAATCTATACACATTCTAAGAGAAGTAGTGTCTTTCTTCGGTACTAATACCAGATTTGCAGACCATTCAGTGTGTATTACTTCCTGGATGAAATCTTCTGCTAAAAGCCGGATAATTTCCTTGCCAATAGCCTTCCGTCTTCTTCCGTCAAATCGACGGAGACCTTGTTTGACGGGTTTGGAGCCTGGAATCACCTTAAGTTGATGCTCAGCAAGTTCTCTGGGTACGCCTGGCATGTCAGCTGGACACCGGGCGAAAATATCCCAGTTCTCACGGAGGAACTTGATGAGCTCGCTTTCCTATTTGTCGGTCATCCCAGTTCTAACTACGACAAATTTTGTCGGATCTTTGGGATCTAGGATTACCTGTCTTGTGTTCTCGGAAGCCTTGAAGCTATCTGCTGGCTTCCGGGTTTCTTTTCCTGCCGGCATTTCTGTCGGCGATACCTCCTTGGCCAGCTCCTTCATCTCTTCCTTTGCTATGATCTTCTCAGCGCAAAGGGCGTTCTGTTTTTCCAGCTTGTTCGCCAGCTTGAAGTCTCCGGTTATGGTGATTACGCCTCCTTTTGGCACTGGCATCTTCAGCTTGTTATATATATAACATGATCTTGCCATAAATTTGGCGAAAGCTGGACGTCCGAGTATTGCGTGATACACGCTTTCGAACGGCACCACTTCGAAGGATACTTTTTCCTGACGGAAGTGATCTTTTTCTCCGAAAGTGACATCTAGGGAAATTTCTCCTAGGGATCGTGCTTGCCTACCAGGAATAATGCCTTGGAAGCGTATGTTGCTGTAATTGAGCTGGGTCTCGGAGATTTTCAGATGCCTCAGCGTATCCAGATACATTATGTTAATGCTGGATCCTCTGTCCATCAACACTATTTTTAGCCTAGTGTTCTGGACAATAGGGCTTACGACAAGAGCTTGCGTGCCGGGTTCAGGGATATTCCCGGGACGATCAGTCTGATCCCAGGTGATTGGCGTGTTTGAATACTTCAAGAATTTGGGGGTTGCCGCAACAACCGCGTTTATTTCTCGAAGTGTTCTTTTTGCCACTTTTGCTGATGGAGTTGCTAGGAAAGTTAGAGCGCATTCTCCGTCGACTCTCGGAAATTTGGGTTCTCCTTTTCGCTGTTGTTCCTGGATTTTTTCGTCAGTGTCCCTCACTGTCTTCTTTCTCAGCTTCTGGCTTTTGCTTGGAAAATTTCCTTTTGGAATTCTCCCCCTTATTTCTGGATCCTGCACTGCCTTTCATGTGCTTGTTCAGCCGGCATTGTGCGTTCGTATGGGTGGGTTTCCCGAATTGCGAATGGTGGACGCAGGGTTCCGACTTAATCTTTTCCCACTCTTCTTTAGTGTAATTGATTGGTTCTAAACTGCGTCCTTTCCACTTGTTCTCTTTTTCACTTCCAAAAGCTATGTTGACCTCTTTGGGCTATTGTGTTGCATCTGGAGTTCCTTTTTTCTCAGGGCGAGGGTTTTTCTTGGCCTGTATCAATGTATCGATATTGCCTCCCCTTGCTCTGATGTCGTCCTCGGCTGCAGCGTGTTCATTGGCGGTTGTAAGCATAGATCCGAGATTTTTGTGCTGTTTGGAACCAACCATGAACGGTACAAGTCCGGGCTTTAGGCCGCTGACGAAAGAATGCATTGCTTGTACGTCAGTTACTCCAGAGCAGCTATTCTTCATTGCAGTCCATCTGGAGATGAAATCCACGTATGGCTCATCCTCGAACTGGGTGCAACGGTTAATCTGGTTGATGCTATTCGGGCGTTTATAGGTTCCCCGGAAATGCTGAGTAAATACTCGAGCCATATCATCCCAGGTGTCGACAGTTCTTGATGGTAATCCATTGATCCAATCTCTGGCTCCCTCAGTAACATTAGGGGAAGGAACTTTACAGCTTCCAAGTCTGTCCCATTGTTAATCTGGACGGCTGTATAGTAGTCTGAGAGGCAAGTATCCAGGTTTGTACTACCGGTATATTTTTGGTACGTTGGACCAACTTTGGCAAAGCCAGAATGCAGGTTTATCCTTCGGATCTTATCCGTGAAACACTTAGGCCCAAAGTACAGATCATCCTTTTCCGCCCTATCCATGTGTGCGGAGTACCCGCCGGCTGAATGGACAGAAGGTGATCTACTCCGTTCTTTTCCATTGATGCGCGGACGCGCTTTACCGGGATCGTCTCTATTTCTTCCGAGATCACGCCCCTTTGGATGAGGCGGAGTTCTAGTCCTGTGCCTTTCTTTATCCTTGGGAGGTGTCGTGGGATAATCACGGCAGATGTTACCAGGGGTAACTGATCTAGGGGCAAGTCGACACTGGCGTTTGGGAGAGGGTTTAGCTCAAGGGAAAACATGGTGCAATTCGATCTGATAGCCGGCAATCGAAGTCGCCGGATCTCTATTCTCGATATGATAACTCGATTAGGGTTTACACTGGATATTCGATATCACACGATATTGCTAGGGTTCTTAGATCTATATCTAAAACTATACCTGGGGGTCGGTTTATAAAGCACCCGTACCCCCTAGCTTATTCGGCAAGGCACATCTCGAATCCTACCCGGACACGTCGCACTAACCACAGCTTTCCTTTACAGCAACCCATAATCCGGGTCATTGGGCCCACAGGCTTGGGCCTCCACAAGCTTCTTTATCCTTAGCCGAATCCCGCACATCGTCCTTTGGGCCGGGTTATTCATCGGAGCTTGGCATACCGGGTTAGCATCCCCCTGTCAGTAGTCCCCAGAATAGCCTGGGCTTCACGGATCTCCTTGAAGCGCTTGCTATTCCCTGCAAAGATATCGATCATACGGGCATATGAAGACCGGGTTAAGATGTTTTGATATTCAGCTAGGCCTTGCTCCCTGGTGGCCATATAATAACCCAAGCGTTCCCTCCAAACACCTTGGTTCAAACTTCTGGGCCCAAACCATAATAAAAATGCCAAGATCCTATGCTCGATAACCAATCCTACCATAACGGGACGAATCCCCTTCTTTCCTTTATCCGGATGCTTTGCTCGATACTTGGCGCACATCTCGCAGAAACTTTAAATAAATAGCCGTTTTCCCCCATAATTCCCGGCCTCCACTCACCGAACCGGGCTTATCCATTTGCACTATAAAAAAGCCCCTTAGGAGTGACCCGAACCCTAACGGCTCATTTCCTCCACTCCATTCCTCTCTCCCTCTGAGCTCTCTTTCTCCCTGAGCGCCACCACGGAGCTTCCGTGCTCGTCACCGGAACCCATCGCCCGGAGATTACGTTCCGCCTCCATTCGCCCCGCGGCGCCGCCAAGATCCGCCGGCGAATCCTTATCCGGCCCACCAAGAATCGCGAAGGGACACCAGGCCTGCGCCATCTGCCTCCGCAAGGCTTCCCTCAGATCTCCTCCGGTAAACCTTTTGCACCCATCAATTTGCCCTCGCAACCTTTGATTTTTTCCTCAGATTAGATCCAGATCGGCCCGCCTCGGATTTCTTGACTAGGCCGAATTAGAATACCCATAGTCTCTTCTAGCTCGCACGAAGGACGAAGCGCATGCTCCAATCCTCTCCCCTACTACCCACAATCATTATTCTTGCCACAAATCCAAAGATAAAGCTTCCAATCTAGGCTCGAACTACCCAAAGTTTCCGCCTTCGCATCAATCACCCGGCTAAACCATTCCTTTTCAGTTCCTTTTATTCACGTCTGGAACTTGGGCCGCCGTCCATTGTATTCAGAAGGCTTCTTCATCATTTAGATCCCATAAATTTCACCACAATGCCTGATACCCGGAAACTTTCAAACCTTGCTCTGCGGGCTGACACCCGGATCTCCCGTAACTTTTCATACCTCAATATTATCCGGCTTATACTTAGCCGGCTCGCAACTTCCATGTCTTAATTTACTTCTTACTTTGTACTTTGCAGGTCAGCCACATGGCTCCCAAGAAACAGGGGAAAACCCCAACCAAGGCCAAGGCCACCAACACCATTTCCGCCAACTGGGCGTGGTCTATGGTCACAAAGGCCAAGTTGGAGGAGCTGGTGGAACTGGGAATTCTTCCTCCTCAAGAAAATATCCAATGGAGGGTACCGGGTAAGGAGACCCGGCCCACCCCTACAGAAGATGAGGTCATTTGTTTTGTGGAACATGTGACTCGGGGTTTTCGACCACCGGGTCACCCTTTTTTCCGTGACGTCCTCAGCCACTACGGCCTTCGTGTCTTCGATATCGGACCCAATTCTGTGCTAAACATTTCCCATTTTATTGTTCTTTCCGAATCTTACTTGTGCACCCCTCCAAGCCTAGCCCTTTTTACCGAGCTTTTTCAATGCAAACCATGCCGCGAAAGCGGTGATGGGGCGCTTCTCACTTGCGGCGGGGTTTCGATCCAGCGCCGCAAAAACTCGCTAATGCCACCCCTCACCCTTAATTCCCATGTCAAGCATTGGCAGCTTACTTACTTCTACTGTCAAGACACTTCCCCACCCGGCCAAAAGAAACTGCCGGGTTATTCGGAGGGTCTTCTCGACATCTCTAATAAGTTTAGTGCCTTTGCCCCTAACTCGGATAGGGAGGCAATTCAACCCTTGCTAGCCAAAATCGCCACTCTTACAGCCCAGGGCCTCATCGGGATCAACCTAGTGAAGACCTGGGTCGATTTTAGGATTCAGCCCAATTCCATCCGCACAAAGTTGATGTGCGAGTATTCAGGAGAACCTTCCGATCCGCTCCGATACTCTGATAACATCTTCGCACCGGGCGACACTCATAAAACCATCAAGGGTTTTTTGACGGAAAAGCTCGAGGTAATCCGGAACATATCCGGGTTAGAGCCCTTCACGCTTGAAAACCCAGCCCCCGAGGTAAAGGACCAACTCCGACGCTTTTACTTTCATTCTTTCCACTTGATACAGTCGATAACCCGTGCATTAACGCCCTTCAGGCTGATGACGACTTTTGGAAGACCAATGCCTCCCCTAGCTCCGAAGGTCCAGAGGAGCAAGAGACTGTTCATTCGGATGAAGGTACACTCTGAATTTCATCTGATTCCTTTGAACTCACCCTAACTTTGACGATATTCAGAACAAGAGGATGATGAGGAAGAAGACTCGGATGGCAAAGTAGAATCCGCCAGTGACGAGGAAGAACCGGAGCCGATAATCAAAGCCGGATCTAAAAGAAGAGCTCAAGGAGCCACCTCCAAGGTTTCATACCCCCTTCACGCATTCAATTTGCATTACCGTAATGATATACTTAAACTTTCTTGACGTTATTCCGCTGGTCACTCCTGAAGGAGTCGCCCATGCCTAAGCGCAGGTCAACTCGAAACCATCCGGGTGACAATGCCCTTAACCCGGGTTTCTCGTCGCCCCCCACTCGGCAAGCTGGTAATTGCTCTAGACTTTCTCGGTCTGCACCTTTTCTTCGAACTATCCCCATATGACATCTAATTTGACAATTTCCAGCCTCTCCCGAATCTGACGACGGATTTCCTTGTGACTTCGCGGTGAATACCGGGTAAGATCCTCTTCCAGATGTTCTCTCATGCTTCACCACCCTTTCCTGACTGCGTATCTAACTGTTTCCTGATAATATCTACAGGGCCACGGTTGCCGTTAGCGATCAAGAGGATACGGAAGACGAGGGCCTGGGTCAGGGGAGCCCGGCTGATAAAACCACAGCCGTGTCTGGCGGTGAAAAACAAACATCACCGATTAAACCGGACGCCCAAGAGACCGAGTATCCAATTGCTTCCCATGTAAGCAAGAAGAAGAAAGCCACAACCGTGGGTGCCGAAGGAGTGCCGGGTTCCAATGCACAAATGACCCGGGTTTCGCCTCCCTTTAAGAAGAAAACCTCTTCTCGGAATTCCCAAGGCCCCGGGTCTTCTGATACGGGTAAAGATTCTTTTGATCAATTGATGAACGCGCTCCTCACCATGACGGCTTCAGAGAGCGAGATTTTGGAGCGCATGGCTGCAGAGCACCAGGTAAAGGCGCTTGTTATCTCATATTGCATATCTAGTCCCCAAGTTCCAAGTATGACTTGCGAAAGTTATGCTTGGTACTTCACGCCATATTTATCTTATCATAACATCCAACTGATGCTTGCCTTCCTTTCTACTTACAGGCACAGATAACTCGGTCTGATGAAGCTTTGCTGAAGACCGAACAACGTCTTCTTGCCGACATAAAACGACGGGAAATCCTTGAGGATGACATGGAAACTTTGAAGAAGGATGTTTCCAAATACAAGAAGAAGTGCCTCGCCGCTCAGGCCGATTTGAAGAAATTATCGGATCAAGTCGCTGACACCTATCAGATCTTACTTAGTAAGTTTTTGCCTGCCGACTTATTTCATACTTTTTGTTACGCACCACTCTGGATTACTGATAACTTCTTGCTTCTGTTTCAACTGTAGGTGCCAACCTTGCAGCTCCAGAGGAAGATACTATTGCCAAGGCTAGGACCCTGAAGACTGTGCTCCGGACTTTCTTTGCCGGCACAAAATTTATATTGGATGCCATACATTGGCCTACGGAAGCCTATCCGGGTGAAGAGAATCTCGTCCAAGCCTGCTCCACTGTGCCTGGCTGGATTGAACTCTGGAAGCGTTCGTCCTGCCGTATTGGAATAACCCGGGCATTGACCTTGGCCAAAGCCTACTTTCCGAAGCTTGACCCGGCGAAAATAATATCTGGGTTTCCCGAGTTCAAGGCGGATGGTGCCAAATTTACGCCTAAGGACTTCAAATCCATTCAGTCAGCAGTGCGCCCCTCTGCTACCACTTTAGCCGATAGCTTGGACCTGAATACGCTAATGACTGCGTATGACGCCGATGGCAAAGTTATCACAGAGGAAGCACCCCCGCCCTTTGACCTCTTGGAGAAGTGGGCTGATCACTCGGCCAAAAAGAAGGAGGCAACTGCGAAGAGGGAGGCCGAGTTAAAATCAGGGCCATCCGCCTCTACACCGTCCGTCCTTCCCCCTATCCGCCCTGGCGCGGTGAGTCCGGGTGGCTCTGCCAGGAAAGCTAAGCAGCAGGCCCAGGAGCAAGATCCGGAAGATCGCACTCAGGAGGCCGAGTAGGGTAATGATGTCATAATACCTTAGTCACGTGGGGCCTTTTCATTTGATGCCATAACTTGTAATGCACTTCTATTCGGTGACATATTTTTGCGGCTTTCCCTGCCTTTTGATAATCGCGCTATTTTGCCTGTTCTGTTGAACTTGTTCTTGATACCCAGCTTTCTTCTTAGCTCCCTTCGTAAGACTCGGTTTTTCCAAGACCAGGGGCTTTGATAAGTAAAATCTTCTTGAAGTTCCTGAGACTCGGATGGTAGGGCCGTTCGAACCTTGGTATCCAAGTAGTTTGTCTCTGTTTCGAAGTCCCCAGTCCCCATGACCCAAAGTACGAGCCATGGGGGCGTGGCCTTTCTCAGAGGACAAATTATTTTTTACCAAGTCGAAACCCTAAGGCCACCCCGTGTAAGTACTGAAGTTATGCTTGAGTTTCCGGCTATAAGCCTTGTACTCTGCATAAACTTGTGGTTTAGATGACCCTTTTGACTATCTTATACTATAAGCCGGCTTTCGCGTGGATACCATGTTGTTACATCTATACGAAAACAGGGTCAGGCAAGTCCCATTGGGCTTCATGGCTGATTGTAATCATAAGCGAACAAATCATGCCACTTTTAGTGCGAGTCACATCGAGCTTTAAGTAAGAAAAGTCAAGAAAAGTTGGCTTCTTTGCCCAGTCATAAGATTGCAGCCGTACTCGCTTGCGAGTAATCGGCCCTTACAACTTATAGCTATCTATGCCGGGTCATTCGGGTTAGTGGCTGGTTACCTAAGCAACCAACCCCCAAGACCTACATGCAATCGATGCTTTTGATGATATTGAATTATCGATGTCGCAGGGATACTACTTACTTGTAATCAGGGCGAAATGACATAGGACTTGATAACTATCTCTTTATTGATACTAGAAAATTTGGGTTAGCAGGCCGCCTCATTAAAAACCTTCCAGTCCCCTTAGGTACCCTGGGTAGGAAAAGAGCGCGTCTGAAACCTGCCGCCCGTTACATTGTTTAGTTCTTCATAAGCACCGGTCCTGACCTGGCTTGACCAATGCACATCCTCCATATGTTGGACCTTTTCCTGATGAGTACCGGGTTTGCTAGCCAACCCGGGTGGGGTGTTTCCATGACTTGGCTGGTTGTGAGCGGCCGTGTAGCTTCTTCCTTCACAGCGGATTGCTTGGGGGAGTCAACTTCGATTAAAGCCACCATTTTAGGATCTTGCATTACCTTGGATTTTGCTTTTTCGCCTTCAGTACTCGGCCTTTTTGATGTAGTTCTGTCCTCCGGGTCTGCTTGGGACCGATAATGCTTAAGTTCTTCTTTTCTGCAGGCCTGCTCGGCCATTGCCGCATCTCCTTCATCACATTCGGCTGCTATGTCTCGATTCCCGTGTATGGTAATGGTCTTCTTAGGACCCGGGATTTTCAGCTGCAGATACACATAACACGGCCTTGCCATGAACTTAGCATAAGCCGGCCTTCCAAACAATGCATGATAGGGACTGCGCAACTTGACCACCTCAAAAGTAAGCCACTCGACTCGATAATTGTCTTTTGATTCCCCAAAAGCTACTTCCAATGCCACTTTTCCTTCGGGGCACGCCGAATGACCCGGCACTATTCCGTGAAAAACTGTTGTACTCTTTTGCAACTGAGATTCCTTTAGGCCCATGCGCAGAAAAGTTTCCCAGTATAGGATATTGATACTGCTTCCTCCATCCATCAAGACTTTTTTCAGCTCGTATCCATTGACCTGTGGTGCCACCACCAACGCTAAAACTCCCGGGTGTTCAACTCTGTCCGGGTGATCCCTCCTGCTCCAAGTTACCTCCTGTTCTGACCACCTCAAATACATTGGAACGGCGGAAGAGACTGAATTGACCGCCTGTTTCAATATCTTTTTATCCTTGTTAGAGCCTCCAGTAGTGTGCACGTGATATTGACCCAACTGTTTAGGGTTAGCTTGAAAACCTTCTGCTCCCCCTTGATTGTTGCCTGGGTTTCCTGCTGCCGGGTTACCGGCCGGGGGTGGGCCGTTGCCCAAATTTCCACCTGGACCCGGGCCTCCTCCCCGACCCGCTCCTCGCATTGCCCTATTTACTTCCTCATTCTTCCATCTCTGTAAGTCGGCGCATTGCTCCAAGGAGTGATTAGCCGGCTTGCCGTTCCTGCTATGCTTCGGGCATGCCATCCTAAATATGTCCCAACTGTTACTTGGTCTTGGAGGTCCTTGGTAATGTCCCCCACCGTGATTTCCAGTATTAAAATTCCCTTCGGATCTGGGTCTTGAAGACCCGGCCTCCGTGTTGGCTACAAACTCGGAATTTCCTTCCAACGGGCGCTTGTTCTGGCTATTTCCATTATTACTTGGCACCGATCCGTTGCCGGTTTTCCCACTGCTACCTGTGTTTGTTTTTGCCTTCTTGTCATCAATTTCCTCTTCTGTGGTGTCCGTCGCGGCGTGTTTGTTGCACGCATCCATTAATTCTCCCATTGTTACCTCCGCTGCATTCCTACTGGATTTCATGCGAGTTAACTTTTGTACTAAAGGAACATACTTACATGTTTTCGCCATAGCTTGTAGCGCATCCTTGGGTTGAATATCTGTGGATGAGTGAACTATCTCCATAACCCGGCGTACCCAGCTGCGCGCTGACTCGCCCTTCTTCTGAACGCATCGTTCCAAATCGTCAATAGTAAATAGTTTTCTGCACGTTCCATGGAAGTGCTTGACAAACGCGGTTTTTAATTCTTCCCAGGATTTGATCGATTTTTCCGGCAGATTGGCGAACCATAACTTTGCTGCTCCCTCTGACATCATTAAGTACATGAACTTGGCTTGAAGATTCTCGGATGCATTGCGAATTGACATTGCCATCTCGTAACTGCTCAGCCACGTTTCTGGATCCATTGTTGGCTCATAATTCACCACTTTCCCCGGCTCTTTGAACTTTTCCGGGTAAGGTTCCGCTCTGATGTCGTCCGAGAGACACTTTGGTCCCGCCAGGGTGATTGGGGCTGGTCTCACCCGGGAAATATGTGACCCGGCTGGGGGTGCCACGGGGTGCGGCGCCACCGGTAACTCATGTGCTACAGACCCGGCCCCGGCCCTTCTGGCCCTGGAGCTGTCCACAATCGCCTGCGCCGCCGATGCTGCTGGTACTGTCTGGATATGGGGTGGGGGCGGCATCTGTTGTTGCTCTTCCCTCCGTCGTGCCGAACTTGTTTGGATATTGCCCTGTTGCTGACTAGCGTACGGCGTCCCATGCATTCTGCTTCTGTGATCCGGATAATTGGCTTGCTGTGCTACCGCGGTGTGTAGCAGATCGATCGCTCGCCGGGTTCCTTCTGCATGAGGCGAATCTCCTACAGGAATTTGGTTTAGTGCGAGCGTTGCTGCGTACACGTTGTCCATGGGATTATTGTAATGACCTGCTGGTGTGCGGAACCGTGATGGTGGTGGTGGTGGCAGGGTATTGCCGGTTGTCACCCCAGTCTGTGGCAAGGGTAACCCGGCTGGTATATTTGCCGGCTGTGTTCCTGTCGCCGGTTGCGGTGCGGTCCCTTGGTTCACCGGTGGGACTGGCTGACCTTGAGGTGTGATAAACAGCGCAGCCGGGTTAATAACTCCTCCCGCTGCTGGCAGCCTTGTCCGGTGCCTTTGATGTACTCTAGACGTTTCCTCCCGGAGCCGGGTTTCTAATGCATCCAGCTCGCGCTGCCATGCAGCCATCCCCTGTCTATCTGCTTCCACTTGCCTTCTTTGCTGTTCCAACGCACGACGAGCCACATCCAGATCTCTGACACGCTCTGCGGCGTTTTCTGGGGTGATAACTGTGGCGAGGACTGTAGGATCCAAAATCAAATTATTATCGAACAGGGCCAGGTGACGTGGATTCGAGGGACCCGCCCCTGGTGTCCGGTTTGCTTGAAACCCGAACATGTTGGCGTGTTGCTCCTCATCTGCTGCGCGACTGGTGACCGATGCCGATTCTCCATCAACCCGGACCAAGACCGGATTGACCGTACCTTGCTGTTGGGCCACTGCCTGAGCCGCCCCGACTGGTGCCGCGGCTGCGTTTTCTTGGCTGAGATTGACCGCGGGAGCCGCGTAGACTGCAACTCGGCGCATGATATCCGGTGTAAATTCATGCTGTTCTTCCTCGCCGTTCTCCTCCTTGTACCGGTCCTCCAGCAAGTCCCTGATAGATTCAGTATCATCTTTTCCATCGCTCGGGTCGCGCGGGGTCCACGCCGGCTCCTCCGACTGCTCCCACTGTTCAATAGGCTCCTTTGCCTGGTAGGTTGTTCCGACTGACTCTTCTCTATCTGGTTGGGCATACGCAGCCTCCCCTGATACAGGATCAGATTCAAAATTGTCAGGAACCGAGCCAGAGGTACATACCATCCCGATGAAGACGTTGACTCGGCCGATTGTCACGACCGATCCGGATTCGAGGCGATCCGACTCCGGCCCCCAGCCGGAATCGTCCACCATCTTCTTTCCTTCGTGGTCGTCGTAGATCTCACCGACGACGAGGTTCTCCATGCTTTTCCGAGCTTCTCCCGTGATGTAAACACCTTTGGACGCAGGCCCCACGATGGGCGCCAACTGTCGTGGGATAATCACGGCGGATGTTACCAGGGGTAACTGATCTATGGGCAAGTCGACACTGGCGTTTGGGAGAGGGTTTAGCTCAAGGGAAAACATGGTGCAATTCGATCTGATAGCCGGCAATCGAAGTCGCCGGATCTCTATTCTCGATATGATAACTCGATTAGGGTTTACACTGGATATTCGATATCACACGATATTGCTAGGGTTCTTAGATCTATATCTAAAACTATACCTGGGGGTCGGTTTATAAAGCACCCGTACCCCCTAGCTTATTCGGCAAGGCACATCTCGAATCCTACCCGGACACGTCGCACTAACCACAGCTTTCCTTTACAGCAACCCATAATCCGGGTCATTGGGCCCACAGGCTTGGGCCTCCACAAGCTTCTTTATCCTTAGCCGAATCCCGCACATCGTCCTTTGGGCCGGGTTATTCATCGGAGCTTGGCATACCGGGTTAGCATCCCCCTGTCAGGAGGTGTCCGAGATCTCTCACGCCTGTGAGGTACATCATGTCTTCCAGCTTTTTCGGCTGGGTGCCTCGGAGGTGGCATTGCTTTGCCCTCATTCCGGTGTTTCTCTTCACGATCGTGGGGTTTAAGTCCACCTTTCGGGAGATGGGATCCGGTTCTAGACGCGTCATCCCTATTGTCGGGATTTTTCTTGTCTTTTCTCGGATCCGCTTTGTTATTCTTTGAATTGTTTGAATCTCCAGGTTCTTCCGGTCCAGGTGCCCCAGCGGCGCAAGTAGCTGTTTTGCATAGGGCGGAGTCGTCATGCAACTTCCCTGATCCCTCTTGGCCCCGCTGTTGTTGTTGCAATGCTTTTCCTAGGAAAGCATACACCCCTTGGAGTTTTTCACCGTTGGAATACATGTCATTGTTGAGGATGGCGAACGCTGCTTCCGCGTTTTCTGCTGCGGTTTTGTATATTGGTTCACCTCTGGCATCCTTGCCGTTTACTTGCTTTTGCCAAGATGGGTTATGAAACCGTTCCTTTGGCGGCAGTACTTCCGGTCTTATGATTCCGGGTAACCTTGTAGGTTTTATGGCAGATCTATTCTTTTTCTCGTACTCCTCGATTTCTTCCTTCATGAGCTTGATGTCATCCTGGGTTTTTTGCAGGTTTTCCTGAGATCTGAGTAGATGTTGCTGTTGCCTTTGGAAAGCTCGTCTCCTGGCTTCTAGCTTCTCAGGGGGTTCGTTTAGTCCCACTGGCGTTTGTAACAGATCCTGTTCTTCTTTTTCTGTCATTGGCAGAACAAGGATTTCCTTGGTTTTCTTCTCCGCGGGCTTTATTCCGCTTGCATCTCCTACTTCCGGGCTTTCATCAGCTGGATCAGCCAATTTTTTTCTTCCGGAGTTTGTACTGGAGCTTTTTAGCGGCCTTGTGCTTTTTCTTGGAAGAGGGAGGCTTTTTGGCAGGTTCATCATGTGTCAATTCCTTGACGTTGGGAAATATCGGAGAAGTTTATCCATCTTCTCTCTCTTCCTCTGGCAGAGGATTTTTAGGGCTTTCCTCACTGCCGTCATCCGTGTTTTCAGCCGGTTTTGCCATTAGTACTTCATGGAATCCCTCTTGAAGAGATTTTACCTTTCTTTCGAAGGTGTCCTCATATTTATCTTCGGAATCTAAATCGTCCGATCCGGTTTCTGACTCTAATCTCGCCTCGATGGTGGCTAGAACAGAGTCAGCTTCCGAGTTCATCGCCACATTGACGGATGTCGGATCTTCCACCTGGGTAGTGGGTGTGCTGTTTTCTGCCTCCTGCACGGGGTTTCCGTCATCCGTGTTTTCGGCGATGTCGGATTGCACCATACCGATAAAGTGTGTATCACTTTCGTGTCGGCGATATGAGAAAAATCCGGTATCATAGTCATCTTCGACTGGGTATAGGGCGGGTGGGAAAAATTTGCTTCCACCGCAAAACCCCATGGCCTCTGCAGTTAGTCCGATAAAGATATTTGCCGATCCGATCAGCAACACGCAGGCACTTACCAGATGATGTTGCGCCGGTATGTAAGATCCATTGTCGAGGAAGCGTCCGACGTCATCGTCGAACTCCAGGCTTCCGACAGTTATCGAACTGCCGATTCCGCCGAGTATCCCATATCGGAACTTAACGCCTGACGTCGTGGGCCCCACAGTGGGCGCCAACTGTCGAGACATCGTAGTAGTTTTCACAGACGGGGGTGCCATGAGACTACGGGTAGAGACGTGGGGAGACGTGGTTGCGCTAATGACAAAAACACAGGGTTTACCCAGGTTCGGTACGTCGTAGTAATACGACATTTCTACTCCTGCAATCTCACTAATCAGGACTAAAGCCTGTGTATACAAGTACAACGTGGGGTTCTGTTTACCTATTTGCTGAGGATCAACTTCTCGACGAGTTAGCCTATAGCTTCTTGTCTATCTATCATATCTCCCGTCCGGCTTTATATAATAGCCGAGTTAGGGCATACAGAGTAAGAAACCTAGAAGACTACGGTAACTTGGAAAGTAAGGAATCCGCCTTCTACTCTAAGCCAGATCACGTGGGTCGTGATCCGGGTTCTTCTAGAATCCGTCTTCTGCGCGTCAGCTTACTGGGCCGCGCAATGGACCGTAGCCCACTACCACTTGGGCCACCCTGGTAATCCGGTACTTTGACTACCATCTGATATACCCCTAATCGGTATATATCCGAAAGATAGCACATGTAGTGCCCTCTCCACCGACCACATGCCCGAAATCGTGACATCCTCCTCCACCGCACTCGCCTCCTCCTCATCCTCGGCGTGGCTAAGTCTAACTTACTGAAGTGGAGGATGATTATTTGTGTCTTTCGAAGCAAGTACATTCTGCTGCTGACACACGCACTACTGACACGATCTAGGAGGACAAAGTCGTCTGGCCTTAGATCTATATGTCCATCTTCAATGAGATCCTAGAAATCATCATGGGGCACGATCAAACTTTGTATGAGGCGTCGGAACTCATCACAAACCTGTTCCTTGACAACCAGATAACGGGCGTCGACTACGGGAGATAGACGCTTTGCCGTGTGCCCGTTGCACACGGAAAACGTCTTTACACATTGCGAAACCTTTGCCCTATTCCGCACACGGCAAAAATCACACGGCATTGAGGTGCACGAGATTATATTCCTTGCCGTGTGTTGTTTGTTGGATCGCACGGCGAAACCCCATGGTAGGGCCCACACAGGCTTGACGACGAGGTGACGGCGGCGACGGCTGTGGGGCTCACTGGCCAGTCTTTTCTGTGAGGCTGACCAGTGCATAATATGGGGCAAGCTATGCCCACAACTTGCACCATATGGTCCACCTTTGTCATGTGTGCACTTTTGACACACGGCAAATATAACAAGAAAAATGCCACATAGCACAGGTGCGCGTCACGTGGCGACACACGGCAAAGCAATTTTGTTCTCTTTGTCGTGTACTTGCACATGGCCAAGCCTTGATAAAATTTACTTTTTTTTTCAAACCCAAAGTTCAAATACAATGTATAATGAATCTATAATATCCAGAACAGTAATATATCAACAGATTCATCATAACATCCCAGAATTCTCACAAATCATCCATAATTAACCAAAATACACAAATTCGACCCATTCATCCATTATTACAACATTGTCATCCATTTCACATACAAGAGGATAATACAAAATAGTTCTCGAAGTCCCTGTGGTGCTGGTTGTGCATCTCCTCTTCTTAATGCATGGTTGAACTCTATTAAGCTGAATTGTTTGCAAAAATGATGTCTTAAGTAAATGAGAAAGACATGAATAAGTCTTTACCTAATCTATATCTATACCTCTATACCTAATAATAAAGCCATTAAGGTTTCTGTCGATACATCGTAGTAGAATTCATAGACGGGGGTGCCATGAGACTACTTATAGAGAAGTGGGGGACGTGATCGTATGATGAACAATGACACATGGTTTTACCCAGGTTCGGTACGACGCAGTAATGCGGCGTTCCTACTCCTGCAATCTCACTATTCAGGACTAACGCCGAGGAATACAGAGTACAATGTGAGGTTCTATTAGCTACTCGTCAAGGATCCACCTCTCGGCGAGTTAGCCTTTAGCTTCTTGTCTATCTATCTTATGTCCCGTCCGGCTTTATATAATAGCCGGGTTAGGGCATACAGAGAAGGAAACCTAGAAGACTATGGTATGTGCTAACTTGGAAAGTAAGGAATTCGCCTTCTACTCCAAGCCGTATCACGTGGGCCGTGATCCGGGTTCTTCTAGAATCCAGCTTCCGTGCATCATCTTAGTGGGTCGCCCAATGGACCGTAGCCCATTACCATTTAGGCCACCCTGGTAATCCGGCACTTAAGACCACCATCTGATATAACCCTAAATGGTATATATCCGACAGTAGCCCCCAAGAAGGATTAATACTCTGATTCGCCGTCTTTCGTCAAATGTGCATTCTTTCCGTGAAATACTGGCTCACTGTCTTGATTCTTCTTTTCCTCAAAGTGATGTCATAACGCAAAATCGGATTCCAGAAAATCCGGCTTATCTTCCACAAACCTTCGTGGAGAAGGAAATTCCTACGTTAGTGCTTTAATCATGCTGACGTAAGGGACGTTCGGGTTTCGAGAGGGAGACCCTGAAACGTATCTCTGGCAGATTCTCGCGGGAAACAAGAAGATAACAATAATAACCCATCGTTTCATTTTCGGCGAGTGACACGCGTTGATCATCCAACGGTCAAAAGAGCCGTTAGCACATATCGCGACGGGTTTCCGGCTATAAATAGCCGTCTCCATCCCCTCCGGCAAACCTTTCGCTCCCAGTTCTTCACGCCTCACTCAGCGCCCAAGCACCCTGCGAGCAGAGCAAGTTTTCAGAGAACGCACGAACCAGCGCCGTCCGCGACCTCGCCGGAGCACACGGATCCTCCATCGCGCCGCCAAAAGATGGCATATGCAAGCTCTTCTCCGGCCCGCTCCGTCGCGACGGAGATTGATGATATCATCAATACCATGGAATCCCCGTTGGATTCTCCTCTCCGCGCGACCGGGGACGAGTCGGATAGAACTGACGGCGGCCCAACTAGCGAGGAAACTCCTCTCGCCGCAACCAACCTTGCCGGGTCTTCCTCCGCACCTTCTCTGCCACTCGCGCCTGAGACAGCGGAGGAAAAGATAATCCTCGTCGGAGAGGAGCTCGCGGCCGCGTCGGCCGCTGCATCCGCCGCCGCCGGGACGGAAGAAGAAGCAGAAAATGCCGGCAACTGCAGCCCGAGCAGCATTCCTCCTTCCCTCCTTCCGACAATGGAGAAGGAAGGGCTGCTGCTTAAGGGCAAATAGCGGAGCCCGGAGGACGAGTCCGATCCACTGCCAAAGGACGGGGAACGCGTTTTCCTTACTTCTCATATCGCCAGAGGTATGGGAATTCCGCCATCCGCCTTTTTCCTTGAGGTTCTCGAACATTACGGTGTTCATCCTCACAATCTTCCCCCAAACTCCATTCTTTATCTAGCCGGCTTCCAGGCCCTTTTCGAGGGGTATTTGGGAATAGCCCCTAGGTACGACTTTTGGCAATATTGCTTCGGAGTGAAGCGGAACTCTACAGAGCGCGTTCTTCCCATCTGCGGGACCATTTCTTTCACTCTTCGGAGATTTAGGGAAGATTCGTGCCCAAAGATAAAGACATCAGAATCCGTCAAATTTTGGACGGGTTCTTTCTTTTATCATCACGACGTCCCGTTCCCCAAAAAAGACAATGGGGTTCCTCCATTCACCAATTTTGCTGCCGTACCTCGAGCCAGTTGGGCAGTCAAAGCGGTGCAAAGTTTGTCGGAGGACCTGATGAAGATAAAACGGCGTATCGCCAAACTTACCTCCTCACAACCTCCTATGACCGGAACAGATACAATTCTGTGCTGGTTCGGTCACCGTGTTCAACCTCTTGCCTTCTGCCCCCGACTTCTTTGCGAATACGAAGGGCCAGAAGATGAAATGAGAGGGATGGACAAAGCCTTTACTAAGAGGGATTTAAAGAAGCGAGTTAACAAATTGGTTGCTACTCGCGACCAATATGAGGAGAGTTTGGGAATGTATCACGAGGAAAACCCAGTTCCTATGGTACTCTTATTTTTCCCTGATTTGGTATCTCTCGGATTTTTATCTTTTCCAGATTTCTCTAACTTAGTCGGATCTTTTGCCTTTTCCATAGTTCGACGATCTCACGGAAGCAGATCTTGCATCCGACGCCGAACTTGACGAATTGCACGCCAGCTTTTATCACGGAGCAGGTGATAAATCTTGATGGAGTTCCCATCGCCACATCCAGGTATTTTTCTGGGGTTTTTAATCTCTCATTCCATTCTGGTTCTTCGAGGTATTTACTTCTCGGATTTTTCCTTCATCCTTTCCCTTTTTCAGCCTTGCACCAGTTCCTTTGAAATCAAAGAAACTGAAAAAACATAAAGCTACCGCTTGCAAGGGAATGCCGTCTTCAGCTGCAGCTTCTCCCACTCCGGTAACTCTCGGTGGGGAAGATAAGACCGCAAACCCGGAGGAACAACTCCGGCCAACCAGCCATCCTATTGCATCCGGATGCGAGGG
Source organism: Alopecurus myosuroides (assembly GCA_028641055.1). Taxonomy (NCBI): domain Eukaryota; kingdom Viridiplantae; phylum Streptophyta; class Magnoliopsida; order Poales; family Poaceae; genus Alopecurus; species Alopecurus myosuroides. The sequence continues at coordinate 15,827,287 of CM054058.1, forward strand.
AAAGGGCGGAACCGGAGATGGGCGGTCCTTCTCGGATTTCTGACGAAGAAGAGCCCATCCCTACTTTGGACAAATAATTCAAGGTAAATGAATAACCTTTCGATCATCTCGGATACATTCGTCCGGCAGCTAAGAAGTTCTTCGCTCCTGCTCCTCTGATCCGTCCTTGCCCACTAGGCGGACTAATTGTCCGAAATAACTTCGTATTATCGCCTCGTCAGGTCATTCAAGACGGCCTGCACCACGTTGGAATTATTTTTGCTGAATACGCAAATGAATTCAACGATAACTTATCAGGTTTACAGCGGATGAGCCACGTAATATCTCTAGCCCCCAAGCAATAAGTAAAATGCATGCTTTTAACTTAATGCTTTTATCATTATCATGCTTGTTGCTAACTTAAGCATTCTTTTTTATTTCCGTGTTTCAGCAAACCGCTGAAAGCATAAATCTGGAAGTTTTTGGCAAACTTAGCGTCAAGAACAAGGAGGTTAGAAACCTTCTTTCCATTCTTGACGTTAAGGAAGCAGAGCTGGCATCATCTCAGCACCAGCTGGAGGAAACAACAGGTAATTTATTTCTCTGAGGTTTCTTTTCAATGTTTTTTTCTAAGCATTTTTTCGAGTTTTCTAACTCGGGATTTTTTTTCTTGCTTTTCAGCTGCTTTGGCGAAAGCCAAGCAAGTTGCTGAAGATGCCAGCAACGCCGAGAACCTCCGCCGTGAGAACCTTGACCTTCATATGGAACTTATGAGGGTTCAGAAAGAACTGGAGGCCAGCCAGTTGGCTGTTGGCATTGCTCAATCCAATGCCTCCAACCAAGCTGAGAAGGACAAAGCAACCATCCGAGATCTGGAGAATGCTTTGACCCTTCGCCTTGAGGAAGACTCCGAGATGGATAAGATCCTCGGTAAGTTTTGTCCTATTTACCGGATTTTTGATGTTTTTATACTCTTTCTCTGCTTTTTTGATAACCTCTTGGTTGTTTGTCTAAAAAAACAGGAGACGGCCCAGCTCTTACTCAGACTGAAAAAATCCGAGCTTTCGGGAAGGTCTTCACCACGCTCAAGGCTGCGGGGATGGAGCTGATCAACAAATTCCTTCCCGCAAGGACGGGGGAGTTCTCGGAAGTTCAAAAACTTCCGGAGGCTATCTTGGAGGTGGCGGAGTCCAAGGAATCCACCTTGCGCTCCGCGGCACGGGGTGGTGCATGCATGGATCTAGGGCTCATGTGTATGCATTACCCCACTGCCAAATCTTGGCGTGTGGCGTCTGGCATCCCGCAAGAGTATACGGAAGCCCAACGGACCAACGTCTTTGACCAGATCAAAGGTCACGCAACCAAGATTGCTTCCATGGTCAACATCCCCATCGTCTTACCGGAGGAGGCGATCCCGGACACTCCATAAGAATCTTCCAGCGAAGAAGACTCGGATGCTTGAAGGAGAACTCCGAGTCCTGGGAAGATAGAAAATAGGAGCATTGCCGAACTTATGTTGCAAACATTATTGTAATGCTTCTATTCTTTTGAATGAACAAGTACTCCGTCTTTTGCAGTGTATAACTATTTTGCAAGTTTTTTCGGGTTATTATCCCTTTATCTTCTAAATTCTATGGTTTATATGCTTTAACTGTCCTTAGTGCTTTAAATGGCTCGATAGCGTTTTAATCTTCACGCCGAGTGACTGGGAATGACCAATCAGTCTAAAACTCGGAAACATGGATCATGCTAAAGGCATTTTTGCTTACTAGCTCCGGTGACCCGGCATACAAACAATCAGATAATATTTAGAGAAACGCTAAGGGATTTTTTGTATGAAACTCAGGCACGCAGGCACAATCTGGGTTTCCTTAAGCCCTTTTTGAGGCTGAAAATCATTTAGGCTTTTAACACCGAGCACGCAGGCACAATTCGGGTTAACATTGATTATTTTGAAAGATCATTGGGAAATAGATAAGGCGGAAGATATTCTTTATACTATAATAAACATGTAAAAACATAGAAGTGTGGATTCCGACAACTTTATTTCATGATCTCAAAGATGTTTACATAGAAATTGAACTATGTATAGAAGGGACGTAACTGCTGGATACTCCAGGGCCTCTTTGTCTCTCCTAGTTCGTCATCTATCTTTCTCTTTCTTTTGCGATTCGGCTTTTCGGGATGATCTTCCGTGTCTCAAAGTTCTACAAGATAGTATGATCCATTTTTCATAGCTTTGCTGATGATGAATGGTCCTTCCCATACTTGGGCCAATTTGTGCTTTCTTTGATGTACCAATCTTAACACTAGGTCACCTTCTTTCAAAGAATGATACCTGATTTTCCGACTATGATAACGTCGTAAACCTTGCTGATAAATGGAGGATCTTTGAAGCACAAGCTCTCGTTCCTCTTCTAAGAGATGGACGACATCCTGTCGTGCGTTTTTGGCATATGAGTCGTTGAAATCCTGCACTCTTGGGCTGTCATGGATCATATCCGTTGGAAGAATTGCTTCCGCACCATAAACTAGGAAAAACGGGGTTTGCCCTGTTGACCTATTTGGCGTCGTTCGAATGCTCCAAACCACAGAGTATAACTCTTCCACCCATGCTCGAGTTGCTCTATGAAGAGGATATTCGAGTCTTGGGCGTATTCATTGCAGGATTGAGCTATTCATTCTTTCAACCTGTCCATTAGATTGCGGGTGTGCCACAGATGCGAGATCTAGGCCAATTCCCGTTTGTCGGCAATATTTTGCCAACTCTTCAATAGAGAAATTTGTCCCGTTGTTAGTTATTATGTTATGTGGAACTCCTTATCTCATGACTACGTCAATAATGAAATTTCTGGCAGTTACACCGTCAAGTTTTTTGATGGGTTTAGCCTCCACCCACTTGGTATATTTATCCACTACAACGATTAGATGTGTAAGTCCGCCTCTTGCAGTTTTGAATGGTCCCATCATATCTAGCCCCCAGACCGCAAACGTCCATGTAATGGGGATAGTTTTGAGTGCTTGGGCTGGCATATTTGTCTGCTTGGCGTAATACTGACAACCAGCACATCTGTTCACTATGTGCTCGGCATCTGTCTTGGCTGTTAGCCAGAAAAATCCTGCCCGGAATGCTTTTTTGACTATGCTTTTAGATTGAGCATGATGTCCGCAATCTCTTGCATGGATTTCTTGCAGGATTTCTTGTCCTTCTTCTGGCGAAATACATCGCAGAAAAATTCCGGTAGTACTGCGTTTATACAGGAAACCATTGATTACCGTGTATCCTTCGCATCGACGCTGTATCTGTGTCTGCAAGACTTCGTCTGCTCCATCCGGGTACTTCTGATCAACTAAGAAGTTTAAATATGAGATTGTCCATTCCGGGTTAACGAGCATGAATTCAATTGACTCAGAAACCAGATGATAGTATAGATCTCCACCTCTTATCGACGGTTCGTACAAATGTTGGACAAACACACCCGGTGGTAGGATTTTTAACCTTTTTGATCCCATGCGGGGTAATGCATCCGCGTTACAATTTTCCTCGCTTTTTACATGAAGCACTTCAAATCCAAGGAAACAGATTGCAAACTCGTCCACCGTTCTCCGATATTCGGCCATGATGGGACTTTTAGTGTCCCAAGTTTGGTTGAGTTGGTGTTGTACGAAATATGAGTCGCCATAGCATAAGTACGTTTGACACCTATTTCCTTTGCAATGTGCAATCCATGAGGCAGAGCTTCGTATTCTGCCACATTATTACTGGCATTAAAGTGAATTTGTAGTACATACTCCATTGTGTCTCCTTTAGGGGATTGTAGTACATACTCCATTGTGTCTCCTTTCTAAGAAAAGCAGCATTACAACTTCTGAACATAAAGTAACTTCATTAATGCTGTAAAAACAACTTTGATGTCATAATTTCAACATACAGAACCAATCACTGTCAGACTTTCATGTTGTGGTTTGTCACATGAATGCTTTAGTTGGTTATAAATCATGTGGAGTAAACCATATTCAAGTTGGAGAAGCTTACAATGGCATACTCATAACTACAAACTGCTTGACCTGTGAATGAAATGCCATGCATTCACAGGTTGGTTGGACTGCAGGGCCATGAGACACTCACGCTACTGATTTTGTTTAACATGATCTAAGATGGAACACCTATAAGTTGATTAACTTGATTATTTGATTAGATAATCTCCAACACTACATGCTGAAACTTGACAGTTTAACTTGACAGGTTGAAAAGATCTAGAGTCTAGGTTCAGAACTGCTTCAGACACACTATCTGTTTAGAAGAAAGCACTAGCAGCTCCAGTAGCAGTAGCACACTTTCTAAACTTTCCAAATAGAAGTTCCACTAGCAGTAGAAGTTCCAGTAGTAGTAGCAGTACTACTACTGAAGTGGAGGATGATGATTTGTGTCTTTCGAGGCAAGTACATTCTGCTGCTGACACACGCACTACTGACATGATCTGGGAGGACAAAGTCGTCTGGCCTTAGATCTAAATGTCCATCTTCAATGATATCCTTGAAATCATCATGGGGCACGATCAAACTTTGTATGAGGCGTCAGAACTCATCACAAACCTGATCCTTGACAACCAGATAACGGGCGTCGACTACAGGAGATAGACGCATTGCCGTGTGCCCGTTGCACACGGAAAACGTCTTTACACATTGCGAAACCTTTGCCCTATTCCGCACACGGCAAAAATCACACGGCATTGAGATGCACGAGATTATATTCCTTGCCGTGTGCTGTTTGTTGGATCGCACGGCGAAACCCCATGGTGGGGCCCACACAGGCTTGACGACGAGGTGACGGCAGCGACGGCTGTGGGGCTCACTGGCCAGTCTTTTCTGTGAGGCTGACCAGTGCATAATATGGGGCAAGCTATGCCCACAGCTTGCACCATATGGTCCACCTTTGTCATGTGTCCACTTTTGACACACGTCAAATACAACAAGAAAAATGCCACATAGCACAGGTGTGCGTCACGTGGCGACACACGGCAAAACAATTTTGTTCTGTTTGTCGTGTATTTGCACATGGCAAAGCCTTGACAAAATTTACTTTTTTTTTCAAACCCAAAAGTTCAAATACAATGTATAATGAATCTATAATATCCAGAACAGTAATATATCAACAGATTCATCATAACATCCCATAATTCTCACAAATCATCCATAATTCACCAAAATACACAAATTTGATCCATTCATCCATTATTACAACATTGTCATCCATTTAACATACAAGAGGATAATACAAAATAGTTCTCGAAGTCCCTGTGGTGCTGGTTGTGCATCTCCTCTTCTTAATGCATGGTTGAACTCTATTAAGATGAATTGTTTGCAAAAATGATGTCTTAAGTAAATGAGAAAGACATGAATAAGTCTTTACCTAATCTATATCTATACCTCTATACCTAATAATAAAGGCATTAAGGTTTCTGTCGATACATCGTAGTAGAATTCATAGACGGGGGTGCCATGAGACTAGGGGACGTGATCGTACGATGAACAATGACACAGGGTTTTACCCAGGTTCGGTACGACGCAGTAATGCGGCGTTCCTCCTCCTGCAATCTCACTATTCAGGACTAAATCCTGGGAATACAGAGTACAATGTGAGGTTCTATTAGCTACTCGTCAAGGATCCACCTCTCGGCGAGTTAGCCTTTAGCTTCTTGTCTATCTATCTTATCTCTCGTCCGGCTTTATATAATAGCCGGGTTAGGGCATACAGAAAAGGAAACCTAGAAGACTACGGTATGTGCTAACTTGGAAAGTAAGGAATCCGCCTTCTACTCCAAGCGGTATCACGTGGGCCGTGATCCGGGTTCTTCTAGAATCCGGCTTTCGTGTATCAGCTTACTGGGTCGCCCAATGGACCGTAGCCCATTACCATTTAGGCCACCCTGGTAATCCGGCACTTTAGACCACCATCTAATATAACCCTAATTGGTATATATCCGACAGTAGCCCCCAAGAAGGATTAATACTCTGATTCGCTGTCTTTCGTCAAATGTGCATTCTTTCTGTGAAATACTGGCTCACTGTCTTGATTCATCTTTTCCTCAAAGTGATGTCATAACTCATAACGCAAAACTAGGATTCTAGAAAATCCGGCTTTTCTTCCACAAACCTTCGTGGAGAAGGAACTTCCTACGTCAACGCTTTAATCATGCTGACGTAAGGGACGTTTGGGTTTCGAGCGGGAAACCCTGAAACGTATCTCTAGCAGATTCTCACGGGAAACGAGGAGATAGAAATAATCACCCATCGTTTCATTTCCCGGAATTTTCGGCGAGTGACACGTGTTGATCATCCAACGGTGAAAAGAGCCGTTAGCACGTATCGCGACGGGTTTCCGGCTATAAATAGCCGTCTCCATCCCCTTCGGCAAACCTTCCGCTCCCAGTTCTTCACGCCTCACTCAGCGCCCAAGCACACTGCGAGCAGAGCAAGTTTTCAGCGAACGCACGAACCAGCGCCGTCCGCGAGCTCGCCGGAGCACACGGATCCTCCATCGCGCCGCCAAAAGATGGCATCTCCAAGCTCTTCTCCGGCCCGCTCCGTCGCGACGGAGATTGATGATATCATCAATACCATGGATCCCCCGGTGGATTGTCCTCTCCACGCGACCCGCGACGAGCCGGAGAGAACTGACGGCGGCCCAACTAGCGAGGAAACTCCTCTCGCCGCCACCAACCTTGCCGGGTCTTCTTCCGCACCGTGTCCGCCACTAGCGCCCGAGACAGCGGAGGAAAAGATAGTCCTCATCGGAGAAGAGCTCGCGGCCGCGTCGGCCGCTGCATCTGCCGCCGCCGGGGCGGAAGAAGAAGCAGAAAATGCCGGCAACTGGAGCCCGAGCAGCATTCCTCCTTCCCACCTTCCGACAATGGAGAAGGAAGGGTTGCTGCTTAAGGACAAATGGCGGAGCCCGGAGGACGAGTCCGAGCCACTCCCAAAGGATGGGGAACGCGTTCTCCTTACTTCTCATATCGCCAGAGGTATGGGAATTCCGCCATCCGCCTTATTCCTTGAGGTTCTCGAACATTACGGTGTTCAGCCTCACAATCTTCCCCCAAACTCCATTCTTTATCTAGCCGGCTTCCAGGCCCTTTTCGAGGGGTATTTGGGAATAGCCCCTAGGTTAGACTTTTGGCAATATTGCTTCCGAGTGAAGCGGAACCCTACAGAGGGTGTTCTTCCCATCTGCGGGACCATTTCTTTCACTCTTCGGAGATTTAGGTAAGATTGGTACCCAAACATAAAGACATCAGAATCCGTCAAATTTTGGACGGGTTTTTTCTTTTATCATCACGACGTCCCCTTCCCCAAAAAAGACAACGGGGTTCCTCCATTCACCAATTTTGCTGCCGTACCTCGAGACAGTTGGGCAGTCGAAGCGGTGCAAAGTTTGCCGGAGGACCTGATGAAGATAAAACGGCGTATCGCCAAACTTACCTCCTCACAACCTCCTGTGACCGGAACATATACAATTCTGTGCTGGTTTGGTCACCGTGTTCAACCTCTTTCCTTCCGCCCCCGACTTCTTTGCGAATACGAAGGGCCAGAAGATGAAATGAGAGGGACGGATAAAGCCTTTACTAAGAGGGATTTCAAGAAGCGAGTTAACAAATTGGTTGCTACTCGCGACCAATATGAGGAGAGTTTGGTAATGTATCACGAGGAAAACCCAGTTCCTAAGGTACTCTTATTTTTCCCTGATTTGGTATTCTCTCGGATTTTTATCTTTTCCATATTTCTCTAACTTAGTCGGATCTTTTGCCTTTTCCATAGTTCGACGATCTCACGGAAGCAGATCTTGCATCCGACGCCGAACTTGACGAATTGCACGCCAGCTTTTATCACGGAGGAGGTGATAAATCTTGATGGAGTTCCCATCGCCACATCCAAGTATTTTTGTGGGGTTTTTAATCTCTCATTCCATTCTGGTTTTTGAGGTATTTACTTCTCGGATTTTTCCTTCATCCTTTCCCTTTTTCAGCCTTGCACTAGTTCCTTTGAAATCAAAGAAACTGAAAAAACATAAAGCTACCGCTTGCAAGGGAATGCCGTCTTCAGTTGCAGCTTCTCCCACTCCGGTAACTCTCGGTGGGGAAGATAAGACCGCAAACCCGGAGGAACAACTCCGGCCAACCAGCCATCCTATTGCATCTAACGCGGGTGCGAGGGAAAGGGCGGAACCGGAGATGGGCGGTCCTTCTCGTACTTCTGACGAAGAAGAGCCCATCCCTACTTTTGACAAATAATTCAAGGTAAATGAATAACCTTTCGATCATCTCGGATACATTCGTCCGACAGCTAAGAAGTTCTTTGCTCCTGCTCCTCTGATCCGTCCTTGGCCACAAGGCGGACTAATTGTCTGAAATAACTTCGTATTATCGCCTCGTCAGGTCATGCAAGACGGCCTGCACCACGTTGGAATTATTTTTGCTGAGTACGCAAAAGAATTCAACGATAACTTATCAGGTTTACAGCGGATGAGCCAGATAATATCTCTAGCCCCCAAGCAATAATTAAAATGCATGCTTTTAACTTAATGTTTTTATCATTATCATGCTTGTTGCTAACTTAAGCATTCTTTTTCATTTTCGTGTTTGAGCAAACCGCTGAAAGCATAAACCTGGAAGTTTCTGGCAAACTTAGCGTCAAGAACAAGGAGGTTAGAAACCTTCTTTCCATTCTTGACGTTAAGGAAGCAGAGCTGGCATCATCTCAGCACCAGCTGGAGGAAACAACAGGTATTTTATTTCTCCGAGGTTTATTTTCAATGTTTTTTTCTAAGTATTTCTCCGAGTTTTCTAACTCGGGATTTTTTTCTTGCTTTTCAGCTGCTTTGGCGAAAGCCAAGCAAGTTGCTGAAGATGCCGGCAACGCCGAGAACCTCCGCCGTGAGAACCTGGACCTTCATATGGAACTTATGAGGGTTTAGAAAGAACTGGAGGCCAGCCAGTTGGCTGTTGGCATTGCTCAATCCAATGCCTCCAACCAAGCTGAGAAGAACAAAGCAACCATCCGAGATCTGGAGAATGCTTTGACCCTTCGTCTGGAGGAAGGATCCGAGATGGATAAGATCCTCGGTAAGTTTTTTCCTATTTACCAGATTTTTTGATGTTTTTATACTCTTTCTCTGCTTTTTCGATAACCTCTTGGTTGTTTGTCTAAAAAAACAGGATACGACCCAGCTCTTACTCAGACTGAAAAAATCCGAGCTTTCGGGAAGGTCTTTACCACGCTCAAGGCTGCGGGGATGGAGCTGATCAACAAATTCCTTCCCGCAAGGACGGGGGAGTTCTCGGAAGTTGAAAAACTTCTGGAGGCTATCTTGGAGGTGGCAGAGTCCAAGGAATCCACCTTGCGCTCCGCGGCACGGGGTGGTGCACGCATGGCTCTAGGGCTCATGTGTATGCATTACCCCACTGCCAAATCTTGGCGTGTGGCGTCTGGCATCCCGCAAGAGTATAAGGAAGCCCAGCGGACCAACATCTTTGACCAGATCAAAGGCCCCGTTGTCAGTTATTATGCTATGTGGAACGCCTTATCTCATGACTACGTCAATAATGAAATTTCTGGCAGTTACACCGTCAAGTTTTTTTATGGGTTTAGCCTCCACCCACTTGGTATATTTATCCACTACAACGATTAGATGTGTAAGTTCGCCTCTTGCAGTTTTGAATGGTCCCATCATATCTAGCCCCCAGACCGCAAACGGCCATGTAATGGGGATAGTTTTGAGTGTTTGGGCTGGCATATTTGTCTACTTGGCGTAATACTGACATCCAGCACATGTGTTCACTATGTGCTCGACATCTGTCTTGGCTGTTAGCCAGAAAAACCCTGCCCGGAATGGTTTTTTGACTATACTTTTAGATTGAGCATGACGTCCGCAATCTCCGGCATGGATTTCTTGCAGGATTTTTCGTCCTTCTTCTGGCGAAATACATCGCAGAAAAATTCTGGTAGTACTGCGTTTACCGTGTATCCTTTGCATCGACGCTGTATCTGTCTCTGCAAGATTTCGTCTGGTCCATCCGGGTACTTCTGATCAACTAAGAAGTTTAAATATGAGATTGTCCATTCCGGGTTAACGAGCATGACTTCAATTGACTCAGAAACCAGAGGATAGTCTACATCTCCACCTCTTATCCACGGTTCGTACAAATGTTGGACAAACACACCTGGTGGTAGGATTTTTAACCTTTTTGATCCCATGCGGGCTAATGCATCCGCGTTACAATTTTCCTCCCTTTTTACATGAAGCACTTCAAATCCAAGGAAACAGATTGCAAACTCGTCCACCGTTCTCCGATATTCGGCCATGATGGGACTTTTAGCGTCCCAAGTTTGGTTGAGTTGGTGTTGTACCAAATCTGAGTCGCCATAACATAAGTACGTTTGACACCTATTTCCTTTGCAATGTGCAAGCCATGAAGCAGAGCTTCGTATTCTGCCACATTATTACTGGCATTAAAGTGAATTTGTAGTACATACTCCATTGTGTCTCCTTTAGGGGATTTTAGGACTACACCAGCTCCCGCGCCTTCTTTCATCTTAGATCCGTCAAAGTGCATGATCCAGTATTCTGACTCCGGCATTGGTTTTTTTTCCATTGCTTCTGTCCAATCAGCGACAAAATCTGCCAAAACTTGGGATTTTATTGTCGTCCTGGGTTGGTACTTAATGTCGAATGCTGCTAGATCGATGCCCCATTTGGCTACTCGGCCAATTGCCTCCGCTTTGTTTATTATATCCCCTAGTGGTCCTTTACATACCACTGTTATGGAATGTCCTTGGAAGTAATGACGAAGTTTCCGAGATGCGAAAAATACGCAACATGTCTGTGGTAGGTCCTTTACAAAAAAACCCATTTCTGACACTCCGAAAATGGAAATGGTTATTTTTCCCAGTTAAATAAAACTTCCTTCGTAAACATTGTCTGTGCTTCCAAGATACATGTTTGTATGCAATATGGGCTCATTATAACAAAATATATGCCATGTATTTGGCCATAACACCCGTCATTTCAGCTGAAACCCTAGAATGTTAGGAGGAGATAACAAGTTTTTGTGAGAACTTTTTCAACAGAACTGTCGTATTCCAAGTTTTTTTTTGGATACTAGGACATATGTAATGACACCACGCGAAGGTCCCACGTATTTAGTGTGTTTTTTGACTTTTCTGGAATTTTCTCAGCCCGTTTTACGAGAAAGTCAAGACGGAGGGCATGACCGTTCGTATCTAGGGGTTGTATAATCAGCAACTCACTATGGATCTCTATTGAAATAGGTGGTTGAGTACCTAAAAATTATTTTTTTGCCAAAATTCATGAGCAAATTATGAGGCACCTGTAGTTCAAATTTGTCCCGTTTCGAGCTGAATCGGCATAGACTTGTGATTTTAAAAAGAGCTGCATGGAAATCTTTTCTTAGACAACAAATTGTTTATTTGTGCATATCACATGTCCTAGCATGTTTAAAAAATTAAGCCCCCAAGTTTGGCAACATGTCTATGGTAGGTCCTTCACAAAAAACCCATTTCTAACACTCCGAAAATGGAAAATGGTTTTCTTATTCAGTTAAATTGTTTTTCTTCGTCAACATTGTCCTTGCTTCCAAGATGCATGTTTGTGTCCAATATGGGCTCATTATAACAAACTATGCCATGTATTTGGCAATAACACCCGTCATTTCGACCGAAACGCTAGAATGTTACGAGGAGATAACAAGTTTTTGTGAACACTTTTTCAACAGAATTGTCGTTTTCCAATTTTATTATTTTTGGTGGATACTAGGACATATGTAATGACACCACGCAAAGGTCTCGCGTTATTTAAGGTTTTTTTAAAATTTTCTAGAATTTTCTCAGCCCGTTTTACGAGAAAGTCAAGACGAAGTGCATGACCGTTCGTACCTAGGAGTTGTATATTCAGCAACTCACTATGGATCTCTATTGAAATAGGTGGTTGAGTACCTAAAAATTATTTTTTGCCAAAATTCATGAGCAAATTACGAGGCACCTGTAGTTCAAATTTGTCCCGTTTCCAGCTGAATCGGCATAAACTTGTGATTTTCGAAAGAGGTGCATGGAAATCTTTTCTTAGACAACAAATTGTTTATTTATGCGTATCACATTTCCTAGCACATTTAAAAAATTAAGCCCCTACATTTTTGCAACATGTATGTGGTAGGTCCTTCACAAAAACATCCATTTCTGACACTTCGAAAACGGAAAATGGTTTTTGTATTAAGTTAGATTTTTTTTCCTTCGTCAACATTGTCCGTGCTTCCAAGATGCATGTTTGTGTGCAATATGGGTCATAACACCCGCCATTTCCTCTTATTGGGCCATAACTCCATGTATCTTCATTATCTAACAAGATGGTTGGGTCAGCTTTCACTGTGAAGGGCGGAACTTCAACAAACTTATTATAATCTTTTGATATGTCTGTCTTGTCCTCGATTCCCATGATGTTTCTTTTCCCTGAAAGATGTATGTAACGCTTCGTCTCATCATGTTATGTATTTGTTTGCTTATTTTTTCTTTTTTCGGTCTGGAGGACATGTCCTTAACATAGAAGACCTGAGCCACATCATTGGCTAGGACGAATGGTTCGTCATTGTAACAAATATTGTTATGATCCACTATTTTCATTCCTTACAACGGGTCTACCTTTACCCCTTCTCCATTCAGGTTGACCCATTTGCACTTGAACAAAGGGACCTTAAAAGAAGGTCCATAGTCAAGTTCTCATATCTCCTCTATGTAACCATAGTATGTGTCATTTTTTCAATTCTCGTTTGTTGTATCAAAGCGGACACCACTGTTTTCGTTGGTGCTCTTCTTATCTTGGGCGATCGTGTAAAATGTATTCCCATTTATGTCGTACCCTTGAAAGTTCCTAATAGTCGAAGATGGTGACCCGGCCAACATGTACAACTGATCTTCAACAGTGGTGTCATTTATAAGATGTGTTTGCAACCAGCTTCCGAAAGTCTCCATGTGTTTTTATTAATCCATGAGTCATCCTTCCCCGGCTTTGTGGAGCATACAATATTCTTGTGTTCCTAGAGATACAGAGCCACGAAGGTGGAATTTTGTAGAACTGTGTAGTGTGCTTTAGTGAAAGAATGCCTGTCCGTGGGTATCATTGTTTTCTTGCCCAACGTTCTTTTTCCCCTTAGTCTCCCCTCATGCGGTGATTCAGGAACACCAATCGTCTTAAGGATAGGAATAAAGTCAACACAAAATCCAGTGACCTCCTCAGTTCCATAGCCCTTCAAGATGCATTCTTCTGGCCTAGCATGTTTATGAAAATATTTGTTCAAGACTCCCATGAACCTCTCAAAGGGGAACATATTGTGTAGAAATACCGGACCGAGAATATGAATCTCTTCAGATAGGTGAACGAGGAGATGAGTCATCATGTTGAAGAAGGATGGTGGGAACACCAACTCAAAACTAACAAGACACTGGACCACATCCCTCTGTAATCTTGCCAGACTTTCTTGATCGATTACCTTATGAGATATTGCATTGATGAATGCACATAGCTTTACAAAGGATACTCGAACATTTTTCGGTAGAAGCCCCCTCAATGCAATCAGAAGCAACTGGGTCATAATCACGTGGCAGTCATGTGACTTCAGGTTTTGGAATTTTTTCTCTGCCATGTTTAGTATCCCCTTTATATTCGACGAGAAGACAGACGGCACCCTTATATTGTAAAGGACTTCAAAAAATATTTCCTTCTCTACTTTGGTAAGAGCGTAACTGCTTAAGTAATGGCGCCATGTATCTGTGTGCTTGTTGCTTGGGTTGTTTGTACATTGCTGGTCTTCCCGTACTTCTGGCGTATCTTTTGACTTTCCATACACGCCTAGGAAGCATAGCAGGTTGACGCATAGATTCTTTGTCACATGCATCACGTCGATTGAAGAGCGGACCTCTAGAACTTTCCAATAGGGTAGCTCACAAAATATAGATTTCTTCTTCCACATGGGTGCACGCTTATGAGGTCTGTTCGGAACAGGTTCGCTGCCATCACGCTTCCCAAAGATTACTTTTAGGTCCTTGACCATATAGAATACATCATACCACTACGGAGGTCAGGCTTCTTCCGGGTATCTGCCTCACCTCTGAAATGCTTTCCTCCTTTCTTTCTTACGGGATGCTTGATCGAAAGAAATCTACGATGCCCCAGGTATACAACATTTTAACATTTATCCATATAAACACTGTCAGTCTTATCTAAATAGTGTGTGCATGCATTGTATCCCTTGTTTGTATATAAGGAAATGTTACTAAGAGCAGGCCAATCATTGATGGTTACGAAAAGCAACGCCCGTAGGTCAAATGGCTTTTGTTCGTTCTCATCCCACACACGTACACCTGGTTTGCCCCAGAATTGTAAGAGTTCTTCCACTAATGGCCTTAGATACACATCAATGTCGTTGCCAGGTTGCCTCGGGCCTTGGATGAGAACTGGCATCATAATGAACTTGCGCTTCATGCATAACCAAGGAGGAAGGTTGTACATACATAGAGTTACAGGCCAGGTGCTATGACTGGAGCTCTGCTCCCCAAAAGGATTAAAGCCATCAGTACTTAGACCAAACCATAAGTTTATCGCCTCTCCTGTAAAGTCCGGGAAGTCTCTCTCGATTTTTCTCCACTGCGATCCATCGGCGGGGTTTATCAACTTTCTGTCTTTCTTACGGTCTTCTTTGTTCCATCGCAACTACCTAGCATGCTCTTTGTTTCTAAACAGACGTTTCAACCGTGGTATTATAGGAGCATACCACATCACCTTTGCAGGAACCCTCTTACGGCGGGGCTCGCCGTCAACATCACCAGGGTCATCTGGTCTGATCTTACACCGCAGTGCAGTGCATACTAGAAATTCATTCAAATTCTCATACTTCTCACCGCGGTAGAGGATGTAGTCATTAATGCATGCATGTAACTTCTGCACATCTAATCCTAGAGGGCAGAGAGCTTTTTTTGCTTCGTACGTTCTGTCAGGCAATTCGTTATCCTTTGGAGCTTCGGCTTTATTATTTGAAGTAAGCTCTCAAATGACTTGTCAGTCACACCGTTCCGTGCCTTCCATTTCAGCAACTCTATTGTGGTACTGAGCTTTGTGCTGCCATCATTCGCAATGTGGGTACAACAAATTTTTACGATCCTGTAACATGTTGTCCAGCTTCAACCTCTCCAATTCACTTTCACAGTCCTCCCTTGCATCCACAATAACTCGGCCAAGGTCATCACTAGGCTCATCTGATGCCCGTTCTGGATCACCTCCTTCTTCTGCATTGTCTTCCAATGCAGTATCACCGTATTCAGGGAACAAAGGATCATCTTCTTCTTCATTGTCTTCCATCACAACCCCTATTTCTCCATGCTCGGTCCAACAATTATAGTTGGGCATGAAACCTCTCTGAAGTAGGTGGCCGTGAAGGACTCTTGGGGAAGAGTGCTCCCTGACGTTCCGACAATCAACACATCGGCAAGACATAAAGCCATTATCTTTGTTCGCTTGAGCTACACCGGGAAATTCATTTAGGCATGCCATATACTCGGAAGTGCGTTGGTCACCATTCATCCATCAGTGTCGTGCATCCATCTGCATCGTATTTTTAAGTTTATAAAAAAATATATGCGAAATGACCACCGTACATCGACAAAGATAATATTTGTGTATCAATGATAGATGAAAATTATAAGAATGCTAACCTCGATCTAGGATATCATTTTGTGTGGCTCGGGTATTTCGTCGAACACCTCGTGTGCATAGCTAGGATACACAAAGACTAGAACCACCTCTCACACCCTCCTAGCAGAAAATAAAGGATGAGACAAGCGGCTGCGTGGCTGGTATATATAGTAACAGGGATATTCGTCCCGGTTCATGGCTAGAACCGGGATCAGTGCCCCTGCGCGGCCACGTGGCGGCTGACCAGACATTTGTCCCGGTTCTAGCCAGGAACCGGGACGAATGCTCCCTCCCTAACCGGGATGCATGCTCCACGGGGCCTATACATAGCCCTGGCGAAACGAACCGGGACGAATGCATACATTCGTACGGATTCGTAAGAAAACCGGGATGAATGGTATTTTGGGCCTTGGACGAAAGGTCATGTTTCTACTAGTGATGTTTTAGCGTTTTCTAGGCAAAACATATCTTTACATGATTTATTTTGTTTATTCACATGGATCTACATACTAAAACGTGTCTACGTACGTCTTTTTTAGAAAATGATAAAATATCTTACATTTCGATAAGGAGATAGTATTTTCGAAGCTATGAAAAAATATAAAAAGGTTTACTTGTGAAAGAAAGAATACATCAAAAGGAAAATTGTTTGTTCACGTGAACAAATTATGCAGCAGCTAAGTCAATAAAAATGACAAGTTGGGCATATGGTACCTAAGACTTATCGTCTCTCTTTGAAAATGATTCTAAATATTTAGCTTTGAACACGCGTGCAGGCATGCACACACATCCCTTGTCTTTTATCAGTGACAAACATGCTGCCGCGAAGTCAATCATTTTCCATTGCCATTTATCGTTATCACAACCAAGGATGGCCATGAGCAACTTGCACGTATGAAACCAGCTGCACTCGATCTCTCCATCTGGACATGTGAGAAGCCGCACAGTAGGAGACACGATCAGAGGACAAAATTGTCTCCCTCGAAAAACGATTCAGAAGTTTGACGTGCAAGATTTCTCTTTGAAACCGGGTACACAGTATTGATAGTTGCTCCCCCTTGCATAGCGCTAGGGCGAAATAATACACACCCTTCGCCTCAAATTAAGTGCCACAAAGTTTGACAGAAATAGATGTATCTAGACATAATTTAGCGCTAGATACATCCACTTCTGTCAAATTTTGTGACACTTAATTTGAGAGACGAAGGGATTATATATAGCCTCTATCTCTCGTGTATCAATTTATTACCGGTTATAGAAACAAGAGCTCAACACTACATGGGGATTAAATTTTTTACATCGGAGAAACAAATCTCGTCTACCTGAGGAATAAATATGTATACCAGATGAAACAAAATGACGATTAGAGGTGGAAGAAAAATTATACGCGCGAGGAAGTAAAATCACTTCTACAAGGAACAATTTTCAGTGGCTGACAAACAAATGGGAGTACCATGAAAAAATGGGCCAGCCCACGCTCTTCGTCCTTAATTATCTTCGAAAACCTTACAAGAGGTCTGCCGTTGTCTCTTCCCTAGCTAGTTAGGCCACATAAAGTGCTCCAGGGCATGAAAAGAAAGGAAATACACCTAGTAATTATGTAAGTGTCGGACATCTCAATGCTCAGTATTAATTATGGTTGCTAAGTATTAGTAGAAATCATTGGTCAATCTGAATTCCTTTGGAGTAAAAGAATCTCTTTTATTTTGGTATCGCAGGCAGCCGTTCTGTTACACATACCGTATCAACAGAAGGAATTTTATACCGAGCTGACTATGGACATAGCATTTTATACCGAGCTCCTTTTCATAATTGGTTGTGATAACAGACTATGGGCATTTTGTGCTTGCATGTTCAAACTAGTTATAATTGGGCATGTCGATGAGCCGTGAAATTCTCCAACGACCTCATCCTCCTCCTCCCCGCCCAGCCTTTTATACTCCCTTCGTCTTGTATTAACTGTCGCAAAAGCGAATGTATCTAGATGTATTTAAATGCTAGATACATCCATTTTTATTAGATTTTGCGACAGTTATTACGAGACGGAGGGAGTATATTTTTGGGACAACTTAAATAAAAAAACATTTAAATGAACAATGTGTCATGAACTTACTCTTCTTTTTATTATCTAGTTTTAGGATGCCCAGAGTGGGAGTATCTTATGTATTTAACCTCGTAGTGGCAAATAGTTAATGGAGAGAGTTGTTTGTTGTAAATAATGATGTTATGGTAACATCACACGTGCCAAGATCAAATGAGTCTATAGTTCCATGAAAACAGTATTCCATGACACCGCTACTCACTATACTCAGCATTTTCTATTCAAATATCTATTTTTATGTGATATGAGATAGTATCGGCTCCGATACTCAGCATTTCGGTGGGCCTAGTTTGCATGGTACCACCTAAGATACTAGCACTATGACTAGTCTAAGCAACCACGGATTGCTCAGTATTTTAATGAAAAATGATTATGGATGTATAATCTCCAATTAGACTTTTTGACCGTTAAGTATAGACTTTGTACACTATAGTTAATGTATAGACTTTGTCTTATGGCTCCACTTTTCATGAGGAATCTAGTGGCAAGAATTGAACCGTGTTATTCCTCGTGTTAGAGAAGGTGAGCACGAAATCATGCATCAGAAATCTAATGGTACAAATCTGGTCACCAAGAGCTCACCTGCTTAGTTGATTTTGCACAGTTACATCGATGGGAGCACTGACCGGCACATTTCCCCTCTTTTGGCTTTTTTTCGTTTGACATGTACGCTCTCCGTTTAACAATACTTGACTTCTATTTGTCCAATATGAATGTATTTATACATTAAAATATGTCTAGATCATTCATATTTGGACAACAGGAACTCCAATATATTTGACCGGACGGAGTATGTAGTAATGAGTGTGTATAATTAGAGCATTGACACGACAACGTCGCGCCTGATTAGATACTTAAGGACTAAACATAAATCAAAAAATAAAAAGGAAGTCCAATCTATAAGCTTGACGCTTATTTAGTGTTTCCGCCGTTTCCGATGTTCAAGGAGGCAAAATAACAACCCAGGATTGAAGCCTCATACTACCGATAGGATTGAACCCAACATAAGAGGATTGAAGCCTCTTATGGAGCTTGAGTCGGACATAACCAAATATCAAACAACCTCCCCTACCCACCACCTCGATCTCTTGGCGTGCAAACATCATCCTTTGTAGGAGTAGTTGTGATCTGATCTGCAAAATTGAATTACAAAAAGGATGCAGCAGCCACTACAGGAAACAAGTTATACGCCGATGGCCAGGTACCGTCGGCTTAGGCCCAAAAGCCGTCGTCTTATAGCTATGCCGACGGCAAAACTATATGCCTACGGCAAAATGCCGTCGTCAACTTCTTCATAGGCATAGCTCTAAAAGGCCGTTGGCATAGAAAAGCCGTCGGCATAGATCTATGCCGACGGCCAAATTGAGCTATGCCTACGGCCAAACTCTGCCATGTGTCGACTTCCAATAGCTCGCGGACGTGCGGTATGCCGACGGCTTTTCCATGTATGCCGACGGCCTTTGTTGACACGTGGAAGCCTCAAGTTACTCGTCAGGACCCACGTGGCACCTCCACAATCATACGTGTCAACTTGTATGTACTTGCCGAGCAGGAACAAAAAAAAATATAGCCAAATAGGCTAGTAGTTTACAAATAAAATTGTAGAGCCATGTTGTATTTCAAAATATGAACAATAATGCATCACTACATCAGGGGTAGTAATGTTGGTCTTAAATACTGCAATTACAATATTCGACACAGAAACAAGACTTGGGAAAACAGGGACACTATGATGTCTGCCTCACCTGTCCCTGGGTTATCTAGCTTCCAGGTAGTGCCATTTAGTCCTCCATCTTGCCCTTGAAAAAGAAAAACACACGGTCAACGCAAAAAATTTGTTATAAAAAATAGAAAGGAGAAGAGCTTCGACTTAACACAGCAGCATTCTATGTGTACATGTTTGATATATTTTCAACATGAACGCCCTTAACGGACGCACATAGACCAATAGAATGATTACTAAATTTTTTTTGTCAACTTCACCATTGCACCGCACATGTACTCCAGTAGAGTTTAAATGTAAAACAAGTACCATACATCATTATTATCACATTTATTAAATAAACACCACTTGAATGTCTACTCATGATGCAAGAAAGTGCGTCAGCATAATAAACATAACTAATGTACTAAATAAGTACATCATCGACCTCAATGGCGGAAGCACAGAATAACCAAGTCCTGATATCCATGGTATTACAGAGCATGTAGATGAGATAAGGGGAGAAGCAGACACTCACCTACACAGTGGAGACGCGGAGGAAGGCCACCACTGCTACCATCACGCGACAACAAGGGTGGATGTGAGAAGGAGAAAATATGAGGTCATGCTCCTGTTCTTAGCCACGCACATGATCACCTAATCACATCAACTGATTCATCAATGCTAGAGGTCATGAAAGCTCTTCAACCTGGCTAGTGGAAACAGGGTCTTGAAATTTACATATGTCGTCCTGTCACCAGAAGCACCAGGATGATTAATACTAGATCCCCCACGTCTTCTATGCTTGAAAATAAGTTAATAGTCTGTCATCAAGCAATCCTTGGCTACCACAAAACACAAACACGCACAAAAAATAAAGCCACTGTAATCGAGCCAAAATAATAAAGATACTACCACATAATACTAAAGTACAATGCTTTGCTACAAAAACGTAAACACGGACAAGGCACAGCGGCCACAACCCAGAGTACCCATGCATAACGTTAACCGAAAGAACGGCAGCAAATAGGTCAAGCCCATGTCCAAATAAAAAAAAAATCAACCTTTGGTCGGCGATGTCTATTGAGGGGCGGCATCAGGTCGCAGCGGTGGTCCTTTGTTTATTCCACACAAACATGCATCTTGGAAGCACGGAAAATATTGACGGAGGAAGTTTTCCTTTTCATTGAAGAAAAAAACCATTTTCCATTTTTCGAGTATAAAAAATGGGCTTTTTTGTGGAGGACCTACCACAAATATGTTGCAAAACTTGAGATCTATAATTTTTTAAAATACTAGACCATGTTATATGTTCAAATATCCAATTTATTTCATATGAAAAGGTTTCCATCCACCTCTTTTGAAAAACACAATTGTCTGCCGATTTCGATGGAAACTGGTTAAATTTGAACTACAAGTACCTCAGAGTTTGCTCATGATTTTTGGCAAAAATCATTTTTAGGCACACAAATACCTATTTCATCATAGATACACAATGGTTTTCTCAATATTCAACGCCTAGCTACGAACGGTCATGCCCGCCGCCTTGACTTTTTCCTTAAACCGGCTTAGAAAATTCCAAAAAATTCAAAACAACCCAAAATGATGCAAGACCTTTGCGTGGTGTCATCATATAGGTACTAGTATACAAAACAAAACTTGGAATATGACAGTTGTGTTGAAAATGTGTTGACAAAAATGAGCCATCTCCTCCGAACAATCTAGAGTTTCGGGCTAAATGACGGGTGTTATGGTCATATCCATGGCATAGTTTGTTCAAATGTTTCTATATTCCACACAAACATGCATCTTGGAAGCACGGACTATGTTGACGGAGGAAGTTTTCCTTTTCCTTGAAGAAAAAATCATTTTCCATTTTCCGAGTGTAAAAAATGGGCTTTTTTGTGAAGGACCTACCACAATTATGTTGCAAAACTTGAGATCTATAATTTTTTTTAAATACTAGACCATGTTATATGCACAAATATCCAATTTGTTTCATATGAAAAGGTTTCCATCCACCTCTTTTGAAAAACACAATTGTCTGCCGATTCCGCTGGAAACTGGTCAAATTTGAACTACAGGTACCTCATAGTTTGCTCATGATTTTTTGGCAAAAATCATTTTTAGGCACACAAATACCTATTTCATCATAGATACACAAAGAGTTTCTCAATATTCAACCCCTAGCTACGTACGGTCATGCCCGCTGCCTTGACTTTTTCCTTAAACCGGCTTAGAAAATTCCAAAAAATTCAAAAGAACCCAAAATGATGCAATACCTTCGCGTGGTGTCATTATATAGGTACTAGTATACACAAAAAATAATAAACTTGGAATATGACTGTTGTGTTGAAAATGTGCGTGTTCACAAAAATGAGCCATCTCCTCCGAACATTCTAGAGTTTCGGGCTAAATGACGGGTGTTATGGTCATATCGATTGCATATTGTTCAAATGTTCCCATATTCCACAGAAACATGCATCTTGGAAGCACGGACAATATTGACGAAGGAAGTTGTCGTGGGATAATCACGGCAGACGTTACCAGGGGTAACTTATCTTGGGGCAAGACGACACAGGCGTTTGGGAGAGGGTTTAGCTCAGAGGAAAACATGATGATATCCGATCTGGTTACCGGCAATCAAGTCGCCGAGTCTCCGATCTCAAGATAATAACTCAACTCTCGTGTTACACTGGATATTCGATATTAGGCAATATTGCTAGAGCTCTTGGATCTCCCTAAACTAGACCTAGGGGCCGGCTTATAAAGCACCGGACCCCCTGGCTTGCCCTCCAAGGCGTACCCTGAATCCTACCCGGACACCGCATACAAACCCTAACTTTCCTTACCGTAACCCACAATCCGGATTACGAGGCCTACAAACTTGGGCCTTCTAGAAGTTCCTTTATCCTTAGCCGGATCCTGCGCAGCGTCCTTTGGGCCGGGTTACACCTTGAAGTTGGCCTACCGGGTTATTATCCCTCCATCAGTAGTCCCCAGAATAGCTTGGGCTTCACAGGTTCCTCCTTGAAGCGCTCGCTATTCCCTGCAAAAATATCAAATGCACAAGTCCATGGAGGTCGGGTTAAGGTGCTTTGATAAATAGCTAGGCCTAACTCCATGGTGGCCATATAGTAACCCGGCTTTTCTCCAAGTGCTTTTGCTTAGCTTTCCGGGTCAAAGCCCTGATAAAAAATGTCAAGATCATGTACTTCACTCGATATTTGATCCTGATATTGCGGAAAGGATCTCCTTCTCTTTTTTGTACGGATATCTCGTTCGATACTTATAGCATATCTCGCAAAATCCGCGCAGATAGCCGTTATCCCCAAAATTTCCGGCTTCCGCCCGTACCTTATAAATAGGCACTTAGGAGCAAACCCCACTCCAACGGCTCATTTCCCCCTTTCTTCTTCCCTTTCGCTTCCGCATCTCCTGCGTTCGCACAACACCATTACGGAAACCTCGCGCACATCACCGGAGCCCATCTGCCGTCGGCTGCGCTCCGCCACAGTGCGCCCCGCGCCGCCGCCAAGATCCGCCGCCGCGCCCCCGACTTGCCCGCCGGGAGTCGCAAAGGGACACCAAGCTTGTGCTATCTGCCTCCGTCGGGCTTCACTTCGATCTCCTCCAGTAAGTCTCTCATATCCATTAGCTTGCCTCGGCAATTTCTCGATTTACTTCAGATTAGATCTAAGTCAACCCGCCGGTCATTTTTCTCGATGCGCCAAATTAAGTCACTCGAATTCATTCTGGCTCATCCAATAGATTGAATATACACTTCATTTCACTCCCCTACTGCCCATAATCATTAATTTCACCACAAATCTAGAAATGGAATCTCTAATCTGGGCTCAGGCCGTCCAGATTTTCCGCCCCTGTCTCTGCCACCCGGAATATCCTCTTTTCCCGATTCTTTTGTTCACAATAGATATATAGGCAACCACCCATCATCCTCAAACACTTTTCAATACATAAGCCTCCATAATTTTTTATAATGATGCTTTCATACCCGGATAACTTGAACCTTACTCCACAGAATGATACTCGGATAGTATTTAGCTTCCATGTTGTCTCGCTATCGCTCGCCAATACTCGACCAACTCACGGTTTCCGAGTCTTATTTCTCATGCCCTTCTACCTTGTGCTTTGCAGGTTAATCCCATGGCTCCCAAGAAGCAGGGGAAGCAGCCGACCAAGGCCAAGACTACCAACTCCATATCCGCCAACTGGGCGCGATCTTCGGTTACCAAGGCCAAGTTAGAAGAACTGGTCGAGTTAGGGGTTCTTCCCCCTCAAGAGGATATTCATTGGAGGGTGCCGGGTAACGAGACCCGGCCTACACCCGCGGAAGACGAGGTAATATGTTTTGTGGAACACGTGACCCGGGGTTTCCGTCATCCGGGTCACCCTTTAATGATACAACAGCTGCAGCTGGCGGCGAAGAACAAGTGCCACCGATAAACCCGGCCGGACAAGAAGCCGAGTACCCAATAGCCTCGCACGCGAGCGAGAAGGAAAAAGCTGCAACTTTGGGTGCGGGAGGAGGAGCACCAGATTCCGACATTCGGATGACCCGGATGCCTTCTCCCGCTAAGAATAAAACTCCTTCTCCGAGTTTCCAAGACCCCAGGTCCTCGAACTCGGGTAATGATACTTTTGATCAGCTGATGAGCACTCTCCTCACTATGAATACCTCAGAGAGCAATATTATAGAGCACATGGCCGCAGAGCACCAGGTAACCATACTTGATATCTCGTAGTATACGCCTAGTCCCCAAGTTCCGAGCATAACTTGTTTGAAGTTGTGCTTGGTACTTTATGCAATATTCGGCTTGCCATGATACCCGACTGATACTTGTGCTCTTTGTTCCTTACAGGCGCAGATGACCCGGTCTGATGAGATTTTGCTCAAGACCGAACAACTTCTGCTTGCCGAGGTAAAGCGGAGAGAGGCCCTTGAGGCTGACGTGGGAACCTTGAAGAAGGATGTTTCCAAGTATAAGAAGAAGTGCAACACTGCTCAAACCGCAATGAAGAAATTATCGGACCAGGTTACCGATACCTATCGCATCTTGTTTAGTAAGTTTTTGCTGCCGACTGACTTCATGCCTCTACTTTATTACATGATACTCGGAATTACTGATATGTCCTTCCTTTGTTTCAACTGCAGGTGCCAACCTTGCGGCCCAGAAGAAGATGCTGTTGCAAAGGCTAAAACTTTAAAGACTGTGCTCCGGAATTTCTTTGCCGGCACCAAGTTTATATTGGATGCCGTGAAGTGGCCTACTGAAGTATACCCGGGTGAATAAAATCTTATCCAAGCTTGCTCCACTGTGCCTGCATGGATCGAGATCTGGAAACGCTCGGCATGCCGGATTGGTATGACCCGGGCCTTTACACTGGCTAAGGCTTATTTTCCTAAGCTTGAGCCGGCAAAGGTAATATCCGGGTTTCCATAATTCAAAGCTGATGGCTCCAAGTTTGTACCCAAGGACTTCAAGGCCATACAATCCGCAGTGCGTCACTCGGCAACCACTTTGGCCGATAGTATGGATCTGCGTACACTTATGAGTTCGTACGATGCTGAAGGCAAAATCGTGAAGGAGGACGCACCCCCGCCCTTTGAAATTTTGGAGAAATGGGCTGCTGACTCGGCCACGAAGAGGGAAGAAACCGCGAAGAGGGAGGCCGAATTAGGATCACAGCCATCCACCTCTACACCGGCTGTCCTCCCGCATGTCCGTCCTAATGCGAAAAATCCGGGTGACGATGCCGGAAGAGCTAAGGAGCAGGCCCAGGGCCAAGACCCGGAAGGCAAAGGCAAGGATGCGGACCCTACTCAGGAAGCCGAGTAGACAAATGCCATCATAATACCTCGATCATCTGATGCTTTTATTCAAAACAAGTATTCTTTTGACGGTGCACCTGTGCACCCTTGATACTGGTATCGCAATTTGTAACGTACTTTAATTCCGTGATATACTTCGTGCCTTTCCTGGCCTTTTGATGAATTTGGTACTTGTCTATTTTTGAACTTATTCTTGATACCCGACTTTCTTTACGGTTCCTTTCGTGAGACTCGGTTTCCGAGTATAGAGGGTTTTGACAAGTGGACTTTTCTTTAAGTCCCCAAGTCCCCAAGACTCGGATGTTAGGCTCTTTCGAGCTTTGATAGCCAAGCAGCTTGTTCCTGTTTCGAAATCCCCAGTCCCCATGGCCCGAAATCCGAGTCTGGGACGTGTGGTCTTTCTAAGAGAACAAATTGTTTTCTACCAATCCCAAAACCTAGAGCCGTTTCACATAGGTACTGAAGTTATGCTTAATAAGCGTTGAGTTTCCGGCTATTAGCCCTGTACTCTGCATAACTTGTGGTTTAGATGACCCTTTTAACTATCTTGTACTGTAAGCCGGCTTTCGCGTGGATACCATGTTGTTACATCTATACGAAAACAGGGTCAGGCAAGTCCCATTGGGCTTCATGGCTGATTGCAATCGTAAGCGAGCAAATCATGCCACTTTAGTGCGAGTCGTATCGAGCTTAAGTAAGAAAAGTCAAGGAAATTTGGCTCCTTTGTTCGGTTATAAGATTGTAGCCGTACTCGTTTGCGAGTAATCGGCCCTTATAACTCATAGGCATCAAGGCCGGGTCTTTGTGACTGTGCTATTCAAGCAATCAGCCCCCAAGACCTATATATATGAAACATACTTGATGATACTGATGTACTGATAGCAATGAATACTACTTACCTGTAACCGAAGTAAAGATCCTAACAAAATAAGGCTTGATAACCATCTCTTTATTGATACGAGAAAGTTTGGATCTGCAGGCCGCCTCATTAAAAACCTTCCAGTCCCCATAGGTACCCTGGATAGGAAAAGAGTGCGTCTGAAACCTGCTGCCCGTTACATTGTTTAGTTCTTCTTGGGAATCGGTCCGGAACTGACGTGACCGACACACATTCTCCACTTGTTAGCCTTTTTCATAATAAGTATCGGGTTTGCTAGCCAATCCGGGTGAGGTGTTTCCATAACGGGGCTGGATGTGAACGGCCGTGCAACTTCTTCTCCTATGCCAGATTGTTTGGAGGAATCACTCTTGATAAAAGCCACCATTTTAGCATCTTGTGCTGCCTTGGACTTTGCTCTTTCGTCTTCAGTACTCGGCCTTTTCGGTGCTGCTCTGCCATCCGGGTCTTCTTGAGACCGGTAATGCTTGAGTTCCTCTTTTCTACAGGCTTGCTCGGCCATTGCTGCGTCTCCTTCGTCGCATTCAGCTGCTATATCCCGGTTTCCATGTATGGTGATGCTCTGCTTAGGACCCGGGATTTTTAGCTGTAGATACACATAACATGGCCTAGCCATGAATTTAGCATACGCCGGTCTTCGGAATAGCACGTGATAAGGACTGCGCAACTTAACCACCTCGAAAGTGAGCCACTCAACTCGATAGTTGTCCTTTGATTCCCCAAAAGCTACTTCCAACGCGATTTTTCCCTCGGGGCACGCTGAGTGACCCGGCACTATCCCATGAAAAATTGTTGTACTTTTTTGTAGCTGAGATTCCTTGAGACCCATGCGTAGAAAGGTTTCCCAGTACAGGATATTGATGCTGCTTCCTCCATCCATCAGGACCTTTTTCAGCTCGTACCCATTGACCTATGGCGCAACTACCAATGCTAAGACTCCCGGGTGCTCTATTCTTTCCGGGTGATCTCTTCTACTCCATGTTACATCCTGTTGTGACCACCTCAGATACCTCGGGACGGCCGAAGAAACTGAGTTTACCGCTTGCTTCAGTATCTTTTTGTCCTTGTTAGAACCTCCTATAGTATGTACGTGATATTGACCCAACTGTTTGGGGTTAGCCTGGAAACCTCCAGCTCCCCCTTGATTGTTGCCCTGATTTCCTGCGGCCGGGTTACCGGCTGGGGGTGGGCCGTTGCCCGGGTTTCCACCTGGACCCGTTCCTCCTCCCCGACCGGCACCTCGCATGGCTCTGTTCACTTCCTCGTTCTTCCATCTCTGTAGGTCGGCGCATTGCTCCAAGGAGTGGTTAGCCGGCCTACCGTTCCTGCTGTGCTTCGGGCACGCCATTCTGAAGATGTCCCAATTGTTGCTCGGCCTAGGCGGCCCTTGATAGTTTCCTACATTGTGATTTCCCGTATTAAAATTTCCTTCTGCCCTAGGCCTTGAAGACCCGGCTTCAGTGTTGGCGACAAACTCGGAGCCTCCCTCAAACGGGCGCTTGTTCTGGTTGTTTCCGTTGTTACCCGGCATTGATCCATTGCCGGTTCTTCCGTTATTACTTGTGTTTGCTTTTACTTTTTTGTCATCAACTTCCTCTTCTGTAGTATCCGTTGCAGCCTGCTTGTTGCATGCATCCATTAGCTCTCCCATCGTAACTTCTGAAGCGTTCCGACTAGATTTCATGCGAGTTAACTTTTGCACTAAAGGCGTATATTTGCAGGCCTTTGCCATAGCTTGCAGCGCATCCTTGGGCTGGATATCTGTAGATGAATGAAGTATCTCCATAACCCGGCGCACCCAGCTGCGCGCCGATTCTCCCTTTTTCTGAACACATCGTTCCAGGTCATCAATAGAGAATAACTTTCTGCACGTCCCATGAAAGTGCTTGACAAACGCGGTTTTCAACTCCTCCCATGACTTGATAGATCCTTCCGGTAGATTGGTGAACCATAACTTTGCTGCTCCTTCTGACATCATCAAGTACATTAACTTGGCTTGAAGATTTTCGGACGCATTGCGAATTGACATAGCCATCTCATAACTACTCAACCACGTTTCTGGATCCATGGTAGGTTCGTAATTCACTACTTTACCCGGTTCTTTGAATTTTTCCGGGTAAGGCTCAGCCCTGATGCTATCCGAGAGACACTTTGGTCCTGCAAGAATGGTCGAAACTGGCCTTACTCGGGAAACGTGTGATCCCGCGGGGGGTACGGCTGGGCGTGGTACTGCATGAACCGCAGACCCGGCCACGGCCCTCCTGGCTCTGGAACTATCCACGACAACTTGCGCTGCTGATGCTGCCGGTGCTGCCTGAGTACGGGGAGGAGGCGGCATTTGCTGCTGCTCTTCCCTCCGCCGTGCTGAGCTTGTTTGGATATTTCCTGTATTGCCTCGCTGCTGACTGGCGTATGGTGTCCCATGCATTCCACGTCTGTGATCCGGATAATTAGCTTGCTGCGCCACCGCGGTGTGCAGCATGTCTATCGCCCGCCGGGTCTGCTCTGCATGGGGCGACTCTCTCACGGGGATTTGATTCAATGCGAGTGTTGCTGCGTACACGTTGTCCATGGGATTATTGTAATGACCTGCCGGTGTGCGAAATCGTGACGATGGTGGTGATGGTAACGTATCGCCGATTGTAGCTCTAGTCTGGGGTAAAGGTAACCCGGCTTGCTCGTTTGCCGGCTGTGTTCCCGCAGTTGCCGGCTGAGGTGCAGTTCCCTGGTTCACTGCTGGAATCGGCTGATCTTGAGGTGTGATAAACAATGCAGCCGGATTAATAACCCCACCCATCGCTGGCAATCTGGTTTGGTGCCTTTGATGTATTCTAGACGTTTCCTCTCGGAGCCGGGTTTCCAGTGCATCCAGCTCGCGTTGGCGCATAGCCATCCCTTGTTTTTCTGCTTCTACTTGTCTTCTCTACTGTTCCAATGCATGACGGGCTACATCTAGATCCCTGACACGTTCTGCCGCGTTCTCTGGAGTGATAACCGTAGCAAGAACTGTGGGATCTAGAATCAGATTGTTATCGAACAGGGCCGGGTGACGCGGATTTGAAGGACCCGCCCCTGGTGCCCGGTTTGTTAGGAATCCGAACGTATTTGCCTGCAATTCCTCGTCTGCTGCGCGGCTGGTAACCGATGCCGATTCTCCATCAACCCGGATCAGAACCGGGTTTCCGTTAGCCGTGCCCTGCTGCTGGGTCAACACTTGAGCTGCCCCGACTGCGGCCGCGGTCACGTTCTCCTGATTGAGGTTGGTCGCGGGAGCCGTGTAGACCGCAACTGTAAGGACCCCAGGCCGGCAGTCTGAAACCCTACGTATGCATACATTCACGATCCCAGAAAGATC
This sequence comes from Alopecurus myosuroides, assembly GCA_028641055.1. NCBI lineage: Eukaryota > Viridiplantae > Streptophyta > Magnoliopsida > Poales > Poaceae > Alopecurus > Alopecurus myosuroides. The sequence continues at coordinate 15,856,933 of CM054058.1, forward strand.
AGTCGTGAACAACATACACAGTTGGCACACAGAAATACATCATCCATTACACGAATACATAAAGGTATTACATAAAAGATCACATGATCAAGTTTAGCACAACTGCCAAAAAGGGCAGGCTACTTAACAAACACAGCGGAAGACAATTAAAACACAACGTAGTTGAGCCCAAGTCACGCCTTAACCTACAGGCTGCTGACCCGGAGACAATCCTAGTTCGCAAAGCCGTCAACTCCGTACTTCTCTTCATAAATATCCTTTTGAGGCTCCTTCTCCAAATCTGATAAGTAGATACCAGGGGCGAAACCATAATGAGTACATTTGAATGTACTCAGCAAGACATCCATCATGTCACTTACCAACATGCAAGTATGCTTATATGGTGGAATAGGTAGGCTATAAATAGGGTTCACTATCAATGGTGTTCATGTATGATGACACCACCGTTGCAGTCAGGTTAATCTGTATCTTCGTTGAAGAAGATACTTCAGAAGAAAATAATATAGTTTTATTTCTCTTGTCGATGTCACAAGTACAAGAGGTTTTGTAAATCTTTGTTAAAGAATATTTTCTCCTGGCAAAACTTCTTGGAATCAGTTTCCAGAATTCTTGCTTAGAGTAGAAAAGGTTTTGTTTGCAAAACATTTTGTTTTGTATAACAACATCTGGCTTTTCATCATCGACGATACCTCCACGGTATAAGTTTCCATTCTTTTCCGAACTTCGCAAGTTCAACACTTCCTTACCAAAGATTCCCTTTCAAAAACTCTTTTTGAAAACATTGACACAATGCTAGCTACATGGCCATTCAACTGTCCATATCCGAGGACGCGGCTTCTTCGAAAAAGTTATACTCTGCAGAGGTGTACACATCCACCAGATCCAGTACACCTCCCGTGAAACAACCACGGACTGTAACAACAGTATGTAAACATCAGGTATCTGATCATAACCATCCACTATGTTCAAGCTAGTATATGCCTATCTCTCGATTGAGGTTGTTCTCCCCGGCATCAAGTCCCACCCTGCCTAGCCAGGAGCCTCAATGAATGCATCCGGAGGGAAAATTAATCCCACACTTTATATGCCTCAACATTGGGAGTTTTGACGACATTCGGTTCGAGGGTACGACGCCCCTTATAGCAAGTGAGATAGCACACACTAATAAGAACAAACTTCAAGTTAAGCCCCTTGCCCATGTTGGGGTAGGGTGGCAGTACGGTAAAGGTTGTCCGGCGAAGACTAGGTTATGTGTCATTTTTGAAAACACCACTTTCTCAAAAATGACCACTTCCACATTCCTCCGGAGAACAAGGATCCGCCTTTTCTCCGGGTTTTTCCGTAAAGCCTTTGTTTTGTAGAATCACAATTTTAGGGTGTCCACTTAGGGACTAGTATATTTGATGGTAATAAATACCATGTGGTGGCTTATGGGCTTGGTATTACCAAGTTTAACTACTGGCATGATAGTAACCTATAATATAGTATAGTAGTAATTTCCACATAAAAAATAGTTTTGATACTCAAGTTTTGGTAAAACTTCAGAGGTAAAACATGCATGATAGATAATGGTAAGTATTGTATCAGCAAGCAATCAGGATGCTTGCCTGGTATCTCTTTGTGTCCCTGGTTGTTGGAGTGACTGGAACTTGAAACAGAGCTTCACGACACTTCCTTCCTCTTCGTTTTTCTAACGCCGTAAAAAGAGAATAAAGGACACACATTCAGAACCAAACAAGACAAACAAGGCTACAAGTAATACATACAGCAAGCAATCAAGAAGTACCACCCAAGTTCTCAATTTTTCCCTTAAGAAAAATTGGCATAAAAACTATAGTTGAAAAGTCTGCTTTTTTCCTAGTGTTTATGTGTGGCCAATTCAATGATTTTGAGTTAAGAACACCATGGACCAGTGGGGTAGAGCACATGTTACTAGACAGTAGGGTGTCACATAAAACACATTTTGATGTCTAAAAATTCCCACAACAATCTCTATGGCTAGCACACATAATTTGCTAAATTACTCAAGTGGTGAAATAAGCTCATGACAACAAGTCAAACCTATTTTTCCACCATGAGGCAAACATACCAGTGGGTGTTCCACTAGCAAATATGCTCACCAAGAGGTTAATAAGCCTCTGGTCACTTTTATAAAAGTGCTCAAAACAAACAAACAAGCATCCAAAAACTCCTACTCATACTAGTAGAAAATTTAGGAAAAATACTAGACTAGTTTAGGCTACACTAGTTAATTTTATGCACAAGTGTGCAAGCTAGTAGAGGCAAAATACTCCTCTAACCAGTACCATAAATTCTACTGGATACCACAAAATAACATAAAAAACATAGCTAGGAAACAAGGAAAAACTATGCTTAAAATGCTACACATGTGAGGAGATTAATTCCTAGTCATCCAAGTGTTATTCATGCTCTTATGCTACTTAAGAGAAAACCTATCAGAGGTGAAAACCCTAAGATAATAATGCCACAAGGACATTCCATCCTCTGGTTTCCACACCAAAGATTCATAGTTTTTCCCTAGGGTAAAACCAGACAAAAAGCATACATAAATCTCCTAGTATGAAATTTAGACTTTAAGCATTGCTATTTAAATCTATTTCAAACACAAGCACCAAGTATCTAGAGGTGCTATAACAAAAATAACAGTACCTAAATGGTACTGGTTTCATGAGAATTAATCTAGCAATAAGCCTAAAAAGCATTTAAAGATCTACTCAAAACATATATAAAAGAAACACATCTAGTGTGGGGGAAATAATGTTTCCACCAAAAATGCAATGACACCAGTGGGTGTTCCACTAGCATATCAAAGCATTAAGAGGTCACAATGCCTCTGGTCCACTTGCTAAAAATTTAACAAAATACTAAACAAGCTTCTAGTGCAATAACAATACTAGCAGAAAATAATAGGGTGCTTAAATAAGCAAGGCACTGCTACTCATGTTATTGTTTTCACACAAGTGAAAACTTTAGGGGTCAAGTACTCATAACAAACTTATCAAAATGCTACTGGACCTATGGATACAACCCAAAAATATGTGGTCACCAAACCACAAATGATTATGTCAAAATTCCACACCTGAGGGAATTTTTCCATAACAAAACTCATAGTCATGACAAAGCTAATAGTGCTTTTCTACCAATTCCAATGCAAGATAGCAGAGGTGATAACAACACAAACTAAGTACCAACATGGTACTGGATACACTCAAAAAATCCAAGTGCTTTGCACATGAATTCATCACTCAAAAATGCTATGCAAATATTAACTAGAGAATAATCAAATGCTATTAACAAAAATTCTATTTCTTCTCAACTCAAGTCCACACAATCTAACATGCTAAAATATCTAAGTAACACTTAGAAAACAAGTTCACACATCTTAAACATGCTAGAAAAAAATATTGTAACACAAAAATATCATCACACAAATTAATTAACTAAAATGCCAAAATGGCAGAAACATGCATTTGAAAGATCTGTCCACCAAATTTTGTAGGATGCTCTAAAAATTAAACCCTTCTAGGTTTGGATAGCCCTAAACATATACAAGACCATCCAGTTGAGTTTGCATCAAAAATCATTTTTAATTAATTTGTAAAAATCACCAAAGTGCTCTCTGGTGTTTTACCAAATTTCATGCCATTTCAAAAATAGAATGAATTTGGAAACGAGGTTAAATGCTCCTGTTAGGAAATTTTAAGGGCTTTCCAATGCAATTGGCCTCACTTCATTTAGAGTTGTAAAATAAAAATGGTGCTCATTTTGGTGTTTTCTGGTAGCTGTTACCAAAACATTTTTCATTTCAAATCTATCCATCCAAATGTAGGTCTACAACTTTGAGGTGGTTTAGAATTAGTTGATGTACCACTGTGATTTTTGGTTTGGTCAAACTCATCCTTTAAGTTAACTTTTAGGCTCAAAAGTAAACATGCTCTTTTCTGTAAAGATTTAAAAAGAAAAACAGCAGGGATGGGCCAGATCCACTCGTGGGCCGGCCAGAACCTTTTTCCACCGCGAGCAGATCTAGCCGCAGTCGCTGATCAGCGGGCCAGAGCGCCACGGAGGCATCCACGCGGGCACAGCCGGGCCCCACTGGCCAGTTTGACTCCTTCCGCGCGGGTCAGCGCGCTGACGCGAGTGTCGCGTCACCACAGCGTCATCGCCGGCGGGAGACGCCTCCGGCGAGCAAAATCCTGCGAATCCGCACATCATTTTACGAATCAAAGGCATATACGGGTTCCCCTCGACGTCGTCTACCAACTAGGGCCAACGTCGTTTCCAGGGAGAGGGTCTGAGAGCAGCGGCGACGGCGTGCGGCGGCGGCCGGACAACGGCCACGACGCGGGGTCGTTCTAGGGGGTTAGGCAGGGGGAAAAACGACGGCGAGGAGCGCCTGCTCACCCCACACGTGCGTGGACGCTCGACGAGGACGGAGGAAGCTCGAGGCGGCGGCGATAGCTCGCCGGAGCCCGCCGGACTCGAGGAAGAAACGTGGACGGCGCGGGCTTCACGAGTCATTCCGGCTCGATTCCTTGTGCAGGGAGGGTCATCACGTCGAGGCGGAGCTGATGGCGCACACGGCTGCCGGCGGCGAGCTCCGCAGCGGCCGAATCGACGTGGAGCTCGAGCTAGGGTTTCGGGTTGGGATTTTTTTGTACAGAAGAGAGAGGAGCTCGAGTGGGGAGAGAGAGGGGGCAGGTAAGAGTCCACATGGGGGGGGTTTTATCTATCTAGGAGTCTTCTACTCGAAGGCAATGGAGCATGGGCTCCCATGGCGTCATCTACAGGAAGAAGAAGGACAAGTGTGACTCGGATTACATTTTAGTCCCTGGAAAATTACAAGTAGGTCCTTGTACTCTCTGAAAAAGGTTGTTTTCCCTAGTCAAACAAGGTTATAAATTTAAATCCTTTTGCCCAAAATTCTAATTAGTTAATGTGCACAACATATATGAAAATTGGATCAATTAGATAAACTTGATAATTCAAAGTTGTTCAAAATTTGAATTCTTACATAAATGGACATTGAATTTATTAACCTACTTAGGAGCTTCCAAAAATGATAATTTTTGGCACACATTCCTTATTTGATGTGTTACTTATGTGGTAGAAATTTCAAGTCATTTAGAGTTACTTCATAGAACAAACTTGTTCAAATTTCAAAAAGGTGCTGTGAAGAAAACAGGGGTTTTTGGAAACTTAAACAATTCAAAAACTTGTTTCCTTTTGGTTTTCATCCTTATTTATGATATAGAGCAAGTGGTATTTATTTCATGGCATTTGGAAAAAGTTTGTAGAACAAACTTGTTCAAAATCCCAAATGTTGCTGTGGAGAAAAATCATGTTTTCAGGGCTTTAATGGATTCAATTTTTGGTCTCCTCTTGTGTGTGTTCCTTATTTGATATAAGGAAGCAATGGTATGAATTTCAGATCATTTGAGGAAAGTTTCCAATAGTAACTTGTTTTAGTTTTCTGTTTCTAGAAATATTGGAATTTCTATTTAATAAAGCACTAGGCTTTTCTTTATCAATGCTTTGCCAAAATATTTATGTGACTAGAGATAGCAAGTAAATGCTCTCTCATACTATTGTTTTTAATCTTGCAAGGTTGGAAAAACATTTGATAATATTTTGGTGAAGCATTTAAGAATGCCTCTTTTTCTGATAATCTTCTATGGAAATTTATTAAGTGTTTCCTCTTTCTTAATTTAGGTCTTGGAATAATATTCAACAAGTATGAGATTCATAAGATGTTTTTGGAAAACTCTTTGATCAATATTTACTTTAGAAAATATTGTCAAAGTCATTGGAACAATATGTTGAATATTTTTATCCCTGGAACAATATGTTGAATATTTTTAGTTCACTGCTTTGCTATCCTTTTATGTTTGCAAGTTTATATAATTAGTTTGTTTGGTTGCACTTAAACCACCACAAACAAACAAAACCAAGGTTTATTAGTAAAGCAATTAGCAAAACAACTGTGTTAACAGGTATTCCAAAATTGGGATGTGACAGGTCTTCCCCCCTTAAAAAGAATCTCGTCCCCGAGATTCACAAGCGAGGACTAATGGAGGGCCAACAAACACCAAGTTAGTGTTGGAGTGAAGGTGCTTCCCCCCTTTGACTTTTCTTGGGAGGTGGGGTACATCCCTAAATTAGCAAATTTACTTTAAAAATTTCTCTAGCTATCACTTTACTCAACCACCAAATTTTAAAATTTTCTGATAACGTCACTACTGCCAACTAGTTCCTTTTAGTGCAGAACTACCTGGAAATGTACCGTAAATTTTTACATGAGTTCCTAGCTATATCCCACATCTTACATAACACATATGGAGTGGTGTACCACTCTCATAATAAGGTATATAAGAAGCTAAAAATATAGCTTGTGGGTGCAAAGGTTAGGTTGCTAAGGTAAAATAAACAGACAGAATAATACCCATGGCAGTGGGCCTTACTCACCACAAGCAACTATCACTTAATAAGTTCATGATTTTAGTTGGATGTTTTTAGTTTAATAAGATACTCTTAATCACAATCATAACCCAAGTATAAACTCATGCTAAGGTAAAACATTTAAACAAAATCCAATAAGCAAGCAAACAACACCACAGATGAATAGACTATTTATTCACTAGGTTATTGTTTATTAGAGGTTTTGGAATCCATCAATCATGAACAATTAGCAAACAACCAGTAGCTAAAAACCAATGAATACAATCATAAAGGTACTCTAAAATACCATCTTTACACAAGGTAAAACTCCTATTACACAGGCATAAAAAAAAATCTGCACAAATAACACACTAGTATGAAAAATCTACACCAGCATGCTATAAGAGATAATCATATCCTATAACCATGGAACATGAAACTAAATAATTCATGGCATGATAACAGAAGTAATAACTTCCTAAACATGCTATATCAACACATATACCCAAAAAAAATAAAGAGGGTACTACTAGAGCAAAAAGCACCATCTTCTAGTGGTGAAAACTAGCTTCACCCTAGAGAAGCAAACAATGCTATCATGATGTTTAAACTTAAACAAGCAAGTCATGAACATAAATGTACCTAATAACAGTACCCAAAACTTACTCATGTTAGTAAGCACAACATCAAAACAATCCCATGATACAACTATTAAACATGTCGAAATTTCTTCTAGCAATTTCTGTTTTCCTTAAATCAATTACTAGCAAACAAGCAAGGTATAATTCACACAACCAGTAGCTATGTAATTAATGAAAAGTTATCTAAACCTTTTCAAAAATCCATACACTCGATTTAAAATTATCCACAAACAATCTACCAATCAAGAGGAATTTATTTTATTTGCGAACAATTTAATTTCAGCACACGATAGTGAAACATTTCTTAACATGATACCCCTAAGGAATATTATGCTAACAAAAGGATCACACCTAAACATATTAGTATTTACTAATAAGAGATAAACTTCTCATTTGCATAAGTGAAAAGAAACAATTATATTTTCCATGGTGGAAAATAGAAATCAATCACATAGTGAAACATGCTATTTTCACACAGGTGTATGGTTGGGGATTTTCATCCTCAAGCCAAAATACAATGGGACCAGTGGGCTATGGCCTACTAATACCAAGTAAAAATAGGTACTAAGCCTCTGATTACTCATGAAAAACTTTGCATACAAGATAAAAAATATAATGCTGTTTAATCTAGTGAAGCAATACTAGTGCATATTGATAGCAATTCTTACACATGTTGTTTTATTAAAAGACGTGCAAGCTAATCATAGGTACAATCATCAAAATATCAGTACCTAAATGGTACTGGACTCAAAGAAAACATAGCACAAAATTTATCAAAGCATTCACACAAAGGTCTAGCTTTCACAATAATTCCAAATAATAAAAACTGGAAAAATAGCAAATGTTACTCATGATTTGCTATAAGATCACATGCAAGTTAATGAAGATAACATCATATAAATAACAGTACCAAAATGGTACTGGATCTATCATAACCATAACAAAAATCTAGGTACAACAAATCTACAAGGATTTGCCCACTCATCAATCCAAATAATAAACTAGAAGGTAACAAATGCTATTCATTTTTATTCGAGTTTCCAATCATGCACACACTTTCTAAGGTAGATTTATTGTAATAAAACAACATAATAACAAGTCCTAACAACTCCATATAAGTTAGGAAGCAAGATTGAATAAAACACAAATTTATTTCAATCAAGAGCACACAAAGAAACAAAAACAGGAAAACTGTTGTTTTCTTGATAACCATTTCATTTCATCGTTCACTTAATTTCTAAACTCCGAATCTCATAGTACCTACAATGTCTACCAAGTTTTGATTTCCAAAGTAGATACACCCGATATCCTATTGACTAGTAAACGAATAGGTCATCATCTTATTTTCTCGTGACTTCTCTTTTTTACCAACTAGATTAAAAAGTGTCGTAAGTCACTTAATTCTTTGGTTTAGAAAGAGTTGTCAGTAGTTCACATGATTTGGTTAGGTGTCAACCTAAGATTAGACCAAGCATGTTAGTCTTGTTAGCTTTCTATTTAATCATGTTTGTCCGACAAGATACGACTAGCGTCATCGTACGTCGAATATTGAATTTTGCCTTTCGGATTGGCTTTTGAGAGGGTTGCGCATCATGGCATGTGAAAACTTCTTTTGCAAACAGACAAAACATAGAGGTTTAGGTCAGTATTGATTTGTTTTCTTCACGCCCTTTCTTCTTTGAGGATTGTCGTTGTTGGAGCTTTATTTGTTGGAGTGCATCACTGGTAGCAACGCTATCAGCTTGTGTGGCTTGATGGTCCTCTATTTAGGTCCAATGGTGCTTTCATTAATGGTGGGGAATTGGTGGTGGTTCACGACGGGTCGCATTATGAAGCGAAAACAAGTATAAGTCTAAGCAACAAATTCTTGTTTTTGAATACTATACAAACATTTTTGCTTGCAAAAATTTAACACGAGGCGATTCAAAAACAAGAGCGGGGCAAGCACAAATCTGCAAAATTTGAGCACCCTACAAACATATAGAAGCCTAGATGAATCAAAATCTACACCACACAATAGCACAAAGTCCTACGGACACACATAAACAAGCCAAAACACACAAACAAGACTCCATTGGGGCTACGTCGGGGAAGGCGACTCATGGGGTAATCGCTAAATTACTCCAAACTAGACTGATCCAAAATCCTAGAAGTGGCTGAAGAACTATATCTACTTCTGACCAACATTACTGTAGAGCTAGGCAATTATTTTGGTCTTCTCGGGACAACGGCAAGTATAAAAGTTTTTTGGATAGAAACAAGATACTAGAAGTAAAGTTTTGATAAAACTTTATGCAACAATCTGTTTTTGAAACTCCAACTATTTTCTGGACAGAAAACTTCAAAGACGAGAGATGTTTCAAAAACAGAGCGGAGCAGTTGCAAACAAGTAAGAAATAAACTCTTAACCGAGAGAGATACTAACTCTGTAAGGCCCGCCCTTCGAACCACTGTTCAAGGACGCCCTTGATATGCATTTAGAATCTTTTGGAAAGATAAAAAGGAGGGGAAAATATACAAAAATTCCCTTAGATACAAATAATGTAGATAGTAAATAGGTTTGTACTCAAAACTACTTTTCTTTCCTATCTGACGTCCATGCTAACTAAGGTCTCCTAAGGTCAGGATGGCTCTGATACCAACTCTGTAAGGACCCCAGACCGGCAGTCTGAAACCCTACGTATGCATACATTCACGATCCCAGAAAGATCAGTCGTGAACAACATACACAGTTGGCACACAGAAATACATCATCCATTACACGAATACATAAAGGTATTACATAAAAGATCACATGATCAAGTTTAGCACAACTGCCAAAAAGGGCAGGCTACTTAACAAACACAGCGGAAGACAATTAAAACACAACGTAGTTGAGCCCAAGTCACGCCTTAACCTACAGGCTGCTGACCCGGAGACAATCCTAGTTCGCAAAGCCGTCAACTCCGTACTTCTCTTCATAAATATCCTTTTGAGGCTCCTTCTCCAAATCTGATAAGTAGATACCAGGGGCGAAACCATAATGAGTACATTTGAATGTACTCAGCAAGACATCCATCATGTCACTTACCAACATGCAAGTATGCTTATATGGTGGAATAGGTAGGCTATAAATAGGGTTCACTATCAATGGTGTTCATGTATGATGACACCACCGTTGCAGTCAGGTTAATCTGTATCTTCGTTGAAGAAGATACTTCAGAAGAAAATAATATAGTTTTATTTCTCTTGTCGATGTCACAAGTACAAGAGGTTTTGTAAATCTTTGTTAAAGAATATTTTCTCCTGGCAAAACTTCTTGGAATCAGTTTCCAGAATTCTTGCTTAGAGTAGAAAAGGTTTTGTTTGCAAAACATTTTGTTTTGTATAACAACATCTGGCTTTTCATCATCGACGATACCTCCACGGTATAAGTTTCCATTCTTTTCCGAACTTCGCAAGTTCAACACTTCCTTACCAAAGATTCCCTTTCAAAAACTCTTTTTGAAAACATTGACACAATGCTAGCTACATGGCCATTCAACTGTCCATATCCGAGGACGCGGCTTCTTCGAAAAAGTTATACTCTGCAGAGGTGTACACATCCACCAGATCCAGTACACCTCCCGTGAAACAACCACGGACTGTAACAACAGTATGTAAACATCAGGTATCTGATCATAACCATCCACTATGTTCAAGCTAGTATATGCCTATCTCTCGATTGAGGTTGTTCTCCCCGGCATCAAGTCCCACCCTGCCTAGCCAGGAGCCTCAATGAATGCATCCGGAGGGAAAATTAATCCCACACTTTATATGCCTCAACATTGGGAGTTTTGACGACATTCGGTTCGAGGGTACGACGCCCCTTATAGCAAGTGAGATAGCACACACTAATAAGAACAAACTTCAAGTTAAGCCCCTTGCCCATGTTGGGGTAGGGTGGCAGTACGGTAAAGGTTGTCCGGCGAAGACTAGGTTATGTGTCATTTTTGAAAACACCACTTTCTCAAAAATGACCACTTCCACATTCCTCCGGAGAACAAGGATCCGCCTTTTCTCCGGGTTTTTCCGTAAAGCCTTTGTTTTGTAGAATCACAATTTTAGGGTGTCCACTTAGGGACTAGTATATTTGATGGTAATAAATACCATGTGGTGGCTTATGGGCTTGGTATTACCAAGTTTAACTACTGGCATGATAGTAACCTATAATATAGTATAGTAGTAATTTCCACATCAAAAATAGTTTTGATACTCAAGTTTTGGTAAAACTTCAGAGGTAAAACATGCATGATAGATAATGGTAAGTATTGTATCAGCAAGCAATCAGGATGCTTGCCTGGTATCTCTTTGTGTCCCTGGTTGTTGGAGTGACTGGAACTTGAAACAGAGCTTCACGACACTTCCTTCCTCTTCGTTTTTCTAACGCCGTAAAAAGAGAATAAAGGACACACATTCAGAACCAAACAAGACAAACAAGGCTACAAGTAATACATACAGCAAGCAATCAAGAAGTACCACCCAAGTTCTCAATTTTTCCCTTAAGAAAAATTGGCATAAAAACTATAGTTGAAAAGTCTGCTTTTTTCCTAGTGTTTATGTGTGGCCAATTCAATGATTTTGAGTTAAGAACACCATGGACCAGTGGGGTAGAGCACATGTTACTAGACAGTAGGGTGTCACATAAAACACATTTTGATGTCTAAAAATTCCCACAACAATCTCTATGGCTAGCACACATAATTTGCTAAATTACTCAAGTGGTGAAATAAGCTCATGACAACAAGTCAAACCTATTTTTCCACCATGAGGCAAACATACCAGTGGGTGTTCCACTAGCAAATATGCTCACCAAGAGGTTAATAAGCCTCTGGTCACTTTTATAAAAGTGCTCAAAACAAACAAACAAGCATCCAAAAACTCCTACTCATACTAGTAGAAAATTTAGGAAAAATACTAGACTAGTTTAGGCTACACTAGTTAATTTTATGCACAAGTGTGCAAGCTAGTAGAGGCAAAATACTCCTCTAACCAGTACCATAAATTCTACTGGATACCACAAAATAACATAAAAAACATAGCTAGGAAACAAGGAAAAACTATGCTTAAAATGCTACACATGTGAGGAGATTAATTCCTAGTCATCCAAGTGTTATTCATGCTCTTATGCTACTTAAGAGAAAACCTATCAGAGGTGAAAACCCTAAGATAATAATGCCACAAGGACATTCCATCCTCTGGTTTCCACACCAAAGATTCATAGTTTTTCCCTAGGGTAAAACCAGACAAAAAGCATACATAAATCTCCTAGTATGAAATTTAGACTTTAAGCATTGCTATTTAAATCTATTTCAAACACAAGCACCAAGTATCTAGAGGTGCTATAACAAAAATAACAGTACCTAAATGGTACTGGTTTCATGAGAATTAATCTAGCAATAAGCCTAAAAAGCATTTAAAGATCTACTCAAAACATATATAAAAGAAACACATCTAGTGTGGGGGAAATAATGTTTCCACCAAAAATGCAATGACACCAGTGGGTGTTCCACTAGCATATCAAAGCATTAAGAGGTCACAATGCCTCTGGTCCACTTGCTAAAAATTTAACAAAATACTAAACAAGCTTCTAGTGCAATAACAATACTAGCAGAAAATAATAGGGTGCTTAAATAAGCAAGGCACTGCTACTCATGTTATTGTTTTCACACAAGTGAAAACTTTAGGGGTCAAGTACTCATAACAAACTTATCAAAATGCTACTGGACCTATGGATACAACCCAAAAATATGTGGTCACCAAACCACAAATGATTATGTCAAAATTCCACACCTGAGGGAATTTTTCCATAACAAAACTCATAGTCATGACAAAGCTAATAGTGCTTTTCTACCAATTCCAATGCAAGATAGCAGAGGTGATAACAACACAAACTAAGTACCAACATGGTACTGGATACACTCAAAAAATCCAAGTGCTTTGCACATGAATTCATCACTCAAAAATGCTATGCAAATATTAACTAGAGAATAATCAAATGCTATTAACAAAAATTCTATTTCTTCTCAACTCAAGTCCACACAATCTAACATGCTAAAATATCTAAGTAACACTTAGAAAACAAGTTCACACATCTTAAACATGCTAGAAAACAATATTGTAACACAAAAATATCATCACACAAATTAATTAACTAAAATGCCAAAATGGCAGAAACATGCATTTGAAAGATCTGTCCACCAAATTTTGTAGGATGCTCTAAAAATTAAACCCTTCTAGGTTTGGATAGCCCTAAACATATACAAGACCATCCAGTTGAGTTTGCATCAAAAATCATTTTTAATTAATTTGTAAAAATCACCAAAGTGCTCTCTGGTGTTTTACCAAATTTCATGCCATTTCAAAAATAGAATGAATTTGGAAACGAGGTTAAATGCTCCTGTTAGGAAATTTTAAGGGCTTTCCAATGCAATTGGCCTCACTTCATTTAGAGTTGTAAAATAAAAATGGTGCTCATTTTGGTGTTTTCTGGTAGCTGTTACCAAAACATTTTTCATTTCAAATCTATCCATCCAAATGTAGGTCTACAACTTTGAGGTGGTTTAGAATTAGTTGATGTACCACTGTGATTTTTGGTTTGGTCAAACTCATCCTTTAAGTTAACTTTTAGGCTCAAAAGTAAACATGCTCTTTTCTGTAAAGATTTAAAAAGAAAAACAGCAGGGATGGGCCAGATCCACTCGTGGGCCGGCCAGAACCTTTTTCCACCGCGAGCAGATCTAGCCGCAGTCGCTGATCAGCGGGCCAGAGCGCCACGGAGGCATCCACGCGGGCACAGCCGGGCCCCACTGGCCAGTTTGACTCCTTCCGCGCGGGTCAGCGCGCTGACGCGAGTGTCGCGTCACCACAGCGTCATCGCCGGCGGGAGACGCCTCCGGCGAGCAAAATCCTGCGAATCCGCACATCATTTTACGAATCAAAGGCATATACGGGTTCCCCTCGACGTCGTCTACCAACTAGGGCCAACGTCGTTTCCAGGGAGAGGGTCTGAGAGCAGCGGCGACGGCGTGCGGCGGCGGCCGGACAACGGCCACGACGCGGGGTCGTTCTAGGGGGTTAGGCAGGGGGAAAAACGACGGCGAGGAGCGCCTGCTCACCCCACACGTGCGTGGACGCTCGACGAGGACGGAGGAAGCTCGAGGCGGCGGCGATAGCTCGCCGGAGCCCGCCGGACTCGAGGAAGAAACGTGGACGGCGCGGGCTTCACGAGTCATTCCGGCTCGATTCCTTGTGCAGGGAGGGTCATCACGTCGAGGCGGAGCTGATGGCGCACACGGCTGCCGGCGGCGAGCTCCGCAGCGGCCGAATCGACGTGGAGCTCGAGCTAGGGTTTCGGGTTGGGATTTTTTTGTACAGAAGAGAGAGGAGCTCGAGTGGGGAGAGAGAGGGGGCAGGTAAGAGTCCACATGGGGGGGGTTTTATCTATCTAGGAGTCTTCTACTCGAAGGCAATGGAGCATGGGCTCCCATGGCGTCATCTACAGGAAGAAGAAGGACAAGTGTGACTCGGATTACATTTTAGTCCCTGGAAAATTACAAGTAGGTCCTTGTACTCTCTGAAAAAGGTTGTTTTCCCTAGTCAAACAAGGTTATAAATTTAAATCCTTTTGCCCAAAATTCTAATTAGTTAATGTGCACAACATATATGAAAATTGGATCAATTAGATAAACTTGATAATTCAAAGTTGTTCAAAATTTGAATTCTTACATAAATGGACATTGAATTTATTAACCTACTTAGGAGCTTCCAAAAATGATAATTTTTGGCACACATTCCTTATTTGATGTGTTACTTATGTGGTAGAAATTTCAAGTCATTTAGAGTTACTTCATAGAACAAACTTGTTCAAATTTCAAAAAGGTGCTGTGAAGAAAACAGGGGTTTTTGGAAACTTAAACAATTCAAAAACTTGTTTCCTTTTGGTTTTCATCCTTATTTATGATATAGAGCAAGTGGTATTTATTTCATGGCATTTGGAAAAAGTTTGTAGAACAAACTTGTTCAAAATCCCAAATGTTGCTGTGGAGAAAAATCATGTTTTCAGGGCTTTAATGGATTCAATTTTTGGTCTCCTCTTGTGTGTGTTCCTTATTTGATATAAGGAAGCAATGGTATGAATTTCAGATCATTTGAGGAAAGTTTCCAATAGTAACTTGTTTTAGTTTTCTGTTTCTAGAAATATTGGAATTTCTATTTAATAAAGCACTAGGCTTTTCTTTATCAATGCTTTGCCAAAATATTTATGTGACTAGAGATAGCAAGTAAATGCTCTCTCATACTATTGTTTTTAATCTTGCAAGGTTGGAAAAACATTTGATAATATTTTGGTGAAGCATTTAAGAATGCCTCTTTTTCTGATAATCTTCTATGGAAATTTATTAAGTGTTTCCTCTTTCTTAATTTAGGTCTTGGAATAATATTCAACAAGTATGAGATTCATAAGATGTTTTTGGAAAACTCTTTGATCAATATTTACTTTAGAAAATATTGTCAAAGTCATTGGAACAATATGTTGAATATTTTTATCCCTGGAACAATATGTTGAATATTTTTAGTTCACTGCTTTGCTATCCTTTTATGTTTGCAAGTTTATATAATTAGTTTGTTTGGTTGCACTTAAACCACCACAAACAAACAAAACCAAGGTTTATTAGTAAAGCAATTAGCAAAACAACTGTGTTAACAGGTATTCCAAAATTGGGATGTGACAGCAACTCGGCGCACGATGCTTGGCGCGAATTCATGTTGTTCCTCTTTGCTGATATTCTCCTCATACCGGTTCTCCAGCAGATCCAGGATAGACTCAGTATCATCTTCTCTCTCGACCCGGTCACGCGGGGTCCATGCCGGCTCCTCCGGCTGTTCCCACTTCGTGATGGGTTCTTCTGTAGGATCTGTCGTCCCAACTGATTCTTCTCCATCTGATTGGATATAAGTGGCCTCCCCTGACACAGAATCAGATCCAAAATTGTCAGGGATCGAACCGGAAGTACATACCATACCGATGAGGACGCTGATCCGGCCGATTGTCACGATGGATCCGGATTCGAGGTGATCCGACTCTGGCCCCCAGCCGGAATCGTCCACCATCTTCTCTCCTTCGTGGTCGATGTAGATCTCGCCGACGACAAGGTTCTCCATGTTCTTCCGAGCTTCTCCCGTGATGTAAACACCTTTGGACGCAGGCCCCACGGTGGGCGCCAACTGTCGTGGGATAATCACGGCAGACGTTACCAGGGGTAACTTATCTTGGGGCAAGAAGACACAGGCGTTTGGGAGAGGGTTTAGCTCAGAGGAAAACATGATGATATCCGATCTGGTAACCGGCAATCAAGTCGCCGAGTCTCCGATCTCAAGATAATAACTCAACTCTCGTGTTACACTGCATATTCGATATTAGGCAATATTGCTAGAGCTCTTGGATCTCCCTAAACTAGACCTAGGGGTCGGCTTATAAAGCACCGGACCCCCTGGCTTGCCCTCCAAGGCGTACCCTGAATCCTACCCGGACACCGCATACAAACCCTAACTTTCTTTACCGTAACCCACAATCCGGATTATGAGGCCTACAAACTTGGGCCTTCTAGAAGTTCCTTTATCCTTAGCCGGATCCTGCGCAACGTCCTTTGGGCCGGGTTACACCTTGAAGTTGGCCTACCGGGTTATTATCCCTCCATCAGAAGTATTCCTTTTCATTGAAGAAAAAAACCATTTACCATTTTCCGAGTGTAAAAAATGGCCTTTTTTGTGAAGGACCAACCACAAATATGTTGCAGAACTTGATATCTATAACCCAAACCACACTTGTAAACACATGGTGTGGAAACCACTGGGGTTTGGTGGGATTCACACGTTGCGGAGCCCTTCTACAGCGAAACCCTAGCTCCATTGGAGAAAATCCGTCTTACCATTCCATCCCCTATACGTGAGCCGAAATGGGGTAGCAAAGTATAACTAGTTGCTTGCTTGTGTTTGATTAGACCCTATGAAGACCCAAGAAAATGTCCTATCCACACTCTTGACAAGATTCCCCCGGTTTGTCAGATCCGACAGTTTCGGGCACTTAATAGTCCTGAAACCCGCTAAGGAGAATCCGACGTTGGTGAAGCCCTAACACAAAGAGTGAGAGAATCTCAGGCATAGAAAACCTAAACCACACTTTTAAACACATGGTATGGCAACCACTAGGGTTTGGTAGGACTTACACGCTCCGGAGCCCATCTACGGCGAAACCCTAGACCCACTTGATAAAATACCAACTTAGTGTTTCATCCCTATACGTGAGCTGGAAGGGGGTAGCAAAGTGAAACTAATTGCTTGTTGTGTTTTGTTAGGCTCTAGGAACACCAAGGACAATGGTATACCCACACTCTTGACAACATTCCCCCCCAACCAAAATGCTGTAGGCATAGCTTCTGGTGGAACCATCCTTGCCACGCTGTCAGCTAGATAAGCTGACGGCCGCGCGGAAAAGGCCTTAGACATATGTGTTATATGCCGACTGCCGAGTCAAAAGACCGTAGGCATAGATTTTGGTGGGCCCATCCTTGCCAAGTTGCCAGCTAGGTAAGCCAACGGCCGCGCAAAAAGGCCGTATGCATATATGTTATATGCCGACAGCCAAAGCTATGACGACGGCCGAGCCAAAAGGCCTTAGACATAGCTTTTGGTGGGTCTGTCCTGGCCACACAGACAGCTAGGTAAGCCGACAGCCAAAGATATGCCGACGGCAGCGCAGAAAAGCCGTAGGCATATATGTTATATGCCGACGGCCAAACCAAAAGGCCGTAGGCATATCTGTCATATGCCAACGGCCAAAGGTACGCCGACAGTTTTATTTTTACCGTCGGCATACCACCTCGTATGCCGACAGCCCCGACTAAAAGCCGTCGGTATATCTTTTGCCGTCGGCGTCTGGCCGTTTTCCTGTAGTGAGCCACGTACTCGAGTTGGACAAGTGGTGTACTAGTGGCACCTCGAGACTGAGTCAGACTTGGGTACATATAGTAATAGTATTCAGCCGGGAATACTATTTTCTACATGACTTAGGTTGTCTGATGTGGTGGAGGTGACAACCTATTCGAAGAAACAAACTTCTAATTCATGGATATGACTTGACCTCATCCATTTCGACCATTACCGGGAAAATCTCGGGCATGAACGAGGAAAGAGAGGCAATGAATCTTTCGCTGCACAATCCGCGTCCTAGAAACAGGCTTTGAAGCTACGTGTCGATCTGACTCCCCCTATAATCAATGAAAATGACACCTTCATGACTATCATGCAGCCTTTTTTGACCATTTGTGAGAATCTTTGATAATGACATAAAATACTTCTCTACATTACGCTACTATTAAG
Organism: Alopecurus myosuroides; assembly: GCA_028641055.1. Classification (NCBI taxonomy): domain Eukaryota; kingdom Viridiplantae; phylum Streptophyta; class Magnoliopsida; order Poales; family Poaceae; genus Alopecurus; species Alopecurus myosuroides. The sequence goes on from CM054058.1 coordinate 15,875,430, forward strand.
TGTATGCATCTCTGAAGTGAGTGAGACAGTAACATGAGGACAAAGACTAAAATATGCTTGCATCTTTGGCGCTGCATGGCATTTCAATTATGTGGCGCCGCAGCGTGGTCTCCTCCTTGTAGTATCCATATAGATTGATTGGACGACTTCCAAGCAATTTCCGACCATTGAATTTTTTTCTAGCTAGAGACCAAGCAAATCATGTGTGGATGTCCTGCTTCAGTTATTGTGGAAATACTCTACTCCTATGAAGCGTGGTGTAGACTTCCTCAAGTATTTGCATCGTACCAAAATCAGTAATAGGTTGCCATCATCTCAACTATAAAAAAATACACGCAATTAATCTCTGCGTTACTACATGGAGGGTAGAATGCTGACAAATCAAGCCTCCTGCATTCACATTTGGGCTAGTCATGACTAGCCCAAATGGCACTAGCCCAAATGGCCGACTAGTCACGCGCGCAATTGCAGATGCGTGGCGGTGATGGCAAGTGATATAGACACCGCACTGGTATAGATCCAGCAATTTAATCCTCTAGTTACCCAAGAATGCACGCAATTCTGGACATTTAATTGTTTCCAATTGCAGACCAAGCAAATCATACGTGATTGTCCATATACTCACTCCGTCCGGAAATAAGTGTACTTCTAACTTTTGTTCAAGTCAAACTTTTAAAATTTTGACCAAATTTTACAGAAAAACTAGTAACATATATGACATGAAATTGGTATATTATGAAACTACATTTTGATACGGATCCAGCGGTACTAATTTAGTGTCATAAATGATAGCACATTTTTCCATGTAGTTGGTCAATACTATAAAGTTTGACTTTGTTCAAAAGCTAAAAGAACACTTATTCGCGGACAGAGAGAGTATGATCTAAATAATCTATTCCTACGAAACGTTGTACGGACAGGTAAGAGCAGGTGTAGACTTCCTCGGCTCTATGCAACGTACCACAATAACCGACCTACCGAATTATGGTTCGATCCTTAACCAAAGATACTTGTATGGACTTCGCGGATCCCAAAAATAATTGTACGGTGGCTGAAACGGTGGCTAACCACCATTCGAGTGGTCATTACAGATTATGATGACTTGTACGGGATGCTATATGTGTTAGATACGAACTCTGTTACACACCATATCAAAACAACAATAAGCTCTTAACGTGGAAAAAAACCATGCGCGTAAGCCAGCAATATTTCACTATTCCAGGTGAGGTTACAAACGCGCCGGGATTTACAATATGTGGCTTGCCCCATGCAGCGGCTCACAAGACGAATATAAAGCGGGTCCTGACCTAACTAGGTCGGGAAGGGTGAATCCAACTCTAATTCGGTAATCAGAAGTTCGTCCTTTTATGAGCATAGTTAAATTTGGACCACCAAAAATTAGCAAACACTATTTTGTGTGTTTGCGTGCGTACAAACAAGGAGCACAACCGTATGCTCTTCTATCTTTAGTTGGGCCTTGTGGGAAAATGATATTCATAAAAAACCCTTCATGTCTTGCATCCGATGCTTCCTCTTTTGTCTCTTTTAATCTCCTATCATGATTTGTACATAATTTTCACCTAAACAAAAACAAGGGAAAACAAGTAAAATCCTCATAAGAAACTATGATTGTGAAATTCTCGCCGGAGAATGTGTTGGCGCTGGAATGAACATAAAAGGTAGAAGAAAATATAGAATTATGTCAACATTCCAATGTAAACATATAAAAAACAGATGGGAAAATGCTACGTGAAATGGACGTGCCAAAATGTGAAAAGCGGGTCACCCTTGGGTAGAATTTTGGCCCTCTTTACATTCCATCAAACTTGTACACATATGGTATGACAACTTCTAGATTTTGATGGGATTCCAACTTTCATGAGCGACCGCTCCGATAAAACCTTGAACCAACATCACTTAGTAAGGTTGTGAAGGGTAGATATGCGGGGCCCTAAAAAATGACACCGGCTAGCTGGCTGTGAGGTTGTGAATTATGTCTCTAATAAATTGCTATCTATATGGACAACGGAGATGAAATATACCGAAAAATAAATTGCGACAAAGGAACATAGGAAAAATAATTTAGAATATTTTATTTGCCACGTATATAGAAAATACACATGGCAAAGACATCTTTTGCTCTGTGTCATTGCAAAGAACTGCCATCATAACGGTCCCTTGAAGGGTGTCGAGGGCGCACACGTGTCACGCAAGTTTGTCGTGCTCTTGTCTTTTTCGTGTTTTATTTGGTTATTTAGTCGTGTCTTCTTCTTTATCGTTTGTTTTTTTACACCTTTGCCGTGCTATAAATGTTGTTTGTCATGTGTTTTTGATGCACAATGTCACACTAGTATAAAACAAGACTTCTGTTCACGAGCCAAAAACGGTTTATTCCGGGTTAAGTTTGGAACCTGGACTAATGAGAGCATTAGTCCTGGTTCTACCTGCGAGGAGCGCAGGAGGGCACTGCTAGACTTATTCCCAGTTCAAACGGGACCTTTAGTCCCTATTTGTGATACCAACCGGGACTAAAGGGTTTATGTCAACCGTTCGCCCGGTCCGAGCCCATTTAGTCCTTGTTGATATCACCAACCGGGACTAAAAGTCTAAACCATACAATTCCCGCGCTTTGGAAGTTGTTCCGTGATAATAAACATGCCCTAGTAAGGAAAACAATAATCATAACCGGCTGGTGGTCTTCTATTCGTCTCCCTTCTCTCTTCCTTCCCATCACCATGAATCCAACCTACCGCACTGGTACGCAAACATGATGTCATGGGTATACAAATGGAAACATTGAAAATATGAGGCAAACATGATGTCACTGGTACACAAATGAACACATTGAAAAACATGGAGAAATCATTGTAAAACATGAGGGAAACTCACTAGTATACAAATGAAAACATGTCCTTCATGCTAACGCTATGATATTATGTTACTTTTGTCACTAGTAGAAAACTAGCCAGAGGATTTTACCATTAGTACATATTCAATTACGAACCGGTACTAAAGGGTGTCTTGTACCGGTTTGAACGGGGAGGGCGCTGGGCACGGCTAATACCGGTTTGAACCACAGCTTTGGTACCGGTTGGTGCTAAAACCGGTACCAAAGGGGTGTGGCAACCGTTCTCCTGGTGCGAGCTCATTTGGTACCGGTTTTAGCCACCAACCGGAACCAAAGGGGTGTGGTAAAGGGGGTGTGGCAACCGTTCGCCCGGCGCGAGGACATTTGGTACCAGTTGGTGGCTAAAACCGGTACCAAAGAGTCGAATCGTTTTGCCTCCCGCACTTATTAGTTCGCGAGCTGCTACAGTGTACGGGCGCCATTCTCTGCTTTCTCTCTATTTCCTCCCTCTCCTCCTCTCTTTTGTCCATCTCTTCTTCCTATAATCCACCATGGATCAACGAATCAGTCGCATAGGCCATGTTTGTGCACATGGCACAAACGTGCTTACCGCCGTCTGCACCAACGAGAGCGCCAACATGGTGGATTATCTTGCCAAATTCTAAGGATGGATTGTAAGCGCGAAGGACTAATAGAAATTGATCGGGCTTGATCTTGAGTACATGCGCGATGGGAAGGAGGTTGCGGTCATCCAACTTTGCTTCGAGAAGGATGTCTTGATCTTCCAATGGGCAAGGTACGCACGTACACTTTCGGGCTTGATCCATTCATTGGTTTATTATGATGAAAATTGCATAGGATAGCAACATGTCCGATCCCCATTTGAATCATATATCCGTGACATAGAATCAGATATCGGATCCCAATTCGAATCATATATGTGCATGATATATACATACAAAATTGCATAGGTTTATGATGATGGAAATGGCATAGGATAGCAAACATGTCGGATCCCCATTTGAATAGAATCATCATATATCCGTGTAGAACATATAAGACATAGTTAATTTAGGACATTTATATTGGCAAATTGTTCTATGTGATACAAATTGCATAGAATAGAAAATTCTTCTATGCGATACGAGAGTCTCATTTGAATTATATGTGATAGATCAATTTGCATTTAGTAGTGATTCTTAATTAGTAGATTATTGTTATGAATGTTAATTAACAATTTGTTCCATTCTAATTCGATGTTGCAGTAGTGACAAGGAGTGGCCATCTCTCATGAACTTCTTTTGCCGCATCGGCATTCGTTTTGTTAACGTTGATATCAACAATGACAATATCAAGATGAGGAAAAGCTTCCATATTGAGATACCGGCTTCCTGCCACATTGATATCCAGGACATATTCAGGCCTCGGCATAATAGGACTTCAATAACTCATATGACAATCGATTTGATCTACGACTACTACTGACATGAAGACCAAGATCGAGAACCATCATGAGTGGTAGACGATCCCACTTGACCGCAATAACATTAAGTATGCCTCCGTAGATGCCTACATTTCATATGAGTTGTACCGCATTATTCGAGTGGTCAACCATGGGCAGCGTCACCTCGCACCACAAGCACCATCACTTGATGATGATGATGATGATTCAGACCACTACTAGTGTGTAGTGCTTATGGGGGTCGATCTTGTGATCTCTATAGTACTTTTATGTTCTTGTGATTGAGATTTATGTTCATGTGTAAGTTTAAGTATGATGTGAGTATTTGGGATAGATTTATCATCTTGTACTTGGGATTTATGTTCATGTTTAAGTTTAAGTATTATGTGAGAAGATTTCGTTGTGATCTACATAATCTCTCTATGACGTGAGTCCTTTTATCAAGAGTTGGGTTTCATCGGAGAGGGACTTCAGCGTTGGGATCCCACCACAGGATAGGGGATGCCATAACATGTGTGTACAAGTGTGCCATGGATTTATGTTCTTGTTCATGTTTAAGTTTAAGTATGATGTGAGAAGATTTCATTGTTATCTATGTAATCCTTCTATGATGTGAGTACTTTTATCAAGAGTTGGGTTTCATCGGAGAGGGACTCCGGCGTTGAGATCCCACCACAAGATTGGGGGTGCTATAACATGTGTGTACAAGTGTGCTATGGATTTATGTTCTTGTGCTTATAATTTATGTTCATGTCTGTGCTTAAGTATGAAGTGAGAAGATTTCATTGTGATCTATGTAATCTATCTATGATGTGAATACTTTTATCAAGAGTTGGGTTTCATCGGAGAGGGATTCTGGCGTTGGGATCCCACCACAAGATAGGGGGTGCCATAACATGTGTGTACAAGTGTGCTAATTATATGAGTTTTGGATGACAGACACCGCACTTCGGGGTGTGACGTACTTCACCAGTATCAACTTCTCTCTATCTAGGGAATTTCATGACTTAGAGCTTAAAAGTACTAGATCAGACAAACATGAGAGAAATTTATTAAGAGTTGGATTATGAATGTCTCATATTTGCATTTCTCCCATTTTTCTAATCGATTTAGACATATTATTTGTCAAATTTAAATTTACGGATTTCCATATATGAATTATTCAATATTAAATGGAAAAGGGCAAATAAATTAATAATTATTTGCATTTAAGAATATTTTAATTTAAAATATTATGAATGATTCATTTCTTTTTATTTGAATAATTATTTTGATTCATAAAATAAATGTATGTGACATCATAGCCCATGGGTTAATAGGATTGATATGATACTATTGTTAGGTAAATATCTCTTGTTTGTAGGTAGCTCATAGGGAAGAAACTAAGAAGTTAAGCGTGCTAGTGTTAGAGTAGTGTGAGGATGGGTGACCTCTACATGAAGTGTTAGTAGAAGAGAGTAATTTAGATTGTAACTAAGAAATCTTAGTGATAAATGCGAGTTTAAGTGGTTAAACAATAAACATAAATAAAATGGATTTTTTAGAAAAAATATGGAAAAAAACTACCCTTTGGTACCGGTTTGTAATAGGAACCGGTACCAAAGGAACCCGGCCCCGTGGGCTCCTCTTGTGCCACGTGAAGGCCCTTTTAATACTAGTCCGTAAGGAACCGATACTAATGGCCTCATGATCCGAATAATTAGTACCGGTTGTCTAACCGGTCCTAATGGGCCTCAGGAACCGGTACTAAAAGCCCATTTTCTACTAGTGTGCGCTATTGGCATGATTGCTTGTGTATCATGTTTTCATGGGAAACATGATGATATGGAAGTCATATTTGGATTTCTATTATTTTTCTAATCGATTTAGGAATATTTTTTCTCAAATTTCGATTTACGGATTTGTAAATATGAATTATTCAATAATATGTGGGAAAAGGCAAAAAAGTTAATTATTATTTTAATTAAAAATTATTTGAATTCAAGATTATTACCCGTATTTTTTTGTGTACTTAAATAATTGTTTCGATTCACAAAATAAAGTCATGTGACATCATGGTTCAAGTTTTAATATGACTAATAGCATTTTATTGTCAGCAAAACATTCGTTCTTTCTTGGAAGCTGGATGTAACTAAGAAGTTAAGTGTGTTAGGTCTTGAGTAGTATGAGGATGGATGACCGAACGGGAAGTGTCACTAGAAGTCAACGATCAAATTAAGAATACTTAGATACAAAAAAAATTCAGAAACACAAACACTAAACTCCAAAATGGAAAGAAAAAATTGGAAAACAAAAACCGTAAACCACAAAAAAAGGCAGTCTCTTGTCCCGGTTGGTGTTACCAACCCGGACTAAAGGTCCCATGGCCCGTACTAACCTCCACAGCCACATGGATTGGCTTTTAGCCCCGGTTCGTAACAGATCGGGACAAGCAGCCCTTAGAAACCGGGACTAAAGCCCAGTTTCCCTACTGTCATGTGCCATTTATTTTCCGTGCTTTTTTTTGGCGTGACACATCAAAGCGCGAGGTGTGTTTGTCGTGCTCGAACCAGTGTACACAAAGCAAAGAGCCGGGTATATGGCAAGATCCATTTTTTCCATAGTGAGCAATAGGTTTAGACTACCTGAAGTCTTTGCCGTGTTCGCACCAGTGGCCGGGTGTCTTTACCCATCAGCATCTCTGTAAAAATCATGCAATTAACATGATGGCATGTGCACACAGTGTGGTCCAACCCCTCATCTCTAAAACATATCCCATAAAGATGTATCAACATGGGAGAATGAATCATGCCGACAAAGTTGAGCCACCATCCTCGGCATGGCCACTGTTTTACGATAGGATTAAACATAGCAACTTGACATGGCTAAATATTTTTAATTTTCAGCATGGTTCACAATGTTATATTATTAGAAGTGGTCGTTGATAATTGTTAGCCAATAGCATTCGCCTGTCATAGTGTGAACTTCATCTTCTGCGCCGACCGATGGGTTTCAGATAAATTATCATGTATCTCTCAAATGATTATCCGAGTATGGGACCGAACAGCTATGATGTCCATCATCGATATCAATATATGTATATGAGAGCATGACATTGGACGGTTTTCCTTTTTCTTGGACTCGAATAATTCTATTAAAATAATAGGACTCCCGTCCAATCATATTTCCAACTCGTACCATATCATTCATCGATAGCGGTTACCAACGACTAAGTTATGAATAAATCGGCATGCTCATATATTGGTTGCAGGGCCGGTCCTGAGATTTGGGGGGCCCGGGGCGAGCCAAAAATTTGGGGCCCCTTAGTACAAGTAGACATATATATATATATATATAGATGCATTGATGAAACGGAAATCGAATGAGAGAAATGAGAAAAAAAAAATTACGTGAAAACCCCTCGCGGGTAAAGAAAACACGGACGCACGAAGGCGTAATTTATTATGGAGTGATACTGCAACTTAGGTCTACCCTAAAATTTTCTCTTTTCATTTCTAGGTGCAAAGTCATTAATGATGGAATCAATGTCAATCTCATCCAATAAGTTCTTCTCGATGCATCGAGTTGCCAAACCATTTAGTCTCTCTTGTGACATTATATATCTCAAATAGATTTTCAATAATTTCAATTTTGAAAAACTTTTTCGGTTGATGCAACTGTCACGGGCATAGTAAATAAGATTCGATAAGAAAAATACATATTAGGATAACAATCTTCTTCTCTGACAAAGTAAAATATCTCCATAGCGGACGTTGTTCTATCTGGCAAGCTCAACTGCATAAACTTAACTCGAAAATTAGGTCATTTAACTCGATATCACATTTCTTAAATAGAGAGAAAGTATTTACAAATGTATTGCAACTATCTTTAATTTGAGAACCATCCTTTGACTTCAAATTTGTTGAACTTATTAAAAATACAAACATACTTGTGGACGACTGCAAATTTACTCTTCAATTGCCATGTCTCTGGTAATGAATCGCAAAATTGATTAAGTTGCGGAGGACGAGCGACGGCCGGCGAGTAGGCGAGCGATAGTGGAAGCAAACAAGTGGATGGTGGATGTGATCCGATCATAAATTCATATATTTACGTGACGTACACGGTGTTCCGAGTCGTCGATCACCTATTGACTTATGTGCTTTGCTGGTTCTCCGAGTAGTAATAGTTATTTCAATTACGTGGAAGGGCCCTATTAAGCTATTAATTGATGTATTCACAGGAAACACTACGGGAGGGCCCTATTAAGGTATTAATTGATGTATTCACAGGAAAAGCTACGAATCTGACCAAACAGCTAAGTAAATTATTTTTTCTTTGCATGCACATAAATTAAGCCTACTAATACATACCTAAAATGAGCCCCCAAAATTTTTGGGCCCGTGGCGGCCGCCCCTCTCGCCCCCCGCCCTGATTGGTTGTTCTAATACGATAATTGTGCCATGTTAGACATGATAGAAAGACGCATGTTCTCCCAGCTCGTTAGCGAATGCGATTGTGTTGCACGGTAGATCAGTAATCGAGAAATAGTCCAAAGAAACTTGTAAAATCCAAGCATTTCTCTAGTTAAATATTGAGTTATTATTATAACCATTGTAATACTTTGGATGCTTTCTGAACAATTAGAAACGAGTTATCGTAAACATCAATATATATGAGCAACCTTCATGCCAACCAAAAATTCGCGCCAGATTAGTTAAGCTCTTATTCGTCTTGATTATTCACGTGCATGTATATGGGTTATATAAGGACACAAGCTAAGAAATGCATGTATGCATAAAATTTACGTGCAACTCCAATAATTTTGGCGCGGGTCTGAACAAGTTGCACTCCAATAATATATGTTTTCATTACCTCAAGTGGTGGGGTTTTGGTGGGACGTGGATTCTTGTGTCCGAGGTTTTGAAGATTTGTTTTTTGGGAGGATAAATTTTGCCATTTTAGCTCCGTAATATTTTTTTAAGAACATGGTAAACAATTATTTCACATAGACGTGTCACATAAAATTGAGAATGTGAATTAATAATTTTTTATAACATTTGGTATCCGTCATGAATGAAACACATTAAATCCTATCCCCTTGCTAGATATAGTTTACATGTGTATGAAAACAATAGCTGTAAATGCATGAAAAATACTTTAAGAGCACACACATAATTGAAACATAGTTTAAACAAAATAATTAATGCAAAAATGGTCCTTACATTAAATTTGATTATTAATCTTTGACTATTTAAAGAATCTAAATAATACTAAACATTGTGATCATAACCCACTAGTATAGCAATAGCACCGAACAAGTATTGCATATTTCCTTTTCTAGTTTCATCTAGATGCATTGGCAATACTAAACATTCCTAGATGCATTGGCAATGGTCTAGTTATTGGGAATGATGCGTTCGGGCGTGAGGTAGGGCTAATATCCAATGGTCATGTCTTTTGTCTTTTTTTCATCTTTTAAATTGGATCGAACGGACTCGAATATTAGAACTCATCTAATGGTCAATATTCACCGGTCCTCTAAATCTTCACGTTAAAATTTGGACATACTTATAGTTCTTTTAACTCAACCATGCTCTCAATTTTTTTTCATAGGGCTTATGATGCAAAAAACTCAAATTTTGATGCATGTGTCAATATTAACAATTACAAAATGCGAGGTATTACTAACTGATATGAAGATAATGCAAATTGTAATAATTAGAAGAAAATATATCTGTATTGGCTATGTAATAATTCATTCGGCGTTGTGAAGGGAAAACTAATTCATTTTCTGTATTAATAGATGGCAAAGTGTCGTATTACAAAAAGTGACCCACGTGCGCACATCTTTCATGGGCCAATACCTCATGTGCGCCATTTCTCTCCGGAAATATCTCTCGTATGACGTTTTTCCTCGCAATAGCTCTCGTGCTACATTTTTTTGCGCACAAATAGCCCTTGGCCGACCTGGGCGACAAAATAGTTCTCACCGTCTTAAGTGAGTGTGAGGTTATGTTATGGCCTCCTCGAAAAAAAACATGCTGACAATTATTGCTTCTAACAGGTGGGCCCCTGATCTTGCAACTAAATCGAGTGAACCGCCTGTCAGACCGTGTCATCTGCTTCCTTCTTCTCCGGCGGAGGCGTAGCTACACCTCTATTGGGCAGCGAATCTGACATTCTCGACGGCTGCAAACTTCTTGGTGAGGTCCTTTGCACCCCTAGTCATGTTCATGTTCTCCTTCGAGTCGATTTAGATCTGAGCTTGCCGCCTCTGTTCTGGCGGTCATAGATTTTGTGTGGTGCTCGCTGGTGGGCCGAACGAGATGGAGCCTGTCGAGAAAACTTCAAATCGGCAATGCGCATCTCCGCAACCTAATTTGAGTTTTATTAGGGCCTCGCCGAGTTCCGCTGGCTCACACTACCCGCGAGGTGGTGATGTTGGCACTGCGCGAAAATTCGAATTTAGAGTCAATTTCTTTCCATCAACGGGCAAGATAGTAGATGGTAGCGTGCAGAAAACTCAGAGAGATACAATTAGGAAATGGGAGGTCGATCTTAACAACATTGATCCGCAAGAATAGTGAAAATGGAAGAGGATGCAATTCTGAAATTGTGGAGAAAATTTGGGAGAGTGTTAGTTGGGGTTCATAGAAAGAAATCTGAGTGTTGCGGTTCGATAATTGGAAGGGAGAGTATGTATGAATTGAGAATGTCCTAGAAATTGTTTATGAAATCGATCAGCAAGACATGTGGGAAAACAAACCGGCTGATTTTTATGCTGAGCTCGTTGATCTGAAGATTGACTCCAAGGTAGGATATGTGACTTCAAAGTTGGCTTCACAGATGGTAGATGTTATTGGGCTTAATAGAGACACCTAATGCCCATACGTTCTAAAGTGACAGTAATAACTGATCAGTTGGCATTTCCAGATGCACAAGATGGTCATCATGCTGCTTGTGTTGATTGGAATTCAGTACAAATAGATGAGCTTATTGATTTGGTAATTGCACTAATGTATTACAGTGAGATGGCCAAACTATTTGGCATTCCAGTAGATGATAGAGATAAGGAGGAGAATGAATCTAGTTTGTCTTCTTATGGTGTCAGATATTCGTCTCATGAGGATGTAGAGTTGATGGAAGATAATGAAGATGATGTAGATGATGCGCATGGTGATGTGCTCATGCATGTTTATGACAAAGAAAACCCTGTTATTGAAGTATGGAAGTTGTGGCCAAGCATGAATGAGTTCAGAATGTGTTTCAAGACTTATGCAGTGAACCATGAGTTTGAGGACAAGCCTTGCAAGTGCTACATATCTGGTAGACACATACCCTAAGAACGTACAGTCAGGGAAAATCAAATCCCAAATGAACATACTTGTATTACAAGTTCACATACCGCATCGACAATGACATCACAACTATGGGTTGCAGAAAAGATCACCCCCATTTTAGCCAAGACACCAAATACTACCACCAAGAAAATCAAAGTATACTTGAAAAAACTATACCCAATTCAGCTAAAATATACCATAGTGTGGAAGGCAAAACAAAAGACGGTGAAAGAATTATATGGTGATCTAGAAAATACCTTTAGGATGCTTTATAACTTCAAACAGAGGTGGAGAAGAGGTCAACTAGCAGTATTGCGGAGATAGATACTGAGGTAACAATGGATGGGAAAGTTTTCTTCTCTAAGTTCTTTATGGTTTTAAAGCCTTGCATCGATGGCTTCAAACAAGGGTGTCGTCCATACCTGAGCATTGCCTCATATTTTTTGACTCGCAACTGTAGTGGACAATTGTCAGCATGCAATGCTCTAAATGGACACAACTGGAAGTTACCTTTGGTTGTTGGCATGTTTCAGTCAGAGAGAGAGGCCTCATGGACATGGTTCAATATGCAGTTGAAAAGATGCGTAGGGCCAATGTCACCTTTGGCAATCTACTCAGATGCATGTAAATGACTAGAAAATGCAGTCAAAATTGTTTTTCCCCATGTTGAGCAGAGGGAGTGAGTCGGTCATATGTGGATGCATTTAATAAGAAAGTTCAGAGGAGAAGAATTTGGGCGCATGTCGCCAGCAGGAAGATCTTACACTACACTGACACATTCATATCATCTTGGTAAGATAATGGAAGCATGCACCGAGTTTGGCACATGTCTTAGCACCTACCATTCTCTGTTATGGTACATGTCAGGATTTTAACACTACCATCAAGTGTGATCATATCAACAAAAATTTGGCAGAAAGTTTAAACAACAGGATGAAACAGTTGAAAGACTTGCTTGTCCATGATATGGTTGCCCAAATCAGGATCTTTCTTATGCGTTTGGGGGAATTGAGAAGAAGGATTTGTGAGTGTCTGCAAGGGGATAAGCTTCATGTAGATGTAAATAAGGTGGTCAACAGAAGCAGGAATCTTACACATTTGTGGGTTGATAAATCTTTAGTGTGGGGCGCTGAAGTTAGATATACTAAGAGTGGAATGAGCCATGTTGTTAACACTGAGATGCATGACTGCACTTGCCTCAAGTGGCAACACACTGGGAAAACATGTGAGCATGCAATACTTTTCTTGGCGTCTAAGCCAAAGCTGAACATGCACCCATATTTGCATTAAAATTACTCAGTAGAAAAATTTAAGGCAACGCGTATGCAACTCCAACTCCAGTAATTAAAGATCAGTCTCACTGGCCTGAAGTGGAAATTGAATTTTCGATGTGTCCTCCAGTAACTAAGAGAAAGGCTAGTCGACCAAAACTGAGTAGATTCAAGGCATGGTTTGAGAAAGGTGGTAGTAGTAAGAAAGGAAAGAAACATGACAAGCCTAAAAGGTCCCAAAAAGGTAACCAAAATAGATGCAAATTGTGGGAGGAGTTAGGGCACCGAGCTGGATCTGCCAAGTGTCGTTACACTTCTGAAAGGCCAAAGTATGTTTATATATTTGCCATTTTTTATTTGGTAGTATGTTTAAGTTACTAACAAAATGATAAACTTTCCTTTTCTTTTCGGAAGGACGCTTCCAGTAAAAAAGAGTTGCAGACCCTTATTGTTGAGGATTGCTGGCCAACGAAAAAGGTAAGATTCAATGGAAGTAGAAAAAAGAATAGTGTGCAGATCTTGCTTAGTTGTTAAAATATGACATCTACTGTATAACCTACCCCTGATGTTGTGGCGTAGACTTTACCTATTTCTGTAGTTGAGGTGCAAATATAGATATTTCTGCTGTTGAGGTGCAACCTGAACCTATTCCGGCACCTGAAGTGCAAAGTGAAGTTATTTCTGCTGTCGAGGTGCAACCAGAACGTATTCCAGTTGCGGAAGTGCAAACTGGAGTTATTTTTGTTGTAGAGGTGCAACCTGAAGCTATTTCAGTTGTTGAAATGCAAAATGAAATAATTTTTGATGTCGAGGTACAACCTCAAGCTATTCCAACTGCTGAAGTGCAAAATGAAGTTATTTCTGCTGTCGAGATGCAACTTAGACCTATTCCAGCTGCTGAAGTGCAAATTGAAGCTCTAGGACAAGCTGTGGGGCAGCCTAGCTATAATGACGCAAAGAAAACCATGATGATGAATGCAATTTATGGTGTAGATTCTAAAACAAACAAAACGGTATGACTAGGGAAGAAATGGAGCGCCAAGAAGAAGTGAAAGACTTGTGGGATGTAAATATTATTTTTATTTTGAACTGTGAAAACTCGTATGATGTAATGCTCTTTACTATGAGATGCGTATTAGTACGCGTATCGGAATCTTACCTTACTGTATTTAAATTCAAATTTGAACCAAAATTCAAATTTATAACAGTTTTTTTGGTACCTGGATTTCATAATGACTTCTGCACTATTATGCGCGTTACGTTATCAATCCGAGTTGTTTCCACTCTGAGGTGAAAATATGGTCTAGAGAAGAGCTCGAAATCTAGGGAAAACAAACCATTTCTAAGAAAGTTTTTTTCAACCTTGTTTAAATGTGCCAAAAATAAAAAATCCTTGACATGTACTCCTCGAATAAAGGGTGCATTCGAAGTATGGGATTATTCAGACAAAATATTTTATTCTCATATATTAATTAATTATCACGTAATTAAAAATATAATAATGTTGTTAATGCGGAAAATGTTTTAAATTCACATTCTTCATTCCTGATGACAATAAAACGAATGTTCAACATCAGCTGGAAAGGACAAATTTTCATAAAGGAAGGTTTCCGTTGTAATTCAGAGACTTCTTGCCCCTTAGCCTTATGTGTGAAGGACCTACCATATTTATTTGTTCCTTGGCACGTACGATTTAACTTAATCTTACGAACACATATTGTGATGTCAAGTCAAGAAAAAATCGATTTATGCGAATTTTATATTTTTTAAATATTCTGAAAGTAATTGGGTTTCTTCCCGGAGTTCCATATAATGTTGGACCATCCAGAGAGGCATCACCCCCATTCCGCGCGCCGTTTGATAGTTTTGCGTAAACGGTGTGGATCGTGACTTCAAAGACCGATCCACGTCTCGATGTACATGCATGCTTCCTAACTTCCACGCATAGTCGTATTTCCTAATAATGAATATAAATTACAAAATTCAGATGTGAACTTGAAACTTGTGAACACCTAAAGTAGTCGCATTGGTTAATTTTCTTCAGGATTCCACATGTGCCCCTTCAGTTGCAATCGCCGCCTTCCTGTTAATAAAAGTGCACATTGCGATGTAGTCTCCAGTTCATCCTCAACCTCTCGCTCCTGAACCGCCTATCCCACCCAGACGAATAACACAACCTAAAAAGAAATGGTGGACGAGTGACATAATGACCCGGATATCAAAGCAACAACCCGAGTGATGAAGACAAGGAGAACCACCGCCCGCGGTAGGATGCAAGAGTATCGGAGGGCTCCGACGTGGACCCGAAATCTCCTAAAGATCACTCCGGCGACCTAAGAAAGACGAAATGGAGGAGGAGACGCAGGAAGAAGAGGAGGAGGAGGACTAGTACCACGAGGACGACGACCGAGAGTGGCCGGATGATTCCTACCACGACGCAGATGACGGGTGGCAGGAGGATGTCGACCCTGATGGTGAGGACGACGTGGACTGGGGCGAAGAACCCAAGTGAAGAAGCAAAAGAAGAAGTAAAGCTAGGGCTCCACTCTCTATGTGCAATTGATTGTTTCCCATATAAAGTAGGGCATCAATCTCTCTATATATGTAATCGCCGATCTATCGGTCCCTATATACAGCTATGTATATACCCCTGGATGTAATGAATTGTGCTAGTATATTATTATTTTGATATTTTCATCTTAGATAGCTTATACGATTTTTTTTCATGTCGTCTCTACCCATATTTTGAGGAAATTGCAGGTAATCGCGGGAGTCAAACTCCTTTATTAATTTAATAATCAAATAATTCCAAACTCATCTAATTTATTTATACATTAAAAATAATAAAATAAATTGGTAACAACGATTTATTCCCCAACTACGAACTTTCCCCGACCTCGGGCCGCTGGAGAAGTTGTCGTCGGTGAATCTATTATTTATACAATTTTTTTGTTAGTTTCACTCTCCGGGTTGTATGTCGGTAGTATCCACTGTGAACAAACGATGTGGGACTAAACACTCAATTTTTCTATTTACAAAACCGTTTAGAAAAATTAAATAAAGTCACTCAATTTTTTTTATTGACAACAGTCTAGAACAATCAATGAGGGACTAAAACGCTCAATTATTCTATTGACAACCATCCACAAAAATAAAATAAAGTCACTCAATTTTTTTATTGACAACTATCTAAAAAATAAAATAATGTCCCAGGCTTAGACTCGCCTGATGGGGAGTTGAGCCTTGCACATTAATTCTTGCTTCACTTTCGGCCTTATAAGTTAGTCATACGCACTTCAAACTAACAAGGTGGGATTAAACATCCACCTCTCATATAAAGCGTACAGAAAAAAATCATCGAATTTAAAAAAATTATCTCTAACCGGGCGAATTCCGCGGGGGTAGCTGATAGGCGCTCCAAATTTCGGTTTATAAGCTGGCTATACTCACTTCAAACTAGCGATGTGGGACTAAGCTTGCCCTCCACCTCGTGTGACTATTTTAGCAGAGACAAAAAGAGAAATCAACCCAAGACCCATTTGTCACACCAATTCCGATCCTGCCCCGACAAATAGAGATCGAAATATTCCCCTAATACCTACACAATCCCCAGAATATTTCGACGCCGGCGACGAATTCGATGGAGTGCTTTGAGAAATCTAGCAATCGAGGTCTTCAGCCACCCCCGGTGACAGAAAGCTGTACCTGCGACGGGGAGGCTCGCGGGTCTTCAGGCAAGGTCGTGCGTGGTCGCCACCATAGTTTCCGGATCCTGAGGAGGAAGAAATCGGCATCCAGTCGTCGGACGATGAGTTGTCCGGCGTTAAGAATCCGGATGATCTTCTTGCGATTGTAAGCGCAAATTACATCCGCTCCGATGAGCGTAGGGAGAAGAAGCAGCGCATCGATAGCGCGGCTGTGGAGGCATTCAACTCCGATCAGCTGGAGCGCGGCGTCCTCGCAGAAAAGGCGTGTGAGGCCAAGAAGAGACGAGTGGAAGCTAGAGGCTCGCCTCATCCGCGAGCTTCGCCAGCCAACATGGCCTCAGTGGATCATCCTCGAGGATAAGGAATATTAATCACATCGGCAACGCCAGAAATATTCTCCCCTTTTGCACAGATCTAGGTTTGGGCTATATAGAGTCTGTATGGTCAACTCTTTGTATACTCGATTTGATGTATGATCAACCGTCTGAAAAATGATGAAAGAGTTTGCTTCTTTGAACTTCGGCGTTGCTGAACTTTTGGGCGAAGCAAAATTTCACGTTTTAGAGGTAGATCTGGTTGTGTATCTTGTTCATTCCCCCTTCGGTTACGCCTTCCCACCGCCTGAATGGCTCAGTCCCAGAACGGAGACAACTATCTCCCACCGGCGATGCCAAGCTCCGCCACCTGAACCGAGGAAGAAGAAGATAACGGCGGGCACGGGCGCAGGCTCCCGTCATTTACATGGAAAACACTGAGCTGGATAAGTTGTGGGTCCCACGCTTCAAGAATAATCTGTGAGTCCTGCGCTGGGATATGGATTAGTGGTCGGTCCAGCACTTGGGTGGATAAGTAGTGGCTCCCGCACAGAAAATTGACGAACTTGGCTTACATAATCCAAAACTCTAACGACAAGTGTTGACTTGTGTCCTAGTTTCAGCACTAAATATGCGCATATCGTGTCTTAGCTATTTGTGCGGAGAGAAACATCGCAAGAGAGCTATTCCAGTCAACTACGTCACTTTCCTTCCAATATCCATGAAAGACGTCACATAGGAGCTATTGGCCCCATCTATCATATATAGAATAATTAGCTCGACCCAAAATCCCATCATATACTTTACATGGTATTACAATCATATTCCAAATAAACAGTTTCAGTATAAATAGGAACACAAGCAATTGTCACATTTAGTTTTTCTTTGTTTACTAGCCCGTTGGTGGCAACGGTTGATGACTAGTATATATACTAATTACACTTGAGCTTACAAAAAGAAAATCTAATTGGAAACGTACTTCGACTCCCTAAATAAAATAGGATCCAGTCGGTGGAAAAACCTTCTTCGGGGCAAAACCCTTCCGACTTAGAACTTGACTCCAACTATAATTCTAAGCCCTAGACTTCTAGTATGCTAGATCCGTGCGCCTATATGTTCGGTCCCACATGACAACTAGCCTGTGGGTCGCACAGGTTGATGATGAATAGTTTGTAATAATTTGAATAATTAATGTCCAAATAATTACTAGTAAGATTTTTAGTCGGCCAAATATTTCCATACAGTACGTGCACTAGTTTAGCATTGCCAAGCTGCAAGCAAGGTAGTAGGTCAGCACCCCCGAGACAGCATATGCCAGCAGGAATGAGCTGTAGAGCCCAAATTCATCCTTGGTAATGGCTACATACGCGATCAGAGGAGCCACCACTGCACACAGTAAGACGAGCGCATTTCCGTATCGCTTCATCTGTTCGACAATGCCTTGTTTGCGGTTATGGTGAATGCTGAGCCAGAGGAGCACAGGGATGACCTCCAGCAAGCAGATCAGAACAACATCCTCGCCCAGCAACTCCGCGGACAACGTGTGCGCCGTCAGCAGCACGAGGAGAAGCAATGTCTTGTGGAGCATCTCCGACGCCCGTGCTACGCCTGGCAAGGAAGCGCTGTCTGGCAGCTTCTTCAGCATGCGTGTGAGTGCCGCCACCATGGAGCTTAGGAACAGGAGGAACTGGGAGATAGGGAACTCTTCGGCTTCATGGTCTGGAAGATGGGCCACAACAATTAGCGCCCCCAACGTGACCATCAGTATGATCTTAATCTCCCGAGTTTTCCAGTTGGTCTTCTCGGCGACGTTAGGAGATGCTGGAGTAGGAGGACTGAACTTGCTGTAGAGCGCTGCTATGAAAGCAATGGCCATGATGGGAAAGATAAAGAGCCAGACGAAGCTCAAGTTGATGTCCAACAATATCAGATAAGATATGACCACAAGAATTGCTGCCTCCTTAAAAATTCGGACGCTGGAACTGTATGTGAACCACGATTTCCACGGGGCCAGCACAACTAGCGTCGTCGGCAGGAATATATATGGGAAGCACGTGGCAACCTCAATTGTTCCGGTTATTACAAACTTGCTATATTCCTTTTTGGTAAAACCATCATCACTTGCTAGAGACACTCTGAAACATTTGCAACTTCTGGCCAGTACGTACATTGCTGCTATTAGGCATAGCGACGTTCCATCGGATTCACCGTGATTTTCTGAAATACACAATGATGATTATTAGATCATAAAAATAAAAACGCATATGCATGCATATTGACATGTCGAATTGGTCTAATAGTCTCCGTTTGGCCATGTAAAGACAAAGTCATTCCATGCGCGCCCATGTTTTTTCCATGCATGGAGCAGCTTATTCTCGACGTAGCGTACAGATGCACGCGGCACGCTGGGTCCAACAATATCAGATCCTAGCGAGAGGAAGACTAGGAAACAGGGAGAGCTACGTTTGCCGATCAAACTGAGTCAATTTTCCATATGTTCAGCTGGGTCGTAAAAACGTAAAGTTTGATGAGTACGTGAGTCCTACTAGGATTATAAATATCTTCACAGTACGGACGCATATCTTTGTCCTAATTAGCTCATTATTCGAAGCATCTTAATGGCATAGGCAGGATTGTGAGTTGAATCAAAAATGGCTATCTCATTTTGCTCTATTATTCTAAATCTTCTTTTTGGGTGGTATCGCTTCTTGACGTTGGCTTAGTTTGCAGATGAAAAAACATTACTGGACAAATGAGACAGACAAATTTGGAAGTTGAATAGAGTGGAGACATACTAACCTTTGCATTTTGAACTAGATGGACTCCCATGCACCTTGGTTTGCCCGTTCTGTCGACGGGAAGATACTCGGCTGCCCCCCATCATTGCTTATTTATCCCCCTCGATCGTGCACATAAGTGTTCCCAAGCCGCCGTTCGATAAATGTGCCAACTTTGTGCGAGGTATCTGCCATATTAATACAACACAACATTAGTAAATTCGTCATTGGCCTCCCTTGTACTCCCTCGTTCAACAATACTTGACTTTCTTTTGTCCAAATATGAATGTATCTATACACTAAAACATGTCTAGATATATTCATATCTGGACAAATGAAAGTCAAGTATTGTTGAATGGAGGTAGTAGCTAGTAAGATCGATCGATGATCGAGCAGATTAAAGATTCCTGCATATCGAGTTTCCGGCTATTACCAAACTAAAGCTAAGATACCTGTCAACAAATAGTTGGCCTCATATTTGCTTATTCACTCCCCCGGAGGCCCATGGATTTGTTCGTAAGAATCAGGGACGATATTTTTTTGAAATTTTCGCTTAAACCGGACCCCCTAACTTCCAAAATTAAGAATTTCTGCTTTCACCCATGCAGCGTATTGGTTTATAGCGCAAGGAAGCATATGAACTACACCTGTAAACCCGACTCCTAGAAGGAGTATTTGAGAGAGTAAAGCGATCGATTCAGCCGGTATGGTATCACCCGCCTCGTGGGCTGCACGCATCCCCGGGTGCTGAAAGGGCGCCGCCGTCGCCGTTACTTGTTATGCTGATGCTAATATGCTATAGGCATGATACAACGAGTGGCCACAAGTCCTACAGGGCCACTGCCGGAGCTGCAAGGATCCAGCTTGGGAGCTGCAAGCGCGCGAGAGGTGGGACGTACGGTCCTGGCTCAAAGAGGAGCGCCACCAACGAGCAATTCATGTGGTTAGTCGATGCTGCAGTGAACGCTGATGCCGGTGCCGCGACGATAGTGTCATCATTGCCGGTGACTGGAGATTACGACGAAGGTACACGAGCGGTGCCCGGGGAATCGGCTGAGGCCAGTTCCGGGCATCAGACTAGAGCCTTTCGAGAACAAACAAAAAGCTGACGATCAACGAAAAGCATAAGTACCAACGTACCTAAATCAGCTCGGCTTTATGCAATTCGCCGTGTGGCTTGTGCAAATGCTATCTCCCAAGGGCCAAGGAACTCACCACGGTGACTAACGGGAGGAAATTGGATAACAAGGAAGCTAGCAGAGGAGTTCTATTTATAACAAGGACAGTTTTGTTATCATACTTGACGTGCTACAAGGAGGGCAGTTTTTACAGTACCCTGGTACTGCCGTAGAGGAGGTGGGAGTACCAAATAGTTGTAGCCGTCCTTTTCCATGGGTAATTAAGACTTTTGACCATGGCTAATTTCTGCGTTTATTACGGATCCAACTGACCACCACACGTACACGAAAAAACTTCTCGGGCAGAATTTTGACGGCAAAAAATAGATCTGAAACGTACAATTTCATCTTGCAGAAATTTAAAAACAAATTAAATACTCCCTCTGTCCCAAAATATAAGGCGCCCTTTAATTTCGCTGGTCAACGATGTCTAACTTTGACCATAATTTATCCTTCTAATATGTCTATAATATTCGTACAAATATATATGAAATGAAAGATTTTAACAAGACGAATCCAATGATACCATTTATACATTCTCTGTCTATATAATTTAATACATATTAGTGGTCAAAGTTAGACGTCGTTGACTAGCATAAAAATAGTGCGCATTGTATTTTGGGACGGAGGGAGTACTTATTATAAAGCAAACTCTCTTCCCATGAAGCAAGGTTGGAGTTAATTAATTCAGTCTTTGCCTCAAATACCTGTTTACTACATGTCTAACATCATCTTCTCCAAGAAATTCATTGCAAAGATAACACGTATTATTAGGAACTTCTGGTGGCAAGGAATCTCCACATATCAATCTAAGAAGACGATATGTTTTTTTTGCTTGGAACAAGGTAACTACTCCGAAAAAGGAAGGGGGGCTAGGAATTAGGAATCTCAGAGCCGTTAATCAAAGTCTAATCCTAGCTGCTGCTTGGAGAGTTGCTGATAAACGAGACAGTCATATATACAGAGTACTCAAATCAAAATATTTCTGAGACTCGTCTATTTGGAGACCCAAGCCCAACATGCCCAAGTCTGCTTTTTGGGACTCAGTGCTTAAGGTACTTCCTATGCTGCAAGACAACTCTTTTTATCAACTTTCTGCAGGCAATGTATCCATTTGGAGCTCGCCTTGGTGTCAAGCTTGGACTCACATTTATGATGATCTCATTTTGCAAGATCACCCTTTCTCTTACCCCGCTGTGGTAAACAAACTCTGGTACCCTCATAAAAAAACTTGGAATGTGCAGTTGGTTACCTCTCTTTTTGCATATCATACAACCCAGATCATTTTGAATACTCCAGTACTACAATCGAATGATGAAGATATCCTTTGCTGGAGGCCTTCTGTTAATGGTAAATGCTCTTCTAAATCTTCATATTTGACTGCTCTTACAAATTTGCAGGGATCATCTCCGCAGATAGCTACAGGTCCTGACGATGTCACTCTCCAATTACTTCAGCAAATTTTGAAATCTAAGGACATGATACCTAGGGTAAAAACATCTGCATGGAGGCTCCTTCGTAAATCTCTCCCTGCAGGTTCACGCTTAGCTAGGAGATCAAGGAATATTGATGGTCGTTGTTGCAGGTGTGATCAGGTTGAGGATGACATGCAGTTGTTCTTTGACTGTTCTTTTGCCCGTGCTGCTTCGTTTTTTCCTCCTTGGTACATTAGGCCTGACATTTTAACTGAAAATGTTCCTTCTTTAGGCGTCATGATTAAAGCTTTACTTTGCTTGGATCACCCCTTTGTTAACTTAACAAATTTGATGACTTTTCTCTGGTGCCTTTGGAAGTTCAGAAATGATGCATTATTTTCCAGGAAAACAAGGACTCATTTTCAGGTGGGAGTGGCAATGAAAGCGATGTTTGCAGATTACAGCATCCAGTGCCACACGGATAAATACCATCATCAAGTGTCCAGGATTCTGCATCCTCCTCAGATCACGGCCAACTCCTACGTTTTCTTGGATGCAGCATGGAAAAACCATCAAAACATGATCTTCTCTCCTGCTGGTGTGGGTATCTTTCTTTGCTGGAAGCAGGCCCTATCAACTTCGGATAATTTTATGCAGGCCCAAATCCCAGAAGTTGATTCATCCCTCTGTGCAGCGGCGGAGAGCCTCTCTTTGGCAGCAAGAATAATACAAGCTCTTCTTGTCTCCCCTGTGCAGATCTTCTCGGACAATTTGTCCCTGGTCAAAGCAGTTCAGTCTGCCTCGTCAACTCATGGTTTGGTTACCTGGAGCATCAGGAAGCACATAGTGGAGTTTATGAACTATACAAAGAATCTATCTTTCTCTGCTCTTCATGTTTCCAGGGAATTCAACGGTGTGGCTCATGATTGTGCTCAACAAGCTCTCAGATCTACTGGATCAGAGCTTATCAGTTCTTGCAGGATCTTAGCTCATGACAAAAATTTATGCCCTGTGGTCTCGGTAGTTTCGACTCTTAGGTCGCTAGGCCATGTAATCACCTTTGTACACTGTCTATGAGCTTTCGAAATTTCGGCACCTAAGTGCCACAGTTTGTACAAAAAAAACGCCGCCACCATCTGATTGTCGTGCTAGTTCCTTGCATCGGCGCCGGCCGGCATCCCCCTCTCGTCCCTGTGTATGCTTTCCGCCGCTGCCCCTGATGCCATAGTGTCACCCCTTCCTAGACCATGTCCCAAGACGCAGTTTCGTTGGTCCTCACTCGGCCGCCAATGGAGTACGGGAATCATTAATCAGGCCATTGTGAATTCATATTTTTTTCCATACGGCCGTAGGGTCAGGTTCAACTATCAAAGGATAACAGAACATAGTATTGCGGAAATTAAGAGAAAAATAAAAAAGATGTAGCTGCCGCACGGGGGGGGGGGGGAGGGGGAGGAGGAGGGATAAACGATACGCAAAACAAACTGCTCGGAAGCAAGATACAACTACCACCAGCAACAACGCCAAGTAAGGCACTACAGGTTTTCACCACGACTAGCAAAACACAACCGAGAAGTAGAGAGGTTCGTGACGAAGCTTAACAAACGAACACAAGAAGTGTATCATTCTTCCATAGTGTCTTCATCATGGACATCCTCAATCCTGTTCCTGATAGCTTGGTCAGGATCATGGATCGCCAGCGCCACATCCTGGATTCTTGCAACCCCTTCCTGAAGCACATTTCTATCCCCTTCATTTTGCAGGCCTGTCCAATAACGAAGGAAAACACACATGTAACACACAAGTTCGACAGGAGAGGAAATGAGCTTCTTCTCAAAACAAGCTTTGTTCCTAATTTTCCAGATCGCCCAGCAAAAGGCAGCGATCCCAACGATATGAAGATTAGTATTTCCCGGAGATTTTTAAAAAATACACCAAAAGTACTGAGTAAAACACATAGGTCTAGAAAGAACACCAAGGACCGAACAAACAACACTCCATATGTACCCCGCAGCAGGGCAAAGGAAAAATAAATGGGAAATATATTCATTATCAAATCAAAAACGACAAGAGAAATCTCCAACCCATTTTTTATTTCTCATATTGTCCTCAGTCGCAATAGAATTATGCCGGATCAGCCACAACCAGACTTTAAATTTCAAGGGAAGTTTTGCATTCCACATCTGACTAAAAGATCTATCCACGGAAGAGGAGGATAGTTTGGAATACATGGATTTTTCTGTAAAGCTTCCATATTTCATGAGTTTCCACGTAGGTCTATGAGGGCCCACTCCAATGGCCACAGTCATAAGAGTGCTTCTCAACAAACCAGCCTGCTCCCGCAACAGGGGGTCAAGCCACCTCCTAAACTCAAAATGCTAGGTTTTTCCCACATTTCTTTGACAGAGATCAGCTTCTCAATGCAAACCTCATATAGTTGTGGGAACTACTCATGGAAGGGAACATGACCACACCACTGGTCATGCCAAAAGTCTGTCTCGTTACCACCATGAACCAACATGTCCCTCCCTTGCAAATAGAGATGTTTGATCTTAAGAAGATCCTTCCACATTGGGGAGTCACGCTGCCTCTTCTTCAATCTCCAAATACGTTTGGAAATGTCATACTTAGCTTTTACAATGTTCTTCCAGGCACCATCTTCAGATTCCAGCCTCCACCACCATGTACACAATAAGCTAATGTTGAATAACTTCAGGTCTTTGATCCCCAAACCCCCTTTAGATATGGGTTTGTTAACAATAGGCCATCTCACCAAGTGATATTTCTTCTTGGTTGCATTCCCCTGCCAGAAAAATTTCTTAATAATGGAGGTCCACTCTTTGATATTTGTTTCAGGTATCAGACACATCGACATGACATATGTTAACACACTGCTGAGAGAAGATTCAATCAGAATCAGTCTCCCTCCAATAGAAGAGTCATATCCAACCCAACCATCCAGATTTTTCTTAAGCTTGTCATTGAATAGTCTAAGACCAGCCACCCTGAGTCTAGATCCACTAACAGAAACTCCCAAGTATTTATAGGCCAACTTCCCAATTGGCAGTTCAAAAGGTCATAGTAGAACATCCCTTTATCAGCATATTCCAAAACCATCAACACCATCTTCAGCCCAAACATGGCCTCGATAAGATAAAGAATCAATTTCAGCTGACGGACTTGATCAACATCATCCTGAACCATGAGAAGAGTATCATCTGCATACTGAAATATGGATAGTCCATTGGGTACCAGATGAGGAACAAGACCAACCACATCACCATTAACTTGATCGGTATGAATAAGTTTGGCGATCCCCTCAGCAGCTAGATTGAAGAGGACAGGGAAGAAAGGATCCCCTTGTCTAACCCCTCTATGACTACCAAAATCCTTCCCTCTGGAACTGTTGATCTTAACACACAAAGTAGCATCCTTAACAATAACTTTAATCAACCTGATCCACAACATGCTGAACCCCTTGAGAGAGAGGCAATGGAAAAGGTAATCCCAGTCAACTTTATCTTAAGATTTCTCATAATCTATTTTAAACACTACCCCCTGCTGTTTTCTTCTTCTGGATTTGTGAAGGATTTCATGAAGAGACAGGATCCCATCCATGATACATCTACCTTTGATAAAAGATGTCTGACATGATGAAATAAGCTTACCCATAAGAGGTTCCACTACGAGGGTGGCCACCTTGGTAATTATTTTATAAATCACCTCGAATAAGAAAATTGGTCTGTACTTCTGAATGCAATCAGCCTCTTGAGAATTTTGGAGCAAAATGATCATCCATAGTTAAACCTGTAGAGTCCCAACTTCCCTTGATGCCAGTCATTTAAAAGGGCCATGATATCACTTTTGAGAGTGAGCCAGCTAGCCTGAAAGAACTCAATAGGAATCCCATCAGGGCCAGGGGATTTGTTCTTAACCATTGAATCAATAGAAAATTTGACTTCCGCTTCAGATAAAAGGCTTATCCAGTTCAATTTTATCAACAGCAGACAACACTTCAGCCTTAGGCCAGGTCCCAACACCAAACCTTATTAGGTTACCCTCACCAGGACCAAACAACTTATTGTAATACTCAGTAGCCAGGGTCAAAAGATCATTTGTCCCCTTAACCTCTAGGTCACCATCCACCAGGGAGTACATTGTGTTTTTTGTCTTCCTGCCATTAGCCACTTTATGAAAGAAGGCAGAATTGGAGTCCGCCATAAGTAGCCAACTGGAGCTTGATCTTTCAAACCAGTATTTCTCCTCTTCCTCATATAGCCTCATATGTTTCTCTTGGATCACACCTCTTCTGGCCTGTTGAGAGCCAGAGAGGGCACCATCCTCTTCGCACTGTTCAATCATACCCAGTTCATATAACAAATCCTTATTCAACTTGATAATTTCCCCTCTGATGTTTGTTTCCCAACCTTTCAGACTGTTCTTGACCATTTTTAATTTGGCTTGGAAGATACTAACACTATTTGAGTTAGTAACAGGAGAAAACCAAGCTTTCTCAACTCTATCCCTGAACTCAGGATGTTCAATCCGAGATTTTTCAAATCTAAACTCTTTAGTGATAGGTTGAACCATCTCACCAGTATCCACAATCAAAGGATTGTGATAAAAAAAAGTCTAGGAATTTTCTTGAGAGAGGTGAGGGGAAAGACCTTTTCCCAATTAGGATTCATCAAAACTCTATCCAGTTTCTCAAGAGTAGGAGTGTCATGATTATTAGACCAAGTGAACTTTCCACCAGAGAGGTGCACTTCCCTCAAACCATTGATATAAATAACAGAATTGAACATAGAAGAAAAATTAGACACTCCCACATGTTTATTTTTATCATTATTAAACCTAAGAATATTAAAATCCCCCCAATAAAGTATGATGAGAAAGCTTGGAACACAAGTTGGCAAAATCAGAAAAAAAATTATCCCTGTTTTGAGCAGCACCATAAACCACCACAAGAGTCAAGATCTTCTTGTCCTTCTTATCTAACACCACAGCTTTGACAAAAAATATATCAGTGGTGGTATCAATGATATCAAATCTAGAGGATTTGATACCACAGAGGATGCCTCCTGATTTACCAATTGCAGGGGACCAATGCCAGAAGTACAGATTATTAGGATCAAAGCCCCTCAAAACTGATGGTTTAACCTCTTTCATCATAGTTTCTTGGATGCCAATGAAATCAAAGTCAAATTCAGAAATAAGACCTTTCAACCAGAAAGCAAAACCCTTCTTGCCCACTCCTCTACTATTAAGATAAAGGCCTATCAAAATAATTTGTTGGGTTTATTCCTAATTCTTGGGCCAACCACAATGCCACTCAAAGGGTCGTTTGCTTGCACCCTACTCAAGGAACAAGTGCCACCATGGGACACCCCAGGATTTTTCTTAGACTTAGAGAGAGACAGCTTCTTTAGATTTTTCTGAGCGCGTTTAGAAATGATAGGAGTAAAAGGGGGAGACTCAAGCTCAGAATTTGAGGAGCTATCAACATCCACCTTTTCAGCAATGTGTGAAAGCTGAATAGTCTGACCAATATTAGAAACATGATCTACACTGTGATGCTCCACAGAAATATCAATGACAACAGTTTTCTGTGTTAGAAAAGACCTAACTTTTTCTAATTCATGTAGTAAATCAATGCTTTGCATGGAAATGGAAGTGGGATCAATTCCCAATTATGAATCTTTGTCAAGAACATTATTATCGGCTAGAACTCAAAAGGAATTATTAAAAGTCATCGTACCTTGGCCATCCATGCGTGCAACATTAACAGTAGCCCTATGATACACCCTGATGTTGGGAGTACCAGCAGCCCTGTTCTGGAGGCTACCCCAAGAAGGAGTTGGCTGTGAGCGAGTAACAGAAACGGGAGGAGAAGGCATACATGGCCTAGATTCTACATCACAAGAAGAACGGATATGACTTGGAGATAGTTCAGTAATCTTGATTGATGAGATCACCTGTTGAGTACCAGGTTCATATTCAAATTTGTCAGAAGATAAACTGTCCCCTTCCCCAAAAGACAAATCCTGTGAAGATAGAGAAGATAACAGGGGCAAGATCTGCACCTGGAATTTGACGACACAAACCACTACACATATGAACTTTGTCACTCCTAGAGGTAAGCAACTGCTTCAAGAATTCGTTATAAGTGAGTTCATTTTGTAGAGGTTCATTAGGATGCTCAACCACCCCTGCCTCAAGGAATTTGGGTTTAGCTAGGAACTGCAAGTACTGAGCATAATAGTCCACCGCAAGAGCCATCATAGAAGAACTACAACCAACACCATTGGTTGGAATTAATTGCATCTTGTCCTGGGAAGGCATGTACCCAAATCTGTGGACTTTAGAACAGAAAGAGTCCTCATCAATGTACATCTCCAAGATATTAGTGGGCTCAGGAGCTTTCCTTTTGCCATGATCATCAACCAATGGCAGCTTCTCAGAGATATGGGAACCCCCCCCACCGCTGAAGATACGACCTTCTAGCATCAGATATAAAATCTCCAAGGGTGTAATTGCGAATCCCCCGCCTCTATCATTATGCTCAGTTCTGGTCCTTTTTGGAGTCTTTTTGTTCTACTCGAGGTCCTTCTGCCTGTCACCTCCTGGTAAGTTCAACTCTTTAGATTTCAACTGTTCCTTGTTTTGTTTCGAGATATGAATCTCCCTGGTAAACTCAATGTCATAGAAGTTGTTTATAATGTTCACATTAGAAACCAATGGTGGAACAAGAGAAACATCAGTAATACCTATGAAGATCCTGACATAGTCCACATTGTTAAGGTTGTGCCTATCTACAATCATAGTCCTGCCAACCATACTTCCAGCAAAGGTAGCAGTGGGGCAGTTTCTGTTATCTAGGGGGATGACCCTTACCGGAAACCAGGCCACATCAAACTCACCAGTAGCTCCAAAAGCAGGAGACCAATGATACACAAAAATGATCACCTTTGGTTTGGTTCTCATGTTAATTCTACCAAAATGAACCCAGACATCAATGTCCCTGGAGCTAGGAAACCTCATTAAGAATTTCTTGGCTGCAAGAGGTTTTGCATACAACCTCCAGGTGCACCTAGAGCCAGCAAACTGAGTGAATTCATTTTCCACTTCTCTGCTTGAGGGATCACCTTCAACAACTTGTATCACAGCCTGGTAAATCTCCCTAGCTGGAGCTGCATTATGGATGGAATAAAAAAGAATCCTTCCCCTAGAACAGCAGCACCCACAAAGGGAGTAGCCACCTCGCAAGGGTTAATCTCGTTGAAGATGAATTTGTCAACATATTCATCTCCACACATCAAAAAACATTATAAGGTCCCAGCACAATATGTTTGTCTTCCTGAAAAGAAACATTCTTGGGGGAAGCAGACTCATTCCTCCATCCCTCAGACTCTCTATCACTTTCATTGTTGTTCATAGTAACAAAGCCACCATCCCTAGTAACCAAGATAGTACCACCAACTGCAGAGGAGTTGCTGGTTTCATCCAGATTACGAGTATACTGAGATGAAGCTCTCCTCTCCCCATTGGAATTATCCGGTTCTTCAGCACGCATCTCTGCTCGATGATTCCACCTATCCCTAGATGCAGCAGCAGAAGAGGCTCCTACAGAGGAGGAAAACCTACCAATCGCCCCAAACCTGTTCGAGGAGAAGCTTCTGCCAGCATAACCACGACTATCATCCCTACTGCAGGATCTAGAAGATGCACCGGTAGGATCTCTGTTGGCGTCTCTACCCCTAAGATCTAAAGAGGACTGACGATTCGAACAAACATGCTGACGATATTGTTGCGGAACCTACTGAGCTTGTTGTTGTTGCCTCTGCGGAAAGGGAGTCCCCTCCGCATATCCGCCTGGAGGCCTGCTTGGAGGAAAATTTACCCGCAGAGGGGGTCCATTGTTCCTCTGCCTCCCGCGCGCAAAGTTGTACGCCATAGAGCTTCTTGGACCAAGAACCTCCGAGTACTTTCTTCGATCTCCCCCAACCGTCCCTTCCCAGGGTGGAATCAAAGAACCAAAGTTGTACGCCATAGGTTCTGGAGAAGAAACAAAATTCACTCTAGGTCTCCCCTCTGCCCTACCTCGCTCCCAAAAATGAGTTATCAAGTAGCACGACCATGGTCTGATACTCGCTCGATCCTATTCGTGTGGCTTCTCAACTGCGGCTTACTGCTGGCTGAAGGTCTCGCCTCCAGCCACCACGGTGCGGGATGGCCACATGCAAGTCGCTGTTTTCCGGTGACGGTCCGGCCATGTACACTACCATGGCTCTAATAAGAGTCTACAACTCAGATCCCCGGCGACTCCATACATGATTTAGGGGATTAAACATAGAACATATTAGAACAGAGGTGACGTGTGTTTACATGTATATTTCCTTCCATAAATTCCAAACAAACCAATAGATTGGTAAAACAAATAAACAAAGTAAGTTTTACTTTCTTGATTACGGTTCTACCCCTGATGTCAAGGTACTCCCGTATTTTTTGACTGGTACTCCCTGATGAAGTAGATGGAGTACCATGTAATATTGATCGTTACGATTGGAGGGTCCGTATTCATTTCAGGGTACTGTAAAAGCCCTCACAGCGGCCCTGCTGCGCGCCATCAATGCTTCTTCTTTCAGCGGCCTGCTATATCCGTGTTTTGCGGCCATTTTTTGCCAAATCTATCTATCTATCTATTATATACTAAAAGGTAAAAGCAACATGGTTCAAAAAATATACTCTCACTAGTAGAAAAAATGCCTTCCATACGCCCCCATCAGTCCCCAAAGTTTGCGCACCGTGACTAAAGGGGTTTTAGTCCCGGGTCGGGAGGAGAGCCGGGATCGACGATCATACGTCGCGGCTTGGGAAGCGTGTGGAGGCGCGTGGAGGGCATTAATTCCGGTTGGCGTCGCCACCCGGGACTAATGATGACAGCCGGCTCGCCTCCCTGTCTTTAGTCCCAGTTGGCGTGGCCATCCGGGACTAAAGATACAAACTGCTCGCCTCCCGCGCGGCGGTTTTATTTCGCGAGCGAGGCAGAAGGGCGCCATTGCTACAGTGCGCGTCCGAGTCTCTGTTCTTTTCTCTCTTCTCTTCTCTTTCCCTCTCTTCGATCTTCTTCCACCAAGCACCATGGCTGAAGTTTGGGAGAGATATTGTGTGCCCACACCATGCGGCAAGCGTCTCGACGTGTGCTACACCAACAATTGCGAGAGGCTCCCCGGTGCTCTTACGCATTTGAGCAATCTCTATTTCTCCTCTCCCGATGAACACCGGTTCTTCGGGCTTGATTTAGAGTATACGGCAGATCAACGGAATGTTGTCGTCATCCAGATTGCATTCAAGGAGGCCGTTTTGGTCTTCCAATGGTCAAGGTAACGCACACGTACAATCTTGCATCTTCGATTTGTTTGTTGCATGTGAAGAATACATGTGTTGCAACATATCTAACACGTATCAAATTTTTGTTGTTGCAGTAGTTCAAAGCATTCTCCGGCACTTGTTGATTTTCTTGTCAACAAGGGGTATGACTTTTGCAGCGTTGACATCACGCAAGACCGTCCGAAGTTGATGCGCTTGGGTATTGTGATACCTGAAGATCACTACATTGATCTTCAGGGTCTTATCCATTTTACTGATTTGAACAGGCCGAAGACCGGGATGGCTCTCACGGCAACTGCTTTCATCCATGAGGGCTACGAAACCATGAAGTCTCATTTCCCCTCGAAGAATCACTGGTATCTGGGGAAGAACCCACTGGACTGGACCAACGTCAAGTATGCAACCATAGATGCATACGTGAGACTTATGCATGTAATGGATATCTTAGTATGTAATGGATATCTTAGTATTGTGAGACTTATGTTTGTGTTATGTGTGATCGTAAGACTCTATGTTATGAATGTGATATGATTATGTTCTATTCATGATTGTGATGTCTCTACTCGTATTTTACTTGTGATTTAATTGTCACTTGTCTTTTGTTGTTCATAAAACTATTTTTGTTTCCTAGTTTTAAATGACTTGGAAAAATTTGCAAAGTGTTGCAAAGTGTAATGGATATTATTTCTATATTAATTCCTAACTATACTATTTCTATATTATGTCAAACACACATTTCAAAACAAGCAAAAACAAAAACACATGAAGAAAACAAACAAAAACACATCAAGAAAACAAACAAAAACACATCAAGAAAACAAAACAGAAAAACTACAGTTTCTATATATCTGTTCACCAACAATTAATCTAAGCCAGGAAAACATATATCTAGTCAATACCAAACTCATCCAGTTGGATTTATTTCAAAATACATTTTTGTTTCCTAGTTTTAAATGACTTTGAAAAATTTGCAAAGTGTTGCAAAGTGTAATGGATATTATTTCTATATTAATTCCTAGCTATACTATTCAAGTTGGATTTATTTCAAAATACATTTTGGAACTCATTCTAAAAATAAAAGAAGAGCCTACTGGTCTTTTTAAGATTTTAAAATGAATTAGTATTATTTTTCTTAATTTTTTGATATACTATTTGTATTTTTAAGATTTTAAAATGAATTAGTATTATTTATCTTAATTTTTTTATATATTATTTGTATTTTTAAGATTTTAAAATGAATTAGTATTATTTTTCTTAATTTGTTGATATACTATTTGTATTTTTAAGATTTTAAAATGAATTAGTATTATTTTTCTTAATTTTTTGATATATTATTTGTATTTTTGAGATTTTAAAATGAATTAGTATTATTTTTCTTAATTTTTTGATATATTATTTGTATTTTTAAGATTTTAAAATGAATTAGTATTATTTTTCTTAATTTTTTGATATACTATTTGTATTTTTAAGATTATAAAATGAATTAGTTCTATTTTCCTGACTATTTTGATATATTATTTGTATTTTTAGAAATAATATAAATTAAAAAGTTAATGTTTATTTATTTATTCAAAATTATTAATTACATCATTACTTTTGTTTATTAAAAGATTTATTCAAACAATAAAGAAATGTGGCATCGACCAACATGTTAATAAGATTGATATGATACTACTATCACATACATTCGTGTGAAACACTTGGATGCGGGACGGTATGGAACTCGGAAGTTAAGCGTGCTAGTGTTAGAGTAGTGGGAGGATGGGTGACCGAGCGGGAAGTTTGACCATGAGTAAGTAATTTGACTAGATAATTGTAGTTAGACACTAAGCAAAGAATACAAATTCTGGAAAAAAAAGGGAGTGAAAAAAAGGGAGAGGAAAATTGGTGTGAAAAAATAATTAGAAACCAAATGAATTAAAAAAATTACGAAATAAAGTCTAGTCCCAGTTCATGTGGCCAACCGGGACTAAATGTCCTCCGCCCCCCCGGCTCCGCCACCCGCCCACGTGGCCGGGCCTTTAGTCCCGGTTCGTAATCGGCGCGACTATAGGGGGGTCTTTAGTCGCGCATAGCTAGTCCCGGTTGCTCGGTCGGGACTACTAGCCCTGGCGAACCGGGACTATAGGCCTATTTTCCACTAGTGTCTCTTAATTCTAATTTAAACGACAGAGATTAAAAGATAAATATTGTACAATCCTCCAAGCAGAACAGGACACTAGGTTGAATCGTAGATGTCATAATTATAATTTAAGCAACATGATGGCAGCTGAAGCGTAGATGTATCAGATGAGCAAGCACAATCCAATAATGTACCGTCCGTAAAGAAATTTTTAATACTGGTCCAGCACTCTAGGTTGAATCAAGAGTGTCCATTGCGGGACAGGACACTAGGTCTCATCTAAAGCCTAGAGGCTACAGACAGGATCACAGACTATATAAAATCTTGAAGAAAACCCACAAATAGAAAAACGACGAATCACATAAATCTCATGTCCTAGTGTCAACTCTACAATGAACATATTGTCTCAGCTAGAGCTAGCCGTAGTATTCAGAGAATAAAAATTTGAAATAGAAACCTCTACATTGGTTATGTGGACCATCTGGTCTACCTATTGAGTTGGTAAGCCACATATTTTTCTAGATATACATTTGCAACAATAATAATTATTTTGGGCTCTAGTTTTTTGGTGGGAAGTCTTCAATATTCAAATAAATATTTGGCGTATAATTCAGACTCAACTCGTTTGCTTAACACACGTTCATTGCTATATAGAGCTCTCACATTTAAATAATGCAAGAACTCGGTGTTACTTTGCTAGTCCCTGGATCAATTGCTAGCACCACAGTTCAAAATAAAATATCATGCAAATGTGTCAAATCGGTTACATCGCATGATCCAGTATTTACAAAATAAGTTTACAACTTGCATAGTCGCAGAAGATAGCAGGAAAAAGAATTACAGCGGAAAACTTAGTAACATTGAGCCTCATCTTCTTCATGTGCCACAGACAAAACATGTTGGTTGTAGACTCGAGATCCTGAACGAAACCTCACTCCTCTGCAGATTTATCTGAAGGATGCAATATGCAGCCACAAGGGAGTTAATACAATTTAATGTATTGTCAAGTAACACTATGGTGGATATAAATGGCAAAACTAATACTACATGATTATTCGGCTGAGCGGGGTTTTGTCTAAGTTTGCATAAAGCCAGTTTTCTCCTATCTTTTATCATAAAACATTTTTCTCTATAAAAGGTAGCACTGATAGAAACCAGTGAACCAGAACGAAATTAAGGAGTATGACTGATAGAGGCCAGGGTAATTCTCCTTCCCATGTAAATTTTATTATGAAGTTGGCATGATAAGATTCTTTCGTCATTCCTTGTCTAGCTGCTCAAATTGTCCATGACCGGGGACACGTATAAGATTTTAGTTTGTTGACTCTTTAGATTTTTTGCACTTTCACCTTGACACTCAAATCGGTCCAAACATCCTATACACCCTGAGTGCCTTAAGGAAAGGAGAAGATTGAGACTAAATCTTTCAGAAGAAATTCCACCACCGTCCGACTTGACCGGTTCCAACCTACACCCGCTACATATGCTTGTCAAGCACTGGCAAGTTCATTCACTTACACTGGTAGAAAATAGGCCTTCGGTACGCCCCCATTAGTCCCCAAAATAATGGACCCGCGACCATAGGGGTCTTTAGTCACGGTTCGGGACGAGACCCGCGACCAATAGTCTGGGCCCAGCGCGCTCGGCCCACAGCTGGCGGAGGAGAGGGGATTTAGTCCCGGTTGGCCAGACCAACAGGGACGAATAGGTCCTCGGGCTGGCCCCAAGGCCTTTAGCCGCGGTTGTCCAGGTGAACCGGGACTAAAGGCCCATCCCTATATATAGGACTCAGCTCGCTGCACTTGGCCACATTTGCTCACAATATTCACAAGGGGGTGGTGGGTATGCTTTTGGTTCCTACTATGCACACAAGGTGTTCGATGAAATGCCCCATAGCATGAAACACACTTGAGCGTTTTCATTTATTTTACCTCCGTGATCGCGGTTAGCAACTTGAACCTTTCATGATTTGTATTATTTCCAGCTAGCTAGTTAGTTTAACAGATGCATGATGGTTAATTATATACTTTATATAATAATAATGCAGATGAATCGGCAATGGATGTACGGTAACCGACTCTCCGGCGAGTTCACTACGGGTTTGAAAGATTTCCTCGTAGTGGCAAATGCGAACAAGCAGCGAGGTTTTATTATCTGTCCATGTGCTGAATGTAAGAATGAGAAGGGTCACTCCTCCTCAAGAGTCGTTCACATGCACCTGCTTCGGCACGGTTTCATGCCCAGCTATAATTGTTGGACCAAGCATGGAGAAAGAGGGGTTAGAATGGAAGAAGATGAAGAAGAGGATGATATCGATTTCAACTATCATGACCTTTTCGGTGATACTTTCATTGAGGATGATGCTGAAGGTGGGGAAGGGTTTGGTGAAGGTGAAGAAGAGGCACATGATGAGCCCGCTGATGATCTTGGTCGGACCATTGCTGATGCACGGAGACGCTGCGAAACTGACAAGGAGAGGGAGAATTTGGATCGCATGTTAGAGGATCACACGAAGTCACTGTACCCAGGATGCGACAATAGTCTGAAAAAGCTGGGCTCCACACTGGATTTGCTGAAATGGAAGGCACGGGAAGGTGTAGCTGACTCATCATTTGAAAATTTGCTGAAATTGTTGAAGAATATGTTTCCGAAGAATAACGAGTTGCCCACCAGTACGTACGAAGCAAAGAAGGTTGTGTGCCCTCTAGGTTTAGAGATTCTGAAGATACATGCATGCATTAACGACTGCGTCCTCTACCGCGGTGCATACGAGGATTTGAATGAATGCCCTGTATGCACTGCATTGCGTTATAAGATCAGAGGCGATGACCCTGGTGACGATGTTGAGGGCGAGAAACCCAGGAAGAGGGTTCCCGCCAAGGTGATGTGGTATGCTCCTATAATACCTCGGTTGAAACGCCTGTTCAGGAACAAAGATCATGCCAAGTTGTTGCGATGGCACAAAGAGGACCGTAAGTCCGACGGGGAGTTGAGACACCCCGCTGATGGAACGCAATGGAGAAAGATCGACAGAGAGTTCAAAGATTTTGCAGCTGACGCAAGGAACATAAGATTTGGTCTAAGTACTGATGGCATGAATCCTTTTGGCGAGCAGAGCTCCAGCCATAGCACCTGGCCCGTGACTGTATGCATCTACAACCTTCCTCCTTGGTTGTGCATGAAGCGGAAGTTCATTATGATGCCAGTGCTCATCCAAGGTCCGAAGCAACCCGGCAACGACATCGATATGTACCTAAGGCCATTAGTTGATGAACTTTTACAATTGTGGGGCAAACCTGGTGTACCTGTGTGGGATGAGCACAAAGAAGAGGAATTTAACCTACGAGCGTTGCTTTTTGTAACCATCAACGATTGGCCTGCTCTCAGTAACCTTTCTGGACAGTCAAATAAGGGATACAAAGCATGCACGCACTGCTTACATGAGACTGAAAGTGTATTTTTGGATAACTGTAGGAAGAACGTGTACCTGGGTCATCGTCGATTTCTTCCCCGAAATCATAACGTAAGAAAGAAAGGCAAGCATTTCAACGGCAAGGCAGATCACCGGCCGAAGCCTGCGGAACGTACTGGAGATGAGATATTTGATATGGTCAAGGATTTGAATGTCATCTTTGGAAAGGGTCCTGGCGGACAATCAGTTCCGCAGGGAGTTGACGGGCACGTACCCATGTGGAAAAAGAAATCGATATTTTGGGAGCTACAGTATTGGAAAGTCCTAGATGTCCGCTCTGCAATCGACGTGATGCATGTTACGAAGAATGTTTGCGTGAACCTGCTAAGCTTCTTGGGCATGTATGGGAAGACAAAGGATACAAAGGAAGCACGGCGGGATCAGCAACTTTCGAAAGACCCAGATGACCGGCATCCGGAATGGTTTCAAGGTCGTGCCAGCTACGCTCTTACGAAAGAAGAGAAGGTCATTTTTTTTGAATGCCTGAGCAGTATGAAGGTCCCGTCTGGCTTCTCGTCGAATATAAAGGGAATAATAAACATGGCGGACAAAAAGTTCCAAAACCTGAAGTCTCACGACTGCCACGTGATTATGACGCAATTGCTTCCGATTGCTTTGAGGGGCCTCCTACAGGAAAATGTTCGAGTAGCCATTGTGAAGCTGTGTGCATTCCTCAATGCAATCTCTCAGAAGGTAATCAGTCCAGAAGATCTACCACGGTTACAGAACGATGTGGTCCAATGTCTTGTCAGTTTCGAGTTGCTGTTTCCACCATCCTTCTTCGATATTATGACGCACCTCCTGGTCCACCTAGTCGAAGAGATTTCCATTCTCGGTCCTGTATTTCTACACAATATGTTCCCCTTCGAGAGGTTTATGGGAGTATTAAAGAAATATGTTCGTAACCGTGCTAGGCCAGAAGGAAGCATCGTAAAGGGCTATGGAAATGAGGAGGTAATTGAGTTCTGTATTGACTATGTTCCTGACCTTAAGCCGATTGGTATTCCTCAATCGCGGCACGAGGGGAGACTAAGTGGAAAAGGCACGATCGGAAGGAAATCAACGATATGTATGGACGGTCATTCTATGACTGAAGCACACTACACAGTTCTGCAAAATTCGAGCTTGGTGGCTCCGTATTTCGAGCAACACAAGAATATTTTGAACAGAAGGATATCGATTCTTCTGCTTCAAAACGTGTTTCAGATTTATTATGCATCATGATATTCTATCCTTAGGATGGAAATTAAGCAAAAAAATGCCCTACCTACTATTAGTACTCAGCTAGGTGATGACGATATTCAGAATAATAACCTGGAGAGAAATACACTGTACAGATCACATGAACCAAACGGAAGCTGAAAACTCAACTGTCCCTTAATACAGATAAAAACCATTAATTGAGTAAGAGGAAAATGCCTTCAACCACCAGTATCCAGCATGATGGTGTTGTTCCTGTTACCTGACAAGTGTTGGGGGTAATCTCATCTAAAAGTGTGACTGTGCATCACCGACGGCAAAGCCGAGCTCGCCGCCATGGGCGAGCCGCCGGTCCACAACAAGTTGCTCACTGCGTGATCTGTTATTTTTTCCACAAGTACCACACTTATATGAAAAAGAATGCTTGTTTCAAACCGTGATATGATGAACTAGGCATGAACTACTGTTATATTTAGTACAGTATCCATTCACACTAACTATGCTCTACATGGTGCCCAACATTTAGGTTAGGTGCGGTGAATATTTGTGTGATGATTGGCACTAGCAGTCATTCGATTTTGTTACTTCTGTAATACACATTCAGGTCTGATTTTGATGGGGTTAAAATGGTGGGATTACAAATAATCCATAGAGAGGAACATGAAGATAAAGGTTCTTATAAATTTGTTCGGAGTCATACCATTTTTTGATTATACCATTTTTTGATTCTATCCAAATGATGCATCTTAATTATTAATTGAGATTAATACAATTATAAATACTTCTAAAGAATAATGATGTAAACCATACAAAAAATGATGTAATGTGAGTCAGTGGGTTGTTTGCCGCAAAGCATCATTATCTCAGATGGCGCCAAGATTTCTCATCAAAGGCGCGGGGCGTGCTGAAAAAGTTGTTGATACTTGATAGGATGATAGAAGTACAAATTATGATATTTCTGCTAGCCACTAGGCAGTGGGAGACACCAAGATTATGTGCGGTGAATATTTGTGTGATGATTGGCACTACCAGTCATTCGATTTTGTTACTTCTTTCGATAATACACATTAAGTTCTGATTTTGATGGGGTTAGAATAGTGGGATTACAAATAATCCATAGAGAGGAACAGGGAGATAAAGGTTCATATAAATTTGTTCGGAGTCATATAATTTTTTTGATTCTATCCAAATGATGCATCTTAATTATTAACTGAGATCAAACCAATTATAAATACTTCTAGAGAATAATGATGTGCACCATACAAAAAAATGAGAGAGTCACTCACAAGTGAAAATACCGTGGAGTAACCAAACCCTAGCCGAACTGCCCTCCCTCAACCGCGGATCCGCGGCCGCTGCCGTTGCCGGCCGGCGGTGGTGGCGGCACCCCACTGGCAGGCGGCTGGTGGGGATGGTGGGCGCTTCGGCAGCAGTGCTGGGAGAGGGCGGCGGTTCAGTGACGCATGGAGGCGGCGGTTTGGTAGCGGCGGCGCCGCCGGCCTGGCTCCTGGGCGGCGCGTCCTCATCCGTCCTGGCGACGGGAGGCGGCAGTGGGCGCGGAAGACGAGAGCACGATCTGGCCTCTCTTGGGCTTGTCCCAGGGTGGGCCGATGGTGGGTTGGGCCTCTAGGCCGATCCGGCCTTTGGCTCAGATTTGGGCCGGTGAGGATCAGCCAGGGTGCTGCGTGCACTGTTCCCCTCCCGCAACCGTCTCTGCTGGAAGTCGTTTCGTAGCGTCGGGGCTACGAGATATCAGAATAAAGGAGGTGGTCCTTGGGTTTCCCATCGCGCGAATATGAAGATCCTGATGTAGGTTCTCTTTGATCAAGTCGGGGTGTCGACCGAAAGGCTCCGCCCGCGAACTACCATGGGGACGCCTGGAGATTGCTGGATCGGTGGAATTCGGTCGCAATGCTCAGTCATCGAAGGTGAGATTGGAGGACTACCAACGGTGTTCGGAGTCTTTGCATCGATGGGGAACTGGCTTGGAGTTACAATATTCGTGATAGCCGTATGCCAGAGGTGGCGACAACATGTGTGAAGTCCAAAGTCCTACCTTTCAGGGTGAAAACCCAAGGTCTGGCCTTAATTGGTTGTGTCTGGCACTCTTGGAGCCGTTGTTTTGAGAGCGAGGATTATCTTCAGGGTGAAAACCCAAGGTCTGGCCTTAATTGGTTGTGCCTGGCATCGTTCTTCTTGGATACGTTGTTTCCGAAGAGATGGACATCAGTTGTTGTTTAGGTGGTGGTTGTGCGAATACTGTAAGTACTGTAACTCTATAGCGGGGCTTTTCTTTTTTGCTTCTTCTTTTTATTGTCTTTCGACTGTGTGCATCCGTAATGACTATGGTTATTGCGTTGTTGTAGAGGCCGGTATAATTTGTATCTCCGCGATATTAATATACTTCCCTTTATAAAAAAAATATACAAAAATATTATGTAATGTGAGTCAATGGGTTGTTTGCCGCAAAGCATCATGATCTCAGATGGCACCAAAGGTTTCTCTTCAAAGGCGCGGGGTGCCTGGCCCACCAATGTCAGGGCCTAGCTCCCATGTGCTTCCTCTTCTTCTGCATGAGCTTAGCTTCGTGTTGAACAAGAGTCGGGAAGTGACCGTGTGACTAGCTATGCCTTTGGCGGGGTCGTCGAAGATGCCATGTCGCATTTAGCGAGTTTTGTGCATACCAACACTGATGGAGGGGTGCTACGTGGATGTCGAGCTGGTCGGTCTGTTCACGCTGATTTATATGATGTTAGGACTTTATTGACGTCGACACGGCGATGTCAAGAAAGAGTATCATTTCTTTATGGTGAGGTAGCAACCATCGAGAAATTCATCCTACCATAGTCTGTAGTAATCCCAAAACAAAGCGACCCGTAGCAACGCACGGGCACGTTTGCTAGTAACCTTCTAAATTAAATAACTTTTAATTTATAATTTAATTTTTTTTGGAAAAATATGCAAAATGTTCAGAAAAATGTAAGCTATCTATTTATATCATTTTCATTCATGTTTGACAAAGTTCAAAATGAGACCATATTTTAATTTGTATTAAATTCATTAAAATAATGAAAATAAGTTTTAATTCAATAAATTCAGAATATTAAGTGTAATATACCAAAATGACCAGGAAAGCAAATGCAACCTAGCTATGGGGTTCTCCAAGTCATTTGAGAAACTAATCTTGGACACACCTCTAAAGTATAGTTTTCCCCCTCCGGTGGTCATCGTTCTTCCATCCAAAACCCTACAAATCTGTTTTCACTCCTTCTACGAAAATTATTTGCTAAGTCTCCTATATACTTAATTAATTTTTACTACATGCATGTCTGCAGGAGTGACATATGGCAGACAATAGAGACCTGACGGCGGAACAGGAGGCTGAAGGTTATATATTAGATATCATAGCCGGAGGAACAGACCTGACGGCGGAAGATGTAATCTCTTCTTATCTGAACCTTGAGGATCAAGAAGGTGAAGGAGGAACAGACATTGTCGATGATCAAGGAGGTGAAGAAGGAACAGACATTGTCGATGATCAAGGAGGTGAAGGAATGGACATTGATGACGGAGGTCAACCGTCGACAAACGACGATCTCCAATTGCAAAGAACAACCACCTCCGGCGAGGTATATATTTTAGCCATCGGTCTTATTTTAGCCCTCGGTCCAATTGCAAAGACTAACGCGCGCGACTCTCTTTCTTATTTTAGCCCTCGGTCGGATCTAGTATGACAAAGCGTGGCAAATCCAAGGCGATGAAAGATTCCGAAATATATACCATCGAATCAGTCAGTGAAATCGGCAAGCCCCTACAGCACACCACAAAGTTTATCAACCAATGCGGAGTCATTGTTAGAGACATCGTCCCGATCACCGTCCAGGAATGGAAGGAGCCAAAGAAAGCACGTATTGCTTTCAGTTATGTCGACAAGAGAACGAAAAAGATTATGTTTAGAAAGCTTATTGCACATTTCATTCTACCTCCGGAATACAGCAAAAAATATGAATTCGGTCAGGACGTTCCGGGTGGACGTGAGAGGAGGAGGATAGTCAAAGAGTTCGCTCTTCAGAAGATGGCCGAAGCATTCCGGAACTTCAAGAAAAAATTGTTCCGTGAATATGTCAGCAACGGCAAGACTCCGATTTTCACTGGACAATATGAGAAACTGAGAGATGATTGGACAGAATTTGTGACGCAACATAAATCGGAGCATTTCAAGGAAATGTCGGCAAAAAATAAGGCTAATGCGGAAAAGAAACAGTACCATCATGTTATGGGGCCAGGAGGATACCGCGTTTCGGCGCCTAAGTGGCAGGCAATGGAGGACGGCCTAAGGGCAAGAGGAATCCGTCTAGGTACAGAGGGATGGGACGAAAGAGCCAAAATGTGGTGGTACGGGCATGGGGGATCGCTAGACCCGGAGACAGGGGATTGTGTTCACCGGCAGAAAAAGTTTGCTCCCACAAAAGACCTTGTTGACGCAATGACCAAAGCTCAACAGGGCAAGATCACGTTCAACAGAGAGAGAGACCAACTAACAGTTGCCCTCGGAAATCCTGAACACGGAGGACATATACGAGGCAAAGGCAGATTGCCGTGGAAAGTAGGGTTTTCCCGCGAGGGTGACCCGTACTGTTACAGAAGCCGTAGGAGAGGTACGGACCGGGCTGCAGATGAACTGGCGAATCTTGCAATGGAAGTTTCTGACCTTTAGAAGGTCGTGGCGGGAATACTTGAGAAAGAAAAAGCGTCGGCTGCAGGGCCGCATCAAGAACATGCAACGGATCTCGGAAGCCAGCAGCGGAGAAGCAGCGTGGCTTCCACGGAGGCCCCGACTGCAGGTGCTAATGCACCGATGATCGAGAGTCGTGCACCGGAGCCTCACTACCCCGTGGATGACGTAAAGGAGATGAAAGAATGTGATCTGCATTATCCCGTGGGGAACATTTCCATGAAGGTGGCTACCGGCAGTGCTTTACCCTATACACCTGGAGCACTCCATCACAACAACCCCATTCCATATGGCTATGCTCGTGTCACGGTGGAAGACATAATCCAAGCGTTTGAGGACCTGGAGATTGACATAGCTACACCCGAAGGGGAGAGAAGACTTGGAGATGTCAAGCGCCAGTTCATTCTATGGAAAAAGAAGTACATAGTGTTTCCAGGCGAGACGCCAAGGCTAACAAGTCCACCCCCCTACGATGGTGCAGGTGCTGGTGGTGGTGGTGGTGCTGCTGCTGGTTCACCTACGCCTCCTTCACGCCATTCGACGCCGTCCCACGATCTTCCTCCTCCGGCGGTTAAGCATCCGTCGCCCACGATTCCTCCTCCGGCGGTTAAGCAGACGTCGCCCCCCATTCCTCCTCCGGAGGAAAAGCAGACGTCTCCCACTATTCCTCCTCCGGAGGATAAGCGGACGTCGCCCCCCATTCCTCCTCCGGAGGATAAGCGGACGTCGCCCCCCATTCCTCCTCCGGAGGATAAGCCGACGTCGCCCCCCATTCCTCCTCCAGCGAAGAAACAGAAGCAGGCGGACAGCAAGGGAACCTGCTCTTGGTCTATTAACCCGGAGCCTTATGTACCTAAGACCAGACGGGTACCGGAGCCATCACTCAAGCCTCTCCCCCCAAGGCCTTGGGAACTTAGTGATGCTGAAACCAAATTGGCCGTGAAGGCTGACGTTGACAATTGGAAGGGCCGACTGAAGGCGCTAAACGAGCCTGAGCCCAAGGAAGTATTCCCTCCGATTGTAGACTATTTGGCTACAGATTTTTTGTCGACAGTGTCCCAAGCCGTGAAGAATATGCCTAAAGACTATGATATTGAACTTCGTAAGCAAGCAGGAATATTGGAGGAGGAGAAAGCAAAAAAAGTGGAGCAGGAGAAAGGAAAAGGAAAAGGAAAAATGATAAAAAGCGGGAAACAAGTTGCCCAGCTCGGGATGCAGAGTAAACAATCGTTCCTCCCGCTCATAGTGAAAGCCGCTCCGGAACAGGACCCCGTGGTCATAAATGCTGTGATAGCAATGGGATTGACTGTAGCTACTGCCATGGAAAATGCGTCCGAGGCCGGTATGTCTCTTCGTGCCTTTTTAGGCATGGACGATATGCCAACGGCTGACGTA
The DNA here is from genome assembly GCA_028641055.1 of Alopecurus myosuroides. Classification (NCBI taxonomy): domain Eukaryota; kingdom Viridiplantae; phylum Streptophyta; class Magnoliopsida; order Poales; family Poaceae; genus Alopecurus; species Alopecurus myosuroides. The sequence goes on from CM054058.1 coordinate 15,920,038, forward strand.
GCATTAAAATATGTGAAGAAAGGGCCTCTCGTCGAGCCTGCGAAGGAAAAGGATCTACCACCACTAATGCAAAGTCTGCTACGTTGGTACAAAGATTTCATAGCATGGACCGACAAACAATATGTGTATGTGGATTATACAGAGGAGCATCACACCAAAAAGTACTCTGTAACAGTTGAGATGAGTGAATTGTTCCAGCTGTTCAATATGCGTGAGCTCGACAAATCTATCCTGAGTTGCTACGTTCTGTAAGTGATTTATTTCTACCTCATCTCGTTCTTCATTGCCTACACTATATATATATATATTGTCCTAACTATATTGTTCCGTACGCTATTATGCAGATTGAAGATTTGGGAATGCAAAGTAAGACTCATCCATGATGTTGGGTTCATTGACCCACAAATCATTAATGGAACTATGTTAGAACGTCATCCCATAGACGTGGAGAAAGACTTGTACAAAAATTTTAAAAAGCATGAATCCAAAAGATATATTCTATTTCCTTACCATTTTGGGTGAGTGTTTCTCTCATGTTCCCATTCTCTTTTGTTTACTCCATGCATTGTATGTCTAATCGATAAATTATGCATGACTGTGCATCTAATGTGTCCGCAGGTACCACTGGATTCTGCTAAAAATTGATCTTCAGAAGTCCTTAGTTTTGATCATTGACTCTATGAATTCAAATACAGATCTTTGGGTCGACATGAGAAGAATGATGCAAAGGTAATTATTTTTCAATCATTTGCGCTCTATATCAATCGGTCTCTTTTGTTCATTTTCTAAGCTAATAACTCCCTTGTTCATTTAATTTTATTTGCATTGTAGAGTTTGGAGACGGCTCTCACATGAACATGTCGGTGAATTCAAACAACTGCTACAATTTAGAAATGTGGTCAAAGGTGTGGATAAGCAGCCACCGGGGACCGGTCTATGTGGATACTATGTCTGTGAGAACATACGGAAAGAAATATCTGAGAGGAAGAAGGACGAGGAGACGCGGAAGGGTCTCAATAACTTGCGGAGGGCGCTTTCTCCAGAAGCTCGCTTCCGACCAATTCAAGAGGAAATAGAAGGATTTTTCCTTAGGCATGTCATCCATAAGAAAGGAGAGTACCATGCGTCCACCGACGATGACTATTATCCGCATGTATAAGCCCTGAGTACTTTGAAACTTGTGCGAATTTGTGTATGCTCGTCCATCTTAATTGTGTAATATGGAAACTCGTTCGAGGTTGTATATATGGTCACCCGATATTGAATATATATTATATATTCCTATTGAATTCTCCTTGTTTGATATTTCATATATATATATATGCATGTATATGTGTACTGAAATTAAAACAAAACAAATTAAAAAGGAAACAGGTTTAGGGGGCCTAAAACCCTAAACCTGCGCAGGTTTTCAGTCCCGGTTAACCACAAGAACCGGGACTAAAGGTCCTCCGCCGCGACGGACCCCTAGCACCCACGTGGACGGGCCTTTAGTCCCGGTCCGTAAGTGGCGGGACTATAAGGGGGGGGCCTTTAGTCGCGCATTGCTAGTCCCGGTTGCCCGGACGGGATTAATGGGCCTGGCGAACCGGGACTGTAGGCCTACTTTTCTACCAGTGTTAGTTGATCAAGACAGAGCCCATATGACTAAAGGCTGCACTAGAAGCATCGAAACTTATTATTACATAGTAATCTCTTTGTTCCTGGGTGGCCATCTGCAAGTGTACTCCTTCGGTGAAAAACACCATAGAAATGGTTCTAGGGAGCCACTCAACATAAACCAATCCTTCCCCTTCCACCAGGTAGTTTTTATCCTTAACATGTAAATAAACATTTCAAGAGCATATCAATTCTACTAAGTTCAATGTCTTCTATACTAGCAGGATTTGAAAGGATGGCTACACACTACTTGGGATAATAGCATAGCATAATTCTTACATAATTACCTACCGTGCATATTACTCAAAAATCAACTAATGCATATAGAAAATAATGGGTAGTTGATTGTGTGTTACCTGCCTTTGAAGTTGGTGAAGACCAATCACACTTCCTTCACAAAAATAGAACGTTGCACTCCATACAATCTAAACAATACAAGTAAACAACAATAAACAAGAAATTCACAAACAAAATAACAAAGTATAACAATCAACATAATAATTTATTCTACCAAAGAAATTATAATGTTTGGGTTTAGTGTATAGAAAATGGCTAAAGATTGGGTTTGAAAAGTTCAAAGTTAATTGATCTTACTTGTCAAGGAAGTTCCAAGGTTCCAAGATTTTTCACTAAGTATTATCACATGTAATCTATCATGAAAAATGGGAAACATGTAATCACTTGTCAAGGAAGTTTCAAGGTTCCAAGATTATTATTATTATTATTATTATTATTATTATTATTATTATTATTATTATTATTATTATTATTATTACTACTAGCAAACAATGCCCGTGCGTTGCACCGGGAAAAAAACATCACACCTCCCTAACCCAATAAGCTTCCCCACACCTCCATTACACACAAATGCACATTCTCTATTTCAACACGGCCACCTACCATGTCGCCGCTCGTCCTCCTTCCTGTCCATGCGAATGGCGCTTGAGCCCCACCCTACTATGTCCCACACCTCGGTTATACATGGATCCAAATTCTCTAATTCAACATGGCCACCTAGCCGTGTCACCGCTCGTCATCCTTCTCGTCCATGTCGATGGTCGTTGTGGTGTTGACCATATCAAAATATCTCTAGCTACCGTGGTTAATCATAATGCGATGAACTTGGCCACCTCATGATTCTCTAACAAGAAAACGTGAAGGAATCTTGGTACAGGCACCGGCGACACACCAGGATGAATACAAAGTGCAACTGCCAATACGAAAGGGTAAGGGCAACTCCAATATCTCTTATATCTCAAAACTTTCGAAAGATTTTCCCCTTAAACTTCTTCAGATGGTGAGCAACAACCAGCAAAAAGTGAATTTGCACAACAACTTAATAACAACACAAAGAACATTAAAACACCAGTACACAACAAAAAAAATACAAATTGCTCGAAAACTCTATTTAAAATAATAAATTGTCCTAAATATTAACCCAAACATGCACTCATAGGAAAGCACAAAACAGAGTATACACAACAACATCATATGAAGTGTCTCTCTCTTTGTCCATCAGTGTATATAAGAAAAGCAACCAACAACATTAGTATATCAGTGGTATCAGATTAAACAATCAACCGTGCCCCTAATCATGTCCCTCACGAACTCACGCTTTCGACATTATACTTCCCCCGTAGAGATGGTCGTCGACGTGTTAGTGTACATATGCGAACACGGCCCAACAGACAGCACCCGGTCCTTGAGCACACACTTGGCATTGTGCCATTGCCGCCACCTCATCAGCAGCATAGCGTGTTGAGCATCTGCCTCTGCGTCCCAGTTACCGCTGCAGGACCGCTACAGTCACTAAAAGAGACCACGAACATGAATCCTCCCTTCTTTACTAATTTGTTCTATAAAGTATTTGTGAATTGAAAGGAAATCCTGAAAATTTTAATACATCTATTGATTATCGTCAATAACATTTTTCGAAAACATTTTAAAACACACTCACTAAATCTAAAAATAACTTTTGTGTACAAACCTGAGTGTTTACTTAATAGATTGAAGTATTGAACGCAAACCAACCTGTGGTTTGATGGTTAGGAAGGTGGTTGTACCCCCAGCCCACCAGAGTTTAAACCACAGGTTTGACATCTGTGTGTTGCATTTAGGCGGAATATTCTTTCAGTGCGAGGAGCTGTTCCCGTCGACAGCGAGGCGCCTGTGGCGACTTCGTTAATCTCAAGACCCGCCGGCTCAGTTTCTTGGAGGTGATCATAGGGGTAGGGCGTGCGTGTGTGCCTTTATAGGGGTGAGTGTATGCGCGTGTATATAAGCGCTTGCGTTTGTACCGTGTTTCTCAAAAAAAAAAAAATGATTGAAGTATTGAACGATAAAACATGGCTACTCGTGATACATTGAAAATGGTAGGCTGTGAATGAGCCCATGGGTATCCTATTATTACCAATAGTCTACAACAACCTCTGTAGCTTACCCCTTCTTGGTATAATTTAGCCAGGATACAAAATCATACTAATTTATTTGTCATTAGTACGAACCAATCATCAGTGAGTCAACATTTCAGCTCTTAGTCTGATAGCAAAAATGAAATACTCTGATTCTAACAGTAGCATACTTGAACCAGCGTGTAGATGCATGCACACTCTTTCATAATCATAGTATTCTAACTTAGTCGAATCTTCGTCAACGCCAAAATTTCCTTTTACCTTGTGGACCGTATGGGCGAGCTAAAATCACATGAAAATGGGTGCCAAACAGTGTTAGCACTTCACCTGTAACAAACATGAACATCAATCTCATCGTATTGGCATACACTCATGTGTAGGCATGGACAAACTGCACAACATCACTCTTCTTCTTCTTCTTCTTCTTCTTCTTCTTCTTCCTCTTCTTCTTCTTCTTCCTCTTCTTCTTCTTCCTCTTCTTCTTCTTCTTCTTCTTCTTCTTCTTCCTCTTCTTCTTCTTCTTCTTCTTCTTCTTCTTCTTCTTCTTCTTCTTCTTCTTCTTCTTCTTCTTCTTCTTCTTCTTCTTCTTCTTCTTCTTCTTCTTCTTCTTCTTCTTCTTCTTCTTCTTCTTCTTCTTCTTCTTCTTCTTCTTCTTCTTCTTCTTCTTCTTCTTCTTCTTCTTCTTCTTCTTCTTCTTCTTCTTCTTCTTCTTCTTCTTCTTCTTCTTCTTCTTCTTCTTCTTCTTCTTCTTCTTCTTCTTCTTCTTCTTCTTCTTCTTCTTCTTCTTCTTCTTCTTCTTCTTCTTCTTCTTCTTCTTCTTCTTCTTCTTCTTCTTCTTCTTCTTCTTCTTCTTCTTCTTCTTCTTCTTCTTCTTCTTCTTCTTCTTCTTCTTCTTCTTCTTCTTCTTCTTCTTCTTCTTCTTCTTCTTCTTCTTCTTCTTCTTCTTCTTCTTCTTCTTCTTCTTCTTCTTCTTCTTCTTCTTCTTCTTCTTCTTCTTCTTCTTCTTCTTCTTCTTCTTCTTCTTCTTCTTCTTCTTCTTCTTCTTCTTCTTCTTCTTCTTCTTCTTCTTCTTCTTCTTCTTCTTCTTCTTCTTCTTCTTCTTCTTCTTCTTCTTCCTCTTCTTCTTCTTCTTCTTCTTCTTCTTCTTCTTCTTCTTCTTCTTCTTCTTCTTCTTCTTCTTCTTCTTCTTCTTCTTCTTCTTCTTCTTCTTCTTCTTCTTCTTCTTCTTCTTCTTCTTCTTCTTCTTCTTCTTCTTCTTCTTCTTCTTCTTCTTCTTCTTCTTCTTCTTCTTCTTCTTCTTCTTCTTCTTCTTCTTCTTCTTCTTCTTCTTCTTCTTCTTCTTCTTCTTCTTCTTCTTCTTCTTCTTCTTCTTCTTCTTCTTCTTCTTCTTCTTCTTCTTCTTCTTCTTCTTCTTCTTCTTCTTCTTCTTCTTCTTCTTCTTCTTCTTCTTCTTCTTCTTCTTCTTCTTCTTCTTCTTCTTCTTCTTCTTCTTCTTCTTCAGCGAGAGTACTCTTCTTTAGTTGAAGTTGGTTTCTTGTTGACATTGTCATTCTTGATGAAAAACTCCTTGTTGAAGTCTTCGTCAAAACTCACATCTCACTTGGTAAATAAATTCTAAGTCTTGGACAAAACAAATTCTAAGTCTTCACATGATTGGTGTTATGGAAAATCTCATGGATCCTTTGTAGCTTTCTCCTTAGTGTTGTGTCTTCATTGAATTTTTTAAAACACTTGATGGTTTTGATACAAGTTAGGGATGGCGTTGATCTAACTTAGCCATAACACAAGGTTTAAGAGAATAGAAAAGAAAGGGACGAAAGACATAGAGACAAATATGGGGTTGGTCTTTTTGAAGTTCCTCTTTGTGTTCTTCTAAGTGCTTATACTTCTTGGAGATGCTTCTGAAGTTTCTAAGTACTTCACTAGTATTCTTCCTTCATGTTAAAAATGTTCAAGTTGAGAACTGTAGCATCCTCTCAATGGCTTTTCAATAATCCAGACTTAGTGGTTTTCAACTTGGAGGGCCAAATAGCTCAAAATTACATGTACACCGTTTTCAAGGCATCCAAGGGCTTATATTCTGGTTTCTTTGATCTAAGTTTAGTATTTAGAGCAAAATTGCTAAAGAAAACATATTGAAAATATTACAGAATTTAAGTAAGTAAAAAACTCTCAAAATGCTAATTAACTCTAATTTCAATTTTAATTAGTTCAGTAATTATTTTGGGACAGCGAACATGAAAGTATACATCCTAAGGTTTCCACGGAAATATTATTTTCAATTTTAAGATTTGTAGAATTTAAACTATGCCAAAAATCATAAAACAAGCATATATGAATTTTAATTTTTTTTGTCAAAATTCAATTTTAACAGTACCAAAAAAAGTTGTTCTGATTTCAAAATGTCCAAGTTTTCTTAATTTGGAGCTATGGTTACAAAGTTTTGATATGTATAAGTTAGAGGGGTGTCTGTTTAAAACTGCCACATTAATTCTATTGGGGGAAAATAGAAAAATAACTGGGCTGACGTGTTTGCTGACTGGGCCGTGACTGTGCTGCCACGTGGTGTTAACCTGTTTAAGACATTTAATCCCGATCGTTGGATCCCGATCTGACGGTCCTAGTAGCGTACCTCTTCGCGATTTGTTTCTGGCCATGAGATTTAGATCCGACTGCATAGGGTGAAGGAGGAGCTCGAGGTGCCATGGATGGATATCCCGGCGGCGCTCAGGTGAGCTGTGGCTCGGCAAAGTTTGGCGAGGACACACCCGTAGGTCCCCGACTTGATGGAGTTGATGACGAGGGGCCGCACGACGAGAGGGACTTACTCTGACGTCGGTTAGCTCCGAGGAGACCCTGGTCAACGGCGACAAGCAATTGGGAGCGGAGGAGCTTCGGTGATTTGCAGTCGTGCATGGCACCGTTGTTTCGCTGCGGTAGAAAAGAAAACGAGAACACAGTTACGAGCGCCAGAAGGAGGGGATCACGTAGAGGTTAAAAGGGGGTGTAGGGGACCTGTTTTTCCATCGGATAAGAAGCAAAGGCGACAGCTAGGGTTTCTACTCCGGTGAGAGATTATGTGAGCCCGGCGGCGCGATTGGAATTAGCGAGAGAGGGGAAACATAGAGGAGATATGTGGCTATATATGGGTGGTCTCGGGGCTACAGTTCGTGACTTGATTCGCACAAAATCGGGGGAGAAAATCTTTCGGTCTTGGAGTCCTTATCTTGCACGGGACGAAGAAGACGACGTGACGTCAGCGTGCGCGTCATCATGGGAATCATCGGTCATAGAGGGAAAGGAGGGGCATGCGGGCTAGGCTTCTCGTGCACTGTTGTGGCCTGTTTGGCGTGGCGCGCGCGGTGGTTAGGATGTGGGCCGGGCCTTAGGCCGAGAGGGAGAGGGGGTGGGCTTCTGCGCTGGTTTATTTTTGTTCATTTCTCTTTTATTTTTCATGTTTTCTTTAGTATGTTTTGTTTTAAATTCCCAAATTAGCTCAAATTTATTTCTATGGTTTTGTAAAATTAACACCTTCACTATGATTACATTTGTGTGCTGTTTCATCACACCTAAAATAATTATATTTTCCAAATATGATTAAAATACTAATAGAAACTTAATGCTATTCCCAAAAAGAGAAATAAATACTTTGAAATAATAAAACTTATTTTGAATGGGTCTTTTAGAGGCATGCTTGGATTATTATTTCCAATAGCTTTGGAATAACATGTAATACTTCCTTTGTGTTTGAACATTTATTTGTTTTTGGTGGCTTGGTTTAACCAGAAAACAAAAGTTTTAAATTTTTGTGATTTTTTACTTTCTCCAAAAATCAGAGATGTTACATGCTATTAGTTAACTAAGGTGAGGAAGTTATAAATTTCTTCTCACTCAACTTGTGGCTATTATTTAACTACGGTGAGGATGTTACATGCTATTAGTTACCTATGGACTTTAGTTATTTATCCTTTATTTTGTGGTAGTCATCGATTTTCTATTTCCATTGTGGTGATTCAAACTAGAGTGTAAGGATAGTACATTCACTTATTTCGCGTACAATAGCTCTAAGATGTATATGTATGGTCAGACTTAAGTACTTGAGCTAGATAACCGACATGCGGTTCATAGCTCCACAACCGGGGGCAGCGATTACACCCACGAAGTAAATAAGAAAACAAATTTGTGAAAGTAAAAAAGCATAGTGTATATTTCCCACTAATAGAAAGTAGAAAATATATGATTTATAACAAACATCATTCGAGCATTCATCATATGGCTCAATATTTTAGGAGACTCCAATTAATTTAGAAACTCTACCTAAGTATCGTCGGGAAATATCATATTTAATGTCGAAACATCAACTTTGACATTGCTTACCCTACATATCTATTAACTATAATTAGAGTTTTAATCATGTAGTCATCTAACATCAAATAAAAACTATATGCTATGTTTTTACGTGAACTTTTAATGGATTGATCTAGTATCGTAACGTCCAAAAATTATATAGTGCCATTGATACAATCTTTAAATATTGCTAAATCAATGGGCCACAATTCCAGGAGTATAAAAATATGTTAGATTACACATTTTAATATTTTACACGCCATAATTTTGTTGTAACTATGATGGTATTATTTTGGATAATATGATGGTATTAATGGTAGTTGCATCATAAAAGACTATGAATCATACAAATATTTTATAGATAGTTGTATGATGTTGCCCTCACTTCGCGAGTGCCGCCATGCTAGTTAGAGAGAAAACCAGAGAGGGTGGATGATGAGAAGGAAAACTTCCTTTGGGTCCATCCACGTACAACGTTTTCACTGTGTATTTTGTTGTCTTTTTTTGCTGGGAACATAATGACCTTTATTCAACTAAAGCTGCATCCGATCAATCATCCTGGATGCATACCAGCTCTGGGATGTCGAAGAACTCGCAACAGCCCACCACATGTTTCCCAAGCCTATGTTTACGTCAGGAGCGGCCCTACGGGTATTTCTAGGTATTCACTTGAATACACATGATTTTACAAAACAATGCTGATTTTGGAAAAATAGTGAGAATTTTGAAAAAAACGGTAATTAGTTTGAAAAAATGAATACTCAAGAATAAATAGTTGCAAATTTCCAGATCCGCCACCCAGAAATGTGGACATGAGCCCCATACAAACTTCTACCACTGGCAACACCTTTTCGGACACAGTAGTATGCCTGATCGACATATCTTGTGAAAAACTAATTATTAGAATTAACCGGTAAACATCATAGGCTTGGCTATAAATTGGACATATTGAGTGTCGAAGTTATAAAATTATCGTTTCGCCAAAATATTGGCACCCGTTTGAAATAAACTACAAATTTCATAAATAGCGTCACAAAAATCCACGTACTAGCATTTCATGAATTTAACATTCTACACACTAGATATAAAAAAATAATCACCTATATCAAAACTACATCTTCACAACATTTAAAAGTCTAACCCCAAACTAAATCAACACTACATCTCAATATCTATCAAATAAATCTACAATAATATAAAAATCGTGCCATATTTTTGCAAAAATAAAACAAGAGAACATGATAACACGCATTCGACCACACCTATTAGGCCTTGGAAGAAAACACTCCGGAGAGTTGTTGTTATCATTAATACGCTCGATCGTGGCCACGTGGAGGACATTTAGTCCTCCTTTATTGCCAACCTCGACTAAAGGATGGGGTCTTTACTCCCAATTTTGGTAGTCCCGGTTGTATAACCAGGACTATAGCCTGTTCCCAACCGGGACTGGAGGCACTTTTTCTACTGGTGTCAGATGTTAATTTTCCTAGTTGATGAACCATGTGAACCTCCAGCGCCAACTTTCGATGGCGTGGAGAACATTTCAAACAAGCTAAACACACGGACTATTACTTGGTAAATGTTAGAAAAATGGGCCAGTATAGTTGACTTCATATATCTCGGCACGTTGTACGTTCAAAGCTTGGTAACTAGTCAATTGAAGTTTTGGGCGTTTAAATCTACAATGGTCACGTACCAGGTTTATATCTCCTTTCTTCCTTCACACCATTGGAAAACGGGCGTTTAATCCAGCTTGGGAAAGACCTTTAGTCTCGGTTTTCCAACTAGTACTGCCCATTCAGGACCAAAGGCTCCCCTTTCGTCCCGACGGCCCACAAATCGGGATTAAAGTCGCTCGAGGTGGGTGCGATCGAGAGCTCAGGCCTGAGGACCTTTTCACTTTAGGGTTTATGTTTCCCATTTTAGGGTTTAGGTTTAGATTTATGTTTTTCGTTAATCTCAATTTTGTTAACTATACTCATTCTTAATTTCAGTTTAAATCTCTCACTTCTAATGACAGTTCCCGGTCGGCGATCCATCCTGAGACTGCTCCACCCCTAGCAGGCTAAACTTCTTAGTTCCTTCCCTATGAGCTTCCAAGAAACAAAGACTATTTTTCTTACAATAGTATGCTATCAATCATATTAACCCTTGGACCATGATGCCACATGTCTTTATTTTGTGAATCCAAACAATTATTTTAGTAAAAAAAAACTTGAATATAAATAATAATAAACTTTTTTGTTTTTTCCATTTAATATTGAATAATTCATATCTACAAATTCGTTAATCAAAATTTGACAAGTAATATTTCTAAATCGATTAGCAAAATGAGAGAAATTCAAAAATGACTTCCTGATCATCATGCTTCCCATAATAAAATTATAAACGGTCAATCATGCAAATAACACAAAAGAAACATAATATCAGAGTCAACATGAAGGACATGTTAATAATACTACTACCGAAGATAACTTTCTAATTAATTAATAAAACACATCAGGGGAAACAAGTGAAAATACTATAAGTATACTAGTGAGTTTACTTACACCTAAAATAACACAAGTATGCTGGACCACTTAAAACAACACATATTTTGATGTACTTTGATATAATAGGCTTAAATCCATTCACATTGACAAAATCATAATATGTATCACTCCAAAATAAAGTGTTACTTCTTAATAAAATTATTTCTTTGTCATACTTCTTGATATTTTAGTTACCTTTTGTTATTTTAATCATGTGTTACTTCTTGGTATTTTTATTTTGTTGCGATTCTTCTTGATATTTATGTTCTCTTTTGGTATTTTAATCAAGTCTTACTTCTTGATGTTTTTATTTATTTGTGATACTTATTGATTGTTGTGATGCCTTTTGATATTTTAATCATGTGGTACGTCTTGATACTTTTATTTCTTTGTGATACTACTTGATATTTGTGTTGCCTTTTGATATTTTAATAATGTGCTACTTCTTGATATTTTTATTTAGTTGTGATACTTCTTGATATTTTTGTTGCGTTTTGATATTTTTATCATATGTTACTTAATGATATTTTTATATCTTTGTGGTACTTTCTGATATTTGTGGTACTTTTTAATATTTGTGTTTCCCATTGATATTTGAATCATGTGTTACATCTTGATATTTTTATTTCCTTGTGACACTTCTTAATATTTCTGCTGCCTTTTGATATTTGAATCATGTGTTACTTTTTTATTCTTTTCTTCTTTGTGATACTTATTGATATTTGTGTTGCATATTCATATTTTAATCATGTGTTACTTCTTCATATTTTTCTTTCTTTGTGATACTTTTATATATTTGTGTTGCCTTTTCATATTTTAATCATGTGTTACATCTTGATATTTTTACTTTTTGTGATACTTCTTGCTATTTGTGTCCCCTTTTGATATTTTAATAATGTGTTACTTCTTGATATTTTTATTTCTTTCTGATACTTCTTGATATTTTAGTTTCCTTTTGATATTTTAATCATGTGTTAACTCTCGATATATTTATTTCTTTGTGATACTTATTGATATTTTGTGTTGCCTTTAGATGCATTTGTGTTCGAAGTTTGTTTATATCATGATGTAATGAGATGGAATTCATAGGTATTTAAAAGGAAGTGTGTTGGCCTCACATCCAAATATAAATCGATGCTAGTCCTTGAAATCTTTCAGCTTTTCCAAAACAAAATATCTATCTCCTATGGAAATTGATTTTTCAATCTAGAGAGTTGCTCGAAGATGGAAAATAATAGTTCTTTCTGATTCGGTGTACAAATATCTCTATGAAATATATAACATCCAAAACTAGCAGATAACGCCATTACTAGCATAAATATGGGGGACTAGTAAGGGAGATGGTCATCTTCCGTCCCTCATTTCGCTCCCTTGCATCCCTTGCTCCTTATCTCACTCGAGTTTCAAAATGGCAGATCTTCCTCTCTTTTCCTCCTTATCTTTAAAACATTTTCATGGCTTGAATCGAAGAGGAGTCAATCAGAGGAAGGAATTGACCGGTGTCGAATTTTTAGATCACCACTAGTTGGACGGTTGGTGTCGGTTGTGTCATTGGTCATGGCGTCAATGATGGAGCAGCGGATGTTTGTGGCGCTGATTGGATGGGAGGTGATGAACGCAACCATGTTCGTGGTGAATAAGGAGATTGGCGTCGGCCACACCATCGGTCTTACAGGAATGCACACGGCCTCACATATGCGAGTACTTAAGCGCTGCAAGAAACGTCTCTATATCTGTTTTCCCTAATTGCGGTCTTCTAGCAACAAATGTTACACAACATGGCAATGTACTTCCTCGGTCCGCAAATAAAATTTACTTGTCACTTTTGTTCCAAGTAAAGAAAATTACATTTGATGAACTTTATTGAAAAGAGTAGCTACATATATATCAAATTTTTATATTTTGAAACTTTATTTCAAGACAAATCTACTTAGAATAATTTGGTGCCATAAATGTTGGTAAATTAACTATAAAGTTGGTCAAAACAGACTAAAATTTTGACTTGAGAAAATAGCTAGAAGATTCACCTGCCCACCTTCACCTCCTTTACCGATACCAAATTACTATTCGTGGAAGTTGATGACGCTTCCCTCGTCGCCGAAGCCTATGATTTAAAATAATACAAACAACCAAGATATACAACAAATACCAATTTTGTTTGAAGAAACACTATCAAAAGAATCAGAAAATTTGACATGGTCAACTAAAATAAACACAACATTATACAATCCTATACATGGGTGAACTTGTACACAATTAAATTCTTAAAAAAAATTCAAGATGTACTTAACAGGAGAAACGATCTTGCATAAAATTTTGGTTATGTGCTATATATAATGGTAATGCTCTGAAGAACTAGCCATGTCCGGAGATCAACAAAATAAATTCTGAAAATTAAAATCACAGTTTGGCAATGAAATGTATTCTAAAGTAAACATAAAAAATAAATTAAAGACATAAATCTTGAATTTATGCTAGGTTGAAAAGAAATATGATTCACCGAAACATAGATACTATCTTCTAAAATAAATAAATAAATCTAACAATGATCTACTAAACAATGCACATGTTCTGCTAGGTATAGGCATACAAACTACACACATGGACTCAAATGACAAAATATGTAATTTACAAGGATATAATTTGGGCTAGACATACATTATCATAAAAACACTAAAATATTTTGAATCAATACACGGTTGATCGATTCTGGAATATGAGGTTGTGCAGCTACTGATGCTATTAGCCTCGTTTTAGATGACACTAGTAGGAAACTACTTATGTTGACGTTACTAGTGGCACACAAAAATAAAGTCACACAACTGGTATTTTGGTTGAACAACATCAGTCATATGTATTTCTACTTGTCGAGACTACTATGTTAGCATGTAGTTTATTGAACAACTTATCCGCTATTGGAATTCTCTACTATGCTACTAGCTAGTTTACAATAATTACGAGTCTTTCTAATAAATTAATTTATTTCACCCACTTAAAACTATAATTATTTCCATCGGTGCTTCCTCCGCCAGCTCGCTTCCATGGGAGGGGGTCGGTGGGGTGGGTGGGTATTGAAGGGATGAAGACAACAAGGCCACGCATTACCCAGCGGGTTGGAGGGCCGCCACGAACCTCACCGTCGGACTGGCTTGGCAGCATTGTTTCGCGATGAAATAAACAAATCTTGGTGAGCTCGATTTCGGGAGGTAATCTATGTTTTCGGTGGGACAAACGCTAGTGGAGAAAAATATCACTTCTATCCCGCGCCTACTTAGCGGGGGAAGGAGGGACAAAGGAGCGATCCACATCAAACTGAAATGGTGACTTTAGTTTTAAAGCAGACGGAGGTGATTGGTTAAAACCTTTTCGATACAAATCCATGCAAACTGACACACTATGGGGTAACGACCACTGGGAGCCATTATCAGCCAGATAAAAGTACATTACTAGCGCACACAGTTCACCGTTTTTCCTCATCCATCCATTGAGGATAAACATATTCCCTCCGTCCTCAAATATGTGGTGTACAAATTCAATAAAAAAACTTAACACTTTAAAGGTTGGACTAAATATATAGAAGACGACTTCTCAACCATAATATTTAATTGATATATTATAGATATATATGTCATGGTAAATCTATTGATACATATTCAGTATTACAGATTTTCATATATTTGTATATATGTGATAAAACTTGTAACCTGTTAGTTTATTTAATCTATTATACATTAGCCATTTGGGAACGGATTGGGTAACAGTGAACGAGTCTCGTGGAGATTATACATGCATCCACCGAAACTCATCTTTCCCTAGTATCAAATTGACCGTAGTCGACCTCTGAACCAGCGTATTTCATGACATAAGTCATGGACCAACGAGATCTCATCTGAACGTCACATTAGAAGGTGATGTTTGCATGACTGTAGCCAGAGTATCATCTTATGGCGCGCAATGTTGTACAGTGCCGTATATTGTTCCCGGAGTGTCGTATTACCCAACCATTTGTCTTCCCAGAACCTTATATGTAATTCATCCTTAATCTTAAATGCCCATAGCAAAAACAGTGGTTTTTGGTCGCCATTATACATTAGCCATTTGGAAATGGATTTGGTAACAGTGAACGAGTCTCATGGACATTATACATGCATACATAATTTTATTACCATATTGTGATGTGAGATGCATGCATGTTGATAGAATTAGACTTAGTGGGTTGCTCCCATTTAGATATTATAGATTGCAGATTATACTACTACTTTTGGTCAAGAGAGACATACGGGCATATTTTGATTGGACCAACTATACTAAATTATTTCCATTGTAGACGTCTTAGGAAAAACAAACTAGTGAACTGGACCGAGACGCAGGCCCACTTTGCACAATATTTTCATTACTTGTTGCCTACGTATTTGCGCTCATTTAGTACCAAGAAACTAGTATTTGGACAGTTCTACTTGTCTTCATACGATGGATCGACCTGTACCAAATTATTTAGATGGCATCAAAAAAAAAATGAAGGTCTACTTGTGGTCCGGATAGAATACCTCAAGAAATTTGTTTGTTTCTTCACATCAACAATTATGCAGAAGCTATAAATTAATGAAGTCAATAAAAATGACAAGTGGTGCATATATACTACCTAAGACCTGCCTATCGCTTGAAAATGACGTTTGCAGGCTCGATTAGTGGACCGGACATGCCGGGTCGTCTCTGGTTTGGGCATGCCGGCACGCATGCACACACATCCCTTATCTTTTATCAGTGACATACATGCTTCGACAAAGTCAAATATTCGCCATCGCTGTTCCTTGTTGTCACAGCCAAGGTTTGCTGAGCAACTTGCTGGAAAGAAGCCATCTGCACTCGCTCTCTCCATCTGCTCCCTCTTGGATGGCGCTAAGCGCGGAAGAGAATATGTAATATTGTACCCACCACTGTCATTATCTCGTTCCGCGTCTCCGTCCAGGCACAATACTTCAAGAGATTGCCGTTGAAATATCAACTCCACGCCTGATGCAGGCATGCAAGATCCAGGCGAGACCTTGCACATCGCCGGCCGGGATACCTACCCTGGTGTACGATGCATATTTGCCAACCCTAACTAGTATATAAAAGTACATGATGTATGCACGAGTATGTCATGTGCTAAGTGCATGTTACGCTATGGCTTCATGGAAAAAAAAATTATCCATTATTACCGAGGGTTCGCTCAGTGCAAAATGCGTTGATTGCCATATTCCACCGGAAGTGCAATAATCACTCATGAACTAAAGATGAATTCGATTTGCGTTTTGAATAGAAGTACAAGGTACGCAATGGGATCTAGGCTCGTTCTTGTCCTTTTCGCTATTTTTTTTTCATTTTTCTTTACTTGAAGTAGACAAGCCAAGAAGTAAAGAGAAATTGCTAATGATGTGAATTGTTTGACAATACCATTGTGTGAGACACTTGGGTGTTGACCCATATAACTTCGTCAGATTAGGAAGTTATACTAAATATTTAATAAAATAGAATAGTTTTTGAACTTAAGGTGCAGTCGGCAACAAGGCCACATGGTGACAAAGAAAACCAATAATACTTCAGTGGAATATCTAGGTAACATTAAGTACTAATACATCCGATCAGAATTAACCTTTTTGAGGCTAAATCGTACCGTAAGTTACTCTCATGAACATTAGCTAATTGGAAACCATTCTATAGGATCAGAAGTTGTGAGTAAACTTAACCAACCTGGAATAATCGTTCATTTAGATGAAGCGGTGATATATATGGATAAAGTCAAATCGAATCATGCAACCACCACCATTAGCCAATTACGCTGTAGAACGGTATATAGTGACATAAGGTACGTGTCGTGATACCAGATAAGTCTTCGAAAGGTATCAGAACCATCAGTTATTATTCTATATTATATACTGAGTGCAATATACAAAACTATAACAGAGACACCAAGTTAAGCCACATAGGCTAAAAATATATTATCCATTGATATAGATTATAGTGGCTGAGATTAACAGATCCATTAATTACGTACATGATATCATGGCTACAATAATTAGCAGATGATAAGTACAACACTCAAGAGATATAGGCATAAACTACATATATGTTCCTCGTGAAATGATCTCCTAAAAAATCTTCGCATGCAAAAAAGTTGATCGAAATCACGTACAAAATAGAAAAAAAAGAGTTTGTTATAAACTATAGCACAAATAAGCGATTAAAGAAAGATGTCAACACACGGGGACACGAGATTTTAACGTGGGAAACCCTTCCAATGTGGAATAGAAAAAACCACGGGCGCCAGCCAGCAGAGCTTCACTATTTTCAGGTGTGTTACAAACGCCAGAGATTTACATCTTGTGAATTATCCCAACAGACGGTTTACATGAGATATATAAAGGGGAAAAACCGTAAAGAAGGTAGAATCCGGACCCAACTCGTCAACAACTCGTACCGTGCACTTCTTCATCCCTAAGCAAGTATAAAGGGGCAAAACCCGAAACAAGGTAGAACCCTACGCTTCGGCCCAAGGTAGAACCCAATAACATAGTATCTCATGGATTTGTAAAAGAATTTGGTAGCGAGCATAACAACAGAAGAGCTAGAACCTATAGCTATAAAGTGCATGTTTGTTGGACATGGTTCTGGCGTAAAAGGATATAAGTTGTGGAATCCTGTGAGTAAGAAGTTTGTCATGAGCAGAAGGGTTGTGTTAAATGAGTCCGTTTGTTCACCAACAGTTTACCCACAGATCTTTCCCCTGTTAGTTCCGATGATGAGAAGGAAGTTACCATGCAGGTGGAGCACGTGGATGAAGTAGAAACTGAAACTGATGATGATGTTCATGATATTGTTCGGCAATCACCTCTTGTTTTGTAGCAAGAAACCCAGTCTCCTGCTCATGGTCATCCAAAGAGGAATACACGTCCTCCTACATGTTTAATTGAGGAGTCTTATATTGTTCATTATGCTTTTAATTGTGCTGAACAGGTGGAGAACAATCATGAGCCAACCACGTACACTGAAGCCATTGGTTCACGCTACCGCGAAAAGTGGGTCTCCGCTATGCAAGAGGAGATACAATCACTTGAGAAAAATGATACATGGGATGTTGTTTTCTTTCCTAAACCAAAGAAGGTCGCTGTAAGTGGATCTTCAACAGAAAGGAGGGTTTATCTTATAGTGAGCTTCGATGGTTTAAGGTAAGGTTATGTCCAATAGTTTTCAGTCAAATCCCAGGTGTTGATTAAAATGATGTTTTCTCTCAAGTTGCCAAGCATAGCTCTATTCGTACATTCTTTGGTATTGTTGCTATGCATGATCTTGAGCTTGAGAAGTTAGATGTGAAGACTGTATTTTTACATGGAGGGTTGGAGGAGAAGATATACATCGACAAACATAAGGGTTCATCTTACCTAGGAAGGAGGATCATGTTTATAAGTTTAAAAGGTCCTTATATGGTTTGAAACAATCTCCTTGTCAATGGTATAAAAGTTTTGATTTGTTTGTGTTGTCGCATGGCTTTAAGTGGTCTAAATTTGATAGCTATGTGTACAATAAGTTTGTTGATGAATCATCTATATACTTATTGTTATATGTTGATGATATGTGGATTAGTGCAAGGAGCAAGAAATAAATCACTACGTTGAAGAAACAACTGGGTAGTTAGTTTGAGATGAAGGATTTTGGTGCTACTAAGAAAATACTCGGTATGTGAAATTACTAGAGACCGAAATTCAGGTTTATTATTTCTTAGTCAACAGAGTTACATAAGGAAAGTTCTTCATCTTTTTAATATGCATGATGCAAAGTCTATTAGTACTCCCATTGCTCCTCACTTTAAATTATCAGTATTTATAAGCATTACGATGTCATAGCAATGATGAGGATTATGTGTACATGTCTAGAGTTCCATTTCTAGTGATGTTTGTTCTTTATTGTACTCCATGGTTTGCTCTCGCCCAGATTTATCATATGGTATGAATTTGGTGAGTGGATATATGTCTAACCCTGGCAAAGAACATTGGAAGGCTGTTCAGTGGATTTTTAGGTACCTTCGTGGCACATCAGACACTTTCTTGAGGGACTCCGGCTACGAGCCTCTCTTCGCTCCTTATGAACTTTCCTTTATCTTTATACGAGTTTGGATCACCACAAAATAACACTCCACACTGAGGCAAATTCCTCATGTAAAAAAAAAACCATCACCCTAAAACAACAAAGAAAACACTTTCGGCGCCAAATAGCCTCTTGGGCTAAACAATGATACCAACAAAGCTTGACCACAGCTCAAACTTAGTAACATGAATTGGCTTTGCACCATTGGCATTAAACACATACAAACTCACCACTCTCTCATGGCTTCTACCGTACCCACTCTAACATTCATCCAGGCGGAGGCACTTTCCGCCTCGAACTACCCCTGCCCGCCCGGCTACAGCGTTCGCGCCGGTTGGATGCTGAGCGCCGGAGGAGTGCCGGTCCCTCCTCTTCCTCAAGGTGTGGCGCGTCGGGCGGCCATCACGAACCACTACTACCATGAGCTCACGCCCTACTTGGGACGCCTTCTTCATTAATCGACGTTAGAGTGCGCTCTCCAGGTACGAGGAGAACGGCCCGTCTCCTTCGAACTTCAACGAGGCCGGTCGTTGACTGTGGTGGGGCGGCGGACGGAATCTTCAGAGCGTCATGAACTACATCAGGGCTAACGATAACCCCCTGCTGCGCTACCCTCACGCCCAGTCCTAGAGTCGTGATCCTCCGAGGGAGTGCAGAGCACCGTCCGACGATAGTGACGATGACGGCGGCGAGTACGACGACTACGAGTCGGAGTACTATAGGCCTAGGCAGGAGTATGACTAGCAGATATCAGATCCAGTTTTGCCATTATGTAGTATCTATGCTCTCCGTTTAGGTTTAGATCCACTCTTACCATTATGTACTGCCTTTTTTATCTATATATATATATCCCAGATGCATGTTTGTGTGCAATATGGGCCCGAGCACCGGCGCAACAATATTTGTGAACACTTTTTCAACACCTTGTGTGCATAGTAAAATAACACACACTAAGGGCATCTCCAGCCGTGTCGCCCCCCAGGGCCCAAAACGCCGCCGTTTTGGGGCCTCCGCGGCGACAAACAGCGCTAATTTGGAACCTGGGGGGCAGGGTTCCCACTCGACCCCCATCCCAACGATCAGCCCAAAATAAATCAAGAATACAAATCGACGCACTTTATTGATTCGACGCAATTTTCATAGAAATTTGAAGTAAAACATTGCGAAAAAAACTTAAGTCTACGGTCTCCCCAGCCTGGCGGCCACTAGTCTAGGCGGCGTCATATTCATCGTCGTCCTCCTCGCGGTCGTCGTAGGTCGACCGGTTGGAGGGGCCAGCTTCGTGGTCGTCCTTCGCCACCATGGCGAGCCAGCGCCGCTCCGCCCGGCCTTGCATGCGCAGCCGGTGCAGCTGCGCCTGCTCAGAGGGCTGGCGGTTGCGCCGCTCGCTCTGCAGCACCACCTTCCGCCGGCCGCCCTCGTACTGCGCGATGAGCGCCTGCTGTTCGGTCGACGCCGTGTTTGCGGTGGGCTGCCGGTAGGCCTCGCGCTCCGCCTCCTCCCTCCGGTGGGTCTCGAGGGACGCCCAGTGGCAGCCTCGGCCGCCGCCGCCGCCTGCGCGAGGCCGCCGCGAACCCGGTGGAACGCCTGCTCATTCCGCCAGGTCTCGAAGGAGTAATACGCCGTGTGCTGCTCGGGCCAGAGGGGCTGCCTCCTCCGGTCCCTCCTCCAGCGCCGTGCTTCCTGCGCCGGCTGCTGCGCGGGCGCCACCTCTTCCTGCGCCGGCTGCTGCTCGGGCGCCGCCTTCTGTGCGCGGAACCGGCGAGTCATCGTGGCTAGGTGGGTGTGGCGAGGGTGGCGAGAGCGAGCGCGGCGAGGACGAGGAGGTGGGCGCCGAGAATGGGAGAACGACGAACGGCGAGGGCCCTTTTTATAGCCTGGCGGGCCAGTTACTGCGCCGCGCGTGTCACCGCTTTCCGCCACGCCATTACTCCGGCAGCCTTTGACCGACGCGTGCGCCGAGAAGAAGATCGCGGGCGGGGGTTTCTGTTCCCGCGTTTTTTCGACGCGTTACTGGCGGAGCTGGCCCGCGTGGGCTGCACTCACTCCTCCAATCAAAAAAAAGATGGAAGGGGGCTGTGAGGCAGTATATGTAAGGAAGGGGGGCATTGGTCCCGGTTTGTGGAATGAACCGGGACCAATGCCCATGCGCGTGCCACGTGGCCTGCGGCTAGGCATCGGTCCCAGTTCATGCCATAAACCGGGACCAATGCCTCCCCACGAACCGGGACCAATGCCCCCAGGGGATTTCTGTTGCCCCGGGCGCACAAACCGGGACCAATGCATAGCATTTGTCCCAAATTTTGTTGCAACCGGGACAGGTGCCCCCGGGCCCCCTGGACGAAAGGGGTTGTTTCCACTAGTGATAAGCATAGGTTTCATAAGGACAAGTGGAAGTTGTTTTCTCTTGATCAAGCTTTTTAACAATAATTTGAGAAAACCCAGAATAACCATCAAGAAAGCAGAAATGAGTTTTCTCAGACAACCTTTCTAACATTTAATGAATAAAAGGCAAAGGATAATGATCTTTCTTAGTGACTTTGTTCACCTTTCTAAAATAAATGCACATCCTATAACCAACTACTACCCTTTGAGGAATAAGTTCATTATTTACATTAGGCACAACAGTCATCCCTCCTTTCTTAGGGACACAATGCACAGAACTAACCCATCTACTATCAGCAATATGATAAATAATACGAGCATCAATGAGCTTCAATACCTCATTTCTTACCACATCCTTCTTCTTAGGATTTAAACGGCGTTGATGTTCAACAACTGGCTTTGCATCAGGTTCAATATTAATAGTATAACCAATAGCACCTCTATGTTCCTTCAATATTCCCAATAATCTCTCCTCTTCTTTATGATAAAGTAGAGAACTAATAATAACAAGATATAATTTCCTATCATCAATATGAGCATATTTAAGATTATCAGGCAAAGGCTTTAAATCAAAAACAGGATCTTCCTTGGGTGGTAATGTTGTACCCAAGTTTTCCACAGGTAAATTATGTTTCAGCATTGCAGGCTGATGTAGGAAAATCTCATCAATTTCATTCCTTTCTTCCTTAAAGACATCACTTTCGTGGTCTTCCATGTATTGTTGCAAAGGATTGTTAGGAGCAAGATAAATAGCATCAATTGTTCAACTTTATAATTCTCATTAGGTAATTTATCTTCATAAGGTGTTCTAGCAAATTTGGAGAAATTAAATTCATAAGATTCTCCATCAAACTTTGTAAGGATTTTTGTTTCTTGCAATCTATAACATCACCACAAGTATTTAAGAAAGGACTACCAAATATGATAGGACAATTATCACTAGCAGAAGTGCCTAGTAATAGAAAATCAGCAAGATATTTAGTTTTACCACATAAAACCTCCACATCTCTAATAATACCAATCGGAGAAATCGTTTCCTTAATAGCAAGTTGAATAATAACATCAATGTCTTCAAGGTCACCCGAACCAATTTCATGCATGATTTCTTTATAAAGCTCATAAGGAATAACACTAGAAATCGCACCAATATCACATATACCATAATAGCAATGATCACCTATCCTAACAGATAGCACAGGAACACTAGGTTTCCTAGATTTACTAGGATGAGAGACGATATTAGAAGCATCTTGACAAAATATAATGTGTCCTTCTTCTACATTTTCAGTAACAAGGTCCTTTACTATTGCTACTATAGGTTCTACAGTTATTTGTTCCTCAGGTTCTACAAGTTTCTTTGCACTTTTATTAATTACACTAGCTAACATAACGTGTTCTTTTACCTTAGCAGGGAAAGGCATTTTCTCAATATAATGTTCAAGCACAATAGAATCAACAGTATGAACATCTATATCTCTAGCAGGAACACAATTAATAGTATCTTTACAAGGTGCATGGTACTTATCCCATTCCTTTTTAGGAATATCAATGTAAGAAGCAAAAGCCTTATATAAGTTTGCAGAAACTTGAGAATAAAGACCATAAACAACACTAACATTATGAAAATACTCAGATGACATAAAGGTTTTTATGCATTCATAGTCATAATTTATACCTGACTTTCTACCTTTGTCATTCTCACATGCTTCAGTGTTTTCTTGAGTACGGTCAAGAAGATCCCATTTAGCTTCATACTTCATACATGTAAATGATCCATAACAATAAGCATCCAATAAATCCTTATCATGAACAGGAAGCCTTGCATAGAAATTATTAATAACAATATTACTGGGGAACTCATGAATGGGGCATTTGCGCGTTAGTAACTTCAATCTCCCCCATGCTTGGGAAATACTCTCTCCGTCATGAGGCCAAAAATTATATATATAATTCCGATCTCTATGGATTTCACTTGGAGGATAGAATTTAGACTAAAAGAGGGGTACAATTTCCTCCCATTCAATAGTCTAGCTAATTTTCAGCAATTTGAACAATTCACCGGCTCGGCCTGTCAATGATAGAGAAAATAATTTCCTCTTCACTTGGCTCATAGTAATACATGCACACTTGAACAACTCGCATAATTCATGTAAAAAGAGCAAATGATCACCAGGATGGACATTTCCATCACCTGAAGAGCAGTTATCCATAACATGTTTAACAATCTTTATAGGTATTTTATAAGGATCCAAATCATCAGGCGATGGGTCACTTGCTACCCTAGCAGTGGTAGCACTGCCCTCAAATAAAGACTCAAAAGGATTTCCAAACATATTATAATAAAGTAGTAGACATAAATAAAAACAACACTTACATCGAAAGCTTCCTTTATCAATTCCACTTCCCAATAGCGCTTCACTCCCCGGTAACGGCGCCACAAAATAGCCTTGATGACCCTGAAGTATATGGGGTGTATCATAGTACTTTTGATAAATAAGAGTGTCAAACCCAACGAGGAGCAGAAGGTGTTGATAAGCTGGTTTGATGAAGAAATAACTGTAAATACTGGAAAATAGATTTGTAGGGTTTTTTGTTATTGCAGATAAATAAAATGGAGTAATAATAATTGCAGCAAGTGTCCCAATACTTTATTCAGCAAAGGACAAGCCGGTGAGTTTACTTATGATTAACAAACGTTTTCGGGGACACACGGGAGGTTTCTGTCAAGTGCTTTTGTTCCATGCAGCTGAATAATTTTAGGTGTTTTGATAAGTGTTGTGTGGGTGAACCTATGCTAATGTACCGTCTCATCCAAGACTAATACATACTTGTGATTATACCCCTTGTAAGAATCCACAACTACAATAAAGTAATTAAGAAATAAATCTAACCACATGTTTAAACTCCGGGATCCTACGCTCCCTCGTGTAGAGGTTTCCTAACGGGGGTTTAGGTTTCTGTCACTCCGGCAACGCCACAATTAGTAGCCAAATACACGAAGCATTCCCCTAAGCCCATAAATGGTGAAGTGTCATGTAGTCGACGTTCACATGACACCACTAGAAGAATAACACCACAACTTAAATATCAAACATTAGATATTATTCAACATTACTTCGCTACTAACAACTTGACTTCTCCCATGTCCTCAAGAACAACACAAACTACTCAGAACACATCATATAGATCAGGATCAGAGGTGATATAATGGATGATAACAATCTGGTCATAAAGTGCAAACACCGATAAATCTCACAAGCATCAACCACTAACAAGTAATCCACACCGGGAGAGAGATCTAATGCGAAATAACGATAGAGGCCCCTAACTGTTACAACGGGATGAAGGTGGAAGATGAGGGTGATGGTGCTGGTGGTGATGATGATGACGATCTTGATGATGCCCGGAGTTATGACGGTGACGATGGCAGTGATTTCCCCTCTCCAGAGAGGAATTTCCCCGGCAGATTTCTCCCTGCCAAAGAGCTTTTCTCTCTCGGGTATTTTCCGCCCCGAGGCGGCGGCAGAATAATTCTTCGAGGATGGAATGAGGCTTAGGGTTTCCTGGGGGCCAGGCATGCCAAAGATGACCCCTAGAGGTGGGCCAGGGTGGCCACACCCCTAGGTGGCGCGGCCAGCGGGGGGCGCTAGCCCTAGGTGTGGGCCCCTGGTGGCCCCCCTCTGGCTCCCCTTCTGGCTGTGTTCTTCCTCCGGTCTTTTAGTTATCCCTGGATGTACCCCTTCTTCTTCTGATCTTCTGAAATATGGTATCTCGACGGTGCTTTTTTCCATCAGATTTATGGTCCCGGTGTTTATTCTCTCAAAATTATAGAACATGCAAAATAAGATAAAATAACATAAGAGATGCATCATAACATGAAATATATCGATGAATAACAGAAAATTATGATATAAAATAGTGATGTGAAATGGACGTATCAACATGTTGTTGCCATTAGGGAGAAAACAACAATGCTTTGTCTAAGGATGATTCTATTGTTTACATTACACAATTTGCTTACTTCGATTATCTGTTGCTTGCAAGTTAATACCCAACGTTTGTTCAGATGATATTCGGAGGGTGGATAAATAGTCATAGATGCAGTTGGATGACAGTCTATGTATCTTGTTTTAATTCCCGCATGAATCGCATAGTAATCTTTATGTCATGCATATGCACTACGGTGCAGCCTTCATTTCTGTCAATTGCCTAGCTGTACTTTGTTCACCAGACATGTTATTTATCAGGGCTATGTGTGAATCTCGAGAAATGCTCGGTGCACTTGATCAGATGTGGAGATGTGGAAGCAGAGTTGGTAGCACAAGAGTTTCAATGCCATGTCTTACCATTTCCTTTGAGATACCTTGGGCTGCCGCTGTCACTCAGAAAGCTCACGGCGGCGCAGCTTCAGTACATTGTGGAGAGTGTGGCGGGGCGTTTCCCAGGTTGGCAGGAAAATCTTCTGAACAAGGGCGGAAGACTAGAGTTAGTCAAAACCACTCTCCCAGCTGTCTCAGTTTTTTCCATGATGTCCCTAGACCTGCCAAGAATATTGCAGACATTGATAAAATCATGAGGGGTTTTTTGTGGAAAGGAAGGAAAGATGTATGTGGAGGTCACTGCTTGGTGGCGTGGCAAAGGGTCTGCATGCCTAGGCACCTGGGGGGGTACGTATCCCGAATCTTCGACTGCTGAATCAAGCACTTAGAACATGTTGGCTTTGGCTGAGCAGGACTGACGCCGCAAAGCCGTGGAATGAGTTTAACATCCAAGTCCCCAAAACGGTTAAACATTTGTACGAGGCTGCAATCTCTTTGGTGTTTGGCAACGGTGCCACCCCGCTCTTCTGGACGGACAGATGGCTGGCCTAAGGTAGAATAAAGGATATCGCCCCAGCCCTTTTGAAGAAAATTCCAAGGAGAGCTCGTGGTAGCCGCCGGGTTAGAGAAGGCCTGGCGGGTGGTTGGTTGGTTCATGCGCCCCCTAAACTGAATGAGCAAGAATTAGGGATACTGCTGACCCTGGCAGATCTGGTGGCAGATTTTACCCTCGTTGAGGGTGTGGAAGATGTTCTCT
Source organism: Alopecurus myosuroides (assembly GCA_028641055.1). Lineage (NCBI taxonomy): Eukaryota > Viridiplantae > Streptophyta > Magnoliopsida > Poales > Poaceae > Alopecurus > Alopecurus myosuroides. The sequence continues at coordinate 15,946,571 of CM054058.1, forward strand.
AGTGGAACTGGGAGGCCAACCATGGTTTCTCAGTAAGATCGGCTTGTAGGGCGCTGTTTGCGGGGTCGGAGGGCCTTACTGGTACGCATCAGATCTGGCGCTCGCGGGCGCCAAACAAATGCAAATTTTTCATGTGGCTGGCGCTGCAGAATAGATGCTGGACTGCTGATAGACTGAGCCGCTGTGGGTTGCTACTTTGGTGAACAACACGCGGAAAACATTGACCATCTTTTGTTGGGATGTGTCCTGGCCAGACAGGTGTGGACCGTGTTGCTCGGCAGGTGGGGGTTGGCTGAGTTGATTCTAGACCGGTTCGAAGGAGTCGCAGTCTGGTTGCCGACTCGCACTGAGAATGGGCTGACCGCAAGGACCTTTTGACTGCGGTTACCCTAGTTTGTTGGTTCCCGCGGAGACACCGCAACAGAGTGGTGTTCGAGGGGCTCCAACCTTCAGCTGAGAGGGTGCTCAGGATGATCGAGGCAGAAGCAACACCGTGGCGTGCCGCCGGTGTTTTCCGAGGTACTCTTCGTCAGGTAGAGAAGTGGAGGTTTGGCGAGTAATCCGTTAGAGTGTAGTCAGTGGGTTGCGCCCTGGGCGTGTATGCCTAACGCGTTGTAACTGGCCTCGGCCATTTCTTCCTTGAATCCGATACGTCTTCCGGGACGTATCCTTAAAAAAAGATGTTATTTATCTTTTAGGAGAGACACCACTAGTGAACTGTGGACCCTGGTCCATTTTCCTCATACTGATAATACACACAATGTTTCCAATATTTTCACAATGTTTTTACTGTTTTTATACTATTCTCATATTATTTTCCACACCATACGTTTAACCTCTTTGTGTTCAGCAAAACCGGTGAGATTGACAACCTCACTACTTCTTTGGGGAAAAGTGATTTGATTGTGTTGTGTAGGTTCCATGTTGCTGCTGAACCGGTAGTGAGCCCTGCAATCTCAACTGCATCAACCTTCTAAAGTTACTCCTTCCTCCTACTGGTCGATTAAACCTTGGTTTCTTTTCTGAGTGAAAACTTGCTGCTGCACTCTTCACACCTTGCGCTTGAGGTCTCGCAACGAGTGTGTGTCCACATTCCATTAACTTTTTTTCTTGCGCCATTGCCGGGGAGGAAGAAAATTTCTGCAAGGGGAGTCTCTCACTTCCAATCTCTTTACTTTGTTTTAGTTTTTCTTAGAATTATTCTGTGTGATGGGTGAGTTGAGTCGGTAACTCAGCTGATCAGGAGCAGCAAAATGTCGATATCTCTGTGCGGATCCTCATGAAAATATGATTGTTTTGTGAATTACATAGTCAACAATAAGTGCTATTTTATTTAGTAATTTTTTTTCAAATGGCTATAGAACAGTATCATTCCCTTTCACATCATGTGACTATGTATGCAACTGGATGTGCTAATTATATAGTGCAATCTGAACATTTGATCTTCCACTAATCTTCCACTATAGAATGATAGACCTTCTAAACAGCCAAACAAAATATAACAATTTGATGCACTCTAATAATGAAATATGTCATTGAGCGGGTCCTCATCCAAACTTAACTCCCATATTAATTTTACGTATTAAATTGAGATCAACCAATCAAGTCGATACTTCTGATCAACTAGATGGTGTGGGCTAAAAAGGATATCTATGGTTTGATACTAGGGAAATGTTGCTTGTGCATGTAACCCATGTTCATATGTAGGATAAATTAGTGTGAAAATAAATATGATGATTATTTTGACGATAATACAGTAGGAAAAGCCGCCGCGATGAAAATTTATATTAAAAAGAGAACTTTAGTCTCATGTTTTTTTAGAAATGGGGATAACCCCGGCCTCTGCATCGAGTCATGCCCATAGCCTTTATTACTTATTAAGATCCAGCGTATCCAAACTTTTACAAAAGTTTAACCCTTACAAAAAAGGATAATCTCCTTATAACGAAACAGCAAAATCAAAAGGAAACTACGAAAGCCTATTATGATGCTGCCACGTATGCTGGGAGAAAAAATCCTGTGCCACCGTAAGGAGACGAGTGCAGCCATCCACCATATGCTTCCTCTGATCTGAAGGGAGTAAGAAAGCCCATAGCTGGATCCAATGTGCTGCTGAGTAAATAACCTGTAAGACATGAAAATAGTTCTTCCTGTTTAAAACAACATTATTTCTACATAACCAGATGGCCCAACAAATGGCCGAGACACCAATCCTAATCCTTCTTTTAGTTCTAACATCAATCCCATTAATCCAATTCCCAAACATATTAGTCAAGTTGGAGGGAGGAGGAATGTTAAAAGTACAAAAAACCACTCGCCAAATGAGTTTAGCCAAAGGGCAAGAAATAAAAAGATGATCTACTGTCTCCTTGTTCCCACAAAAGGAACATAGCATGTCACCTTTCCACCCTTTTCTAGCTAAATTATCTTTTGTCAGAATCACCTTCTTATCCAAAAACCACATGAAGATTTTGATCTTAAGAGGTATTTTTAATTTCCACAAATAAGTTTTGAGAAAAATAGTATGTCCATTCATCGTATCCTCGTACATAGATTTAACAGAAAAGCTCCCATTCTGAGTCAGTTTCCAATGAAACCTATGAGTATCCGAATTAAGGGAAACATTGATCAGACGCGAGCACAAATGAGACCACATATCCCAAGTAATGCCTACTAAATTCCTACGAAAGGAAATATTAATCGGTGGTGTATTCTGGAACACATCAGCAATCGATGCATTTTTAGACTGCACAATAATATATAAAAGAGGATATTGATCAGATAGGGGGGTTTGGCCTAACCAAATGTCCTCCCAAAATCTAGTTCTTTCTCCATTTCCAATTTTAAAGTAACCTCTACTAAAGAAATCCCTCTTAACTCCCATTAGACCCTTCCAAAAAGGAGAATCAGTAGGTTGTGCTTCAATATGAGCTAAAGATTTGCTATGTAAGTATTTATTCTGTAGCAATTCCTGCCAGATACCCTCCTCATTAAGTATCTTAAACAGCAATTTAGCCAATAAACACTTATTTTTTAGCTCAAGCACTTCCACACCTAATCCACCTTGATCCTTAGGTCTACAAATAATATTCCATTTTGTTAATCTATACTTACGCTTGGTGTCATCACTCTGCCAGAAAAAACGAGATCTATAGAAATCAAGTCTCTTGCGGACACCATTAGGAATCTCGAAAAAGGATAACATAAACATGGGTAAACTTGTTAACACAGAATTAACAAGAACTAAACGATCCCCATAGGACAAGAATTTCCCTTTCCAGCACCCAAGTTTGTCCTCAAAATGACTCTCCACTGGGTGCCACTCAGAGTTTGTAAGTTTTCTATGATGAATAGGAATTCCAAAATATTTAAAAGGTAACGAACCAGACTCACAACCAAATATTTGTTTATACTGGTTCTCTACCTCCTTAGCCTTACCAAAACAGAAAACTTCACTCTTGTGGAAATTAGTCTTGAGACCCGACAATTGCTCAAAGATACACAAGATTAATTTAAGATTCAGAGGTTTATCTAAATCATGCCCTAAAAATAAAACTGTGTCATCAGCATATTGAAGGATAGACAAACCTCCTTCAACTAGGTCTGGAATAAGACCTCCAATTTGTCCAATTTCCTTAGCCCTAGCAATTAAAATAGCAAGCATATCCGCAACAATGTTAAAAAGAATTGGAGACAGAGGATCACCCTGCCTCAATCCTTTTTTAGTTTTAAAATAATGGCCAATTGCATCATTAACCCGAATACCTACACTTCGACCCTGAACAAATTATAAAATCATATCACACCATTCCTGAGAAAACCCTTTCATACGTAAAGCCTGAAGAAGAAAAGGCCACTTAACCTTATCATATGCCTTCTCAAAGTCAATTTTAAAAATTAGCCCATCCAATTTCTTCCTGTTAAGTTCATGAATGGTTTCATCAAGGATGAAAACTCCTTCTAAGATGTTTCTCCCAGGCATGAAAGCTGACTGAGATGGTCTAACCACCTTTTGCACTATCTAAGTAATACGATTAGTACCCACTTTAGTGAAAATTTTAAAACTAACATTAAGAAGGCATATAGGTCTATACTGCTGAATTTGAACCGCATTATCGTTTTTAGGAAGCAAAGTTATCACTCCAAAGTTCAGTTTAAACAACTGAAGATTAACTTGCTTAAACTCTAAAAACATGGCCATCAAATCAGATTTAATAACCTCCCAAAAGGTTTTGTAAAATTCAGCGGGGAAACCATCAGGACCTGGCGATTTGTTAGGCTCCATCTGAGATATTGCCTCAAAAACTTTTTCCACTAAGAAATCAGCAGTGAGAATATCATTTTCCTATTGAGATAACTGGGGTATATCCTGAATATTCCTCTCCACTAAGGAGATATTATTTGGGGTCGAAGGCCAAATAATTTCTTGTAATATTCAGAGATATACATTCTCAAGTCCTCATCCCCGACAATGGTTCCCTCATCCTGTTCTAACTGAAAAATGATATTCCTACGATGTTTCCCATTGGCCATAAGATGGAAATATTTTGTATTCTCTCCCCCCTCCATAACATGTTTAACCTTAGCCCTTTATGCCCATATACTTTCTTCATCTCTACGAAGGAGACAAAGACGATCATTAGCATCACGAAGAATTTCCCTCTCACCTAAAGACAAAGCAACACTCTCTGCTTTAATATCCAACTCCTCAATAACCCTGATCAACTTATCCCTCTCTATTCTATATTTACCACTCTAATTTTTAGCCCACCCCTTATGAAAACGTCTTAAGTGTCTAATTTTATTCTGCCAAACTGCAACAGCTGAATCACCATTGTTAACAGCTATCCATTCAGAAGAAACCATCTCAAAAAAGCCATCCATTCTGAGCCACGAAAGCTCAAAAGAGAAACTACTCTTATTGCCAACATGAGCACGAGCACCAAAATCCAAAAACAAAGGAGTATGGTCCGAACCATTTCTAGCCAAAGCTTGAACGGTTGCCAGAGGAAATTTTTGCTCCCACTCCATGTTAGAAAGAACTCTATCTAGTTTATCCTAAGTTGTGTTAGCTCTCCTGCTAGCCCAGTAAATTGTCTACCCGATAATTCAATCTCCTTTAAGTCTAAGCTATGAATAATTGCATTAAACATAACATGCCATCGAGGATTGTAATTGTCATTATTCTTCTCTTCAGGTTTTCATATTATGTTAAAATCCCCACCCACCAACAAAGGCAATGTTTCATTTTCACACATACGAACAAACTCTGATAAGAATTTTGGTTTAAATTCCTCCTGACCAGCACCATAAACAAACACTAAAATCCACTCAAAACCATCATGCTTTGACTAAACAAAAAGTTTAACAGAGAAATCTCCTACATCCACATTCCTAACCTCTATAGATAAGGAGTTATTACCAATGAACATACCTCCTAATCTACCTCTAGGTGGTAAACAAAACCACACGGAATCCAAGCCCGAAGCAAGGTGAGTTAGAAAAGATGGTGCAACATGAGATCTCCCTATCTCAGACAAACCCAGAAAATCAAGTTTCCTCTCTCTGATACTCTCCTGAATAAAATGATGTTTACCCGGGTCACGAAAACCCTCACTGTTCCGGAACATACCACATAAATTATGCATCTTTCTTATTATTAATACGATTAATCCGTACACTTCTACGTTTGTTAGACACAGAGTAGTCTTTCTTTTTCCTAACTCTCTTAACTTTCTCGCAATTAACCACTAAATCAATTGGAGAACCATTAGTCGGAAAACACTCTTCATCCACCAAATCATCAGTAAGACTAGCAATCTTATCAAGAATTAAACTACGTGGCTGGGGATCATAATTACTATCCAAATTATTATGAAGAAACGACAAAGCCCTATTCAAATCTCCATCTTTCATTAACTTAGCAGACCCCAACCTCGAAGCACTAGAAGTACCCAAAGAAACTCATAGGCTAGCAGCTCTATCAATAATATCAGAATCAGAGAAAGACAAAATCGAAAAATTCTTATTAGAATTCAAAGACTTCGTACCTGCTCCAGAGTCCCTCCTGGCAGCGAGCAACATCTCCCTCTCATCTGCGTGTCATCCGCATTACGCTGAGCCCGGATACGGCCACTCGAACGTATACCCGATGTAGTAACGTCTAAAATGCCTCAAAACTCCTCAATCATCTTCCTTGATCCATCTAGCTTTGGGCTACCAAAACCAGCAAAAGGAAACGATGGTATTGGAGTACTTGGGCTGTTGATCTCAGCCGAAGGGTGAGTCAAAGGTGACAAAAGTCTTGGAGAACTAATCCCAGCATCCAAACTTGTAGCACCTGAATCTACCAAAAACCAACAGTCAGAAATAGACACAGAAACCGAGCCCTGCAACCTACTGTCATGCATACTACAAAGATCATCATTAATATTATCCCCTATAATATTGCCCACGGGCTCCAAAGGAGTAACAACACTAGGAAACATACCATCTGAAACAGGCACTAAACCCTTTTCATTAGTAGAAACAAACATGCTCCCAGCCACTGCCGTAGATGCGTAGCCCCCCAGTTGCACACTCCCTGCTGAAGCCCCTTCAAACTGCTCACACTTAGCTGTAGACCGCGAGACGCAGCGAGCCCCTGCCGTGGCCATGAAACCATGCGGAAACGCTGCCGCATCGGTGCAGAAACCACCAGAAAACGACCCATATTGGGCTGTCGCGAGCGCAGAAACAGGCAAAACAACTGCCATGGGTGTCGTGGCCTCTACCGCAGCCAGTATTGCTGCCGAGGGATCAGAGGAAAGCAGTAGTGCTGCCGTGGCTGCCGAGGGCATCAAAACCTCATCTGCCTTCGCAATCTCTGAATCAAAACGACTCCCATTGTCAATAAGCATACCTTGATCCACCAAAACATCATTGAGAGGCTTATTAGAACAAAACAAATCTGCGACCTCCTTCCTAGCACGGTCAAAAGACTGCCGTACCGAAGGGGAGAAAACCAGCCCCAACTGGACAGTAGAAGTCATAGGCTTCTTACCACTGCCACCATTATCAACATCAGTAGATTGATTGGGTTTCGGATCCGATGAAGATTCTGGTGTTTTTCCTGTGAGTTCATTAACTTTATCTTGGAAGTCATCACCGAGTCGATCAGAATCATCATCACTCTCATCGTCCCCCTCTTCACCCTCCATGTCCACATCATTAATCGGTAGGGGCACATTCTCCTCCACCTCGAACGAGAGTCTATAAAAGCCATCTTTAATAAACATCTGGAAACGCTTAGGTATCTTACGGTGATTAATACAACCAATACGAATGCGAAGAATTCCATGTTTCCTAGTAAAAGGCACATCGATCTCTCGAGTCATACCAAACATGTCTCCGACTGCCCACAGAGCAAGGTAATCACCAATATGCGGACTCGGAATTCCATCCACTCGCATCCACACCTCTGGAAGAGCATCTGCAGGTTCAGGATCCTTAGTCCAGCTATCAATAGTGACCTCACACGTACTGTTAGGCACAATGCATCTCCCAAAAATCTTTAATCTCTCCAACTCAGTACTATTCGGGAATTCAACCTGAAAAATATTATGCCCCATACGAATAACATTCCAAACAAAGTTCTCAGTCTAATGATCCCCGGGATGGTCAACCCCCCCCCCCCCCCCCCCCCCCCCGCCGAAACAACAATCGAAGCTAAACGATGATTCTCCAATTTTGGCTTATATGTTTCTGTGCAAGGAAATTTGAAGAATATGAGCTCCTCATGACCATAGCCATACACTAAAATTTTTGGCTTAGGGGCCGTCAACAAATGACACCGCCTATCCCCATGATCAGGCCCTCGCAAATCTAGCAGATAGCAATAGTGCAAGCTTTAGATCGGTGACAAGCAAGTCCACATCTGTAACATTTTTTTGCTTTCCTTGGAGCTGCATTTGCCACAACGTTAGCAAGAGTATTGGCCGAAACAAGACCACTCCCACGCTCTTGACGCACCACAGCCGTTAAAGGAGCAGGTTCAGAAACCACCGCCGAAACCACCGTTGACACATTAGGAATCAAAGCCGAGCCAGCAACCAATGCAGCACTCGATGGCAATGAAGCAGCAGCCGTCGACTGCGACATGCTCATAGCACCCGTGGCACTCGCCGTCCCCTGCGGCAAAACTCCATCTCCCCTGACCGGATGGACTGGCGGCGGCTGAATACCAACATAGTTTTGGAAATTTCCGCCACCTCTACCAGAGAAACGAGCATCACCATAGCGACCACGAACGCCTCTGTGGTCATAAGCATTATAGCGAGGGCCTTGGTTCTGATAAGCCCTTTGGTTCAGATTGAAAGCTCCCACTGAATTCCGTCCCGCCACAAAAGTGTTAGGATCGCCTCGGCCCCGTCCCTCAAACGGTCGTCGACCACGCCCTCCACCAGCATGGAAACCTCCTCAAAAACCACGGTTAGGGAAGCCATTACCGGCATTGAACGTAGCACCCTGATCAAAAGATCTAGCCGCTGTACCACTAGGTCCACCTTCTTCAAATTTGAGAAACCACCATTTAAACCCGAGTTGAAGCTCTCTTGATTAAACCTCCCTTGATTGTTCCACTGTTTATATCCGCCCTGGTTAGTGCCATTCCCTCGCCCATCTCCCCGAAACGACATGGGCGACGGCGGCTGCTGTAGAGCTCTCGACCAGAAACCCTGCAGGATACGACGTAATCTTATACAAGCGTTCGGTCGATCGGCCACCTGATTAACCACGTATTTAGGCAGACCCTGGCCCACAAAAGGCCTAGCCTCCTCGAAGCCCTTGGCCCGCAGAAGGCCCAGGTTATGAGGTAACCGAAATTTCAAACTCTCGCTGATCGCGGATCTCCCACGAGAGGCGGAAGACAGCGCTGTCGGAGACCTCCTCCGACTCACCGTAGTCCATTCACTCTCAATAAACACCTCTTCCACGAAGGAAGATGGTGGCATTAAAGGAACCTTTGGTACCCTGAACTTCTTTGGAGTAGCAGAGAGCTCGAAGGAATGGAGATCCTGCCGCGCCGCCATCTTCGAACGTCGATTGGCTAGTTTCCGCGTCTTCTTCCCCGCCGAGGCAAGATCCCGAGACGGATCATCCTCCAGAGTCCTGCAATCCAACAAATATCACTGGTAGAAAATAGGCCTACAGTTCCGGTTCGCCAGGCCCATTAATCCCGCCCGGGCAACCGGGACTAGCTATGCGCGACTAAAGCCCCCCCCCTATAGTCCCGCCACTTACGGACCGGGACTAAAGGCCCGTCCACGTGGGCGCTAGGGGTCCGTCGCGGCGGAGGACCTTTAGTCCCGGTTCTTGTGGTTAACCGGGACTGAAAACCTGCGCAGGTTTAGGGTTTTAGGCCCCCTAAACCTGTTTCCTTTTTAATTTGTTTTGTTTTAATTTCAGTACACATATACATGCATATATATATATATATGAAATATCAAACAAGGAGAATTCAATAGGAATATATAATATATATTCAATATCGGGTGACCATATATACAACCTCGAACAAAGTTTCCATATTACACAATTAAGATGGACGAGCATACACAAATTCGCACAAGTTTCAAAGTACTCAGGGCTTATACATGCGGATAATAGTCATCGTCGGTGGACGCATGGTACTCTCCTTTCTTATGGATGACATGCCTAAGGAAAAATCCTGCTATTTCCTCTTGAATTGGTCGGAAGCGAGCTTCTGGAGTAAGCGCCCTCCGCAAGTTATTGAGACCCTTCCGCGTGTCCTCGTCCTTCTTCCTCTCAGATATTTCTTTCCGTATGTTCTCACAGACATAGTATCCACATAGACCGGTCCCCGGTGGCTGCTTATCCACACCTTTGACCACATTTTTAAATTGTAGCAGTTCTTTGAATTGACCGACATGTTCAAGTGAGAGCCGTCTCCAAACTCTACAATGCAAATAAAATTAAATGAACAAGGGAGTTATTAGCTTAGAAAATGAACAAAAGAGACCGATCGATATAGAGCGCAAATGATTGAAAAATAATTACCTTTGCATCATTCCTCATGTTGACCCAAAGATCTGTATTTGAATTCATAGAGTCAATGATCAAAACTAAGGACTTGTGAAGATCAATTTTTAGCAGAATCCAGTGGTACCTGCGGACACATTAGATGCACAGTCATGCATAATTTATCGATTAGACATACCATGCATGGAGTAAACAAAAGAGAATGGGAACATGAGAGAAACACTCACCCAAAATGGTAAGGAAATAGAATATATCTTTTGGATTCATGCTTTTTAAAAAATTTGTACAAGTCTTTCTCCACGTCTATGGGATGATTTTCTAACATAGTTCCATTAATTATTTGTGGGTCAATGAACCCAACATCATGGATGAGTCTTACTTTGCATTCCCAAATCTTCAATCTGCATAATAGCGTACGGAACAATATAGTTAGGACAATATATATATATATATATATATATATATATATATATATATATATATATATATATATATATATATATAGCGTAGGCAATGAAGAACGAGATGAGGTAGAAATAAATCACTTACAGAACGTAGCAACTCAGGATAGATTTGTCGAGCTCACGCATATTGAACAGCTGGAACAATTCACTCATCTCAACTGTTACAGAGTACTTTTTGGTGTGATGCTCCTCTGTATAATCCACATACACAAATTCTTTGTCGGTCCATGCTATGAAATCTTTGTACCAACGTAGCAGACTTTGCATTAGTGGTGGTAGATCCTTTTCCTTCGCAGGCTCGACGAGAGGCCCTTTCTTCACATATTTTAATGCTACGTCAGCCGTTGGCATATCGTCCATGTCTAAAAAGGCACGAAGAGACATACCGGCCTCGGACGCATTTTTCATGGCAGTAGCTACAGTCAATCCCATTGCTGTCAGAGCTTTTATGACCTCGGGGTCCTATTCCGGAGCGGCTTTCACTATGAGCGGGGGGGATCGATTGTTGACTCTGCATCCCGAGCTGGGCAACTTGTTTCCCGCTTTTTATCATTTTTCCTTTTCCTTTCTCCTCCTCCAATATTCCTGCTTGCTTACGAAGTTCAATATCATAGTCTTTAGGCAAATTCTTCACGGATTGGGACACTGTCGACAAAAAATCCGTAGCCCAATAGTCTACAATCGGAGGGAATACTTCCTTGGGCTCAGGCTCCTTTAGCGCCTTCAGTTTGCCCTTCCATTTGTCAACGTCAGCCTTCACGACCAATTTGGTTTCAGCATCACTAAGTTCCCAAGGCCTTGGGGGGAGAGGCTTCAGTGATGGCTCCGGTACCCGTGTTGTCTTAGGTACATAAGGGTCCGGGTTAATAGACCAAGAGCGGGTTCCCTTGCTGGCCGCCTGCTTCTGTTTCTTCGCTAGAGGAGGAATGGGGGGCGGCGTCTGCTTATCCTCCGGAGGAGGAATGGGGGGCGACGTCCGCTTATCCTCCGGAGGAGGAATAGTGGGAGACGGCTGCTTTTCCTTCGGAGGAGGAATGGGGGGCGACGTCTGCTTAACCGCCGGAGGAGGAATCGTGGGCGACGGCTGCTTAACCGCCGAAGATTGTGGATCGGGGGACGGCGTCGAATGGCGTGAAGGAGGCGTAGGTGAACCAGCACCACCACCACCACCACCAGCACCTGCACCATCGTAGGGGGGTGGACTTGTTAGCCTTGGCGTCTCGCCTGGAAACACTATGTACTTCTTTTTCCATAGAATGAACTGGCGCTTGACATCTCCAAGTCTTCTCTCCCCTTCGGGTGTAGCTATGTCAATCTCCAGGTCCTCAAACGCTTGGACTATGTCTTCCACCGTGACACGAGCATAGCCATATGGAATGGGGTTGTTGTGATGGAGTGCTCCAGGTGTACAGGGTAAAGCACTGCCGGTAGCCACCTTCATGGAAATGTTCCCCACGGGATAATGCAGATCACATTCTTTCATCTCCTTTACGTCATCCACGGGGTAGTGAGGCTCCGGTGCACGACTCTCGATCATCGGTACATTAGCACCTGCAGTCGGGGCCTCCGTGGAAGCCACGCTGCTTCTCCGCTGATGCTGGCTTCCGAGATCCGTTGCATGTTCTTGATGCGGCCCTGCAGCCGACGCTTTTTTATTTCTCAAGTATTCCCGCCATGACCTTCTTCAGGTCACAAACTTCCATTGCAAGATTCGACAGTTGATCTGCAGCCCGGTCCGTACCTCTCCTACGGCTTCTGTAACAGTACGGGTCACCCTCGCAGGAAAACCCTACTTTCCACGGCAATCTGCCTTTGCCTCGTATATGTCCTCCGTGTTCAGGATTCCCGAGGGCATGGGTCAGTTGGTCTCTCTCTCTGTTGAATGTGATCTTGCCCTGTTGAGCTTTGGTCATTGCGTCAACAAGGTCTTTTGTGGGAGCAAACGTTTTCTGCCGGTGAACACACGCCCCTGTCTCCGGGTCTAGCGACCCCCCATGCCCGTACCACCACATTTTGGCTCTTTCGTCCCATCCCTCTGTACCTAGACGGATTCCTCTTGCCGTCAGGCCGTCCTCCATCGTCTGCCACTTAGGCGCCGAAACGCGGTATCCTCCTGGCCCCATACATGATGGTACTTTTTCTTTTCCGCATTAGTCTTATTTTTTTTCGACATTTCCTTGAAATGCTCCGATTTGTGTTGCGTCACAAATTCCGTCCAATCATCTCTCAGTTTCTCATATTGTCCAGTGAAAATCGGAGTCTTGTCCTTGCTGACATATTCACGGAACAATTTTTTCTTGAAGTTCCGGAATGCTTCGGCCATCTTTTGAAGAGCGAACTCTTTGACTATCCTCCTCCTCTGACGTCCACCCGGAACCTCCTCACCGAATTCATCTTTTTTGTTGTATTCCGGAGGTAGAATGAAATGTGCAATAAGCTTTCTAAACATAATCTTTTTCGTTCTCTTGTCGACAAAAGTGAAACCAATACGTGCTTTCTTTGGCTCCTTCCATTCCTGGACGGTGATCGGGACGGTGTCTCTAACAATGACTCCGCATTGGTTGATAAACTTTGTGGTGTGCTGTAGGGGCTTGCCGATTTCACTGACTGATTCGATGGTATATGTTTCTTCATCTTTCATCGCCTTGGATTTTCCACGCTTTGTCATACTAGATCCGACTGAGGGCTAAAATAAGAAAGAGAGTCGCACGCGTTAGTCTTTGCAATTGGACCGAGGGCTAATAAGACCGATGGCTAAAATATATACCTCGCCGGAGGTGGTTGTTCTTTGCAATTGGAGATTGTCGTTTGTCGACGGTTGACCTCCGTCATCAATGTCCATTCCTTCATCTCCTTGATCATCGACAATGTCCGTTCCTTCATGTTCTTGATCGTCGACAATGTCCGTTCCTTCATGTTCTTGATCATCAAAGTTCAGATAAGAAGAGACTATATCCTCTTGTTGCTCATCTTCTGGGCCCGACACATAAGGGATCGGGTTGGCTATCATGCCGTATAAGATATCTTCAGCCTCCAGATTCGTTAACGCCAAGTCTCTATTGTCCGCCATATGTCAATCCTGCATACATGCATGTAGTAAAAATTAATTAAGTATATAGGAGACTTAGCAAATATTTGTCGTAGAAGGAGGGAAAACAGATTGGTAGGGTTTTGGGTGGAAGAACGATGACCACCGGAGGGGGAAAACCATACTTTACAGGTGTGTCCAAGATTAGTTTCTCAAATGACTTGGAGAACCCCATAGCTAGGTTGCATTTGCTTTCCTGGTCATTTTGGTATATTACACTTAATATTCTGAATTTATTGAATTAATTTTTTTTTTCATTATTTTAATGAATTTAATACAAATTAAAATATGGTCTCATTTTGAACTTTGTCAAACATGAATGAAAATGATATAAACAGATAGCTTACATTTTTCTGAACATTTTGCATATTTTTCCAAAAAAAATTAAATTATAAATTAAAAGTTATTTAATTTAGAAGGTTATTTATATTCTGTAATTCCATATAAAGAGGGCCCACGTGTCACCAACAGTGGGCAGGTGACGTCGCCAACAGTGGGCAGGTGACGTCATCATGACGTCACCCCTGGCGTGGCCGGCGGTTGCAGATTAGGATCTCCGACCGACGATTCCGGCCACGGGGGAGGCAACGGAGATGGGGACTAGGCCACTGTGCTGCTCGCCACGGGGGAGGGGACGGAGATGGGGACGAGGCCACGGCCACTGTGGTCTCGCCGGCGGCGAATCTGGCCGCGGGAGCGAGCGCGAGGGACGGCGACGGCGCGGCGACGGCGTTGGTTCGGCGTTGGTTCTAGGGCGACGCCGTTGGTTCTAGTTCGATGGCGTTGGTTCTAGGGCGACGGCGACGGCCCGCGGGGAACCTACCGGCCGGAGAGACGGCGACGGGGCGGGGGCGGAGCAGGGTGGAGGCGGCGGAGAGAAGGGCGCGACGAGGGCGACGGCGCGGCGACGTCGACGGCGATCTGCGCGGGCGACGGCGACGGGGCAGAAGACGACTGGGCGTCGGCGCGATTGAAGACGAGGGTTTAGGGACTTAGAAAATTTTGGGGCAGGAAGGCATCGCACATATATAGGTCAAGCCTTTAGTCCCGGGTGGTGTCACGAACCGGGACTAAAGGTCCCCTGGGGTACCCTCCGCGGGCCTTTAGTTCCGGGTGGTGTCACGAACCGGGACTAAAGGTGAAAATTTTCGCTGCGTTTTCGTTCCTGCGCAGAACGAGCCTTTAGTCCCGGTTCGTGACACCAACCGCGACTAAAGGTGGTTATTCGAATACTATTCTTTTTTCCAATCTTAAAAATACAAATAATATATCAGAAAATTCAGAAAAATAAAACTAATTCTTTTTCCAATCTTAAAAATACAAATAATATATCAGAAAATTCAGAAAAATAAAACTTATTCTTTTTCCAATCTTAAACCTAAACGGAGAGCATAGATGCATGCATGATCTGATATCTGCTGCTAGTCATACTCCTGCCTAGGCCTTGAGAAAATTCAGAGCCCAGGACTGGGCCTGAGGGTAGCGCAGGCGGGGGATATCGCCGGCCCTGATGTAGTCCATGACGCTCTGTAGAGTCCGGCCGGACCACCATAGCCGACGACCGGCCTCGTGAAAGTTCCCAGGAGGCAGGCCGTCCTCCTCATACCTGGCGAGCGCCCTCTCACGCCGATTGATGAAGAAGGCATCCCAAGTATGTTGGTTATCGGGATGCCAACTGGGATCTCTCCGCTGCTCCGGCGTGAGCTCGTGGTAGTAATGGTTCGTGATGGCCGCCCGACGTGCCATACCTTGAGGAAGAGGAGGGACCGGCACTCCTCCGGCGCTCAGCATCCAACCGGTGGGAACACTGTAGCCGGGCGGGCAGGGGTAGTTCGAGGCGGAAAGTGCCTCCGCCTGGATGAATGTTAGAGTGGGTACGGTAGAAGCCATGAGAGAGTGGCAATGCCAATGGTGTGGCAATGCATACATATATATACTGAGAAGAAAACATCCTTTTAGTCCCGGTTGGTGTCCCCAACCGGGACTAAATGGTTAGGGTTTCATTGGGAAACGGATCATCCCTTTAGTCCCGGTTGGTGTCACCAACCGGGACTACATGGGAATTAGGGTTTCGTTTCGACCAATCAGATAGAATCACACGGATCGTGTGTTTGTTTCAACCGCTTGTGATTCGTTGGATCCGGGGTGTGTTTCTTTCCAGCTGTTGTGAGCCGTTGAATGAGATGTTTCTTCACTGATGGGTCAAAACCCTAGCTCAACACTCTGTGAGCCAGAGCGGAATGTTTCTTTCCAGGACCGATGGGTATAAACTGCCGCGCCTCGAGCGCTTCTTCTCCATCCCTCTGCACCGTCGCGCTTCCACCATGCCTCCGAGGAGGAACAGCACCACCGGCTTCCGCGGCGTCCGAGCACGGCAGAACGGAATGTTCAGCGCAGATATCCGCTGGGGGGACGACCGCATCCCCCTCGGCACCTTTGCGACGGCGGCGGAGGCAGCCCGTGCCTGGGACGCGGCGGCCTGGCGCCTCAACCGCCCGCGGTCGCTAATGAACTTCAACGACTGCCACACCGATTGGGAAGCGGAGGTCAGGGCGCCGAAGCCGCAGATCATCACTGCCGCCGACCACCTCCACCTCCGCCACCGCGCGTTTCAGGGCCTAGTCGACGCCAGGGAAGACCGCGTCGTCCGCGAGTATTACCGGAACAACCCGGGGGAGAAGAGCGCCGACGAGGAGCTCTGGCAGACCCGCGCGGGTCAGCGGGCGGAGCGCCGCCTCGAACGCCACCTCGCGTTAGATGCCGCTCGGGAGGCCAGGACGATGGCGCTGCAAGAGCTTCGTCGGGCCGACCGCGCCGGCGAAGTCTGGGCCTCCGACGATCCGAGGTGGGGGCCTATCTCGGACATACCATCATGCACCTCCGACGACGACGAAAAGGTCACGGACGAGTTCGGCGACGATGATGACCCGGAGGAGGTCACCGACGAGTTCCCCGACGACGACGGCGAGGAGCAGTGTTCGTCTGTTTTCTCTTTTTAATAAAAGAATTTGCATTCCGGCGACACTGCGGCGCGCTAGCGCGTCTGTTTTCTGTTTTTAGTAAAAGTTTGGTACAATAAATTAATTAGAAATAATATAATTCAAAATGATCCATTAAACATGATCCATTCAACAAAGTTTGGTACAATAAATTATAACACATCAATTCTTCCCTTCTGTCCCCGCTTTCTTACGATTTGGACGTATCCATGGAGCATCCTCATCATTTAACTTAATGCTTGGGTCAGAGTTCACTTTGAAGGGTTGTTCGAGCGTAAAATATTCTTGTGTTGCTCGAAATACGGAGCCACCAAGCTCGAATTTTGCAGAACTGTGTAGTGTGCTTCAGTCATAGAATGACCGTCCATACATATCGTTGATTTCCTTCCGATCGTGCCTTTTCCACTTAGTCTCCCCTCGTGCCGCGATTGAGGAATACCAATCGGCTTAAGGTCAGGAAGATAGTCAATACAGAACTCAATTACCTCCTCATTTCCATAGCCCTTTACGATGCTTCCTTCTGGCCTAGCACGGTTACGAACATATTTCTTTAATACTCCCATAAACCTCTCGAAGGGGAACATATTGTGTAGAAATACAGGACCGAGAATGGAAATCTCTTCGACTAGGTGGACCAGGAGGTGCGTCATAATATTGAAGAAGGACGGTGGAAACAGCAACTCAAAACTGACAAGACATTGGACCACATCGTTTTGTAACCGTGGAAGATCTTCTGGACTGATTACCTTCTGAGAGATTGCATTGAGGAATGCACATAGCTTCACAATGGCTACTCGAACATTTTCCTGTAGGAGGCCCCTCAAAGTAATCGGAAGCAATTGCGTCATAATCACGTGGCAGTCGTGAGACTTCAGGTTTTGGAACTTTTTGTCCGCAATGTTTATTATTCCCTTTATATTCGACGAGAAGCCAGACGGGACCTTTATACTGCTCAGGCATTCAAAAAAAATGACCTTCTCTTCTTTCGTAAGAGCGTAGCTGGCACGACCTTGAAACCATTCCGGATGCCTGTCATCTGGTTCTTTCAAAAGTTGCTGATCCTGTCGTGCTTCCTTTGTATCATTTGTCTTCCCATACACGCCCAAGAAGCTTAACAGGTTCACGCAAACATTCTTCGTAACATGCATCACGTCGATTGCAGAGCGGACATCTAGGACTTTCCAATACTGTAGCTCCCAAAATATCGATTTCTTTTTCCACATTGGTACGTGCCCGTCAACTCCCTGCGGAACTGATTGTCCGCCAAGACCCTTTCCAAAGATGACTTTCAAATCCTTGACCATATCAAATATCTCAGCTCCAGTACGTTCCGCAGGCTTCGGCCGGTGATCTGCCTTGCCGTTGAAATGCTTGCCTTTCTTTCTTACGTTATGATTTCGGGGAAGAAATCGACGATGACCCAGGTACACGTTCTTCCTACAGTTATCCAAAAAATACACTTTCAGTCTGATGTAAGCAGTGCGTGCATGCTTTGTATCCCTTATTTGACTGTCCAGAAAGGTTACTGAGAGCAGGCCAATCGTTGATGGTTACAAAAAGCAACGCTCGTAGGTTAAATTCCTCTTCTTTGTGCTCATCCCACACAGGTACACCAGGTTTGCCCCACAATTGTAAAAGTTCATCAACTAATGGCCTTAGGTACACATCGATGTCGTTGCCGGGTTGCTTCGGACCTTGGATGAGCACTGGCATCATAATGAACTTCCGCTTCATGCACAACCAAGGAGGAAGGTTGTAGATGCATAGAGTCACGGGCCAGGTGCTATGGCTGGAGCTCTGCTCGCCAAAAGGATTCATGCCATCAGTACTTAGACCAAATCTTATGTTCCTTGCGTCAGCTGCAAAATCTTTGAACTCTCTGTTGATCTTTCTCCATTGCGTTCCATCAGCGGGGTGTCTCAACTCCCCGTCGGACTTACGGTCCTCTTTGTGCCATCGCAACAACTTGGCATGCTCTTTGTTCCTGAACAGGCGTTTCAACCGAGGTATTATAGGAGCATACCATATCACCTTGGCGGGAACCCTCTTCCTGGGTTTCTCGCCCTCAACATCGTCACCAGGGTCATCGCCTCTGATCTTATAACGCAATACAGTGCATACAGGGCATTCATTCAAATCCTCGTATGCACCGCGGTAGAGGACGCAGTCGTTAATGCATGCATGTATCTTCAGAATCTCTAAACCTAGAGGGCACACAACCTTCTTTGCTTCGTACGTACTGGTGGGCAACTCGTTATTCTTCGGAAACATATTCTTCAACATTTTCAGCAAATTTTCAAATGATGAGTCAGCTACACCTTCCCGTGCCTTCCATTTCAGCAAATCCAGTGTGCAGCCCAGCTTTTTCAGACTATTGTCGCATCCTGGGTACAGTGACTTCGTGTGATCCTCTAACATGCGATCCAAATTCTCCCTCTCCTTGCCAGTTTCGCAGCGTCTTCGTGCATCAGCAATGGTCCGACCAAGATCATCAGCGGGCTCATCATGTGCCTCTTCTTCACCTTCACCAAACCCTTCCCCACCTTCAGCATCATCCTCCATGAAAGTATCACCGAAAAGGTCATGATAGTTGAAATCGATATCCTCTTCTTCATCTTCTTCCATTCTAACCCCTCTTTCTCCATGCTTGGTCCAACAATTATAGCTTGGCATGAAACCGTGCCGAAGCAGGTGCATGTGAATGACTCTTGAGGAGGAGTGACCCTTCTCATTCTTACATTCAGCACATGGACAGATAATAAAACCTCGCTGCTTGTTCGCATTTGCCACTACGAGGAAATCTTTCAAACCCGTAGTGAACTCGCCGGAGAGTCGGTTACCGTACATCCATTGCCGATTCATCTGCATTATTATTATATAAAGTATATAATTAACCATCATGCATCTGTTAAACTAACTAGCTAGCTGGAAATAATACAAATCATGAAAGGTTCAAGTTGCTAACCGCGATCACGGAGGTAAAATAAATGAAAACGCTCAAGTGTGTTTCATGCTATCGGGCATTTCATCGAACACCTTGTGTGCATAATAGGAACCAAAAGCATACCCACCACCCCTTGTGAATATTGTGAGCAAATGTGGCTAAGGGCAGCGAGCTGAGTCCTATATATAGGGATGGGCCTTTAGTCCCGGTTCACCTGGACAACCGCGGCTAAAGGCCTTGGGGCCAGCCCGAGGACCTATTAGTGCCGGTTGGTGTGGCCAACCGGGACTAAAGCCCCTCCCCTCCGCCAGCTGTGGGCCGAGCGCGCTGGGCCCAGACTATTGATCGCGGGTGTCGTCCCGAACCGTGACTAAAGACCCCTATGGTCGCGGGTCCATTATTTTGGGGACTAATGGGGGCGTACCGAAGGCCTATTTTCTACCAGTGTACCGAGCACAAATCTTATTAGAAATACCTTTGCAATGAGTACATTCCTCATCCGCATCCGAGTCATCCAGTGAGAGGCACCAGAAACGGCCTCCGAGTGGCGCAGATGGACCCGCCGGGACAGGCTCGACCAGCGGCCTCTCCACCGTACAACCAGCGTTCCCTACGGGCGTTGCCGCCGGCGTCGCCCCGCCAGTCGCCTCACTCATGCTCCTGTTCCTGTTGTGATAATTTACCATGTGAAAATAGGAATGTGGACAAATTATATAATCATTTCTCAATCAATTTTCACAAAAATTAAAGATGTTGTCCTTGCATTTACGAGAGCGACTGTGCTAGTTGAATTAGAAAAAGGATGCAGCAGCCACGTGGGTTGGAAAAGTGGTGTACTAGTGGCAGCTCGAGACTGAGTCGACTTAGGTAGGTAAAGTAATACTAATTAATCTGCCAAATTGAATTAGAAAAAAGATGCAGCAGCCACGCGAGTTGGACAAGTGGTGTACTAGCGGCACCTCCAGACTGAGTTGACTTCGGTACATCTAGAATAGTATTCAGCCAGGAATACTAATGTGTACATGGCACTTAGCCACTTAGGCTGTCTGATGTGGTGGAGGTCGCAGCCTGTTCAAGGAAACAAAGTTCTAATTCATGAAATCTCGAGCATGAACCAGAAAAGAGAGTCATCTTGGTTGCGCAAGCTTTGAATCCACGCATCGACTGATTTCGCCAATGACAAAAATTGCAGCCTATTTTGACAATTTGTGAGAATCTTTGATAATGACATACTTCTCTACATTACCCTATTTTGGTGTATGCATCTGTGAAGTGAGACTATAAGAGACAATGAAGTGAGGACAAAGGCTAAAATATGCTTTGCATCTTTGGCGCTGCATGGCATCTCAATTATGTGACACCGCAGCGTATTCTTCTCCTTGTATCTATCTAGATTTACTGGATGACCTGCAAGCAATTACCGACCGTTGAATTTTTTCTAACTGCAGACCAAGCAAATCATGTGTGGGTGGCCTGCTTCAGTTATTGTGCAAATAATCTACTCCTATGCATCATGGTGTAGACTTCCTGAAGTCTTTGCAGCGTACCAAAATCAGTAATAGGTTGCCATCATCTCCATACAAAAACTCGCATCTGATGCCTCTTCTTCTGTCTCCTTTCATATCTTCTGTCATGATTTGTGCATAATTTCCACCTACAAATACGTAGAGACAAAGACAAGGAAAAACAATTAAAATCCTAATAAAAAACAACGATGGTGAAATTATTATTTGAAAATGTGTTGGCGTTGGAATCAACATATTATGTCAAAACTGCAATGCAAACGTATGAAAAACAAAGGGCAAAATGCTATGTGAAATGGACGTATCAGAATTTGTGAAGGCGGTCATATCCACGCGGTAACCAGAGGCACCCCGCGTCGCCTAACCCTAGGCGGCTCGGCGGAGAGAGAGCCGCCGCCGCCCCAAGACCACCCCGCCCATCACTCCCTCCCCGCCGTCGCCCGAGGCCTCGCCGGGCAGAGCCTGGGCGGCGCCCGTGACGGCGGCGGCGGTGCTTCTCCGCGCGCGAGGCGGCCGGGAGCGCCATCGTGGTCGTGCTGCTTGAGGTCCGGACGGGATTCAACGGCGAGGCGCCGTGGGGCTGCGAGGAGGCGCAAGCAGCGGCAACGGCGGCGGCCCGATCTACTCGTGGCGGTGGCGCTCCCTGCTGTGGAGGCGACGGCGGCCATAGTCGACGTACCGACAGCAGGAGGGTGCGGGGGGCGCTGGGTCTCGCCGACTGCTTGGCATCGTGGCGATGTCAGCGACCGGCGTGTCGACGGTGGCTGGCTCTCCTCCGACCAGCCCCTGATCTCGGTGCCCATGGTGGAGGCGGCGCCAAAGAAACCCTCCTTGTCGGCCGGCGGCGGTGGCTCCTCTTCGGACGGCGATTCCGGTGAGTGTGGCGGCCGTAGATCGGATCCCGCTCCGATCTGGTCGTGGGTTGGCTCTTGGCTGGCCGATGACGCGTGGAGGGTCGGCGAGGGGCGTTTGGAGGTTCCCTGCCGAGGTCCCAATGGTGGAGCTTTTGCCGCGCCACCGTGCAGATCCGGCCAGTGGCAGGGTTGGGGGCGCGACTGCCGATGAAAATCGCGCCGACTTCGGTCATGGCGGACGATGGCGACGTCTTCGACGTCTTTCCTCTCAGGGCATCGTCATTGCAGTTCGCGGTACCTCGCCGGCTTGCTTCGGGTGAAAACCTAAATCTGGGTCTCCTGGATTGGATGATGACGGCGCCATTGGTGTCGACCTCCCTCCTGAGGGCATCATTTTGAAGCAATGATTGGAGGGACTTGAAGATGAAGTGGTCGTTTGTCTACTGCATCGACGACGGCGAGGTTCGATGGCGTGGTGCCGTGGGGTCTCGGTGACGGACGCGGGATGATGGACAACGCGCTGGGCGGTGGTGCTGGTTGGTGTCATGGCGGCATCGACGGCAAGTCTGATATGGTGAAAGCCTTGACCTCTGTCCTGAAGGCGGGTGAGCGGAAGGTGGTGGCGGCAACGTCTGGAGCGCGTACGTTGGTGTGCGCTGCGATGGGCCGGACCGGTTGTGCCCCTTGTTCGCTATCGGGCGGCTTGGTGAGGCCTTCGGTTTTATAGATGATGTGCGTTGGTGGATTGTCAGGGTATCGGCCCTGTACCTGGTCACCCCCTTCATCAGTCTTGTAGGTAGCGAGATGTCGCTAGGTTGGGGCTTCAGGTTCAGCCGGTTAATGTTTTTACTTGTAAGGCTTCGTGGTTTGTGCTTTATTATTAATAAAATCCAGCTGTGTGCATCATTTTGATGCAGAGGCTAGGGGTAGAACCTCCATTTGTAAAAAAAAAAATATTGACAAAAGAGCTGAAATAATCCGGAAAAATGATGACAAAGGAACATATAAAATTAATTTAAAATACGTCATGTGCCATGTATCCATAAATTACACATGTCAAAGACACCATTTGCCGTGTGTCACGGCAAAGAACTGCCATCATAATGGCCACGTGAAGGGCTTCGAGGCGCACAGGTGTCACGCCAATTTAACTTTTTTTTTCCGTGTCTTCTTCTTTGCGATGTTTTTATAGCCTGATAGGATGGCTTTTCCATGTTCGCACCAGTGGACACAAAGGCAAAGAGCCGAGGATATGGGAACCTCCATTTTATCCCATATTGAGCAATAGATGTAGACTACCTCAGGCATTTCGACCATACCAATAGACATCAATACCTCCATAAAAAACATGCAATTAATCTTTGCATTACTATAAGGATGGTACCATGCTGACCAGTGGAACCTCATGCCTTCACATAACGGGATCGTACGACTGCCCAATGGCGTAAGTTACTAGTCACACGCGCAATTGCCACTAATAGAAAACAACCCTTTAAAATTCAAAACAAAAACAAAACAACCCTTTAGACCCGAATTCCCCTCAGACCGGGCCAAAATAGGCATGTAATCTCGGCTCATTGGATTCGAGAACGTAGGAGACTAGTCCCGGTTCGGAGGTGCTCTCTACTCCCGGCCCAAGACACAAATCCCGAATAGAGGGGGTGGCCAGTCTGCATCCTAGCGTGACCCCTTCAGTCCCGACTAGAGATGACCTTTAGTCCCGGACGGAGATACAACCCGGGACAAAATTTAAACATGTCCGTGTTCATACTGGAACTGTTCATTTCATGCGTTCTCTTTGATCACACGGGGAATGAAGAACACGATTAATGGCTTTGCAAGTTGATCAAATGGTTTAATTAGTTTTGGAAGGTGAAACACGGCCGGATTAATGCGCATGGGCAGCATCTCATCTCCCTGTTTCCTCTATATAAGAGAGGAACAATACCATTT
Source organism: Alopecurus myosuroides (assembly GCA_028641055.1). Lineage (NCBI taxonomy): Eukaryota > Viridiplantae > Streptophyta > Magnoliopsida > Poales > Poaceae > Alopecurus > Alopecurus myosuroides. The sequence continues at coordinate 15,970,434 of CM054058.1, forward strand.
GCCAAAAGCACCATGTCTCCTCTCTCTAATCTCCTCTAATGCGCATGGGCAGCCTCTCATCTCCCTGTTTCCTCTATATAAGAGAGGAACAATACCATTTGCCAAAAGCACCATGTCTCCTCTCTCTAATTCCTCTAATCGCCTCTCTAATCGATGTCGCTCGCGCGCCATGGATCCACTCTGGCGTCCACCTTACTCCCAGGAGTACCACTATAAGGACGATGTCGTCTGTTAATGAGTCATGTCAACAAATCCCCTAGGTGGCCTGATAGGGTTTTGAGAGTAGGAATCGATTAGGCGCTGGCGGAGTCGACGGCTAACAGGGGCACAATTTAACGTGGTTCGGGGCCCTCGTAGAGGTAAAACCCTTAATCCTGCTTGTTTGATCTTGTATTATTCTGTAAGATAACAATGATAACAATGTAGGGTGCACATGTCGAGAGGGTGGATCTCGAGAGGCAACACCTTTGGTGGCATAAAGATTGGATTATCCCCGGGTGCTTCTCCCAGCCTTTATATAGGAGGATGTGTCTCAAGCCCATACACGGTGGGTTAAAAACCCTAGCACTAGTCTGTAAGTATCCTTTTCCTTGGCCCGTAATTCTTGCGGGTGGGCCGCAGTTGGGCCTTCTAGAAGATTAGGGCGATCCTCTGTGCTGGGCCCTTATGATTTATTTTAGACTCGGGAGGCATCCCAACGCCACCGTCAACATGAACTTTAGGGTCATGGTCACTCTCCGCGCATCAATCGTGGCGTGATGGATCCGTGACGTCAAGAAGCGATACCTCGAGGACGCACCCGTGAATATCGTGGGCTTGGACTGCGAGTTCACCGACTGCAAAGACGAGGATAAGAAGTGTGCCTCTGTTCTGCAACTCTCGGTGGAGACTGTCGGTTTCCCATATTGTCAAATCCCCTAGATGACATGATGAGAGTTCGAGAATAGGAAACGAATAGGCGCTGGTAGACTTGACAGTTAATACGGGCGCGATTTACCCACTTACGGGGCCCTTGAGGATGTAAAACCCTTACTCCTTCTTTTTTGGATTGTATTAACGTGAGATAACAATGGCGGATTCCCTACTCGAGAGATTGGATCTCAAGAGAGGCAACACATATGGTGGTAACTATTATTAGATACCTCGCCGGGTGGTTCTCCCAGCCTTTATATAGGAGGCGGGGTCTCGAATCCTTACATGGGTAGGTTTACAAACCCTAACCCTAGTCGGCGGTTCTTCTAGTCCTTGGCCCACAATTTTTGCATGTGGGCCACCGTTGGACCTTCTAGACGGTAAGGGTGGCTCCTTGTGTTGGGCCTTTACGCTTAGACTAGACAGGATAGGCCTTATAGGGGGACTCGGGAGGCATCTCCATGTAAGTAGCCCCCGAGTGTTTATTCGACTCTGAAGAGTAGGGTGAGTGATGTCTAAGCACGCTTCTATTCTTGTAGACAGTGTTCGGTCTCCAGGTGCAGAGGTTTGTAGAACAGGAGCAAGTTTCAAGTGGATCACCCAAGGTTTATCGAACTCAGGGAGGTAGAGGTCAAAGATATTCCTCTCAAGCAACCATGCAATCAAGATACAAGAAGTCTCTTGTGTCTCCAACACACCTAATATAATTGTCAGTTGTATAGGCGCACTAGTTCGGCGACGAGAGAGTAAAATGCAAGTAATATGGATGATAATAAGTTATACTAGCAATCTGAAAGAAAAGTGGCAGCAAGCAAACATGTAGCAGAACAGGCGGAAAACGGTGTTTCAATGCTTGGAAACAAGGCCTAGGGCTCCTACTTTCACTAGAGGACACTCTCAACAATGATCACATAAATGAATAACTAGATAACTTCTCTCACTATGCTACTATTAACCCTCTCCGCTTGAATAACGAACACTAATCATTGCGTAGGGCTGCAAAAGGCATTACTTAAAGTAAGCATCGCCATGACTAGTTAGCTCCACACTGTCAACTTGAGCGCACTAGAAGGTACTAGACAAACACCACACTTCATAGAGGAGACACACACGATGTGCACACTATCACCTTCACACCGCGATACAAGGTGACTCCATAGTTCATATTAATAAAGCACTTGAGTAGGAAAAGATGAAGACTAACATCTACGACTTCAAATATATTACAAATCTCATGATCACATATAGATCACACCATGCGAGAGAGAGATGAAACACATAGCTACCGGTAGAGACCTCGGCCCCGAGGGAGAACTACTCTCTCCTTATCATAGGAGACATCAACAGTGATGGAGATGGCTTCCAGGGGCATTTCCCGGTCCCGGCAGGTTGCCAGAACAGAGATATGTCCCTCGAAACTTGTCGGTGGTGGCGGCGGAGCCACGGATATATTTTGTGGAAAAGTTTGATTCCTCTAGGGTTTATGCCTCAGGGAGTATATATGGGAGAAAGGACGATGCGCCAAGTCAAACAAATAAAACATTCGAAAGAGAATACCATAAATTTATGCTTTACTATGACAAGAATAACTCATGAATCTTTCAATGGCATATTAAACACTCTCAACTATTTGAGGCTATTAATGCTACTCAATAACCACAAGGATTTAAAACTAAAATAACATTTAGCATGGCATCAAAAAGTTCTAGCCACAGTCTACACAAGCTTCTACGTGCACCGTTATAAATTCCACCTCAAGCAGTAGTTTGTTTTCCCGACAAGCACCATACAAGATATATTTTAACAAAAATACTCTACATGATGCATCAAGAAAACATGAGAGTACTCACATAACACTACTAAAACTAAGATCTCTGAATAAGAGATGCATGAGAAGAAAGGCTAAACGTAGTACTAGCAAAAAGTGAACACTCACAGAACATTAAGAAAGAAAACTAGAGTGTACTTGGTAATGAAAACGTAGTGTCTCTCTCTCCAACACAAGTATGATAAGATCCAACCATAAACTACAGAAAATAAAACTAAACAAACTGAAATAAAAAATAACTGACTCTCCGAGAAAAGCACATAAGATGTGACCGAATAAAAATATAGTTTCCCTAGAAGTGACCTGATAATTTGTTGATGAAGAAGGGGATGTCTTGACCATCCCCAGCTTAGACGCTTGAGTTTTCTTGGAATATTCTGGGATGTACCACCAGGGCATCCCCAAGCATAGGCTCTTCACTCTTCTTGATCACGTCATATCAACCTCTTCTCTTGACCCTTGAAAACTTCCTTCACACCAAACTTCTCACAATCTTCATTAGCAACGTTAGTGCAATCGAAATAATAAATTCACATGGTTCAGTTTCAACAAAAGACTAACACTCATAAACACATTAGCTACTGTCACAACTTATTTAAAATTATTTTTCTCAAAAGAACACCAAAAGAAAGAGATTAAGAGGCAAACACAATTATTACCAAAAATCTGTCAAAACAGAACAGTAGGTAAAGATGATTTTTTCGAAAATATTATCTTTCTAAAATCAAAAAGTGGTCAACTAAGAAAAGTTGCGGAATTAGCTGAGGAATAGGCTCAAACAATTTCAGATCATTCTGATCTTCGAGGATTGTATACGATGTTTTACGGTGGACAAATGAAATCTCTTTTCTGCGGAGAAATCCGAAAACCAACTCTAACTTTCATCAGAAACTTTACTTGGAACTACAAAGGAGTTGCTACAGAATTATACAACCCCTTTACTCAAAGAAAACAGAGAAAAATAATGAAAAAATAAAAACATGGGTTATGTCCCAAGAAGTGTTTTCTTTAATGCCTTTTACCTAGGCATGATAATTTGAGAAGATGCTCACATGAGAAATATGAACTGAAGAAAAAAGGAGCATCAAGAAGCAAATGTAAAACAAATTTAAGTCTAACCCACTTCCTATGAAAAATAATCTTGTATAAAAACAAGTCATGAAAACACAAAGCAACAAGCATACGAAAGCAAAACAAGTGCAACTTCATAATTTTCAACATAAAGAGGGGAGACTTGATATTGCTGAGATACATGAAACTATGTTTCCCTCTCTCATAATAACTTTCAGTAGCATCATGGATAAGCTTAACAATATAACTATCACAAGAAACATTCTTATCATGGCCACATGCATAAAATAATAATTACTCTCCACATAAGCATAGTCATTATTATTAATAGAAGTGGGAGGAAATTCAACAAAATAGCTATCATTGTTATTCTCATCACCGTAAACATCAAATTTAGGAGGCATATTGTAATCATAATTAATTTTATCCTCGATAGTAGGTGGATTGAAAATAGCATGTTCACCATTGTAATCATTATATATAGAAGGCATATCGTGATCACAATAAAATTTATCATTCATAGCAGGTGGAACTAGAATACCACAATCTTTATAATCATTATATATTGGATGCAGAGTATCATCAAAGAAAATTTCCTCCTCAAAACTTGGGGGACTAAAAATATCATATTCATGAAAACTAACTTCCCCAAGCTTAGACTTTTCCTTATTATTAGGAATAATGGTGTTGAAGGAATTCATACTAATAACATTGCCACTAGCATGCAAATAAAGCTCCATAGGTTTTTTAATTTTCTCTTCAAACACTTCATGTCCTAACTCAAGATAAATATTATAAAGTTTTTTCATATTTTTGTTGTTTTCCATTTAAGCATAAAGATAAAAACAAGTAACAAGCAAAAATAAGCGTAACTAGTGAAAATAAAAAAGAAACAAAAAGATATAATTGCAGAATCTAAAGGAAATAACTTCGAGCACTCACACCCGAGGATGTGAGTACCTTTCACCTTATCTATTCTTGTAGATGGTGTTGGGCTTCCAAGTGCAGAGGTTTGTAGAACAACAACAAGTTTCTCTTAACTTGATCACCCAAGGTTTATCTAACTCATGGAGGTAGAGCTCAAAGATATCTCTCTCAAGCAACCCTGCAGTCAAGATACAAGAAGTCTCTTGTGACCCCCAACACAGCTAATACAATTGTCAGTTGTATAGGTGCACTAGTTCGGTGATGAGAGAGTAAAATGCAAGTAATATGGATGATAATAAGTAATAATACCAATCTGAAATAAAAATGCCAGCAAGCAAACATGTAGCAGCACCTGCGGTTTCAATGCTTCGAAACAAGGCCTAGGGCTCCTACTTTCACTAGAGGACACTCTCAACAATGATCACATAAATGAATAACTAGATCACTTCTCTCACTATGCTACTCTTAACCCTCTCCGGTTGGATAACAAACACTAATCATTGCGTAGGGCTGCAAAAAGCATTCCTTACAGTAATCGTCCCCATGTCTAGTTAGCCACACACTGTCAACTTGAGCGCCCTAGAAGGTACTAGACAGACACCACCATTCATAGAGGAGACACACACAATGTGCACACTATCACCTTCACACTGCGATACAAGGTGACTCAATAGTTCATATTAATAAAGCACTTGACTAGCAAAAGATGAAGAGTAACATCTACGAATTCAAATAGATTCCAAAGCTCATGATCACATATAGATCACACCGTGGGAGAGAGAGATGAAACACATACACTACCAAATTCCGCGCGATCCAGAACGTTTCAATACCGTTGCGGATGGGCTCCAAACCATCGCTAAAGGCAATCCGTGACGGTTTACAGCGACGGAGTGATAACGTTCATGATCGACTGTCACGGACGATTCTGCGACGATAAATGAAACACTAAACCGTCGCGAGCAACTGGCCGTCCCAACACAAGGCCCAACAAGGAGCGACGTTATTTTTCATTGCAACGTGTATACACGTGGCATCGTTTTCCTTTACCCGTTACTCATGTCACTTCCACCATTCCTGACGTCATGATCGTCTTGACATTTTAAAAACATCGCGATTGGAACTACCGTTACCTCCGTTTAATAACGTCATAATAATCAACGTTTACTTTCTCAATATAAGGTGCCACGTGTCGCTCTCATAATGTTCCACGTATACGCTTATTCCCGACGAATTTATTACGTTGTCCGACGGTGCGACGTTTTAGTTTGTCGTAAGACGTGTACCAAGATGGCATGTCCACGTCGAATCATTTCCGTGACGTGTTTATTTCGTCGCGATTTCCATCCAATAAGGTGCCTCCTTATGGACGTACCATATAGTACCACGTGTCCTCGTATTCATTAGCATGGAAAATAGTATACAAGTTTTCACAGCAAAGCAAACACAAAAAATACATAAATTCCGAATAAGGTCACAACATAGTTCGCCAGCAAAGGCAGTCTAATACAGTTCAACAGACAACAAGAGATTTCACAAAGGGCTACTCAGTGTCATATCTCGGATGAACTTGAGCCAACATGCCACCGATAAGGGTTTTGTATATTTCTTGACTCTTCTTCATACCTTTGTGTTCCTCCGTCATACGCAGTAATTTTTTTTGATGCTTCATCCTATCTGCATCATCTTGTTCCTTGGCCTGCTTCAACTCATCAACTACAAACTGCAGGTCCAGCCTCTATTTTCTCTCAGAATCAAGTTGAAGGTGAAGCTGAGACTTTGTTTCTCTTGCACTGGTTGTGACCCCACCTATTGTATTCCAGAATGAAGACTTTAGACGGTTCTTGGTCAGCACAGCAGCGACAACTTCGGTGGCAGAAAGAGGTTCCTTGACAGCGCCATCTACTGAAGCACATTCTAGCATATAATATTGCATGTCTTCCTATAAAGCATGTAAAAGATTTAGATAAAATAGAAGCTGAACTAGCTTGTAAGGAACATTGGTATCTGTAACATACCAAATCCTGCATTTGGAATGTTTTGCATTTATGCCATATAAATAGCATGGCATGTTTTTAAAATTGCATTTGATTGTTGCTTTTAAAAAACCCTAAATCAAATTCATGTTTTAAAGAAACAAAAATCCCTCTACAAGGCATTATAAGCCAAAGCTATTTTATTATTTTATCTTTCCTAAAAATCCTTTTCAAAATAACCTAGGATGATGGGTTTTCAAATTTTAAAATAACCTAGGTGCAGCGTACGCGCAGATGGGCCAGCCCAACCAGACCGCATCATTTCACTGCGGAAGAAAACGATCAAAGAAAAAAAACATTCGCCGCTGACGCGCGGGCCCGGCCAGCGACGTCAGCGATGACGTCACTGTCGGAGTTCGACTCGGCCACCAGCGCCGCCGCCGCGGAATCCGCGCCGTACCGGCCCCGGACTCGGATTCGCCCCTTCTCCCAAGTCTCCGCCCCCCTTAAATACCCCCGCACCCCCGCCCTCGACGTCCACACCGCCTCGAGTCGCACGCGCCTCAAAACCCTAGCCCCGTCGCCGTTTTCCGCCGCCGCCGCTCGGACGAGCTCACCACCGGCGATTCCCGCCTCGAGGAGCTGCGCCGCTACCACCCCGAGGTCTGCGAGGAGGAGAGGACGCTGTCGGTTTCGTCGCCTTCGCCGGAGAGACACCGGAGCCGCCGCGCCGTGCACGCCCGAGCCGCCGCCGCCGTCCCGCGTCGTCTCCGGTGAGCCCCGAGGCCAGATCCAATCTGAGCCGCCGGATCTTGATCCGACGGTTCAGATTCAGATCTGACCGGTCAACGCACATTGCTTACGTCATGCATGCGTCAGCGCTGTCAACCCTGGTCAATTCGTTTTAATTTTTGTTTAAAAATTCCAGAAATTGTTGAAATCTTCTAAAATCCATATCTTTAGATCTATAGCTTCAAAATTAGCATGTAATATACCAAACGAAAGAGAAAAATAAGATCTATCCATCTAATCAATCCAATCTATGTTTTAACCTATATTTTTTTCTGTTTTCAAATATGCTTTTTAGGCTATTTAAATCATATAAAATGAACGTAACTCGAAATTCATCAAATCTTTTTTATATAGTCTTTTTTTTATTAGATCTATCCAGGAAAAATAATACCAACTTGTGTAGATTCCTAATTCGAATTAGATCTTGCATGTTCTTAATCTAGCACTATCAAATCACTATAACTGCCTTAATTGTTTTTTTTGCAACAAAAACACTTTTCATGCATCATACATGTCATTAACAATCACAGAATAATAGTAGATCTATTTTTACATCAATAAACCGTCATGCATGCATGTGTTTCATATTGGTATGTGTTGGTTCTTATGTTATGTTTACTGCAACGTGTAGACTACAATGACTACAACGAGTGCGTTTGCGAGGACTATGTGAACATATGCTCGTCTTGTCAAGGAAAGTGGCACACATGATCCTATTATTTTAGTATATGTATTAGAATTTTAGTGTAGCTATGCATGAGTAGGAGTTGAGTGTTATCGCTATGCTAGATCGCTCCACTAACACCCAAGTAGGAGTGATCATATGTTCCCCTAGATTGTAGCAATCCATATGCTATGCAAACATCGTACTTGTAGATTGCTTAGCCATGCTTGTAGTTATTCGTGGTTGGGATTATTATCATGTTATAATGAAAATCATTATTTTAATTTCTTATGAAAACAACATGATATTTAATTAACCACTGGGCGGATTGCTAGCATGTCATCAGAGTATAAAGTTTGGTGGGGACCGCCGCCCAGTAACTTAAGATTATGTTTAGTTTCTTTATGTAGTTGTTCTTGCGTGCAGCTAGCCGTGTTTCATATTCGTATGGGCTAGATATAAATTGTAGGTTGTGGTGACTCGAACCTAACGTGTCCAGAGATGTAGAATAGTTGTAGGATGGTCCGGCTCGTTTAGTGTTTGGGGATCTACTTCTTATGAATTATGGATTAATCTTCTTTCCTTCCATTGTACTAATGGTGTATCATGGTGTTTGGGGTCGATTAGGCAACACGGGTAAAGGGCACAAACTTCGCGAGGGTTAAAACTAAGATCTTAGCCGTTTTCCATTGGTTAAGAACAATTCAGCAACTAGATGGGAAACATGACATATCTCGTTCATCTTGTTTTATTAATTACTACCAATTTGACTATGGGTTATTGGAGAAGTGCCTGATGGTGTTTCAGCGTGCTAATCGAAAAAGGGTAGGAGCACTTTGCTATCAACCAAAGTGTCCAAATTATATAGGAGCACTTTGCTATCAACCAAAGTGTCCAATTATGTGAAAAACTTAATTTCTATTAAAAAATTTAGGTCAAATGCCTTTATGAAAAATAGCCTAGAAACTCCACCAGCCAAATATGCATGTAGACTAGCACTTGCCATTTATATACCACCATAGTGTCACTTGCCACCATTGCTCAGAATGATCTGACCTTCTTTTGGGGGCTGCATATTCCAACGTGCAGGTTATTCTGATACGGATTAGCTTTCGTAGGTTTTCAAGGCTTCACATCAACACTACTAGAGATTTTCTTATAGCAGCATATTCTACCACAGGCGGACAAGAAAAACCATGCGCCTGGGCTAATTAGCTCAGGCGAACAGGTAAACGGTGCGCCTGGGGTAAGCCTGTTACCCCAGGCGAACCAAACTCAGCCGCGCCTGGGGTAAAGTGTGGCAGGGCCACCACCGCCGACCCCTGGCACTCTTCCTTTACCCCAGGCGAACAGAATACCGGTTCGCCTGCGGTATAACAAATACCCCAGGCGAACCCGAGCAGAAGCGCTTGGGGTAAAAAGTGGACTGGGGTAGCTCCCGTTAGCGCAGGCGTACTACATCTCTGTTCGCCTGGGATAAGGAAACGCCTGGGGTAGCACCCCTTAGCGCGGGGCTTATAAGCAGATACCTAGACGCGGAGAAAAAAAATCTTCAGCGGGATGAAGTCTCATGACTGTCACGTGATGATGACGCAGATACTTCCGGTTGCAATCAGAGGGATAATGGAACCGCACGTCCGTGAAACGCTCACTGGCCTTTGTAACTTTTTCGATGTCATCACTCGGAAGTCGATAAGCGTGAAGAAACTCGGAAGGCTGCAGGAAGAGATCGTCACCATCCTATGCGAGCTTGAGATGTATTTCCCACCTGCCTTCTTTGATATTATGGTACATCTCTTGGTCCATATCGTGGACGATATCACCAATCTTGGGCCGGCATTCTTGCACAACATGATGGCGTTAGAAAGAATGAACGGGGTCATCAAATCATTCGTTCGTAATAGGGCACACCCGGATGGAAGCATTGTCCAGGGATTTCTCACCAGAGAATGCATCTCTTTCTGCAAGAATTTCCTAGGCGATGAGAAGCCAGCTGTTGGTTTGCCCGCGAACAAGCACCTTGACAGGTTCATGGGGGTAGGCCACAACACTGGCAAAAGGGTAATGGACGCGGACTCCTGTGGTCGGAGAGCCGACTTTGAAAGGGCCCACCTAGTAGTGTTACAACACATCGACGATGTCGACCCTTGGATAGAAGAGCACAAAACCGCGATAAAAAACAGTGCTCGCAGGCCGATGACGGAAGATGAGATATTTAGAGCACACAACTCCTCTTTCGCGACATGGTTCAAGAAGCAGATTGATGCCGATCCCCCGCCAATGACATGTGAGAAAGATAAACTTGTATTGGCCTTGTCATATGGCCCCGCGCCCAATCTGATGACTTATCAAGCATACGACATCAATGGGTACACATTCTACACGGAGGAAAGAGACAAAAGTAGCGACTATCAAAACTCGTCTATAACGATGGAATCTTACACGGGCGAAGAGGTTAGAAGATACTACGGAAAGATCGAGGAAATCTGGGAGCTTGACTACGTTGGGGTAAAGCTGCCGATGTTCCATGTCAGATGGGCTACAAACGTCACGAAAGAAGACGAATATTTCACCACTATGTCGATGTCTGAAGCCAACAAACCCAAGTCCAAGAACCCCACCGCGCAAAATGAGCCCTGGGTATTGGCTAAGCACGTGGAGCAATGCTTCTTCATAACCGACCCGGCAAAGCCTAGTCGTGTTGTCGTAAGGAGAGGAAAAAGGGCCCTCGTCGGAATGGATGGAGTCGCCGATGAGAAGGACTTCGACGGCTTAGTCGGAGACCCGATGATGTAAGAACCCGGTGAAGACGATGCACCATACACCACAAGAAGAAGCAGGACCACACTACCTAGGGCAGGTCTTCCATTCACAAGAAGAAGTCACAATATGGCGGTCACGTATTCAACATCGACCAAGAAAGGCAAGACTAATATTGTGACGAAAGGTTGAGAGAGGGAAATACTCGCGATATAACATGCTAATAGCTATATGTACAATGTGTTTTTAGAGAGAAGCACTTGCGGTATCTCGCTAAACCAATCTATTTACGCTCGATGCGACATTAAATTTTTTTGCACATGTTAACTTTCATATGTATGTATTTTTTAAGTGAAAACCAACATGGGGGAGCCACATATTATAGCATTCGTATTGCTCGATGTGTCCCAGGCCGCGGGGCTGGGTAATTTAGAAAATCTTAGCACAGGCGCATCATCTAGAAAACGCGCCTGGGGTAATCTTTATCACAGGCGCTTTTGACAGGACATGCGCCTAGGCTAATGCCATGTGGGACCGCGCAAACCTAAATCCTACGAAACTTAGCGCAGGCGCATTATCTAGGTAACGCGCCTGCGGTAAGGATCTGTGGGGCCGCGCATAACAAGGCATCGAGCCAAGCAGATTAGAACCGGCTTGTATCACAAACCGGTTCTAAAGGGTCTGTCCACTGGGCCCCCCTACCTGCAGCAAATGGCCGCAGGCCTTTAGGACCGGTTGGTATCACAAACCGGTCCTAAAGGCCATGAGGTCATTTGCGACAGGGTGTGGGGCCCAGTGGACAGATCCTTTTCGAACCGGTTTGTATTAGAAACCGGTGCCAATGTGCTTCTTTAGTATTCTAAGTGACCAGATCTCACCCGCACCCACACGAACCCACACACGCCGCCGCCGTCGCCAGTGTCGAGAGGAGCAGAGCAGGTCGTCGCCCACTCCGTCGTCGCCCACTCCGTCGTCGTCGTCGTCGTTGATCCAGGTCAGCCCCTCTCCCTCCCATCCCCCCTCCAATAACGCCCGCGACTCGTTGATGCTCGCCGTGATAGCCGCTAGTCTCGCCTCCATCGTTGTTTCCGGTTTCACGTCATTGTGGGAAGACGTGCTTGAAGTCGGCATGAACTCCATCTGCCGCGCGACGGAATCCCCGCAGCGCCCCATGCCCTGCTGCACGACCTGCGCGACGGAATTTTTGAAGGAATCGTTGGCTCTGATACCAAATTGTCACACCCCGTGGCTGCCGTTGTGCATTTTTTTAGACTAAAAGGGGCTGCCCCCCGATTTCATTGAAATCACGAACAGCAAATAGTTTTAGCAGGTTCCTTACAAACGGCAACACCACTTGTAGTGCATTATATCTCCAGGATTTGTTTCGTTTGTACTGCTGTCAATTGCCTTATTATACTACTAGAGGTTCCATTTCGTTTGTACTGTTGGAAGTATCACCTAAACTCTCCGACAGGTTCCATTTCGTTTGTACTGCTGTCAATTGCCTTATTATACTACTAGAGGTAGGTGCTGCCATTTGTCTTTGTTTTGTGATAGCTATGCTCCTCTAACCTCTATGTGTGCACTTTCTTAATTTAATAGAACATGGCTTGCGGCGTATGTCGGTCCCGATGTGCCGAAGGACGATTCAGTGGGACTTCTTTTATGCTTCAGCTCCACGACGGTGACGTTGATTCGTTGGTAATTAACAATTCTTTTTATGTTAACTTGTTCTTTCGTTTTACTATCTAGCTTGAGACTTGTGTTTATTAACAAAATATTCTTTATATTTCTTTTTTAGATTCTACCATGCAATATTCGCGACGAATTCAACGAGTTAGTTGGCAGTAACGTGGATTTCAATGTTCACGGGACCACCTACATTCTTCGAGTGAAAAAAGAAAGAACGAAGACCTACTTCTGCGGGCAAGCATTGCAGGCTCTCATCGCCACGTACAATTTAAGCGGAGGTGATTACATTCACTTCTCTATGGATGGACCGCAACCTCGCATCAAAATTGTGTATATGGGAGGGATTGCGAGCGAGGATGGCGGGAGTGAGGAGGAAACTGAGAACACCGAGGATATGGACACTGAGGATGATATGGACGAGGAGGACCCATGGAAACATGTGGTGGTTGCTCAAAGAGCGAATCTTAGCGAGATTGAGAAGGACCGTGTCCTTCAGAAACTTGCCGAGATAGATAGCTACATCGGTTTTCCTTTCGTGCATCGCATCACCAATACTAACATCTCCAATGGACATGTCATGGTATGTTTCTTAACACTTTCTTATTCCTGTAGTTGCTTATGTTATAATGTGGCCGGTATGTGACTTTGTGCTTTTATTCTATCTTGGAATTGTGTTCTAGAAAATACCCATGGCGGTAGCGGACAGTGCTGGCATGGAGCCCGGTACCATTGGAGTACGCCGTGGAGAATCCGGACATGTCACCGCAGTTCCGATCACCAGGGATAATGCTGATGGTCGGGTCATCCTCAACTCTCAAGCATGGAGGCAGTTCCATTCCGCAAGAGTTGGTATGGCGGTTGGACGAGCTATTCTGATCACCATGAGGAATAGTGACGTCCCCAACTTGGACATGATGATGGTCATCCACTACATCAGCCCGCTAGAGCTGTAGATGACGAGTTTAATTAAATTAGAACAAATAATTATTTCCGTCTCACTAGCTAACTCCTGGATTTATTAGTAGCATGGTTCTTTTCGAGACTATGTAATTTTGTTAAACTATATGTTGATGATCGAGACTATGTGTTGATGGTTCTTTTGTTAAAATATTTATGTTATAAAACTTAATTGTGTCATTTTGCTGTTATTCTGTCATTTTCCTGTAATTCTGTTATTTTGGTTTTTCTTTTATTTTTTGATACAGCAAAACCATACCCCAGGCGAACAGTACACAGTACCCCAGACGCATCTGTACCCCAGGCGCACAGCGCTTGTTCGCCACAGGTAAGAGTTTTACCCCAGGCGCACAAGGTTTATTCGCCTGGGGTATGCGAACTTACCACATGCGCATTGTGTTATTCGCCTGGGGTAAGCCATTACCGCTGGCGACGTGGTCCCAGGCGAACTGCAATTCGCCTGCGGTAGCCTAATTTGGTGCGCCTGCGGTAGCCTTTTCCCTAGTAGTGCAACCTTTGTTCGCATGTGGCGTGCAAACAAGAAGATGGAGGTCTACCGCTGCTTTGCTGTGTGATTAATAACTATTTGAGCTAGCACTTCGCTATGCAGCTTGTAATAAATTACTTCACTCTGGATATTCGATAGTATTCAATACATTTGTTTCCTTTGATTACTATATGTGTTGTGTGTGCTAGTGCACGGTCCAGGGGCCAGTACTACACGCAACAGTATAGCCTGTGATGGGTTGTACTACTAAAGATGGTATCAGAGCAAATGTTGACTGTATGCTCGAAAACCTAGGTTTGGAATAAGAAGCCGTAGGATTAAAATTCTAGTCTACCTTCTATCTTTACATTTATTACCTTTCGTCTCATACCACTTGTCTTTGCTAACTTCCACTCTTACCTTCTTATAGATGAGTACTCAAGAAGTCTACCATGTTGAGGAGAATTGGGATGTGGAGTTCGAGAATGAGCTAGCAAACCTAACCAAGCTGCTCGGATTCTTCTTACCAATGATTGAAGGCTACGAGGTGGATAGCAACGTTCCAGGAGACAAGATATGGGACCTCAAGACCACCATTGTGGTGGATATTGTGGATGGTGTAGCACAAGTTCTAATCTACAGGGATAACTACTCCAGCTGGGAAGAGGGACTCGTCGCAGCAATGAAGTATGAATTGGCTCGACTAAATTACGACTACCGTGACCAGATACCTGAAGACTCTATCTATAGATGTTTTGGGAGGAGGAATGAAGATGGATGAGCCATTATGAGCAATGATGCAGACAAGACTAGAATGCTGAAGCACGTGGTGGACTTGGAGTCATATAGCACGGGAATGAAAGAGTGTGCGCGTAAGTACATGATGTAGAGTGAGGAGGAAAGGGCCACTGCATTTCACCAAGCACAGGAGATCACCACTCTCAACGCCCTGCTGAATGCTCTCCATGCTCAGATGGACGCACTCAAGGCTTATATAGAGAACTTCAAGTCAAGTGACATTAGACTCACTATGGAGCTAGTGGAGAAGGATCACTTACTCGCAAGGAATGGGATTAGCGTGGACTTACCTGAGGAGCTCCTTCAACCACCTCCACTACCGCTACCGCCTAGTCGTGTGGATAGTGAGGAGAGCTGTGATGAGGAGATCAAGGTTGAAGGCCCTGAAGAAGAGGAAGAAGATCCATAAGAGGTGGTAGATATCGATGAGAAGGATGAGGAAGACACGGATGATCAGGACTATGACGTGAATGAGGATCGCAAGAGGAAGAAGGGAGTGAAGTCTCCAAGTGGCAAGCGCTCCGGAAGTAGATAGTTAGCCCACCATTAGTCTTCGTTAGGGAATAAATCGTGATAGGTTTGACCATACTTAAGTTTATGGTATGGCAATATTACTTCGAGTATTTTCAATAAGTTTTGTAAACATTAAGTACCTCAAATTTCGCAGGAATTTTAGACATATTTTCTAAAAGCTATATAAAGTGTTTGGTTTGATTGTTTGATGATTGCTAAGTGTTGCTTGGTTCATATTAGTATGGGTAGCTATTCTCCTTAGTTCTATCCATCTAAACTCGTCTATGCTAACCTTTAGATGCCTCCCCGTCGCGACACCAGCTGCAATAACGAGGAAGGGGGGAAGAACAACAACAACAACAACATGGAGAATGCAGTGACCAAACTAGCCCAACTAATGGCCCAGTACATCGCCCACAACAACAACAGTCCACCGCCACCACCACCACCACCACCACCACCACCACAGGTGGACATGCTCACTCGTTTCCTGAGGTTAAGGCGAGAGAAGTTCTCCAGTGCATCTAAGCCCATGCTTGCTCTTGATTGGCTGTGTTCTGTGAACAAGGACCTAGTGACTGTTGGTTGCACCGAGCAAGAGAAAGGTTTGCCGCTCACTTACTGGAGGTTCAATCTGCTTCCTGGTGGGATAATTATCAGATAACCCACCCCATTAAGGAGGTCACCTGGGAGATGTTTCAAGAGGGATTCCGCAATGCCCATGTCTCGTCTGGAGTGATGAGTCTCAAGAGGAGGGAATTCCGCAACTGGCGACAGTACCAACGCTCAGTTACTGAGTACATAGATGAGTTTAGCAACTTAGCTCTCTATGCACTAGAGGATGTGGACACATATGCTAAGAGGCGCGAGAAGTTCCTGGATGGCCTCAATGATGAGTTTGCCATTCAACTGTCAGTGGTTCACATCACTAACTTCCAGTCACGCATTGACAAGGCTATCATAATGGAGGGAAAACACAAGCACGCTGAGAAGCGCCGGAGGAAACACATGGGAGGAAACCACAGCTCAGGAACACATCAGAGGATCCGCACCCACCATGACAACGGTGGGAATTCTGGACAACACAGGACTGGAGGAAATGGGCACAACCACCGTGGAGGCCACCAGCACAATTGAGGGAATGGTCATAACAGTAGTGGTTACAGAGGCAACAACCAGTACCAAGGAGGGAATGGACAGAACTGCAACCACAACCACACCTTCAAGAAGGACCTTAGCCAGGTGTAGTGCTACAAATGCAAGAAAACGAGACACTTCGCTGACAGGTGCACTGAGGAGAAGTCCGTAGAGGGAACCAAGGCCAACATGTCCCAAAAAGCAACAATTAACCGTGTGAACATGGAGGAGGTGCAAGCTGAACCAGACCTCGTGCTCGGTAAGTTTTTGGTTAACACTTGCATCGCACTCGTACTATTTGATACTGGAGCATCGCATTCATTCATATCACACTAGTAGGAAAAAGCCTACCAGTGAAGAACCAAACTGGGCTACCGCTGGCGAAGGGCTGTTCGCCAGCGCTAACTCGCCAGTGGTAGCGGGTTACCGCTGGCGAACACGTCCCCATTCGCTAGCGCTGTATTCGCCAGCTGTGCAGCGCGCCTTCGCCAGCGGTAAGTTCGCCAGCGGTAGCTATTTTGTTCGCCAGCGATAAGTCTCCCAGGTTTGTATTTTTTTTTTGTTATTTTCGTATAACAGTTTGTATTTTCATGGTATTATACTATACAGGTGCAAATAAATGTAATTTATGTAATTTATAAAGTTCACACATATAAATCACTCTTAGATACATATGCATGTATGTATATATGCAATACCGAAACCGAGATCCATCGATAACGAAATTAACACATCGATCTCTATAATATCCTTCTCATAAATATTAATACACATCGATCTCAATAACACGTTTATGTCGGAAGATTTCGAACAAAAAATATAGCCATGTAATTAGTTTAACGATTACAAAAGTATGACATCCATACAACGCGTGATATAGATCAATCGCAAACAAGACATATATATATATATATATATATATATATATATATATATATATATATATATATATATATATATATATATAGATCAATCGCCTGGTGTCCGGCGTCCAGCACGAGGTCGGACCGCTGCTGATGTGGCTGCTCTGTGTCGGGCCGTCGGCGGCAGCTGCTGCATCGAGGCTTGGATGTCGGGATCGAGGGATACATGGAGGTCCCGTGTTGCCTTTTCTCCCCTCCCCTGGCTACCGTGGATCAATCCCCACCCCCCCCCCCCCCCCCCGCGCTCAAATCCCGGCCGACCGGCTCACCGCGTCATCCACGGCGGGCTGCAGGCGCTGGAATCGGTCGTTTCTGGTCATCGGCCCAAGATTGATTTGCCGTCGGCGTGTGGCTCCGCGGCGGGGAAGCGCGCGCTGTCGTGGTCCATGGTGCGTGAATTGGAGCCCGGCCGCGGATCTGCAGCTCCAATCTTCCGTTCGACGCCTCCATGTCCGACCGGCGCTGCTCCCTCCGCGACGCGAGTCCGGCCGAATCCCCATCCGGCTTCGTGATGCCATGGTCAACGCCGCATCCCCGGGCCGGCTGCATCCCGGAGATTGGGTCGGCACGGCTCCGCCCAGTCGTTGACCCGCGCGGCCACACCCATCGTCCCCGCATCCCAAATCCCACCTCCATCCTCGCATCGTCCTTCTCTCCCAACCGAAACTGTATCAAGACGCTGCGGACATGCCTCCGGAATCCAGTAGGGCGCCGCCGGCCGGCGCTGCCACCATGTTCAGCCCCTCCCCAGCTGTCGGATATATACCAAATAGGGGTATATTAGATGGTAGTCAAAGTGCCGGATTACCAGGGTGGCCCAAGTGGTAGTGGGCTATGGTCCATTGGGCGGCCCAGTAACCTGACGCACCGAAGCCGGATTCTAGAAGAACCCGGATCACGGCCCACGTGATCTGGCTTGGAGGAGAAGACGGATTCCTTACTTTCCAAGTTATAAGTTACCGTAGTCTTCTAGGTTTCCTATTCTGTAAGCCCTAATCCGGCTATTATATAAAGCCGGACGGGAGATAAGAACAATAACGAAGAACAGAGAAGAAGCTATAGGCTAACTCGCCGAGAAGTTGATCCTCTGCGAATAGCTAGATCTAAACCTCACATTGTAATTCTATATACAGGCTTTAGTCCTGATTAGTGAGAAGTGCAGGAGTAGGCACGTCGTACTATCGCGACGTACCGAACCTGGGTAAATCCTGTGTTCACTGTCCACCGCGCGATCCCGTTACCTCACGTCTCTACCGTAGTCTCATGGCACCCCCGTCAATGAAAACTACTACGATGTCTCGACAGTTGGCGCCCACCGTGGGGCAAACGACGTCAGGCGTGAAGTTCCGATCTAGGATACTCGGCGGAATCGGAAGATCAATCACTGTCGGAAGCTTGGAGTTCGACGACGACGTCGGGCGCTTCCTCGACAACGGATCATACATACCGGCGCAAAACCACCTGGTAAGTGCCTGCGTGTTACCGATCGGATCTGCTAACATCTTTATCGGACTAACTGCAGAAGCAATGGGGTTTTGTGGTGGAAGCAAATATTTCCCACCTGCCCTATACCCAGTCGAAGATGACTATGATACCGGATTCTGCTCAGATCGCCGACAAAATAGTGATACACACTTTATCGGCATGGTGCAATCCGAAGTCGCCGAAAACACGGATGACGGAAATACTGTGCAAGAGGCAGATAACAACACACCCGTCACAGAGACGGAAGAGCCGACACCCGTCACAGAGGCGGAAGATCCGACATCCGTCAACATGACGATGAACTCGGAAGCCGAGTCCGTACTAGCCGCCATTGAGGCGAGATTAGAGTCGGAAACCGGATCGGATAATTTCGACTCCGAAGATGAGGATGAGGATGCCTTCGAAAGAAAGGTAAAATATCTTCAAGAGGGATTCCACGAAGTGCTAATGGCAAAACCAGCTGAAACCGCGGATGCCGACAGCCAGGAAAGCCCAAAAACTCCTCCGCCAGAAGAAGAGAGAGAACACGGAGAAGATTCTCCGATACTTCCCAATGTCAAGGAAATGACAGAAGATGAGCCTGTCAAAAAACCTCCCTCTTCCAAGAAAAAGCATCGTGCTGCTAAGAAACTCCAATCGAAAATCCGGAAGAAAAAATCAGCCGATCTAGCTGATGAAAACCTGGAAATAGGAGACGCTAGCAGAACAAAGCCCGCGGAGAAGAAATCTAAAGAAATCCTTGCTCCGCCAATGACGGAACAGGAAGAACAGGAGCTGTTACAAACGCCAGTGGGACCAAATGAACCCCCTGAGATGCTGGAAGCCAGGAGAATAGCTTTCCAACGGCAACAACAACATCTGCTCAGATCTCGTGAACACCTCCAAAAAGCCCAAGATGACATCAAGATCATGAAGGAGGAAGTAGAGAAATACGAGAGAAAGCATAGATCTGCCTTAAAACCTACAAGGTTACCCGGAATTATAAGACCGGAAGCACTGCCGCCAAAAGAAAGGTTCCATAACCCATCTTGGCAAAAGCAGGTAAACGGCAAAGATGCAAGAGGCGAACCAATATACAAAACCGCAGCAGAAAACGCGGAAGCAGCCTTCTCCATCCTCAACAATGATCTGTACTCCAACGGGGAAAAACTTCAAGGGGTGTATGCTTTCTTAGGAAAAGCATTGCAACAACAACAGCGGGGCCTAGAGCGACCAGGGAGGCTGCACGATAACTCCTCCCTATGCAAAACAGCTACTTGCGCTGCTGGAGCACCTGGACCGGAAGAACCTGGAGATTCAGACAATTCAAAGGATAAAAAGAGGATCCGAGAAAAGACAAGAAAAACCCCGACAATAGGGATGAAGCGTCTAGAACCGGATCCCATCTCTCGAAAGATGGACATAAACCCCACGATCGGGAAGAAAAACACCGGAATGACGGCAAAGCAATGCCACCTCCGAGAAACCCAGCTGAGAAAGCTGGAAGATATGATATACCTCACAGACGTGAGAGATCTCGGACACCTCCTAAGAATAAGGAAAGGCACAGGAGTAGAACTCCGCCTAATCCGAAAGGACGTGATCTAGGAAGAAACAGAAACGATCCCGGAAAAGCGCGTCCACGCAACAATGGAAAAGAAAGGAGTAGATCCCCTTCTGTCCATTCAGCCGGAAGATATTCCGCACACATTGATAGAGCAGAAAAGGATGATCTATAATTTGGTCCTAAGTGTTTCACTGACAGGATCCGAAGGATAATCCTACATTCTGGCTTTGCCAAGGTCGGTCCAACGTACCAGAAATACACCGGCAGCACAAACCCGGATACCTGGCTCTCAGACTACTATACAGCCGTCCAGATCAACAATGGGACAGACCTGGAAGCTTTCAAGTTTCTTCCCCTAATGTTACTGGACGGAGCCAGAGATTGGATCAATGGATTACCATCAAGAACTATCGACAGCTGGGATGATATGGCTAGAGTATTCACTCAGCATTTCCGGGAAACGTACAAACGCCCGAACAGCATCAACCAGCTGAACCGTTGCACCCAATTTGAGGATGAACCATACGGGGATTTCATCTCCAGATGGACGGCAATGAAGAATAGTTGTTCTGGAGTAACTGACGTACAAGCAATGCATGCTTTCGTCAATGGCCTAAAACTCGGACTCGTACCGTTCATGGTTGGTTCCAAACAGCACAAAGATCTCGGATCTATGCTTACAACCGCCAACGAACACGCTGCAGCCGAAGACGACATCAGAGCAAGAGGAGGCAATATCGAATCACTGATACTTGCCAAGAAAACCCCTCGTTCTGACAAAAAAGGAACTCCAGAAACAACGACAAAACCCAAAGAGGTCAACATAGCCTTTGGAAGTGAAAAACGGAACAACTGGAAAAGACGCAGTCCAGATCCAATCAACTACACTCCAGTGGAGTGGGAGAGGATTAAGTCAGAACCCTGTGTCCACCATTCACAATTTGGGAAACCCACCCATACAAACGCGCAATGCCGGCTGAATAAGCACATGAAAGGCAGTGCAGGATCCGGAAATAAGGGGAAGGGTTCCAAAAGGAAACCCGCCAAACAAAAGCCAGAAGCTGACAAAGAAGACAGTGAATAGAACACTGACGAAAAAATCCAGGAACAACAGCGAAAGGGCGAACCCAAATTTCCGAGAGTTGATGGAGAAGCAATGCTAACTTTCTTAGCAACTCCGTCAGCAAAGGTGGCCAAATAAACGCGGTTGTTCCAGCAACCACGAAATTCTTGAAGTACTCCAACACACCAATTACCTGGGATCAGTCTGATCATCCCGGGAATATCCCTGAACCCGGCACACAAGCTCTTGTTGTAAGCCCTATTGTCCAGAACACTAGGCTAAGAAGAGTGCTGATGGATGGAGGATCCAGCATTAACATAATGTACCTGGATACACTGAAGCATCTAAAGATTTCCGAGTCCCAGCTCAATTACAGCAACATACGCTTCCATGGCATTGTTCCTGGCAGACAAGCACGATCCCTAGGAGAAATTTCCCTAGATGTCACCTTCGGAGATAAAGATCACTTCCGGCAGGAAAAAGTATCCTTCGAAGTAGTGCCGTTCGAAAGCGTGTATCACGCAATACTCGGACATCCGGCTTTCGCCAAATTCATGGCAAGATCCTGTTATATCTATAACAAGCTGAAGATGCCAGGACCTAAAGGAGGATTAATCACCATAGCTGGTGACTTCAAGCTGGCAAACGAGTTGGAGAAAGAAAACGCCCTTTGCGCTCAGAGAGTCATAGCAAAGAAAGAATTGAAGGAATTGGCCAAGGAGGTATCACCGACAGAAATGTCGGCAGGAAAAGAAACCCGGAAGCCAACAGACAGCTTCAAGGCGTCCGAGAATACAAGACAGGTAATCCTAGATCCCAAGGATCCGACAAAATTTGTCGTCGTAGGGACTGGGATGACCGACAAATAGGAAGGCGATCTCATCAAGTTCCTCCGTGAGAACTGGAATATTTTTTCCTGGTGTCCAGCTGACATGCCAGGCGTACCCAGGGAACTTGCTGAGCACCAACTCAAGGTGATTCCAGGAGCAAAACCCGTCAAGCAAGGTCTCCGACGATTCGACGGAAGAAGACGGAAGGCTATTGGCAAGGAAATTATCCGGCTTTTAGCAGCAGATTTCATCCAGGAAGTAATCCATACTGAATGGTCTGCAAATCCGGTATTAGTACCAAAGAAATACACTACTGCTCTTAGAATGTGTATAGATTACACAGGCTTGAACAATTTTTCCGAAAGATAGGTTCGCGTTACCGCGAATCGATCAAATAATAGATGCCACTGCATGCACTGAGCTTTTATGCTTTTTGGATGCATACTCCGGGTACCACCAAATATGCATGAAAAAGGAAGATCAAATTAAGACTTCTTTCATAACCCCATACGGGACGTATTATTACGTAACCATGCCATTTGGCCTGAAGAACGTAGGTGCAACATACCAGCGTTGCATGCAATATTGTTTGCATAGTCAGATTGGCAAAAACGTCCATGTTTATGTGGACGATATTGCTGTCGTAACCAAGGAAAAATATACACTCCTTGAGGATTTGCGAGAAACTTTCGAAAACTTGCGCACTTACAAGCTGAAGTTAAATCCATCTAAGTGTGTATTCGGGGTTCCCTCAGGAAAACTTCTGGGTTTCATCGTTTCTCACAGAGGAATAGAAGTTAACCCGGAAAAGATCAAAGCCATCTTGAACATCTCGAAACCTACGTGCGTGAAAGATGTCCAAAGATTGACGGGTTCCGCCGCTGCCGTCAGCAGATTTATTAGTCGGCTGGGGGATAAAGCCTGACCACTCTACAAGTTGCTGAAAAAGTTCGACAAAGTCAAGTGGACAGCGAAGGCCTGGGAATATCTAGCAGTTATGTCCCTTCTATACTTAGTTCAATCTCTATGTAAACATCTTTTGAGATCATGAAATAAAGCTGTCGGAATTCTTATATCCATGTTTTTACAAGTTCATTATAGTACAAAGCATGATTCCACCTTATCTATTTCCCAATGATCTTACAAAAATACTCAGTGTTAACCCGAATTGTGCATGCGTACTCGGCGTTAAAAACTGAATGATTTTCAGCCTGCTAGAACGGCTAAAGGAAACTTGAATTGCCCGCGTGCCCAAGTTTCATTTAAAAAAATTCCTTACTTCTCTAAGTATTATCTGGTTGATTATATGTTGGGTTACTGGAGCTAGTTAGTAAAAATGCCTTTAGTATGATCCATGATTCCGAGTTCAAACTGATTGGTTCTACCCAGTTACTCGGCATGACGCTTCATAATGCTATCGAGCCATTTCAAACACTAAGGATAGTTAAAACATATGCGACAGAGAACTTAGAAGATAAAGGAATAGTAAAATCCGAAAACCTTGCAAAGAATTTCATAATTAAGACTGCAAAAGGCGGAGTTCTCATTCATACAAAAGACATAGAAGCATTACAATTTGAATTACATTGTAAAAGTACAGTAATGCTCCTATTGTCTATTTTCATTATCCAGGTTAAGGAAGCCCTTCAAGCATCCGACTCCTCCTCGCTGCTGTCGTCTTCGGGGGCTGCAGGGATCTCCTCTTCCGGATAAGTGATGGAGATATTCACCATGGAAGCAATCTAGGTGGCGTGGCCTTTGATTTCATCAAAGATTGTATTCCGTTGCGCTTCCGTGTATGCTTGAGGGACACCGGACGCCACGCGTCAAGACTTTGCACTAGGGTAGTGCATACGCATAAGGCCGAGTGCCATGCGTGCACCACCCCGTGCAGCGGAGCGAAGGATGGATTCCCTGGACTCCGCCACCTCCATGATAGCACCCGGAAGTTTCTCAACTTCCGAGAACTCCCCATTCCTTGAGGGAAGGAACTTGTTGATCAATTGCATGCAAGCAACTCTGATCGAAGTCCAGGTCTTCCCAAAAGCTCGGATTATTTCAATCCGAGAAAGATCTGGGCTATCTCCTGTTTTTCAGCAAAAAACAACCAAAATGGTTAAGCAAAAAAGCAGAGAAACATAGGAAACTTGGAAAAATGGTAAATGTAGAATAAAACTTACCGACAAGTTTGTCAATTTTGGAGCCTTCCTCCTGGCGCAGGTTCAGAGCAGCCTCCAAGCCCTGGATGGTGGCCTGGTCCTTCTCTGCCTGGGCGGAAGCCTTGGACTGAGAAATCCCAAGGGCCAAATTGCTGGCTTCCAGATCTTTCTGTGCCTTCACAAGATCCTTGTGAAGGTCAACATTCTCCTTTCGGAGAAACTCGGCATTGCCGGCATCTTCAGCTATTTGCTTGGCTTGAGCCAAAGCAGCTGAAAAGCAAGGAAAATTCCGAGTTAAGAATACTCCCGAAAAAAGTACTTAGACAAAAGGCTGCAGCGAAAACTTCAGAGGAAAAATGTTTACCTGTTGTTTCCGACAACGCGAGCTGAGACGATGCCAGCTCCGCCTCTCTCTCCTCAAGAATAGAAAGAAGATTTCTAACTTCTTTATTCTTGATGGAGAGTTTGTTGAAAACTTCCATGTTAATGGCTTCGGAGGTTTGCTGAAACATGGCAAGGAAACGAATGATTATAAAGCATCAAGGCAAAAAAAAAGCATTTTGTTTAATTCTTGGGGGCTAGAGTTACATACCTGGCTCATTCGTTGCGAACCCGCCAAGTTTTCATTGAACTCTTTTGCGTACTCCGCAAAAAGAGTTCCGGCCACGCTTAGGCCGTCGTTAATGATCTTGAAGTCCTTGTCGAAAGTGGGAATCCCCTCGTCGAATGTCCGAGAAGATTTTCCCGCATCTGGAGCCGCCCTTTCCCTCATGTCAGAGTTCGACACAACAGGCTGGCTGGGCTCCAGCGACTCGGTGGTGGGGGCTGTAGCATGCTCTTCCGCCATTGAGGACGATGTGTCCGGAGCAATGACGGAAGAATATTGATCGCCTCGGCCGGACACAATCTTGTGTCTCTTCGGCTTCTTCGGCTTCATGTTGGAGGGAGGTAGGCTAAAAACCAAAAACCAGGAAAAGGTAAACACTCCGAAGACGAAAGGAAATCTTCGACAAAAGCAAAACAACCCCTGGAAGTGGCGACGGGAACCCCGTCAAGGTTGATAACTTCCTCAGAGGAAGGAATCTTTTTACGCTTGCGCCCACCTGTGGCAGCGGTGCGCAATGCGTCCAGCTCAGCTTCGGAGGCTAGCTCCGAGTGTGGAAGTTCAGCGATCTGTTGAAAAAAAAAATCAGAGTTAGAAGTGGAAAATCCGAGAAAGAATGATAAAAATCTACCAAAATGACGGAAAAAATTACCTTGGGAGCCGGATTGTCGGCTGTATACATCGGCCGACTCACTTCGTATTGGTCGCGGGATGCGACCAAGTGATTCACGCGCCGTCAAAGTTCCCTCGCGGGCCAATCTTTGTTAGTTGTCCGCATTGGGTCCTTGGCACCCGTGTAGTCGCAAAGAAGGCGACCACCGTGATTGGCCAACGGCTGGATCCGCCTATCCAACCAGCAAAGGACCGTGTCCATGCAGGTTAGAGGTGGATTGGAGGAAGTGAGCTTGGCGATGCGCCGCTTGATCCTTAGGAGGTCAGGCGGCAGAATTTGGACGGCTTCTGTCCCCCAATTTTCTTGGGGAACAGCAGCAGTGTTTGAGAAAGGTGGAACCCCGATGGCCTTTGTCGGAAAAGGCACATCGGGATGGTAGAAGAAGGAACCCGTCCAAAATTTGACGGATTCCGATGTCTTGATCTTGGGGAACCAATCTTCCCTAAACCTCCTAAGAGTAAAGGAGATGGTCCCGCAAGTCGGGAGTGCGCCCTCCGAAGATTTCCGCTTAACCCCGAAACAGTACATCCAAAAATCTAACCTAGGTTTTAAACCTAAGTAACCCTCGAATAGAGCCTGGAACCCGGCCATATAGAGAATAGAGTTGGGTGGCAGGTTATGAGGTTGGATGTTATAGTGGGAGAGGACTTGGAGGAAGAAGGCGGAAGGCGGTAATCCCATACGTCTTAAGAGATGGGAGGAGAGAAGAACCCGTTCGCCATCGTTCGGCATAGGTTCGTTCTCGTCCTCCGGGAGCCGCCATTTCCCTTTCAGAATCAGTCCCTCCTTTTCCAGGTTTGGAAGGAGGGCTGGCGGGATGCTGCAGGCAATCCATCTGCCTGCAGATTCCACCTCTTCACCCGCTCCGGCGGCGGCGGACGCGGCGGCTTCCGCAGCGGCGAGCTGGTCGCCGAGAAGCTGGATCTTCTCCTCCACCGTCTCAGGAGCAAACGGCGGAGTACGAGCAGAGCTCGAGCCCGCGAGGTCCGCGGTGACGGAAAGATTTTCTCCGTCTGCCGCAGAGGCCGCGGTCTTTTCCGGCTCGCCGGCGGCGTGCGTCGGAGATCCTAGCCGTGGATCTAGGTCATTGATGATATCGTCGATGGTGTGCGCGGCGGAGCGAGTGGGGGAAGGCGGCGAGGATGCCATTAGGTGGCGGCGCGTGTCGACTCCGATGGTGCTCTGGGTGCAAAGTGCGCTCGGGATCGGTTCTTCGCTCGAGGGCTTGTGCGTAGCAATGGCGTGGGGAGTGAGAGAGTGGAAAGATTTCTGCGAGGACGAGGACGGCTACTTATAGCCGGAAATCCGTCAAGATACGTGCCAACGGCTATTTTGACCGTTGGATGATCAACGCGTGTCACTCGCCGGAAAATCCGGGAAATGAAACGACAGGGTAATGATGGCTATCTCCTCGTTTCCCGTGAGAATCTGTCAGAGATACGTTACAGGGTTTCCCGCGTGAAACCCAAACGTCCCTTACGTCAGCATGACTCAAGCGCTGACATAGGAAGTTCCTTCTCCGCGAAGAATCGCGAGAGAAAAGCCGGATTTTCAGGATTCCGAGTTTCACGTTACCATCTCTTTTAAAAAGAAGAATAAGAAGAATCAAGACTGCTGATCAATATTTCTCGGACAAATGGACATTTGGCGAAAGGCGGAGAATCAGAGTTTTAATCCTTCTTGGGGGCTACTGTCGGATATATACCAAATAGGGGTATATTAGATGGTAGTCAAAGTGTCGGATTACCAGGGTGGCCCAAGTGGTAGTGGGCTATGGTCCATTGGGCGGCCCAGTAACCTGACGCACAGAAGCCGGATTCTAGAAGAAACCGGATCACGGCCCACGTGATCTGGCTTGGAGGAGAAGACGGATTCCTTACTTTCCAAGTTATAACTTACCGTAGTCTTCTAGTTTTCCTATTATGTAAGCCCTAATCCGGCTATTATATAAAGCCGGACGGGAGATAAGAACAATAACGAAGAACAGAGAAGAAGTTATAGGCTAACTCGCCGAGAAGTTGATCCTCTGCGAATAGCTAGATCTAAACCTCACATTGTAATTCTATATACAGGCTTTAGTCCTGATTAGTGAGAAGTGCAGGAGTAGGCACGTCGTACTGTCGCGACGTACCGAACCTGGGTAAATCATGTGTTCACTGTCCACCGCGCGATCCCGTTACCCCACGTCTCTACCGTAGTCTCATGGCACCCCCGTCTATGAAAACTACTACGATGTCTCGACACCAGCGTCGACGCGGGTCTCTGCAGCTACCTCGTTCATGGACACGGAGGGGGTCGAGAAGGAGGAGAAAGCGCATGAGGATGGCTTGCCGACGGCATGTGGCTCCGCGCCTGGAGGCGAGCCGTCCCGTGGTGCGCGGAGGTGACCACTCCAAGCTCTGCATCTTGGAGGGACCAAAGCTGGAGGAACGGCACGGCTCCGCCCAGTCGTTGACCCGCACGTGGCCTTGGTGTCCATTTTTCTCCGAGCCAACCAACCACTTTGAGAGCTCGTAACAACCAGAATTGGGAAAACGGTGGGGTGGCTGGATACAGTTGGCACCGGTTTGTTTTTTTCTGTCGATGGGGTAAACGGACATGCATGCACGGTACCAAACGGCAGCACGCATCTTGGCACTACATCGGTTGGCTCCTAGTGTATGCGTAGCTACCACCGGTGGTAGAAAATCCGCGTTGGCATATATATATATATATATATATATATATATATATATAGGATAATGGTTCCGTACCCCTGGGTGTACGTACTCTCAATGTTTAATATACCACATAGATGAATCAAATATACCTCTTTAATATTTTTAATATACTTTATTATTTAATACTAGATACCCCAAGTTGAGTTATGTGAAAATTTTCATTACAATCTTCATATTTTATATTATTTGCACATATACTGCTTTTATTTACGCAAAAAAGGTATATTGAAAAAACTGAGTATGTTGATGATATTTTTTTCCCAAATCTTGTATCGAGGTATCTTAGAATAATTAACTAGGTATATAAAAAACAATAAGTAGGTATAATATGGTCATATATGAGGTATATTCAATATGAGAGTACGTACACCCGGGAGTATATAATAGGAGTCCTATATATATATATATATAGGACAAATTTATGCTACTCCCGGGTGTAGTTACACCCACATGTGTTTAGTATGATGTATGTAGTATCTATCATACCGAAGAGTATGTATAGGCAGTATGAAGTATATATTACTATTTCGGCAGTATATATACTACTTTTTATGTACTATGTGTAATTTGTCTACATACACCTTTTATACGTACATATATACTGGTATTTTGAATACATAGTGCAAACTACATGCTCAAATTTATAATTTTCACGTAATTTTTTTTGGGGTATCTTAGATATAGTATATGAACATATTTAGACCGAAAAAGTATGACACATACTTCCATACGGTAGTATATGAGACGTGGGAGTAGCTACACCTGTGAGTAGAAACCATTTTCCCTATATATATATATATATATGTATGTATATATATATATAGGTATATATTCCCCTAGGTATGTATATAGTTCGGTATACATACGTAAAAAGTATATATATACTTATACGTATATATACATACCTGACAGGTATGCGTACACTTATGTATACGTATTCTAGGTATGTAAGGTATGTAGATACCTTAGGTATGTATACCCAAGTGTATATATATGTCATATAAACACAAGATATAGGTATTCAATGTATCCATAGTGTACACCAGTACAAATTGAATAATTTTTTCGTTATGATATGGGGTGGCCCAATCTTCTCAATGAGCTTCTCTCTCTCTTTTTGGATTTTCTGTATTTTCTGATAACTAGTGCTACACTAACACCTCTCACTTGGATGACCCCTGTTGCCAGATGCAACAACAATTAAGCCCTTTGGGTATTCTCAACTACACACTCTTGCACAAGTAATCAAAGATTACAAGTGGTCCTGTATCCCCCTATTACCAATGGAATAACAAGATACCACACAACTTTGACTTGGTAATACTTCAAGATGAATGCTTAGCATCAATACAATCTCAAGGCTAGGGTTTATGTGGTTTAACTTGTTCTCCCCTAACCCACACGCAGGTGGCAAGAATATAAGGGGGGGAGGGGTGCGGCCATAAGGGCTTCTTGCGCAAGCAACCCACCACCTACTAGGTCTAGGACTCCTATTAGGACTAGGAGTCCAACTAGGACACAAATATGGATACAAACCGATCCACCATTAAGGGATTCAGCCACACATGGTATACAAACCATACCTATTCGAAAATAGATTTTCTATGGTGCATTTTACTTGGTGGAGGCACCTATCCCCTTGTCTTGATGAATAAAAATTGTTTTATTGAATAACAATTGTTATAAATTGTTTTCACAATCTTGCTTTATTGTTTTCACCAATGTGATCTTGTTTTCGACATCTTGAATGTTTGCTTTCACCATGGTCATGTTGTCTTTTATTAACTCTTCATTCATGCTTGTGATAACATAATCCTTAGGCATACCCCTATCATCCTCCCTTTCTTCAAGACAAGACGTCCACGGCTTGTGATATACTGAAAGTGGAAGAAACAAAAAGAACAACGTGTATGCACAATATATGTATCTATAATGGCATTCATTAGTGGTTAGGAAATCAAAATATTGTGCATATGACATATGATCACGAAATTTGTATGAAAACAACACATAAAAGTCATAGCCTTTCATCCCATAGCAATCATAATAGCAAATATAAGTGAAGTTTGTTTTAATAGCACATGTAGCCAACCAATATTGTGTTAAACTAAACATATTTGTAATATTATGCCCATATGTAAGAATTTGTAATTCATCTATCCAACGTAACATATTATTTAATTCGGCCACTTTATCATAAGTTATACATATGTGATGTACCATGAAAATTTTACTCAAGTTATAATCACCAATCAAATTAAACTTGAAACTACTATCATATGTGCTAGAATTATCATAATCAATTTTATTCATAGCACATTGCACAACAATTGGTTCTTTTAACATGATATAATAGACAATATCACTAGATGGTATCTTAGCAAGTACTTCTTTATGTGTAATAAGAACCACATTGTGAAATTTCGAATTCATCATAGTATGATATGGTTGTAAATTATCACATAATTCAATACTTTTTTTTGCTAAACCGAAATCAATACCTTTGTCAATACTATCCTCCTCATCTGTAGTAGGTATGAATTCATCAATATCTTGTGAGTTTGAAGGTTGTGCTTGAGGTAGCTCCCTTTCTTCAAAAATAACCTTCATATCACAAGTAAGAGCACTAGTACCCGTGGCATATTCCTCCAATTTGTGTGATTGTTGTGATATTTCTTTGTGCTCACTTTCTTCCATAGCAACCTGTACACAAGAAACAACACTAGGATGAGAAAAAATTTCATTACACTACAACACAATAAGCACGTAAAGACGCTAAATGAGAAGGCTAAAGACACAATATTTCATCTCTAGAGCATTGTAGAGACGCGCCTCTAAAGCGTCTTTTAAACGTCTCCCCCTCCACCGTCTCAAGAACCATAAAGACGTCTTGCTAAGCGTGTGTACCGTGTATAAAGATGCTTTCTAATGACGTCTGAAAGCATGTTTACCCACGTAAAGACGTTTTGGTAGGCACGCCTTTATGACGTCTCTATCGTGTACAAACAATCTTATGTTGTATGTACACATATTTACAAATGGTATTTATTTATTATATGTCTCTTGATACGTACATACGTCATATAAATGTATTTTTGACACATCTCATCTTATATATTCGTTGTGTAATTGAATCGCAAATGTATGTTTATGTAATTATTTTTCTTTTGTATTTCGTCCATTGACATTCTTATCATACAACATACACAGTATAATCAGGAGAAAACAATTATAGTGCAAACTAAGAAATGCTTGCAATAATAGAAAATGCAATTCACGCTTGAATCAAATATCAATATAAACAACCAATCGTCAGTTCAGACTTGAAATAAATATAAATATAAAAATAGGTAAGTACATTGGGAAAGAACGTGAACAAGAAAATTCATATATATCCTAAGAATGAACTAATTTTTCTTTCTAAATTAGTATTAAATCCTTTTGTAGATCCACGAGGAAGAAACTAATGCTTTAGGTCCTCCGTATTTGTTCAGTTCATTCTCGATTAGCCCTTGATTAACCTTTAGTTAACCTGCAAAGTAAGTCGATGCAAAAATTAGAAATTTCCAAGAATACGCTAGAAGACTGCAATGTGAAAAGTTACTTTCACAATATTAAAAGATCTAGGACTACTCCTGCATAAAAAAAAAGTTCATACCCCCACGTTCACCATCTAGTTCGCGTGTTCTGCATAACAAAATGTCAAGTTTTGGTTCAAACCCATGGAAGAGACATAATGAATAAAATCAATGCATTTGTCAAATTTTGGCTCAACCCATGGAAGAGATGTAATGAGTCATTATAATTTTGGCTCAAACCCGTGGAAGAGACGTAGTGAATCTAATAAATGTATTTGACAGTATTCTTTTCCTCAAACTGGGTAATATTCAAAGTGTGTATGCAGGACTAAGAGAAAGCACTTAGGTGAAACATTCACGTCGATGATTTTCCAATTGACATCTGCCAAATAAACCGGAAAAGCACTTATTCAGGCATCAAGGCCAAGCAATAACACGACCAGGTATGTAGTCTAGATATTTTCATATGGTCTAGGCAACTTTTATCCTCAATCTCTGTAAAAGTATAAATAACAACTCCATTGATCTGGAAATAAGTTTACTTCGACCACCTATGTTTTCTCTTCACTCACTAAAGTTCCTTTCTTACTATGTTAGTTCTGTTGCTCGGAGACAATAAAAAAGATACTTGATATCTACCAAGAAATTTCAAGAATTTGTAGCATATGCCATTTATGAAATTACAAAAAATATATTAAAGAAACTATGAACACCGTATAGAAAGTGATCTACTATGTTCCTGTTGGAGATATGATTTAATGATAAGAACATGTGAGCGCACAGAAAAAATTTGTAATATTACTTGTACGAAGCAGCAAGGCAAAGGCATCGAGCACAAACTTGACTGGTCTTGGTGGCGTATTCAATATGCTCTTGCTAAATACAACGATCAGTTGAGCTATACTTTACATAAATAAGAAGCAATGTAATGAAAGGGATGTCAAGATGTACTTGCCTGACAAATTAGTGGGAACTCCGTATTCTGGCCACATGAAGAGTTGGAAATTTGGAGACACTATACTCTGCAGTCCGATTCTGCATGAATACGAGAAGAAGAAATTTTTGTTTCAGTCATGGATTAATTGCATCAGAGATGGACTAGTAATAGAACTAACTGAGCAAAGGAATTAATAGGTGAAATTACTATGTTGTTGAAATTGTAGGGGTCCTGTTGTCACCCGGCCATGTACAATAACTAGATGCCCAAAGTGGACTAGTTTTCACGTTTAATTTTATAGATAACAAGAATACAAGGAAGGAAAAGGAGTCCGTAGCACCAACATACTGTATTTCAGTTCATGCCTAATGGTAGATCAGTAGATGCATACCTAGATGGTTGGGCACTTCTATCAGATTCCACGCTGCAGGTCTGCGTGCCCCCAAATACAGAAATTGATCGTATGGCATCAACATTGCATGGCGACAACACAATATTTTAAGAACAATCAGATGGCCTGAAATCTCCTAAAATAAGTTTTTGCATACAGTTTGGCATTAAAAAGGTTGGAAAACAGCCGTCAGAAGTCAATCAAGGGACCGTCCAATTCCACTGAACACGCGAGCGTGGGATCGATTGATCAGAGCCCATGGTCAGGCGAGATCTGATGGACCGTGGATGATCGATTCGAGGAGGAGAGAGAGGAGTTCGATTCAGATCTACCAGTTTTGATGACGCAACAGCTCTTCTCACACTCCTGGTGACACTTCTTGGGTTTGTGCAAGTCTACGTTCACGAGGATGATCTACAGCGACGACCGGACTCTCCGACGGCACGGCGATGAGGAAATCGGGATGAAACAAAAATCTGAAAGAAAAAGGGGATCACTGGATTCAATAATAAATTAAACTTCTACAGTAGATGGATCTGAGGAGCACAAACCTAGGGCAGAAGAACAAGGACATCCGATTCGATCTTGTTCAAGAAGTTTTGTGACGGCTGAAGAAAATAAACACTAGTAGAAAACAGGGCATTGAGCCAAGCCCAATGGAACCGGATGTGATACAAACCGGTTCAGAAGGGTCTGTCCCTGGGCCCCACCCATGCAGCAAAATGCCCGCAAGGCCTTTAGGACCGGTTTGTAACACAAACCGGTCCTAAAGGCCTTGCGGGCCATTTGCTGCAGGGAGGGGGGCCCAGGGGCAGAACCTTTAGAACCGGGTTGTATCACAAACCGGTTCTACAGGTTTTCTCATTTTTTGCAGCCACTGCGGGTCCCGCTGTCATATCCTTTAGAACCGGTTTGTAACACAAACCGGTCCTAAATCCCTCCCCTAAACCCTACATACCACCCCGAGCTCAGCTCATTTTTTCCAGCTCGAGCTCAACTCCATTTTTGCTCTCTTCTTCCTCTTGTGAGGTCTAATCCATCCCCATTTTCTCCACCATTTGTCAAGATTGTTGGTACCCATCGGTTCTACGGTTAGCATCAACGTTCCCTCTTCCGGCATTGCAGGTTTTGCTCGTTTTCTTGCTCATTTCATTTTTGTTGTGCTAGCTAGGTGTTTGATGAAATGCCTAGCTAAGCTAGAATTTGTTATTCATTTTGTTATGTATACAAATTGATGCAATTTGAGCTCAAAATTAATTATGATTTGTGCTTTTTTTAGTGTCGCGCGCCTTGTCCCCTTACTCACTACCGTCAATCGCCCCATCACCGACACAACCTTGGTGAGCCTATTGTTTTTATTTACCAAAACAAATTTTGATTTGTATGATTTACGTATTTACTTGTATATAATTTTCTAGAGCCATGGTTTTGATATCCGTCCCCGTTGGCCCTCGTCCAGTCTATGATTCGGATGTGGTATATTATCTTTTTTCACTACATATTTTCATTTCCTGATTATACGACAATTACTTACGCCGACCAACTTGACATAGATATTTTTATATAGGAGGTAGTGGAACCGGAAATGCCAATCGACCCTGTTGTTGAGAAGTTATACTTAGTTGAACAAGAAAATATTGGCTTGAAAGAAAGATTGAAAAAAACTGAAGAAAGGTTGGAAAAAACTGAAAGAGAGAAGATGACCTTGGAAAAGGTTCTTGCCGGTGTCGTCGATAGTCACAAGAGCGAGATGGACGCAATGCGCCTGAAGATTAGAAAGATTAGGAAATATGCAATTAGTAAAGAGGCTTGGTATCATTATGTCGTCGGGTCAATTGTTACCTTTGTTGCGATTTTGATCGCATTTGTTGTTGTTTTTAAATGCATTAATTAGAGAGAGTTTTTATGGATGGTTTCAGTGTGTATTTTTCTGAGAACTATATATGTATATATGGTCACTATACGCTAGTTTGGTATTAACGTGTGATGAACTTTTTGTATTAATTAACTAATTTAGTCATGATGATTTAGCATAATGGTTGTTGATAAATTTATATAATGCAGATGAACCGGCAATGGATGTACAGTGATCGACGTCGTCCCGAATTCCTTAATGGCATGCATAGTTTTCTCAATGTGGCTGAGAAAAACAGGCAGAATGGATTTATTTTTTGTCCATGTAAAAAATGCCAGAATAAGAGGAATTTCCCTAGCTCAAGAACCATACACACCCACCTGTTGCAAAAAGGCTTCATGCCCAGTTATTTTTGTTGGACCAAGCACGGAGAAAGAGGGGTTATAATGGAAGACAATGAAGAAGAAGAGGATAATGATGAGTATCCTATGTTCGATGAACACGGTGATACTGAAATGGGGGAAGATGAGTCTGAACTTGAGGACATTGTTGATGAGTCTGATGATGATCTTCGTCAGGTCATTCGTGAAGAACAGATAAACTGCGCAAGTGAAAACGAGAGGTTGAAGTTGGAGCGCATGTTAGAAGACCACAAAAAATTGTTGTACCCAACTTGCGAAGATGGCCAGAAAAAACTGGGCACCACCCTTGAATTGCTGCAATGGAAGGCAGAGAATGGATTATCTGACAAGGGATTTGAAAACCTGCTGAAAATAATGAAGAAGATGCTTCCAAGAAATAACGTGCTGCCCTGCAGTACATACGAAGCAAAGAAGGTTGTCTGCCCTCTAGGATTGGAAGTGCATAAGATACATGCATGCATCAATGACTGCATCCTCTACCGCGGCCAGCACGAGAATTTAAATGCCTGCCCGGTATGCGGTGCATTTCGGTATAAGATCAGGCGAGATGACCCTGGTGATGTTGAGGGCGACGATCGCCCCAGGAAGAGGGTTCCTGCCAAGGTGATGTGGCATGCTCCTATAATACCACGGTTGAAACGTTTGTTCCGAAACAAAGAGCATGCCAAGTTGTTGCGATGGCACAAAGAAGACCGTAAGGAAGACGATATGCTGAGACACCCCGCTGATGGGTCGCAGTGGAGAAACATCGACGATACGTACGAGGACTTTGCACGTGACGCAAGAAACTTAAGGTTTGGTCTAAGTACAGATGGCCTAAATCCATTTGGGGAGCAGAGTAGCAGTCATAGCACCTGGCCCGTGACTCTATGTATCTATAACCTTCCTCCTTGGTTATGCATGAAGCGTAAGTTCATTATGATGCCAGTGCTTATCCCAGGCCCGTCGCAACCCGGCAACAACATTGATGTGTACCTGAGGCCACTGGTTGATGAACTTTTAGAGTTGTGGGCTGACGAAGGTGTACGTGTGTGGGACGAGTACAAACAAGAGGAATTTGACCTACGAGGGTTGCTGTTTGTTACCATCAATGATTGGCCCGCTCTTAGTAACATCTCAGGACAGTCAAACAAGGGATACAACGCATGCACACACTGTTTAGGCGAGACAGAAAGTATACATATAGGCAAGAATGTGTACCCGGGGCATCGTCGATTTCTTCCAGACAGGCATCCCGTAAGAAAGAAAGGAAAGCATTTCAAAGGCGAGGCAGATACACGGAGGAAGCCAACCCTCCCTAAAGGTACTGATATATATGACATGGTCAAAGATATAAAAGTAATCTTTGGAAAGGGTCCTCGCGCACAATCTGTTCCAAATGACGCCGACAACCACGTAGCCATGTGGAAGAAGAAATCTATATTCTGGGAACTACCCTATTGGAAATTCCTAGAGGTTCGCTCTGCGATCGACGTGATGCAGGTGACGAAAAATATTTGCGTGAACCTGCTAAACTTATTGGGCGTGCATGGGAAGAAGTTGAGAGATACACCAAAAGCACGGCTGCACCACCAACGTATGCACGAACGAGACGACCTGATGAATCCAGAGAATTTCAAAGGTCCTGCCAGCTACGCTCTTACCAAGGAAGAGAAGGAGATCTTTTTCCAAGTCCTGAGTAGTATCAAGGTCCCGTCTGGCTACTCGTCGAACATAAAAGGAATACTAAACCTGGAAGAGAAAAAGTTCCAAAACCTTAAGTCTCATGACTGCCACGTGATCATGACCCAGTTACTTCCGATTGCATTGAGGGGGCTTCTGCCAGAAAACGTGCGAGTACCCATTGTGAAGCTATGTGCATTCCTCAACGCAATTTCTCAGAAGGCAATCGATCCAGCAACTCTACCAAGTTTACAGAAGGACGTGGTCCAATGTCTTGTCAGCTTCGACTTGGTGTTCCCACCAACCTTTTTCAATATTATGACGCACCTCATAGTTCACCTAGTCCAAGAGATTTCCGTTCTCGGTCCTGTATTCTTACACAATATGTTCACCTTTGAGAGGTTCATGGGAGTCTTGAAGAATTATGTTAGAAACCGTGCTAGACCAGAAGGAAGCATGGTCAAGGGCTATGGAACAGAGGAGGTCATTGAGTTTTGTGTTGACTTTATTCCTGACCTGAACCCGATCGGGGTTCCTCAGTCGCGCCATGAGGGGAGACTGCGTGGAAAAGGCACGCTAGGAAAGAAATCAACAACATGTATGGACGAGCAATCTTTCAGTCAAGCACACTACACAGTTCTAGTTAATTCCATCTTGGCGGCTCCATATATCCAGGAACACACGGATATTTTACGCTCGGAATATCCGGAGCAACCTGAAGATTTCATTGCTTTAGAACACGCGAAGACTTTCGGAGGTTGGTTGCAAAGACGTCTGATTAATGACAACATTGTTGAAGATGAGCTATACTTGTTGGCCAAGCAACCATCTTCGACTGTATTGACCTTTAAAGGGTACGAGATAAATGGTAACATATTTTACACGGCAGAACAAGATAAAAAGAGCACCAACCAAAACAGTGGCGTCCGGTTTGATGCAAAAGACGACAACGGGCAAAGGGTCACATACTATGGTTACATAGAGCAGATATGGGAACTTGACTACGGACCTTCCTTTAAGGTCCCTTTGTTCTGGTGCAAATGGTTCAACCTGTCAGGCGTGAAGGTAGACCCGAAGTACGGAATGACAACAGTGGATCAGAAGAATCTTGGGTACGACAATGATCAATTCATCCTAGCCAATGATGTGGCTCAGGTTTTCTATGTGAAGGACATGTCTAGCAGACCGAGAAAAACAAAAGATAAAGAAACGAATACATCAGACGATGAGCCAAGGCGCCACATAGTTCTTTCAGGGAAAATAAACATCGTGGGAGTCGAGGACAAGACAGACATGTCAGAAGATTACATTAAATTTGATGAAATTCCTTCCTTCAAAGTCAAAGATGATCCTAGCATTCAGTTAAATGATGAAGATGTTCCATGGTTACGGCGCAATCAGAAGAAAGGCAAGAAGAAAAATAGAAACGGATCGTCCCTTTAGTACCGGTTGGGGACACCAACCGGGACTAAATGGGTTAGGGTTTCGTTTGGACCAATCAGATAGAATCACACGGATCGTGTGTTTGTTTCAACCGCTTGTGAGTCGTTGGATCCGGGGTGTGTTTCTTTCCAGCTGTTGTGAGCCGTTCGATCAGGGCTACGGTGTGTTTCTTTCGAGCTGTTGTGAGCCGTTGGATGAGATGTTTCTTAACCGTTGGATCAAAACCCTAGCTCAACACTTTGTGAGCCAGAGGACCCTATATATAGCCCAGCTTCATACACCGTTCAGTTCATCTCCCAAATACAAAACATCCGGATTCGCCAGCATACGCTCCGCGGTGCATTTGGTATGCATATATGCACTCAGTAGCCACTGCGGGGTTGTATACTGGCGATACCGTTTGTTTTGTTCTACACCCTCCTTTAAGGTTTGATACATCATATACTCAGTTCATCGAGCAAATACAAAACATCCGGATTCGCCATCATACGTCCGGCCGTGCATTTGGTATGCATATATGCACCCAGTAGCCACGGTCGGGCTGTATGATGGCGATACCGTATGTTTTGTTCCACACCCCCCTTAAGGTTTGATACAACATATACTCAGTTCATCGAGCAAATACAAAACATCCGGATTCGCCGTCATACGTCCAGCCGTGCATTTGGTATGCATATATGCACCCAGTAGCTAGCCACGGTTGGGCTGTATGACGGCGATACCGTTTGTTTTGTTCTACACCACCCTTTAAGGTTTGATACATCATATATTCAGTTCATCGAGCAAATACAAAACATCCGGATTCGCCATCATACGTACAGCCGTGCATTTGGTATGCATATATGCACCCAGTAGCCACGGTTGGGCTGTATGATGGCGATACCGTTTGTTTTGTTCTACACCCCCCTTTGGAAACAGAAAGAAGAAGAAAAAGAAATGTGCGCCCCCCCTGTACAGGCCTTTAGGACCGGTTGCCGTTAACAACCGGTGCTAAAGACCCTTTCGCACCGGTTGCCGTTAACAACCGGTTTGCCGTTAACAACCGGTGCTAAAGACCCTTTAGCACCGGTTGTTAACCGCAACCGGTACCAAGAAAGGCAAGAGTAAGATTGTGACGACCGGTTGTCACAGAGGCAGACAGAAGAAGTCACGGTATGGCAGTCACGTATTCAACATCAACCAAGAAAGGCAAGCGTAAGATTGTGATGAAAGGTTGACAGAGGGAAATACTCGCGATATATGTATGTACTTTTTAAAAGTGAGAAACAAAGTACCAGCGGGCTAGTATACCAATCGCTAAATCAATCTACATGTATGGTATCTCGCTAAATCAATCTATATATATGTATCCACGATATATATGCTCGATGTATCACTTGCGCTCTCACTTCTCGGTTGCCTTACTCATTACCCACCCTAACTTACCACAGGCGCATAGACTACAATATGCGCCTGGGGTAACATTACCGCAGGCGCATAGACAAAATATGCGCCTGGGCTAAGAGATATACCACAGGCGCATGGTGTGCAATGTGCGCCTGGGGTAATTGATCAGATTACATTAAATTTGATGAAATTCCTCCCTTCAAAGTCAAAGATGATCCTAGCATTCAGTTAAATGATGAAGATGTTCCATGGTTACGGCGCAATCAGAAGAAAGACAAGAAGACAAATAGAAACGGATCGTCCCTTTAGTACCGGTTGGGGACACCAACCAGGACTAAATGGGTTAGGGTTTCGTTTGGACCAATCAGATAGAATCACACGGATCGTGTGTTTGTTTCAACCGCTTGTGAGTCGTTGGATCCGGGGTGTGTTTCTTTCCAGCTGTTGTGAGCCGTTCGATCAGGGCTACGGTGTGTTTCTTTCGAGCTGTTGTGAGCCGTTGGATGAGATGTTTCTTAACCGTTGGATCAAAACCCTAGCTCAACACTTTGTGAGCCAGAGGGCCCTATATATGCACCCAGTAGCCACTGTCGCGCCTCGAGCGCTTCTTCTCCATCCCTCTGCACCGTCGCGCTTCCACCATGCCTCCGAGGAGGAACAGCACCACCGGTTTCCGCGGCGTCCGAGCACGGCAGAACGGAATGTTCAGCGCAGATATCCGCTGGGGGGACGACCGCATCCCCCTCGGCACCTTTGCGACGGCGGCAGAGGCAGCCCGCGCCTGGGACGCGGCGGCCTGGCGCCTCAACCGCCCGCGGTCGCTGATGAACTTCAACGACTGCCACACAGTCTGGGAAGCGGAGGCCAGGGCGACGAAGCCACAGATCATCACTGCCGCCGACCACCTCCACCTCCGCCACCGCGCGTTTCAGGGCCTAGTCGAAGCCAGGGAAGACCGCGTCGTCCGCGATTATTACCGGAACAACCCGGGGGAGGAGAGCGCCGACGAGGAGCTCTGGCAGACACGCGCGGGTCAGCGGGCGGAGCGCCGCCTCGAACGCCACCTCGCGTTAGATGCGGCTCGGGAGGCGAGGACGAGGGCGCTGCAAGAGCTTCGTCGGGCCGACCGCGCCGGCGAAGTCTGGGCCTCCGACGATCCGAGGTGGGGGCCTATCTCGGACATACCATCATGCACCTCCGATGATGACGAGGAGGTCACCGACGAGTTCGGCGACGATGATGACCCGGAGGAGGTCACCGACAAGTTCCCCGACGACGACGGCGAGGAGTAGTGTTCGTCT
The DNA here is from genome assembly GCA_028641055.1 of Alopecurus myosuroides. Classification (NCBI taxonomy): domain Eukaryota; kingdom Viridiplantae; phylum Streptophyta; class Magnoliopsida; order Poales; family Poaceae; genus Alopecurus; species Alopecurus myosuroides. The sequence continues at coordinate 16,011,926 of CM054058.1, forward strand.
GTTTTCTCTTTTTAATAAAAGAATTTGTATTCCGGCGACACTGCGGCTATCGCTAAATCAATCTGTATGGTATCTCGCTAAATCAATCTATATATATGTATCCACGATATATATGCTCGATGTATCACTTGCGCTCTCACTTCTCGTTGCCTTACTCATTACCCACCCTAACTTACCACAGGCGCATAAACAGCAAAATGCGCCTAGGGTAACTTTACCGCAGGCGCACAGTCAGGAAATGCGCCTGGGATAAGAGATTTACCGCAGGCGCATTTTGTGTAAAGTGCGCCTGGGGTAAGTGATCACATATACAGAAACAGTAGTTTTTCTGTTTTGTTTTCTTGATGTGTTTTTGTTTGTTGTTTTGAAATGTGTGTTTGACATAATATAGAAATAGTATAGCTAGGAATTAATATAGAAATAATATCCATTACATAATAATATATACATTACATGATAATATATCCATTACATACTAATATATCCATTACATGCATATATCGAACACAAGATGCGGTACACAAACAACATCTATGGATCCGTCGAGTAGAAGCGGAACAACTCGTAGGAGACGTATGCATCTATGGCTGCATACGTGATGTTGGTCCAGTCCAGTGGGTTCTTCTCCCACAACCAGTGATTCTTCGAGGGGAAATCAGTCTTCATGGTTTCGTAGCCCTCGTGGATGAAGGCACTTGCCATGCGAGCCATACCGGTCTTTGGCCCGTTCAAATGGATAAGACCCTGAATATCAATGTAGTGATCTTCAGGTATCACAATACCCAAGCGCATCAACTTCGGACGGTCTTGCGTGTTGTCAACGCTGCAAAAGTCATACCCCTTGTTGACAAGAAAATCAACAAGTGCCGGAGAATGCTTTGAACTACTGCAACAACAAAAATTTGATACGTGTACGTGTTAGATATATGGCAACACATGTATTCTTCACATGCAACAAACAAATCGAAGATGCAAGATTGTACGTGTGCGTTACCTTGACCATTGGAAGACCAAAACGGCCTCCTTGAACGCAATCTGGATGACTGCAACATTCCGTTTATCCGCCGTATACTCTAAATCAAGCCCGAAAAACCGGTGTTCTTCGGGAGAGGAGAAATACAGATTGGTCAAATACCCAAGAGCACCGGGGAGCTCCTCGCAATTGTTGGTGTAGAACACGTCGAGACTTTTGCCGCATGGTGTGGGCACATCATATCTCTTAGAAACTTCAGCCATGGTGCTTAGTGGAGGAAGATCAAGAGAGGAAGAAGAAGAGACAGAGGAAGAAGAGAAGAAACAGAGACTCGCGATCGGGCCGGTGCGCACTGTAGCAATAAAACCGCCGCGCGCGGGAGGCGAGCAGTTTGTATTAAGACCTTTAGCACCGGTTGCTCACACAAACCGGTGCTAAAGGCCTGTAGTGGGCGCGCAGTCTGGGTGTGGCCCCAACTACAGGCCTTTAGCACCGGTTTGTGTTAGCAACCGGTGCTAAAGACCCTTTCGCACCGGTTGCTAACACAAACCGGTGCTAAAGGCCTGTAGTGGGGCGATATCTCCAGGACTTGTGAAATTTTGTGCTCATTTCTTTCGCGCGTCTTCTCCTCTACCTACGGTGAAGCCCTGCTCCGCCTCGTCGCCGTCCGTCCGCCTCGTCGCCGTACGCCTCGCCTCGGTCCGCCGCGCCTCCGTCGGCCTCACCTCCGTCCGCCGCGCCTCCGGCCGCTCTCTGTCTCCGTCGCCGTCGATCCCCCCACGCGGCCCCGCGTCCGTCGCGCCTCCGCGGTCGCCGTCCGCCTCCGTCGCGCCGTCGCGCCGTCCGCGTCCGTCCGCCTCCGTCGCGCCTCCGTCTCGCCTCCGCCTCCGCCGCCCCGCCTCTCGCCCCTCGATCGCCGTCGATCGCCGGCCTAGCTAGGTAATTTATTTCGGTTTTTTTCAATTTTGTTTTACTGTTAGAATTTTTAGAGTTAGTGTTAGTGTTTAGTGTTAGAAATTTTTAGATTTAGTGTTAGATTGTTTTTAGAGTTAGTGTTAGTGTTAGAAATTTTTAGATTTAGTGTTAGATTTTTTTAGAGTTATTAGTGTTAGTGTTAGAATTTAGTGTTAGAATTTTTTAGAGTTAGTGTTAGATTTTTTTAGTGCTTTATTTTGTTTTTACAATTTTGTTTAGTGTTAGAATTTTTCTGTTAGAATGTTGTGTTAGAAAATTTCACTAAGTTAGTGTTAGAAAATTTCAGAAAGTTAGAATAACTATATAATTTCAGTAAGTTAAATTTTTTCACTAAGTTAACATATTGTTCCTGTTTAACTTTCATCTTATTTCTGTTATATTTCTCAATTTACTATTTTTTACTAAGTTAGAAACACAAAGGTATTTTACTTAATTATGGAATATTAACTTAGTCCGGGCAGGTTTTTAGTTCATGTCTTTGTTGGACCCGCCAGGGGATGTCCGGGACTGGGCCCCGCCAGGCTGGCATTGGGAGCTCCTTAGTACCGGGGCACGCGGCTTGGTGAGAAATCCGGGTGACGTGGTCGACCCGGATATTCTTTGGTGGCCATCGCGTGGGCCACGCTCGGTGCGGAGAGAGCCGACCCCTGAGGAGGTGGTACAACAGCGTATCAGGGAGGAGGACGAGCACGTCCGTCACTACATGTACTTGCTCGATAGGCAGTATAGCAGCAGTTGGTCGATTATTAGGAGGGTTCCTTACCATGTGAGCTATGACCCTATGAGGGTTCCTTATCTATGGATGCGTAGCACCCGTGACTCAGCACCCCGCGGCTTAGGACCCGGTCGGAGTTAATTATTTTGAGAGATGTCACGAGACTATGTATAAGTGATATTATTCGATCGTGATGTATTAGGGTTAAAAAAATCAACCCGAGCTATGTAACTCTTGGTGTGTCCAGAACTATTATTTCATTAATATGTCCAGAACTATTATTTTATTGCTGTCCGATGAAATAATTTCGCCAAGTGCCCGATGAAAATTTCGCTAAGTGTTCTTCATTTTATAAATTTTACTAGCAGGTGTTGAGCTATGGATCCCCAAGAACCTGCACATGATCCGCACGCCGATAAACTCGCGGGAATGGGTGAGGCATAGAAGGAAAGATTAATGTGCGAGATGATTTATAATAATGCAACGGCCATATATCGTGATGACGACGATGGACAAGCGTTTAGCAATCAATTTTTGAACGACTCCGGCGACGGAGATCAGAATATAGAAGATGTAGTAGATGATGACGACGACAACGTCGAGGATGAAGAAGTGCCCTCCAGAACAAACTCTGCCAATGTATATCTCAAGTCACTGTTCACGCAACAATTAATTTGTATTGCACTTACTAACGAATCATTATTTTCCCGTTTAGGCGCCCTCCGGAACAGCTAGCGCAAGTACTGAGACAAAGTCCAAACGAGGCCCGGCCGCAAGGTTGAAAGATACCGCAAGGTTCTCGATTGATACAGTTGCTGCTGATGGCAAACCACTGCAGCCCCCAGAAACTTATCGCAAATTCGTAAATCAGTGCGGAGTTGTTGTAAGAGACCTGGTCCCGATCAACTTAATAGAATGGAATAAGCCGAAGACCGGGGCCAACGTTGGAGCTAGTTATGTCGATGAAAGATTGAAAAAAATTCTTTGCGAAACGCTATGGCAAAATTTCAGCGTAGCGGAAGACCAGAAGAAGAAAGTCGAGAAGTGGGCTTTGAAGAAGATAGCCACACAATTCCAGAGGTGGAAGAAAGAACTGTGGAAGAAATATCAGAAAGAAGATCCAGTTTTCACTGGTAACCTAGTGAAGATAAGAGACGCTTGGGATGATTTTAAGGCGTACAAGAAATCGGGTGTCTTTGCATCCCGATCGGCCAAAAATTCGGAGAATGCGAAGAACAAGAAATATCACCATATTTTGGGGTCAGGTGGCTACATGACTGCCCTGCCTAGGTGGCGAAGCTATGAAGCTGCGCTTGTGAAAAGAGGTATCATTCCACAGACACATGACTGGCCCGATAGGTCCAAGTTCTGGTTGTTCGCGCATGGGGCAACGTTGGACGCTGAGACTGGCATGATTGTTGCTCAGGGACCATGGTCGGAAAAAATAACAACAGTCGTAGCAGAACTAGAGAAGGCAATAGAAGCTGTTCGAAAAGGAACTTTTGTTCCCGATAGAGAGAACGACGAGCTGACGAAGGCACTCGGGAACCCCGAAAAGTGGGGACGAACACGAGGCTTTGGAGCGGATACCCCGTGGAGCCAAGGGTTTGCAGCGGACAGAGCCACTTACAGAAGCCGTGATAGAAGCAAGAAAAAGACGAGTGAACGGATATCGACATTAGAACAAAAGGTGGATTTTCTCTTGAAGAAAGGGGGACACCCTCTACCTGACACTGAAGAGGAGGTAGAACAACGTCCTGCACCTGATCAGCTGCAAATAGAAGACGATCATGCCGTCCCATCTCAGCATAGAAGCAGCGTGGGTTCCACGCACCTGCAACTAGAAGACGGTCGTGCAGTCGAACCGTCGGCGCCTCACTACCCCGTGGATGATATCACGGAGAAGACAAACTGTGAGATACATATGCCAATGGGGAACATATCCTTCAGGGTGGCGTCAGGATATGCTTTACCGAATCAACCTGGAGCAACCTACCATGGTGGTCAGATTCCAGCATCCCATGCTCGTGTCGGGTTGTCAACAATTACGCCGGGATGCCATTCAATTGAGCTGAGTATTCCTGGAGGTGAAGGCGAGAAGACACTGGGAGAAATGGAGCTTGGTATCATCTTGTGGAATAAGAAACACATCGTGTTCCCTAACTCGGCGCCAAGGCCACCGACTCCTCCAGGTACGAATGCACCATACCTCCATCAATTACTGAATGTTGCACCACATGTTATCTTATTTTTAATAGTTTTTTCACTTTCGTACAGAGAATGCACGACCTCCAAGTCCACCCCCCAACGAACCTCCAAGTCCACCCCACAACGAAGATTGGCCGGAGCCCGAGGCCGAGGGTCCATCGCCCGTGCACTCCCGTGAGCCGACGGATGCGCCCACTACGGGTACGACAAAGCGGAAGCTGCAGTTCAGAAGAAACGGGACTCCTCCCAAGAAGAGACCAAGGAAATCCAAGAAAGTCAAGAGTCCCCCGAAGTTACCAGGCTTGATGACTGAGGAGGAACTAACCAATGCAGTGGCATCCAAAACCAAGGCATGGTTCGCACAGTTTCCCCAGAAGCCCCCTCCAGACGTCTGGAAGGAAACTCTGAAGGACATCCCAAAGTGGAAAATTGAGCGGACCATCGACAACTTATATTATCCTGCACCGCCGCCACCGCCGCCCCTTTCAGACTATGAACGGTATATTGAAAAGAAGCACGCCGCACAGATGAAGCAGGCGGAGCAGACGAAATGCGGGAAACAAGTTCCCCAGCTCGGACAACAAGAAGCACAGTCAGTTGGCCCGCTCAAGGTCTTATCTGACGCGGCTTCAGTGTCCTGTCCACGCATGGGCGACGTGGGTTACGCTATTGCTGATGTGGTATATAAATACAAGCCCGGGCACCCTCTGGTCGAAGATCCTACTGCTCTAACAACCCAACTACGGAGTTTACATGATTGGTACTTGGAGGCCGCAAGGCAGGAGAGAGACTGTATCATGGCTCAAATTCAGGATCAACACTACTTCGGAGATTACGGTGTGGAGCTTGGGTTCGATGATTTCTTCCAGATGTACAATCAACGTGCCCTCGACAAGTCTATCCTGAGCTGCTACTGTTTGTAAGTGATTTATTTGTGTAATTTAATTATTTAGTTAATCTCGCGTTCGTTGCCCGTATAATTATCACTGACGACATTCTTTTTGTACGCTACTATGCAGAATGAAGATTCGTGAATGCAGACTGGCAGGAATCTGGGACTTTGGGTTCATTGACCCGTATTCGTATCATCAAACCACAGTAGAAACGTTCAACAAGACTACACCGGATGATTTGCTAAGGTTTTTGAAGCGACAAAATACCAAAAAAGAAATACTTTGGCCCTACGGATTCAGGTGAGTGTTACTGTCTTGTAGACATTCCATTTTGCTTACCTGATGTTAAGTGTAATTGATGAGTATGCATGACTGCGTGTGTACACGTGCACAGCGGCCACTTCATATTGTTCATCATTAGAATCGATAGAGGACAAGTTGAAGTCTGGGACTCGTTAAACTGGGGCGCTGACAGATGGAAGAGCGCGCGTCAGATGCTTCAAAAGTATATATATATCAGCCTCTTTCGTTCATCGGCCTCTTTTTCGTTCATTCCCTGATATCATGTAAGTAATAATTAACTCTTCTATTCATTTTTCTTTTGTCGCCCAGGGTTTGGCAAATGTTCATCAAGGAAGAACCCGGTACATGGGCAGACAAGCTCAACTTTCAGATTAACACAGTAAGTAGTACTACGTACCCTGATTTAAATACCATTACCATTCTCTTGATTATTATTAATTTGACTGAATTATGTTTCTCGTATATAGAAAGTCCCGCAACAACCACAGGGAACTGATTATTGTGGATACTACGTTTGCGAGTTCATTCACAGGAGGATCAATGAGAAATCCCGTACTACCAGAACTCTAGAGGTACGTAACCGGATCTTCACAACTTTATTTATGTTGCCATTAATTATGTTTAGTTGTGTTCATAACTTAATTGTTTTCATCTACTTCTTTTCAAGATGGCACGAAAGCGGGCGCAGCTCAAACCAATCGACCGTTGCAAGGCTATTGCAGAGGAATTGGCAGGATTTCTTCTCACGCAAGTCATAGCAGAAGACGGAGAATTTTTCCATCCTATGAACCAATTATAGCCAGCTCCCTTCTCTATGCAAGTATACAACTATTCAAAACGAACCTCAGATTATGTAATTATCGGTCGATTACTTCGTGTTACATGTATATATATATGTACTATACTATTTGGTGCATCAACATTTAACCGCAAACAGAAACGGAAACCCTGAAAATACGGAACACGCCCTAAACCCTAAACCCTAAATACGGAATTGGAAACCCTGAAAAGAAAAAAGAAAAAAAAAGAGAAAAAAAAAACTTTAAGACCGGTTGGTATTACCAACCGGTTCTAAAGGTCCTCCGCCTGCGCGCTCTCTTCGGCGCCCACGTGGAGGCCTTTAGAACCGGTTGTTGACTGACCGGTTCTAAAGGGGGGGGCTTTATTCCCGGATACGTAGCACCGGTTTTGTATCCGAGTCCAAAGGCCCTTACAAACCGGTGCTACTGGCCTGTTCTCCACCAGTGAAAGGAGAGGGTAAAAGGCGGACGACTATATATATGGGTATTATTTTTTAAAAACAAAAATCGTGAAGCGGTAAAACTAGAAAGGTCAGCGCCAAGACCATTTTGTTGGGGTCAAGTTTGCTAATTCAAGCGCGCAAGTTACCTCGAAAAAAAAAGTTCAAGCGCGCAAGCGCGCGTATAATTCCCTTTAACTTTTTTTTTATATTACTCTAATAATAACAAATATATATTTCCCCATTAGAAAAGGCCTATAAAAGTTTGTATGGTTAGATCCAAAAGAGACGTACTGCAAGTCATCTCAGAATTCGTCCCTAGGTATCTATAAATTGGCAAACATATTTATTAATTTGTCTCTCAAACAAAAAACTAGGGACGCGACATTGTACGTCTCAAAAAGCGTCCGTTTAAAGAGCCGCTCTACTATTGTAAAGACGGAAAAAAAACGTCACATAAATAACGTTTTTAGGTGATGATTTTGTTGTAGTGTTAGTTAAAAGGCTCACTCCTTTATTCTTTCTACTCAGCCTAGACTTGTCTTCATCCATAGATTTTGTGTTTCCACTCTCCTTCTCTAGATTCATCTCTATTTTGTGTCTTGACTCATTCACTATCTGTTGTGGTGTCATAGGCCTCAAACTAATATCCTTATTATTCCAATTCAAGTGATATGTGTTTGCTCTCCCAATGTGTGTAACTTTCTTGTCAAATTGCCAAGGTCGTCCAAATAATAAGTGAGAAACTGTCATGGGAACCACATCACACTCAATTGTATCTTTGTATGGTCCAATTGGAAAATCCACTCTCACCATATGACGTACCTTTATTTCTTCCTTGTTATTTAACCATTGAATATAATATGGATGTGGGTGTGGATTGTAATTCAACTGTAGCTTTGCACATAACTCTTTGCTTGCTAGATTTCTGCAACTCCCTCCGTCAATGATCACCTTGCAAGCCATATTAGGTCCAACAATTTCCTTGGTTTGAAATAAATTGCATCTTTGGCTCTCATCATTGCTAGGAATAACACTCAAAGCCTCGGTGCAAACAATGGTTGGATAATTGGTAGGAAAAGCATTAAGTGGACCATCATCATCATAATCATCATATGTACGTATCCTCTCCATTAGGATCAGCATCATCTCCACTCTCATACTCCTCATTAGCATTGATCACCATAACTTTCTTATTAGGACATTCTATCTTAAAGTGCCCTCTTCCTCATTAGCTGCTAGTTGTGGTGTTTTCCTTGTATTATTGACGCTTATCTCGGGTTTGGATGGTGTACTATCTCGAATTGGAGTAATTGGAGGTGTTGGAGGTGAAAAAGAAGAAGATCTTGATGGAAAAATCCTCCTAGGAGCCATAGTAACCTCCTCGGCCAACCTCTTTTCTGCCTCCCTTGATTGATGCAACGATTCTATCATATTGCTATATTGAACATGCCTCACAATGCATCTATTTTGAAAAGACAATCCTGAAAGAAATCTTTGCATTGTTTGCTCTTTTGCTTCAACAACCCGAGCTCTTTGTAGCACTAATTCCATCTCCTTGTAATATTGATCCACTGAATTTGTACCTTGTTTCAAATTTTGCAATTTGTCATAGAGAGTCCTCAAATAATTTGTTGGAACAAACCTGTCTGTCATAAGTTGTTTCATCTCAGCCCAAGTAGTAATTTCTGGTTGATTTTGTGTTTCCCCCAATCTTATGATGCCATCCCACCACAAGAGAGCATAACCATCAAATCCAGAAGATGCTAGCTTGATTTTCCTCTCATCAGTGTAATTATGCAATCTCCAAAGCTTTTCTATCTTCAATTCCCACATCAAGAACTCCTCAACATCATCATTATCACATGAGAGAGTAGGCACAAAGAATTTGGGTTTCCCAAGGCCATCCTCTTCTCTATCATCCTTCAATGGTACCCTTCTAGGTGCATAATTTCCACGGCCTCCATATGCAATGGCTCGGCCTTCCTCATGATTAGCAGCTAGATTAGCCCGTTGTAACTGTGTTGAGATATTGGTAACTTCCCTTGTGAGATTACTCATTGCTTCTTGAAGAACACGCACTGAATTAGCAGCCTCATTTTGTTTCTCTATAATCATTGTCAAATCTTTCCTGAGGACATCATCATATTCTTCAATTTTCTTCTCAACTCTTTGCTCAATCCGATTAGCAACTCCTCCTCTAAAGATATTAAAATCTGCCCATGTACATAGATCTTCACCAGTCTTTGTCTTAGGCATTACATCAGTTGCCTCCTTGTGACCCTGCACAGAAGATTCACTAGCAAAACTCATGATTAATAGGTTAGTGAACAAATAATAAATGGGTTGTGGTGCCTCTCAAACTCACTCAAACCAGCAAAGGAGGTTCACTTATTATTCCAAAGTGAATAGGATCAACTTACCAACAAGTACCAATGAGAACTGTGTCAAGTGTGAGAAGAGAATAACCAGGCTCTCAAGTGTTACAATGCAAAACAGGGTATTTGGTGGGGCTTGGTTGGGATTCCTAACAACACTAAAATAACAACTCCAATGCACTTCTTAATGTGATAAAAATAACTAAAGGAAACACACTCACTCTTGGAGACAATTGTGGCTTAGCAAATATATGGTAGACATTTTGCAAGCACTAGAAAGACACTAGCAAATACTCAATGAAACAGGCACAAGATTGCTCAATTTGTCCACAAAAATTCCAATAGAAAATAGCTTCAACTAGTGATATGTAGCACGGCCTCTTTTGAATATTTCTTTCTTTCTATTTATTTTTTATACTTTTTCCTTTTTCTCTATTTTTTTGATTTTTCCAATGGCCTTTGAATCAACTAGGAGCAACAAATTAGATGGAAAACAAAAATAGTGGACAGATTTGATCAAATGAGCAGCCTGTTAGAGCAATAAAATAGCTAGTCTTTGGGTGTTGGGAACCTAAGTGTAGCTGTAGAATGGCTGTAGCTATGGCTTATCAAAGATCAGACAAGAAACCTAGAGATAACAAGGAGTAAACAAAAGAAAACTACGAAAAACTAGAAGAAAAATGAGCTCACGACAGCACTATAGGCTCACGGCAGAGAAAACAGCGATTTCGTGCCGTACGGCAGCGATTTTGCTCGAAAATGGACTCAGGGCAGAGCGCACGACAGGGGCAGTGTGTATTGCGGTGGTGTGCTGCGGGGTGGTGCGTGCGGTAAGGAAAATATGGGCGCGGGTAAGCGGAATCCCATAGCGAGTAGAGGTGGGCGCGGAAGTGGCGGCAGCGGCGGCAGAGATTTGCGCGCGTTTTGGCCTCACGGCAGCGAGTCCGAGCGCAACTAGGAACCGAGTGCGGTAAGGAGCGGATGTGCGTTTGGTAAGGGATTTTGGTTACCGTGGGCGTATATGTTAAGGGTGTAGCGATAGCGGTAGGGATCGGATCGGTGGGGTGGAAAAGTGGCTGCTGTAGGAATTTTTTTTTTGCTGCGATTGATATAGGATTTCAAACCGAAGATGGCTAGAACCCTAAACACAATTTAGAACCCAACTTTTCCGCATCCATAACAACTCGAGAAACTAGATCACCTTGAGAACAAGATGTAGGTCTAGGCTTTTCCAAGAGCAACAAGATCCAACACTATTTTTGGTGTGAATTTTTAGGATAGAAACACAAAAAACTAGATGAACCCTAAAAGATGAAAGCTAAAAACAGAAAACAGGAACACAAATCAACAAAAAGCAGCAACTAGGTAGATGGAAATTGGTGTTGATCTAGGCTCTGGCAAGGAACTAAACAACTATTTTTGTATGGCTTTTTCTAGATAGGTATAAAAATAATAAATCTAGGGATAACTTTGCTCACCGAGTAAACCTGGAGAATCTGATACCAAGATGATATGGGGTGGCCCAATCTTCTCAATGAGCTTCTCTCTCTCTTTATGGATTTTCTGTATTTTTTGATAACTAGTGGTACACTGAGACCTCTCACTTTGATGACCCGTGTTGCCAGATGCAACAACAATCAAGCCCTTTGGATATTCTCAACTACACACTCTTGCACAAGTAATCAAAGATTACAAGTGGTTCTGTATCCCCCTATTCCCAATGGAATAACAAGATATCACACAACTTTGACTTGGTAATACTTCAAGATGAATGCTTATCAGCAATACAATCTCAAGGCTAGGGTTTCTGTGGTTTAACTTGTTCTCCCCTAACCAACACGCCGGTGGCAAGAATATAAGGGGGGGTGCGGCCACAAGGGCTCCTTGCTCACGCAACCCACCTCCTACTAGGATTAGGACTCCTATTAGGACTAGGAGTCCAACTAGTACAAAAATATAGATACAAACCAAGGTAAAAAATAGCGTGCTATGAGAAATAGCGGCAACCTCCTCCAGATGCTATGCAAGATATATCGTGATAATATCGTGCTATATCAAAATACCGTTTTGAAATAATTAACAAATAGATCTCAAAATTTGAAGGATTTCAACAAGAATAAATGATGTAGTATAAAAATGTCATAACAATATATGCATAATCACATAAAAAATTGTTCTCTAGGTTGTTCGATCCTAACATCAGCATCCCACGGGGCAATAACACACTATAAATTACTTATTCAGAATTCTAAACCTAGCGATGTCATCTTGACGATTGTTTTTATCGCCACAAAAAACATAAACCAAATTTTTATTTTTCCTAAGGTGGAAAACTCAGGCATTTGCCCCAATATACTGAAGAAAAATTAATAGCGCTCTATAACGTTACGCCGTTTTGGCGTGATATAGCATGCTATTTCCTGAATAGCGCAATAGCGAGCAAAAGTGTTTAAATTTAGCGTGGACCCTCCAGATATGTTATATCGTGCTATTAGCGCCAAAATAGCGTGCTATTGTTTTCCATGATACAAACCGATCCACCATTAAGGGATTCGGCCACACATGGTATACAAACCATACCTATTCGAAAATAGGATTTCTATGGTGCATTTGACTTGGTGGAGGCACCTATCCCCTTGTCTTGATGAATAACAATTGTTTTATTGAATAACAATTGTTATGAATTGTTTTCACCATCTTGCTTTATTGTTTTCACCAATGTGATCTTGTTTTCAACATCTTGAATGTTTGTTTTCACCATGGTCATGTTGTCTTTTATCAACTCTCCATTCATGCTTGTGATAACATAATCCTTAGGCATATCCCTATCACTTTAGCTTCCGCCTCCGCTTGCGATCTTTCGCTAGGGCCAGGATGCCGTCCACTTCTTCATCTCTCTGTAGACCAAGATAAAAGCATTAGACCGGCAAAGGAAATGACAAGTTCTTATTAGGAGCAATTTGTACCGAACCGAATACATACCGTCGATCATTTCTTCCTCGTTGTTGTTGTGATCTTCTGTTTCTTCACCGGAGGGAACGGAAGAACACCTTCTAACGAGTTGAATGGTCTCTCGTCAGCCTTCTCTAGTAGACATCGTCCCAACTCATCGTTAGATGGTGGGTAGTTCTAGTGGAAGACCCAGTCTTTAGTTACTACATCCCTATAGATGATGGAGCAGATTTTGTGATGGAGGCGACCAAAGTTTTGTCTCAATTCAGCATCAGACCATTCGACGATGCTGCGAGACCATTTGTCCACAGCAGAGCGAGTACCGGGTAGCCATCTACTCTGACAAATGTCTCTTCTGATCTTGCCCTTAGCACTTGCCTTTACCCTACTCGGGGGTAACCCCCCGACATTAGTCCCCGAAGCTGGTAGAGTCCTGCGAACTCGTTCATTTGGCTCTTCCAGCTTAAAACAAATCTTTGTCTTTGAACCGTAAGATGCCGAGTAGCACCTCCGAGTAGCCCTCAACTCTGGCTCGAGTCTCTTCTGATCCGAGTAGGACCACTTCTCTTCTCTGTCACCGAGTAAAAAGACTTTGTGAAATTTTGAACAGAATCTCAGCGTGGCAGAGCAAATCCAACTTTCCGCACTGCAACTAGGCACGTGTCACGCCCTCGTAGCCCCGACGCCTCGGTGTCTGGGATATGACAGGCCACGCGCCCATCACTGCGACCTGGGCCCACTGGCCTGTTAGGTTACTTCAACTGCAGTTATTAGCCCACGACCTTGACGTGGGATCAATTGCGGCCGTTACGCGCGCAACCTGCGCTGTGTGCGTTTCTAACCGGCCTGCACCCCACGTCGCACGATCTCCGTGCATAACTGATCCCACTAACTCCGCCTGTAACGGCAACCCGAGGGGAGGGATAAATACCCCCTCGGTAACTCCTCCTTCTCTTTCCTGCTCGCATTCACCTCCTGTCTCTTCGCCTCTCCGCCGCCGCACATCTCGCCGCGCCGCTGCTCCGCACGACGCCGGAGAGACCTCGAGCACTTCTTCCACAAATCTCCACGAACTCCCCACCAAATCGTCCTTTCTCCATGGCTCGTGATGACGACGCCCGCGCCGGATCGGCTGGATCCGAGGTCACGGCGGAGGATTGCCAGTGGCTGGTAAATACCCGCCGCGTTCCTCCCGCGTGCGCTGTAGGCAGCCGGACGGCGAACTCGTCCCCACACCGGAGGCGGATGAGTTCGTCGTGTTCCTCGCTCACTTCAAGCGAGGATTCGGGCTGCCCGTCTCCGATTTCTTCAAAGACTTCCTCAACCACTTCGGGCTGCAGCCGCATCACCTGCCTCCCAACGCCATCGTGATGCTCGCATACCACGCCGTGGTCTACGAGGTGTTCTTGGGTGTGCGCCCCACGGTGCACACTTGGGCGTGCTACTTCTTCTTCTGGAAGCAGAGCGTCCCCATGCCCGGAAGCACGGAGAGCGCCCGTAGCATGACCAAGACAGGAAGCGCGATGATGCGGCAGCGCGGCTCCGCCAAGCACCCGCGCATCAAGGGGCTTGACTCGGTGCGCAAGTGGCAGCGGTCCTTCCTCTACGTGAAGAACATTCCTGCTGAAGAAGGAGCGCAACTCGTGGACCGAATTGGGCTCCCCAAGTGGACGAACACGCCTCCCTCTCAGCAGAATTGGGGATAAAAGCCACCACTGCAAGGCGACATCTCCTAGATTGACAAGCACCTCGGCGAGCTGAGGGAGTTGGGACTCAACCGCGATGATCCCATCGCGTGTTGGATCTCTCGTCGAGTGCTCCCGCTACAGCGCCGTACGCACATCATGTCCTACATGGGAGGCAACAGAGACTGCACGAGGACCACCACATTCGAGCTGAGCACACCGGATCTGGCCGTCTGGGCGCGCTCCATCATGAGTACCGGCCTCACCGACAACTGGCAATACGGCTTCGTGCCGTATAGCCGTGAGAAGCCAATCGAACAGGTTAGCACTTTATGCTTTATCTCTGCATCATGATACCGAGTAGATGGCTTTCCAGCTTAGTATGCTTAGTATTTGCACGTTGCACCAAGTAGAACATTTACTAGTATCTCCTAGGCTTTATGTGCTTTGTGTTTGCACGCCATGCCGAGTAGAACACTTACTAGTATCTCTTAGGCTTTATGTGCTTTGTGTTTGCACGCCATGTCGAGTAGAACACTTACTAGTATCTCTTAGGCTTTATGTGCTTGGTGTTTGGATGACATGTCGAGTAGAAAACCTTAGCCCAATATGCTTTGTGTTTGCATTCCGTACCGGGTAGAATTCTTTAGCCTTCTGCTCAACTGACTTGTATTGCCTGCTTGTCTTTCCAGCACATTGATCGCCAGCTCACTGAGAACGAGGAGCGCTTCGAGGCCAATTGGAGCAAGGACCGAAAGGAGGACGACGAGATCGCCTACGACACCCAGGTCACCCTCTGTGTCCCTCGCGCGGAACATCAGGGTAAGCACCACGTCGATGCGTCCATTTGGGACTGGTCCGAGGACGACGAAGAAGGTGACCGAGTTCACCTCTCTAGTTGCGAGTAGCACAATCCAATTTTCCTTTCCACTTCTCAACTCCTTCTTCTCTTCTACTCTACAGACGATGCCGATGCTGACGAGGAGGATGAGGACGTCCTCGACGTCGATCCGGTTGCGCTGGCTGCTCCTACCACTCGGAAGAGGGCGGGTAGCGGCGCCCAAGAGCCTACCGCCAAGAAGGCCAAGAATCCCGAGAAGAAGAAGAAGGTTTCCGGCAGAAGGCCACCCCCTAGCCGCCAAGGTTAAGTAGTTTCCCTCTTAAGCTATATTTTGTTATCGCTTCTCGGTGTTTTTCTTCCCCTCTTCCTTTATTGAACTTCTTTTTCTCTTCAGCGATCCTTTGGATGCTGACGCCGCTGCCGGTTCCACCACCTCCAAGAGGAAATCTGCCATCGACCTCGAGAAACTCATCAATCTCTCTGAGGATGAGGACGAGGCCGCAGCACGGGATAGGACGAGTGCACCTTCTCCTGTGAAGGCAGAAAAAGAAGAAGACGCCAACGCCTAGGACATGGACGTTGGTGCCCAAGATACAGACCAGGAGCAGCAGGCCCGCGTAGAACAGAGTGCGCGGGATGCTGCTCAGGATGAAAGACCCCCTTCTCCCCCTGCTGCCTCAGCTGGGGAGAACACCGAATAAGATGCCGAGTATCAAGACCATGCCGCCCGTGAGCGGCAAGATGAGAATTTGGAGCAGCTAGATGACGAAGCTGCTGTCCAAGATGACCCCGCGGCCCAGCCGCGGGTAGAAGAACAAGAAGATGTACGACCAGATCCGCTGCCGAGCAGCGGGTTGAGACGACTGCGGTGGAGAACGACCCGCAGAGCCAAGCGTAGCCAGATGCTGCGCCGGATAGCCAGCCCCTTGTGCCGCCTACCCAGCAGGCTGCTCCACCTACTGCCCCAAGTCCTCCACGACCACCGAAGAAGACCAAGACCGCACCAAGCCCTCCAGCCAAGCAGAAAACAGAGATGACCGCGCCTAGCCCTCCTCCCAAGCAATGCGCTAAGAAGACCGCTTCCCGGACGGATGCTGACGGCAAGAAAGCCATCCAGCCTGATGCCCCAGTTCGAAAGAATCCATCGCGCAACGCTGCGCAGGACTCTGCCAAGATGCCGCCGCCGAAACTACCCGTGAAGCCTGCCGCGAAGAGTGGGCAGCTTACAATTGGTGCTTCTGGCAGTTCTGCTGGTGCAGGCGCGGGATCAAGCGCTCAAGAGCCGCCTACCCTCCTTCCCTACATGGTGCAGACGGCCAAGCAGCACAGCATCAAGCTGACCGCGGGCGAGCAGCGTATCGCGCTTACGAAGGGCAAGCAGGCCACGGCGGTGGACTCCAAGTTGCCGGATAAGAAGAAAGCCCTTGCGATCTACTCGCGCGAGGTCCAAGAGACTGAGGTGCAGTCCGAGGGGCTCGAGCAGATTATCGACCGGGTAGGCTTCATCGACCAGGTGTGGGAGAGGGACGCCCTTGGCAACAAGACCTGGAATGGCCTGACCTTGGGCCCGCTGGACCATTGGCGCATTGATTGGAACAAGGCGGACATGGGCTACAATCCCATGAGCATTTCGTCCAACACAAGCACACTGGCCACGAAGCTGTTCGTTCACCGCAAAGCTGCCGAAGACCTCGAGCAGACCTACGCTATAAGTTTTGTTTGCTTGTTCCGAGTTGCAATTTTTCTTCTCTTCTATTCTTCGTCTTCTCCTTATCCATTACCCCGTCCCCGAGATTCGGGCCGAGTAGACGGGTACTCAACCGAGTTGCCGTCTTCTCGGGTCAAATCTTCAAAACACTGTCTAACTCCTTTTCTTTCTTCTTCACAGAATAGCCTCTTGAAGAGGACAAACCTGTTCCGGCGGCTGCTCTGGAATCACAACATCGCGAAAAGACGCCTTGAGGCCCTTGAAACAGAGCGCAAGAGTGATGCCGAATTGGAGCAGGCTGCAGTGGACCGTGCCCTCCAACTTTCTGAACTCGAGAGTACGCTTCTAGCTATTCGGTTAATGTGTTTTGTGTTTACGCCCGCTTTTGCTTTTTTCTTTAACTCCTTCTACTCTGCAGGCAAATTTAAGGCGATGGCAGAGGAACACCAACATTGCCATGTCTTTGTTGCTAATGTTGAGAGCACTATCAAGAAACTGGAAGGTGTGTTGCCGTCTGCCCTGCTTGTTTTCCTCCTTTTCCTTTATTAATCTGCTCACCGTACTATTCTCTCCACAGAAGATAATAAGAAGTTTCGTGAAGAGCATCTTGACTGCTTGAAACCTGCCGAAGTGCAGCAGTAGCTTGCCACCCAAGCAGGAGAGATCAAGAAGGAAAGCCACACCGAGCGTGCCGAGTTCAAAGAAATGCAAGTGAAGCTGAAGGCCGCTCTCGAGGATGTCGTGGAGACCAGGACAATGAGTGCAGCCAGAGAGAGGACGCTCGAGACAGAGATTGAGGTGCTGAAGAAGAGCAATGCGGACCTCATGCTCCAGCTGGCCAATTGCCGTAAAATTGAAGACAGGCATGTTGCGGATGAGGAGGCTTGGAGGAGAAAGCTGGAAGCGCTGCTCTGCGAACTTAACAGTAAGTTCTCGCTTCTCTGCACTTGCCTGTCTCCTTCTTTATCTGTTTGGCTTGGTTTGCATCTCTTCTCTGCCTCCGTTTCTAATCCTTTCTGATAGCATTTTCAGAGATCTTCCCTGACCTGGCTGAAAATGCTTGCCCACAGACACCAAGTCTACAATTGAGGACCATCTCACGAGCATGCAGTCACAGCTCCGCCATCTTAGGGGCTTGGGCTCCGATATGGTGTCCACAGAATTTAAGCTTCACGCTCTGTTTTGGCCTGAAGACCCTGCACCAAAAACCATCCGCTTGCTCTCCGAGAAGCTCAATGGTGTCAAGGCCGAGCTGAAGAAATGGCATGCATCCGCTGCTCGGGCAGGCGCCGATCTGCTTCTCCTCTTCATCTGCAGCTGGTATGAGAACCTAAACCTCGACACCATCCTTGATATGCGCCAGAACTCGAAGTGGGAGAAGGACCCCAACTGCGTGGCTCGCCGCCAGGCAGTTGTGTGCGAGATCGCCTCCTACGCGTACACCGCCCTCTTCATCGACGGCGTCACCGAGCCTGACACCGAGGCGGATAGCGAGGGTGAAGATGAAGATGAAGATGAGCACGAGGCCACCGAGTCGGAGGACTTCGGTTTCTTCGAGAACACTGGCGCCGAGAAGGGGAAGGGCAAAGCTGCCGCGGATAGCGACGAGGAAGCCGAGAGCCAGGATGCCACCATCACCACTAATATGGTGATCCAGGATGCGGCTCCCGAGCTGGGCTCGTCTTATGGCGCTGCACTCGATGACGCGGCGCTACTCTGCACTCAGTCTACTGCCTCCACTTCAGCTACCGACCCCATCTCGGTGGCCACTACCACCTCTGAACAAGCTGCTGCCAACACCGAAGCGGATGTCGCCAACGCCAACTTGGAGAACACTGCTACTTCCAACTAGCTACCTCCTGAAACACTTATCCTCCGAAACTCTTAAGATCCCCGGGATGCCGGGTGCATATGTATCAAACAATTATCTTTCCCGTTGCTACTCAGTTTTTATTCCACTTTGATGTTTTATACTTAGTAATTTGAGCAACTCTGGCTCGATGCCGGGTTGCGTTATCATGCAAGTCCCCGAGTTGCATTTTTCATCCACTCTTCCTTTTTATCTCAGCTCTTACCTGCAACTTGTTGCTTTTTTGGTATTCGAGTCACAAGAGTTCAAAGTTGGAGTTTCAAATACTTAGCCACTTGGAAACAGTCATAGTAACGCTACCCACCACTTAGCCGAAAAAAATTAACAAAAAACAGTAGTAAAGGACGCTCTACTCGGTTCATGCACCCCTCTATTCCTTAGTCATTTTTCTTGTGCTCATTGACCTCTAGCTTGTTCTCTTGCTTGCCATGAAGCCGGGTTTCGGACAGCAGCAGAGTCGAAGAGTTGGCATTTAGGTTTAGACACAGTACTAGATGTACTCACGAAATTCTAAGCAGAGCAACCGAGTAGACAAAAGTAAAGCAGAGTAGAAACACTTAGAGCAATTTTGGACGAGGGCAGTCCCCGAGTTCAATTTCAGAATGCAGAGTAGGATTTTAACTCAGATAAGAGAGTACATACACATTCTTGCTCACGAATGAAAGCAACGGAGTAGAGCTACATTCTAGGGGCGCTTAGATTCCTCCCCAGCTTTATCCGGCCTGTTCTTCTGAATTGGCTGCGCATCTACAAGGTAGTATGCGTCATTGTGTAGAGCCTTGCTCACAATGAAAGGCCCTTCCCACGGAGGGGATAGCTTGTGCATCCCAGCTGTGCGCTGCACGAGCCTGAGGACCATATCTCCTTCTCGGAAAACCCTTGGGTTTACTTTTCGGCTATGATAACGCCTCAAGTTTTGCTGGTAAACAGCTGAATGTGACAGAGTAAGCTCTCTTGCTTCTTCTAGCAGGTCAACGTCATCTTCTCGAGCTTCTCTCGCCTCCGCCTCAGTGTAGAGGGTTACTCGGGGGGAGTCATGCTCTAGGTCTATTGGCAACACGGCCTCAGCCCCGTAAACAAAGAAGAATGGTGTGTAGCCGGTTGACCGGTTAGGGGTAGTACTTAGACTCCACAACACCGCTGGCAACTCGTCTAACCAACACCCACGTGTTTTCAGCAGCGGCTCAATCAGCCTTGGCTTTATGCCTGCCAGTACCATGACATTTGCTCTTTCAACTTGCCCATTGGAGGCGGGATGTGCAACAGATGCGACATCTAGCCGGATGTGCTTATCTCTGCAGAACCTCACCATGGCACCTTCAGCAAAATTCGTGCCATTGTCCGTGATGATGTTGTGCGGGTAGCCGTATCTCAGGATCACATCCTTCAGGAAACTCACAGCTGTGGCTCTATCACACTTCGGAATAGGCTTCACTTCGATCCACTAAGTGAATTTATCAACCATGACCAAGATGTGAGTCATGTTGCCTCTAGCCGGCTTGAAGGGACCAACCATATCCAAGCACCAAACAGCAAATGGCCAAGTAATGGGAATGGTTTTCAACTCGGAGGCAGGCAAGTGGATCTTACTTGCGAATCTCTAGCAGCCGTTGCACTTTCTCACAATATCCTCAGCTTGCTTCAAGGCAGTGAGCCATAAGAAACCATGCCGAAAAGCTTTCTTGACAAAAGCCCGAGAAGAGGCGTGATGTCCGCATTCTCCTTGATGTATTTCCACCAGAATTTCTTCTCCTTCTTCTGGTTCCACACAACGTTGCAGCACGCCAGTGGGACTTCTCTTGTGCAGCACTTCTCTGAATATGGTGTAGCCTTTGGATCTTCTTTGAATCTGCCTTGCGGTAACCTCATCAGCTAGTAAGGTGCCGTCCTTTAGAAAGGATAATATGGGCATAGCCCAACTCGGTGTCTCCCGCGTGGGAAACACTGGTTCGTCCAATTCCATCGGAACAGCCACCACTGCATCTTTTTAAGAGTTGGGAGCGAGTCTTTGAAGCCCTGAGCGGTTGGCAAGAACTTCCTCAATGAATGCGACAGTCCCCGGGTTGAGAGGGGCAGTCCCCGGCCCGAGTAAGGAGTGACAGTCCCTGAGTAAGGAGTGACAGTCCCCGAGTAAGGAGGGACAGTCCCCGGGTTGCAGGCGCTAGTCCCCGGGATGGAGACTGCAGTCCCCGGGTTCTCTGTTGCATTCTCCCAGTCAATCTCCATTGGAACAACTTCTTCGTTTGGCAGAGAAGGAACGAATATAGATTCCGAGTTGGGGGATGGCTTGATGGATGGCTTTCTCAAATGCTCCAAGGCAATTCCCGCCGGGATGGATTGCCGAGACGACCCCAACTTGGACAGCTCATCAGCTGCTTCGTTCTTTGCTCGGTGAATGTGTTGGAACTCGCAGCCTTCAAAGAATCGAGTCATAGACTCCACCAGGAAGCGATATGATGCCATGTTGGCATCCAGAGCATCCCAAGTGCCAGAAACTTGCTGTACCACCAGATCCGAGTCTCCATAGCATATAATGTGCTGCACACCAACCTCCTTGGCCACTCGCAAGCCGTGTACTACGGCCTCGTACTCTGCAACGTTGTTGGACGCCTTGAAGTGGATCTGCAGCACATACTTGAGTTGATCCCGCTTGGGTGACGTAAGCACTACGCCAGCACCAAGGCCTTCCTTCACTTTGGAGCCATCAAGGGCATCTTCCAGTAATTGGTTGCGGGAGAAGGAGGCTCGTACTGCACCTCAGCCCAATCTACCAGAAACTCTGCCAGAATTTGTGACTTGATGGCTTCTCTTCTCGCGTATGTAGGAGCGTATGCGGCCACCTCAATTGCCCACTTGGCTACTCTGCCACTTGCTTCCTTGTTTCCCATGATATCCGAGATGGGAGCAGAACTCACCACGGTGATGGGATGCTCTTGGAAATAGTGCTTCAGCTTCTTGGCGCCCAGGTACATGCCGTAAGTCATCTTCTGGTAATGCGGGTAGTTCTGCTTGGAGCTGGACAGCACCTCACTGAGATAACATACTGGCCGCTACACACTCTTGACTTCTTCTTCTCGCTCCACCACAATACTACGCTGACTACCCGATTGGTAGCAGCAATGTACAACAGCATTGGCTCTTTGGGTAGCGGACTAGCCAAGATGGGAGCGCTACCCAACATTGCCTTCAGCTCATTGAATGCCACATCCGCTTGCGGTGTCTAGACGAACTTGTCGCTTTTCTTCATCAACTGGTACAAAGGCAGGGCCTTCTCGCCCATTCTGCCCAAGAAACGACTCAGAGATGCCAAGCAACCGGTGAATTTTTGCACATCCTTCAGGGATCTCGGCAAAGACATGCTCTCAATAGCTTTTATCTTTGAAGGATTGGCTTCAATGCCCCGACTGGATACCAAGAAGCCGAGCAGCTTGCCAGCCGGGACGCCAAAGGTGCATTTACTTGGGTTCAGCTTCATCTTATACTTGCGCAAGTTGGCAAAAGTTTCCTCAAGGTCACTAAGCAGAGTTTGTGTTTTATTCGTTTTGATGGCAATGTCATCTACGTACACCTGCATATTTTTGCCAAGTTGATCATGCAAGCATTTCTGCATGCATCTCTGATAAGTAGCACCCGCGTTCCGCAACCCAAAGCACATGACACGATAGCAATGACACGAAAGCAGTCTTTATTTGATCAGCAGGGTGGAGAGCTATCTGATGAAAACCAGAGTAGGCATCTATGAAAGACAAAAGCTCACAACCAGCAGTGGAATCGATCACTTGATCGATGCGAGGTAGCGGAAAGGGATCCTTGGGGCAGGCTTTGTTCAAGTCGGTGTAGTCGACGCACATGCGCCACGCGGTAGCGGCCTTGGGGTCCTCCTTCTTCTTCTCAACCATGACCGGGTTGGCTAGCCAATCCCGATACAGCACCTCCATGATGAAATTGCTTATCAGCACCTTGGTGATCTGATCACCGATGGCCTTCCTTCTCTCATCTCCGAAGCGGCGCATAGCCTGCTTCACTGGTTTGGCGTCAGGACGCACGTGTAGCGAGTGCTCAACCAACTCCCTCGGGACACCTGTCAGATCTTCATTGGACCAGGCGAACACGTCTCGATTCTCACAGAGGAAGTGGATGAGCTCGCTTTCCTATTTCTCCTCCAACCCTGAGCCAATGATGGCAACACGGTCGGGGAACTCGGGGTCGACCTGGATCTTCTTCGTCTCCTGGGATGCCTGGAACGCAGTCCCGTACTGGGAACTCGGCATCCCCAGCGCACCAGCTTGTGCTGCTTGCGCCATAGCTACCACCTCATGTATCTTCTTCTTCTCGGCAGCAATCACCATCGACTCCGCCAACTGAGAACCAGCGGAGGCACACTCCATAGATCTCTTGTAATCACCAGAGATGGTGATCACGCCATTGGGACCAGGGATCTTCATCTTCAGATAGACAGCATGAGTAGAGGCCATGAACTTGCTCAGAGCAGGCCTGCCGAGTAGGGCGTGGTATGGGCTCTGGTGATCAACCACCTCGAAGTGCAGGCTCACTGTGCGGCAGTTCTCCCTGGTGCCGAATAGAACATCTATCCACACACGGCCAATCGGAGAACAAGAGACTCCTGGCACAATGCCGTGGAAAGTGGTCCTGCTGGGTAGCAACATGTTCTCGGCCATACCGAGCTTCTCGAGTGTGTCTCTGTACACAATGTTGATGCTGCTGCCGTTGTCAATCATCACCTTGCTGAACCTGACATTCTTCTGAGTACCCAAGAAGGTGGGATCCACCACCAAGGCGTAGCTACCCGGATTGGGCATCACCTTAGGATGATCCGCTCTGGACCACGTGATCTCTTGGTTGCACCAGTCCAGGTAGTGAGGAACAGCAGGGATCACAGCATTGACCTCCGTCGCGCGCCTCTGCAGTGACTGCTTATCGTTGGGCTTGGAGGTGAAGATCATATAGCTCTCGTGATGCTCCTGGTACTGGTTGCGGCCTTCCGCACCATTGTTGCCGTTGTCGCGGTTGTTGTTGTTGACGAAGTTGCGGTTGCCGTTGTTGTTGTTGTTGAAGTTACTGCTACCATTGTTAAAATTGCGGTTACCATTGTTGTTGTAGTTGCGGTTGCGGTTAGCTCCTAAAGCCACCTGGTTGACGTTCTCTCTTCTCGGGAATGCTAGAGGCCGGGCTGCGGCTGCTCGTATAGGTTGCACATTTGCGTTCGCAGCTGGCAGAGGAGGAGGAGGAGGCAAGCCCTCATTCCGGATCTCATCCCATCAGTCGCATTGCCGAGTAGTGTGGTTGGCAGGTCTTGCAGGATGCCGAGTGTGGAAGCTACATGGGCCATCCCTCATGTCCTTGAAGACAAAGTTCTGAACCGGATCTGGGTTGCCGCTACCCTGCTGAGGAGCACGGTATGGCTTCTTGATGCCTTGGCCCTGATTCTGGTTCTGCCCGTACTGGGCTCCAGCAGATTTTTGCCTTTGGCTGCTCCCAGCCCCTGTAGCCACAGCATTCACCTCCTCCGGATCGTACCGAGTATCAATCCGGTCACCTCTGCGCTTGTTGCGGAACTCATTGCGCTTGTTGCTGTTGAAGTTTCTTCTCGGCTCTGCGGAGTCCATCAAGGGCTGAGTTGGGTCGCCGAGTGCGTACTGATCCGCAATCTTGATGGTCTCCGCAAGAGTGTTCGGCATCTCTCTCTGCAGCCTCTGCCACAGCATGCTACCATGCCTGCAACCTTGCGCGAACCAAGTGATGGCATGGGCCTCATTCACACCTTCGCAGGTGCTCCTCAATGTGCTCCACCGAGTAAGATACTCGCGGTCCGTCTCGTCTTCCCGCTGCTTGCAAGCGGACAACTAATGCGGCCTATTCGGCCTCTCGTAAGTGCTGGTGAAGTTGCTGATGAAGGCCTCCGAGAAGTCGAGCCAGCTATTGATGTTGTTCTTGGGCAAGTTGTTGAGCCAAGTGCGAGCTGGGCCCTCAAGCATTTGCGGAACGTACCGCACAGCCCATCTCCGGGTGCCGTTCGCGATATGCACCGCGGTGACATAGTCATTGAGCCAGTCTTCCGGCTTGGTGCTGCCATTTTAACTCTTGGTCCCTGTGGCAAGCTGGAACTGCTTCACGGACGGCTCGTTCATGATGCGTGGGCCAAAGCACTCTGGGCCAGGCGGCCCAGTGTTCTCGAGTCGTGCGGATAGATTGATACGGTCTAGCTTGTACCGGACATCATTGGGCTCCAGCACGCGCTCACCCACACGATCCATGACATCATAACCAGCTAACCCCATAGCCGAGTAGCCATCAACATATCTGTCCACCTCCATAGCTGCAGGTTGCTCTGCCAAGTTGGCTACCGGTGCAGCCGCACGCGGCTGAGCGGCAGCTGGCTGACGCGGCCTTTGCCGAGTAGGCTGAGCAACCTGATGCCGAGAAGGGCACGGGTGATCTCCATATCGCGTCTTGCTGTGATCTTTATGGGCTTGATAGCCTGCTCCTGCAGTGTTGTGTTTCTGAACGGACTGTCGAGGCACAGCGTGCTGTTTCGCGGCGATAGCCGGGTCGTACACATGCATCTGTCTGTCTCTGCCAGAATAGCCACTACGCTCCCTCTCACGACTGGGATGCGGTGATGAGGCCTGATCGTTAGATCTGACCGCATGCGAGTGCACGACCTGAGAAGCTCCAACACCCGGATTGGATTTCCGGAACTCCTCGTTCTGCCTAGCAGCCTCTATCACTAGCTCATTGAGCCTATCCTGCTGCCTAACAAGCGCGTCGCCAGCGAGATGCGGCAACTCAGCAGCTACAGCCTCAGCAGCACTAAGGGTTTTGGCGGGGGTGCTGTATTTAGGCCTGGTGGTAGCGGTGTTTTGGCTATCTGCTCGGCCAGCGGTCTCACCAACCGCTGCCATCTCGGTGCCTAGGTTACGGCGCGTAGCGCCTGCCTTGACAGGCCTCCTAACCACAGGTGTAAAGCCGTGAGCACGGTGATACTCGTTCTGGTCTAGGTTAAGCTCAAGCCTTACCTTCTCCAACTCTACCTGCTCGGCGAGCAGCGCCTGGCGCTGCTGGTCGAGCTGCACCCTCATGGTCATGAGTTCGAGCTCGGTGGGAGGCGGCATGCCTACCTGCACCATGGATGCCGGTATCGTCGACGTCGTGGAAGGAGGGATGTAGCCCGGGAGGTTCTGGGGCAGCTCGTAGGGCTTGTGCGTCCTGGTGGGCTCGCTCGGGCCAGCAACCTCCTCGACGACTGCCGCAGCTGCGGCTGCGCACTATCAAAAGCTGCTTGCGCAGGATATCCTCGCAGGTCTTGCGGAACCTCCTCCTCGGCCTTTCTCCAACGAGGCCAGGAGGGCCATGAAGGCTCGGAAGCGGAAGAACATGTTCCTCAGCCTTACTTCAACGAGGCTAGGAGGGCCATGAAGGCTCAGAAGTGGCAGAACATGATGTAGCTGATGCTGGTGCGCTCGTTATTGCAGCTTGCCCGATGTGTTTCTGTTATCTCTTACTTCTGGTAGTGTCATCTGGTGTGTGCGTAGTAAGAACTTTTAAAGAACCTCTATCATGTTGGTATGTAAGAAGCTAATATGTATATTATATTATTATATGTTTCTTAACCCGATCATGTTTTAAGGATGTCAAAAGACTTATTAGGTATGATTTAGTAATAAGTGGATGTGACAACTGATTGATCCGGTCGATCAATAAATTGTCACATACTTTTACTACTAGATCATGCCTAATAAGCCAATAGTTGGTGCAACATCACAAATGTGAGTAACAAGACTTGATCTTTGGTGTGTGGAAATGAGTCAGCCCCTCCCGCCACCACTAGGCACTGTCTTATTTTGCAATTACTTGCTAACTAATATAAAGAAGAATCCGAAGAAGTAGAATAAAAATGCGATCAGATCCTAAGACTCTTTTACTTTTGGTTATTTTTTTTATTTTTTTTCAATCCGAAAAACAAGAATAAATTATGACTAACAACCATGCGCCAAATCTCCACGGAATCAGACTGACGCAGGGTCCCACTCGCCAGCGTCTACGCGCCAAATCTCCTCGCCCACTCGGCTACTACTCCTATGAAAGCGACCTCCACAGAAAGCCTCCACTTCGCCTTCCCGCCATAAGGGCGGATGCCACGGCTTCGCCCTCCCCCGTCCTCGACGTGGTTCTCAAAAGGACTGGTAAGCCATGGTTCCCTCCGTTCCCCATCCTCAACCAAACGATGCGATGTAGCTTAGATGCCGGCAGATCTAGGTTTGATACCGGCGGATGTAGGTTAAATGCCGGCGGATGTAGGTCACCGTTGATTTTTTAAGTTACCACCGGCCAAGGATCTAGCTTACGCTACCGTTACAGGGCCCTCGGAGATCGTTTCCCCCACCCAGATGGAGATCGACCTGAACAAGGCCTCGGAGCTCGCAAAGCCCCCTGTTATTCAGATAGCCGAGGTAAATAGCATATAAATTAGTCATGTAGCCAAATGTTCTCTTGAGATTCATCTATCTCCTTTCTCCTTCGTCGACACTTCTTTGATTTTTATTCTTTTCGTATTTGGCTATAGGACCACAGTGCGGGTTGTGACTTCTGCAGCATGTCGTGTACGGAAATTTAGAAATTGGTGCAACAGTCAGTTGAGACAATTTATATTGGTGCAGTAGTCAGTTGAGACAATTGATTCTCATCGTCTCTCTGAAGTTTGCAAGCTGGCTGATGATACCAGCACTAAGAAGCTAATCTGTCTCGTCTTCTGCGAGGACAGGCTGGACAGGGCGATGAAAGCTTAAAAAATGCTAGCAGTCGAGTTGGAACTGCAGGAGCAAAAGAGAAGCTATATGATCATGCACGGCTTGGTTACTAAGCTTGATTCTGAGCTGAAGAGTGCGAAGAAAAATTGGAAAGTAGCCGAAGAGAAGTGCGATATGCTCCAGAGGGGAAAAGACACCATGTTGGAGAGTGCGAAGGACACCAATGTAAAGTTGAGATACATTCTAAGTTTCTTGCAAGATCATGGAATGAGGTAAAACTAGTTTGGTCTTTAATTAGATTATGTCAACCTGCAATGCTTGCCAATGAGTCTAGCTGTTATTCATTTCTCTGTTTTGTTGCATGTGCCGATGATTAAACTATGCAATGCTAAAATCCAAAGGATTAATCCCCAATACCTAGTAGCGTTTACACGGACATTGTTTGTTCATGCTCCCTGGTCATGTGGAGGTTGACCATTTGGACTATTTTGCAATGTATGTATGAGTCTTGCTTATTTTATGTTCATTCTCTATTCTATGTGCCGATGATTAAACTCTGCACCTTCTCTCGGTGAGATATTGGCACTTACCTAGTGTTGTGTACAACTACATTTATTATTCATCCTCCTTGGTAAGTGTTCGATGATCTCATTGATTTCTGTGTGCTTCTTTACTATGAGGCCCCAATTATGATTTTATCTGTAATGCATAAGCCATATTGGTTCTGCATATTCCTTGGCAAGTGTTTGATAATTTCTTTGATTTGTGTGTGCTTCTATACTATGAGGCCCCTTTCTAGGCTTGATTCTCTGCCGATGATTAATATGCAGCAATGTCTCCAACAGTTGGCGTACCATAGAAAAAAGAGTGGCATATTCATGTTTGGTCAGAGTGCCGATGATTAAACTGTGCAATGTTAAAATGCAGAGGGAGGCTCCTCTATACCTAGCACCGTTTACAAGGACCTAGTAGCTTGTTTATGCCACTAGGTCTAGCGGTTTATCACCTCTGTACTTGTGTCATTTGTACACGTGAGGCAGTTTTGTCACTCATCTTTGTATGTTTAGAAGTATATATATATATGTTTCTTTTTTGTGGATGTGCACATGTATGATGCTTTTCTACTAGTGTTTCTGTGGACGCGGTTTCGGAAATTTCCACTGGATGATGTGAACCTCTGGATGTGGCTTCGAAATGCATGCTGGCTTAGGAAAATATCCGTTGGATGATGTGAAACCGTGGATGTGGCTTCGGAGTGGATGTTGGCATAAAAAAAGTTCTGGTTAACTATGGACCTGTTGTTGAACCTTTTGTGATGCTAATTTCAGTTTCTATAAATCTCCTATGTTTCAGAGTGCATGTAACCAGGATGATGGCGCGAAACAGACATTGAAGAGGGCGAGGAGGCAGTATATTAGCATTAGTACTAGGTTATCCATTGTTGCAAATGTAAAATCATGTCAATTCATTTCCATTTTGGAAAGCATTTTATAATTTAGATCTCTTATATATCTGGTAATTTGGTTGACACTCGCCACATGGGATACCCGGTCAGCTCTCCTCTCCACCCCCAAACTATGGATAATGCAACGGCTCCCCATACGGGCGCAAAACGCTCTCCTCTCTACTCCCAAAATGTCCGTATGTGCCACACCTCTCTACTCCCTTTCGCTGTGCGCAGATGCACCGGTACCATGTCCGGTCGTCGCGAAGAGGGCCGCCAACAGCAGATGCCCAGGTACTTTCCCCGACTTACCGTGCAAGGCGCGGAGCGTGCGCGTGCCCGCGAGGCGTACCGGCGTGAGGTGCATCAGGCCAACTCGTCCCACACACCACCACCTCCGGCTCCCCCCATCGCACCTTCGGACGTCAAGGACAAAGAAAAGGAGGAGTATCTCGTCGTCGAGTTCCACAGCGGGGCCTTGTAGTGGCCCCACATGCAGGCGGTGATTTTAGCGTCCATAAAGAGTTTCGGCAAGCAAGGCTCGCCCGACATTTCACTGTCAAGCTAGAGGCCGACACCGAGGAAGCGATCCGCCATTCGATGCAGAATGAAGATGTGGCGGCGCTGGCGGGGGCGCGGCGGCGCACCCTTGGATAGGACGCTAGGTCTGGTGTCTATCTTTTTCTTTTTGTGATTTGTTTCAGAAACGGCTTGTGCACGGTTAACTCTGATGATTTTGAAGATTATGTGCATGCTTAATTTCGAAGATTATGTGCATGCTTATTTATCGTGGATGACAAGTGGGGTCCAGGCATCAACTGGTCGGTCGTATCCAGTCAAAGCAGTCAAACAGGACAGGATGTGTGGCCCTAAGAAAAATTTGCGACCTTTTACGTGACCGGGCAAGTTTCGTCGAAGGCAAGGCTCTTAGTGGGATACTAGGGCGGAGACAAAAATCCGGGACGTAAAACTAGCAAAAAGTCGAGCAAAACCAGTCTGCGACGGACCAAACCAATACGTCGAGAGGAAACTCCACTTTTCAGCCATTCGCGACGGAAACGCTCGACGTTATCAAAATGTTCCACTCAAAACGTTGCGGATCGCACGGAATTTGTAGTACTTCATCTTCATAATCGAGCTCTTCCGATCCGGGTTCCGCCTCCAATCTTGCCTCAATGGCGGCTAGCACAGAGTCGGCTTCCGAGTTCGTCATCATATTCACGGGTGTCGAATCTTCCAGCTCTAATGTGGGATTGTTTTCTTCTGCCTCTTCCACGGGATTG
This sequence comes from Alopecurus myosuroides, assembly GCA_028641055.1. Classification (NCBI taxonomy): domain Eukaryota; kingdom Viridiplantae; phylum Streptophyta; class Magnoliopsida; order Poales; family Poaceae; genus Alopecurus; species Alopecurus myosuroides. Next base: position 16,042,162 of record CM054058.1, read on the forward strand.
TTTTCATCCGTGTTTTTAGCGACCTCAGTTTGCACCATGCCAATAAAGTGAGATATGATTGCAGGCATCTCCGGAGAGGCATCAATTTTAGCGGGATATTGACGATCTGAGAAGAATCTGGTATCATAGTTTTCTTCGACTGGGTATAGGGCGGGTGGGGTAAATCTAGTTCCACCACAGAATCCCATTTCCTCTGCAGTTAATCCGATAAAGATGTTTGCAGATCCAATAGGTAAAATGCAGGCACTTACCAGATGATTCCGTGATGGCATGTACAATCCCTTGTTGAGGAAGCGCCCGACGTGGTTGTCGAATTTCAAGCTTCCGACAGTTATGGTACTGCCGATTCCGCCGAGTATCCCCGATCGAAACATAACGCCTGACGACGCTAGCCCCACGGTGGGCGCCAACTGTCGAGACATCGTAGTAGAGTTCATAGACGGAGGTTCCATAAGACTACTGGTAGAGACGTTTGGGGGACATGGTAGTACGACAACCAGGAAGACCAAAATTACCCAGGTTCGGTATGTCGCAACTAGGCGGCGTTCCTACTCCTGCAATCTCACTAAATCAGGGCTGAAGCCTCAAGTATACAAAGTACAATGTGAATAGGCTTTCGCTAACTCGACGAGGATCAACTTCTCGGCGAGTTGGCTTCTAGCTAATTGTGCATATCTTTCTTTTCTCCCGTCCGGCTTTATATAGATAGCCGGGTTAGGGCTTATAGAAAGGAAGCCTAGAAGAGTACAGTAAGTTTCTAACTTGGAAAGCAGGAATCCTCCTTCTACTCCAAGTCGCACCACGTGGGCCGTGGTCCGGGTTCTTCTAGGATCCTTCTTCTGCGTGTCAGCTTACTGGGCCGCCTAATGAACTGTGATCCATTACCAATTAGGCCACCATTGTAATCCGGCTCTTTAGCACAATGCCGGATATACCCGTAATAAGTATATATCCGACATGGAACATCAGAAATTAAAGATACGTTGGAGACGTATCAAGCATCCCCGAGCTTAGTTCTACTTGTCCTCAAGTAGGTAAAATGGATAAAAGCAAAAAAAAAAATCCGAGGTGACATGCTACCAACACAATGTTGATCAATCATTATTCTAAAAGCATGGTAAGCTGAGAACAAACTACTCTAAACATAGTCATGTTAGATATAATTTCAACAATGTAACTTAGCAACTATATGAAAAGTAACACGAACAAATAATAATACACCGAAAGTTATTCATTTGTTTCGAGCATAGAGAAAACATAGCAAAGTAGTATTCAGCTTGTACTTAAAAGGATAGCAAAACATAAATGCCAGGAGACACTCAAAGTTCAAGCGATGAATAGATACAAATAATTTGAGAACAACTAATAACATAATCATGCATAGATCAATCAATAATAAATTTTGGGACAATGCATATTATACTCATAATGACAACTATGCGCTCTTAATTGGTGCATAAACTTAGAAGATGAAGATTCATACCAAGAGTATTAAAACGGGTGTTTCTGTCAATAGGGCTCCACACATTGGCAACATTCTCCTATTGAAGCGGTGATCTTTGTTGGTTCAGGTGCATGCTTCCAGGCGGGCCAGCGAACGATCGCCAAGGTTACTCGTTGTGGCTTGTTGCTACTGCATCAGCTCAAGCAAATATAAGGCTGGTGTCAGTGCATCACCCTTTTTCACGGGCTATAGCCCCGCCACGTCAGCTTTTTCCCTCACTATCACCCCACTCTCACGCCACTCTCACGGCACGGTGCCAGTGCACGGGCTATAGCCCTCACTCTCACTTCTCTCTTTGCCACATCAACTTTTCTCTCTCCTCCACGTCAACATATATTTTTGAGACGAAAACATTCAAAATAATGCAAGGAAATTATTTTATTCAACTAAAATGTTACCGATTACATAATAATTAACAAAACTGTATAATAAATTGTAAAAATTACATAAAAAAATAAAAATTCTAATCCTTCTCCTCCTCCTCGTCGTCGTCATCATCTTCCAGCCCTAGCTCTTTTTCCACTATCTGGATGGCCTTTGCATTTTTGCGCTTTTCTGCTTCGTTCATGTCGGCGGTTGATCGGTCTTGCAATTTGTTATATTGCTTCAGTAGTTTAGCCTTCACTAAACCAGACCACATGTTCTTCATCCCGAAGGTTGCACTTGCTGCCTCACTGTTTGATGAGGATTCCTTCCGCTTCTTCTTTCCCTTTCCCTTATCCTTGCGAAACACGGTGTGACGCCCCGAGATCGGGCACTATGCAGATTTCAGCATTCCCGCCAAATCCGCATAATAACCGATTCCAGGTTGCCATTTATGATAACATTACAATAGTTCACGAATAATCCACAACAACAACAGAAAGAGATATATACAAGATGACTCAAACGAGTCCGGGATACAACTGATACAATACAAAGATCCAAATAGCAGAGGAAGAAACAAACGTCCGGCTACGGACAAGATCCAAATTGGACTAAGAGTCCTGAAGATAACCGAGAGCGTCCAATCCCTGCCCAGGCCAAGCCGGAGGGATTCCCAAGCTAACGTCGTCAGACTTCAAACCTGTTGACTGCAATTTGGAATTTGCAGCCACGAAAGAGATTCGTGGGTCAGTACGGTTAAGTACTGGCAAGGGGGATAAAACCCATACTCACAAGTTACCGGCGTAGCCAGTCATCACAAGATACAAATACTTTAGGATCAACGGAAAGGAAGGGGTTGTTGCAAATAAGCGACAGCAGGCTGCACTAACCAACTACAGAGAGATACTACCACTTCCAACTAACAGATAGGGGATAAGATCGAGTAATAGTAACCAACTGAAAGATAACTTCAATCAAACCCATCCTGGATCTCGCCCCTTATCCAAAGAAGCAATCCGAGGATAACTCACACAGTGGGTTAATGATGGTTCAGATTATTGTGTCAATAAGCCTATTACTAGTCAAGTTGTTAATCATTGGGTGAAAGGTTGTTATTCATTAGGTTTAAGTTGTCCTGAGTACTTGTTAGCCAGTACTTTCACCAAGTAATCCATAACCGCGGAAAACACGGCTTCTCGAGAAGATTTACCCTGCAGGGGTGCACCATAGTAACCGTACACGCAAGAATAACCCGCCAGATGGGGAGCTAACCCACCAAGCGAGGTACTCTACACAACCAACCCTTCTTCGCATCAAGCCCAAAGCACCGCGTGCTGTGCGTGCGCGGCTAATCGAGCCCCCCGAAGAAAAGGAGGACCCTCATAGCACTGGAAGACCACGCCGCCCTAAATGTCGACTACAAAAGTTCCACCCTGGCGCCAAGGGTTCGTACCTGCATATGATGCAGCAAATGGAACACCCGAACTAGTACGGCGATTTGGACGAGATGCGAATCGAGTCAGTTGAGGGGGGCGCCCATACTCGCTTCCCACATGCGGGTAGTGCGCTCATCATGGATCAGTAGACAAGACCCTTTTCCTATTAGGGTCGACACTAGCAGGCCTCAAAACCACAAAGGGCCTCCTGCCGGTGCCTTATCATCAAATTATTATTTAACAATAACAGTAGCATGATTGATTGATTGATTGATTGATTAAACATCGAGCCCCCAGAACATAATGAAGTAATAACAGAAAGTAACGGGTAACAGACTCGAGCAAAACAACCCTAAGCAAGATAGTAAGACACGGGAAACAAACAATGGTTATAGGTAGGGAGGTGAGGCAATATCAAGGTTAAGGGATTCATGTGATGGGTTCGCAACAGAAACAACTACTACTAAGGCTAGAAGAAAAGAATCAACGGAAAGAATCGGTAACAAGTGATGAAAGGCAGCCATATGGCAGCAAGTGAGTATACTTGCCTGAGATCCCGCAAGGTAGCAGAACTTGTCGTTGCTCACATCATCTCAACGTCCTATCCGAGAAGAAGCAACGAACCTCGAACCAACACCGGATGCAACAATTACTACTACGGCAAAAGATCCAGCATGATCAAGATATGGATGCATGACAAGTTTAAAGATTCATCAAGGTAAACTAGTTGACAAGATAAACAAATTTAAATGGACCCATATGCAATTTGAGTTGCATATGAACAGCCCATGAATTATGGTTGAAACAATTGTTTTCCAACTAACCAATAGGTGAAAGTGGATTAGCATGATGCATGGATGAGTAGAACAACAAAATAACAACAATAGAATCAATTGGAAAATATGGTTTAACAAGGTTGGAAATTATTGGTTAAGATTGGGAAGTTTGGTTACTTAAACATGTCACAAGGGCAATTGTTGTTTTCATCAAGTTAAAGTGTTCAAAACAAGTAACAAAGTTTATATTTGAAAAGAACATCAAATTTTAGTTGGATTACATGTTTCACATTTTGAAATTGGACTTAGGACTAATTAATTATGAATTCGACAATATTAAACAATTTTTAATTGAATTAAACAAGATTTAAATGGTTTAGGCAATTTTAATTATTCAAAACAGTACATAAAATTTATATTTGAAAAGGTGAGATGAAATGGTATGGAAAACATATTTTATTTGCATTATTTGGACTTAGTATGAATTATTTATGAATTATTCCAAATTACATTTGAATTATTCAAATTTGAAATTTAAATGTATTTTGAAAACTCAAAACAGGATACAAATAAGTTATTTGGAAAGATTATTAAATTTGGAGTAATAAACATATAAAACTTTTATTTGTTGGGCTTATAGTTTAAAAGTTATTAAGGGTTAAAGTTTGGGTTTTTATTCTGCCATTTAAAGGAATTAGAAATAAAACAGAAAGTTGTAAATACGTTTTATACCCACTGAAACAGCTACACAGACACTGCCAGGGGGGGCCGGTGGGCTCACTGTGCCCGCGTGGCACACGAGTGGCTGACAGCTGGGCCAGGGCTGTCAGCGCTCCAACGAAAAAAATGGGATTTAATCCCAGGGCTAGCCAGGACTCGAACCTGGTACCCCTCGAGTGCGTTCGCTGTGCCTGAACCAGTTGGGCTGAGTCGCGTTTGTTGTCAGTAATACACGCGCGTTGAGGAAGAGGTTACAAACTAGCTAACTGAACTTCTTAACTGAAACTCGCGCAGGAACAGAGATGCAGGTAAATGAAACCATCCATGGCGCTCGCTGGCCGGCGACGAGATCCCGTAGGGCAACGCTGCCGTGCTCCGCTGGGCAGTACCACTGCGGTACTGACGCCGTCGAGATGGTTACGGGTGCTAGGGAAAAAAATGAGGCAAACATCCGCTGCTAACTGAATCTCGCGACAGTAAGGTGCAGTCAACGAGCAGCGGCTGGACGTAGACCATCCGCGATCGGTCGCGTCTGGCCGGGGGGTGGACATCGGCGGCGTGCTGGTGCTCGCAGGATCACCGTGTGGAGGCGTGCAGGAGGTGGAAAGGAGGGAAGGGAGAAGAAGATCGGGGCTCACCGGGTTCTGTCAGTCGACGGCGTCTGCCGACAGGCAGTGGCAGAGGGCCGCTCTCCGGCGACGGCGCGGCCACCTCGATCACTCCCGGTGTGAGGCGATGGGACGGGGCGGATGCTGGAGCAACCCCGTTTCCATTCCCGCCCTCGGGGATCCTCGGAGATGGCCACCTTGGTGGCGCCAAGGAGGCAAAGTCTCGGCCATGGGAGGGCTCGGTGGTGGTTCAGTCTGTCGATCTTTTTCAGAGCAGAGGGAGAGAGCTTGGTGGCGATGGGAGATGGCGGCGCAGAGCTAGGTTTAGGGCTAGGCTGAGGTAGGTAGGTGGGTGGTAGGTACTTATGGAGAAGGGAGGCCAGTACGGCAGCGATCCTAGAGGGGGAGGAGATGATCGACTGGTTCTGCACCTGTTCGTACTGAAGAGGAAGATGACAAACAGAGAGAGGGGGGTGGGCCAGAAAGGTAAATGGGCTTGGGAGAGAAGAAAGAAAGGAGTGGGCTTTGGGAAAAAGAGGATTGGGCTGCCCTCTCTCCTTCCTTTTTTTTTTTTGCTTTAGATTTTTCCTATTAGTTGATTTTTGTAAAGAATAAAAGAGGGATAGAAAAGGGTTAGGGTTTAATTTTTAGGACTTATTTGTGATAATTCCAAAACAAATAATTAAGGCAAAAGTTAGACATTGTTTCACAAATTTGGATATTTAATTTGGTTCAAAGGTTTTAGGTGAAATTCAACCAATGTTTGATTTGGGAATTTTTTTTGGAAAATAGGCAAATTCCATTTAATAAGTTCAAACCCTTATGCAAATATTATTGAAGAAATTTGTTTTGCAAGAATTTAATTGTTAACCTCAATTTTTGGATCATAACAACTATGATTTTATTTGAAATTCAATTTGCCATTAGGGTTCTGATAACATGGAAAATTTTAGTAACAGACAAGTTGATTAAAACAAATTCAATCATTGAAAAAAACAATGGAGGGGTTTTGGTTGCAAGTTTGAAATTGGAAGTTTTGAGCAAGGGGTGGAAGTTTAAATTGTTTTGAAATTTCCAGTTGTGATGCAAACATGGTGCAATGCAATGTGATGCATATGATGCAAGAAAAACAAACAGGTAACACCCCAGGTGTTACAGACGACACCACTAACAAGGGATTGCGCCCTCGCAATCCACCTGCTAACCCGGGAGGGGAAAGAAGTTCGACTATCGATTCTTCGTGCTTCCAGTTTATCTCCTCGACACCACTAACAAAGGATTCTTGCTCGGAGTGACGACGATGTTCTTCCACCAGTAATCTTCCGATATCGAACCTATTAGGTTAAGGCTCAGAGAACGTCCACCCACGTAGGATCCTAACACTTTGAAAGGTTGAGTACGAGAGTAGACTCCAAAACAATAAGATGGGAGGGGAAATAGAATAGAGATAAGGAGAAAACAAGAATCCTATTGAGATGTTTTCCAAAATAGTTTAGCAGAAATAGTTTTTGACACTCTAGAAACAACGACCGTTAGCTAGGTTATCCTACAGGCTTTGCGGACCCGTTGCTTCGATAACCATTCGTATCAAAACAATCTCGGGAATCGGAACCAAGGCTCTGATACCATTTGTGACGCCCCGAGATCGGGCACTATGCAGATTTCAGCATTCCCGCCAAATCCGCATAATAACCGATTCCAGGTTGCCATTTATGATAACATTACAATAGTTCACGAATAATCCACCACAACAACAGAAAGAGATATATACAAGATGACTCAAACGAGTCCGGGATACAACTGATACAATACAAAGATCCAAATAGCAGCGGAAGAAACAAACGTCCGGCTACGGACAAGATCCAAATTGGACTAAGAGTCCTGAAGATAACCGAGAGCGTCCAATCCCTGCCCAGGCCAAGCCGGAGGGATTCCCAAGCTAACGTCGTCAGACTTCAAACCTGTTGACTGCAATTTGGAATTTGCAGCCACGAAAGAGATTCGTGGGTCAGTACGGTTAAGTACTGGCAAGGGGGATAAAACCCATACTCACAAGTTACCGGCGTAGCCAGTCATCACAAGATACAAATACTTTAGGATCAACGGAAAGGAAGGGGTTGTTGCAAATAAGCGACAGCATGCTGCACTAACCAACTACATAGAGATACTACCACTTCCAACTAACAGATAGGGGATAAGATCGAGTAATAGTAACCAACTGAAAGATAACTTCAATCAAACCCATCCTGGATCTCGCCCCTTATCCAAAGAAGCAATCCGAGGATAACTCACACAGTGGGTTAATGATGGTTCAGATTATTGTGTCAATAAGCCTATTACTAGTCAAGTTGTTAATCATTGGGTGAAAGGTTGTTATTCATTAGGTTTAAGTTGTCCTGAGTACTTGTTAGCCAGTACTTTCACCAAGTAATCCATAACCGCGGAAAACACGGCTTCTCGAGAAGATTTACCCTGCAGGGGTGCACCATAGTAACCATACACGCAAGAATAACCCGCCAGATGGGGAGCTAACCCACCAAGCGAGGTACTCTACACAACCAACCCTTCTTCGCATCAAGCCCAAAGCACCGCGTGCTGTGCGTGCGCGGCTAATCGAGCCCCCCGAAGAAAAGGAGGACCCTCATAGCACTGGAAGACCACGCCGCCCTAAATGCCGACTACAAAAGTTCCACCCTGGCGCCAAGGGTTCGTACCTGCATATGATGCAGCAAATGGAACACCCGAACTAGTACGGCGATTTGGACGAGATGCGAATCGAGTCAGTTGAGGGGGGCGCCCATACTCGCTTCCCACATGCGGGTAGTGCGCTCATCATGGATCAGTAGACAAGACCCTTTTCCTATTAGGGTCGACACTAGCAGGCCTCAAAACCACAAAGGGCCTCCTGCCGGTGCCTTATCATCAAATTATTATTTAACAATAACAGTAGCATGATTGATTGATTGATTAAACATCGAGCCCCCAGAACATAATGAAGTAATAACAGAAAGTAACGGGTAACAGACTCGAGCAAAACAACCCTAAGCAAGATAGTAAGACACGGGCAACAAACAATGGTTATAGGTAGGGAGGTGAGGCAATATCAAGGTTAAGGGATTCATGTGATGGGTTCGCAACAGAAACAACTACTACTAAGGCTAGCAGAAAAGAATCAACGGAAAGAATCGGTAACAAGTGATGAAAGGCAGCCATATGGCAGCAAGTGAGTATACTTGCCTGAGATCGCGCAAGGTAGCAGAACTTGTCGTTGCTCACATCATCTCAACGTCCTATCCGAGAAGAAGCAACGAACCTCGAACCAACACCGGATGCAACAATTACTACTACGGCAAAAGATCCAGCATGATCAAGATATGGATGCATGACAAGTTTAAAGATTCATCAAGGTAAACTAGTTGACAAGATAAACAAATTTAAATGGACCCATATGCAATTTGAGTTGCATATGAACAACCCATGAATTATGGATGAAACAATTGTTTTCCAACTAACCAATAGGTGAAAGTGGATTAGCATGATGCATGGATGAGTAAAACAACAAAATAACAACAATAGAATCAATTGGAAAATAAGGTTTAACAAGGTTGGAAATTATTGGTTAAGATTCGGAAGTTTGGTTACTTAAACATGTCACACAAGCAATTGTTGTTTTCATCAAGTTAAAGTGTTCAAAACAAGTAACAAAGTTTATATTTGAAAAGAACATCAAATTTTAGTTGGATTACATGTTTCACATTTTGAAATTGGACTTAGGACTAATTAATTATGAATTAAACAATATTAATCAATTTTTAATTGAATTAAACAAGATTTAAATGGTTTAGGCAATTTTAATTATTCAAAACAGTACATAAAATTTATATTTGAAAAGGTGAGATGAAATGGTATGGAAAACATATTTTATTTGCATTATTTGGACTTAGTATGAATTATTTATGAATTATTGCAAATTACATTTGAATTATTCAAATTTGAAATTTAAATGTATTTTGAAAACTCAAAACAGGATACAAATAAGTTATTTGGAAAGATTATTAAATTTGGAGTAATAAACATATAAAACTTTTATTTGTTGGGCTTATAGTTTAAAAGTTATTAAGGGTTAAAGTTTGGGTTTTTATTCTGCCATTTAAAGGAATTAGAAATAAAACAGAAAGTTGTAAATACGTTTTATACCCACTGAAACAGCTACACAGACACTGCCGGGGGGGCCGGTGGGCTCACTGTGCCCGCGTGGCACACGAGTGGCTGACAGCTGGGCCAGGGCTGTCAGCGCTCCAACGAAAAAAAATGGGATTTAATCCCAGGGCTAGCCAGGACTCGAACCTGGTACCCCTCGAGTGCGTTCGCTGTGCCTGAACCAGTTGGGCTGAGTCGCGTTTGTTGTCAGTAATACACGCGCGTTGAGGAAGAGGTTACAAACTAGCTAACTGAACTTCTTAACTGAAACTCGCGCAGGAACAGAGATGCAGGTAAATGAAACCATCCATGGCACTCGCTGGCCGGCGACGAGATCCCGTAGGGCAACGCTGCCGTGCTCCGCTGGGCAGTACCACTGCGGTACTGACGCCGTCGAGATGGTTACGGGTGCTAGGGAAAAAAATGAGGCAAACATCCGCTGCTAACTGAATCTCGCGACAGTAAGGTGCAGTCAACGAGTAGCGGCTGGACGGAGACCATCCGCGATCGGTCGCGTCTGGCCGGGGGGTGGACAGCGGCGGCGTGCTGGTGCTCGCAGGATCACCGTGTGGAGGCGTGCAGGAGGTGGAAAGGAGGGAAGGGAGAAGAAGATCGGGGCTCACCGGGTTCTGTCAGTCGACGGCGTCTGCCGACAGGCAGTGGCAGAGGGCCGCTCTCCGGCGACGGCGCGGCCACCTCGATCACTCCCGGCGTGAGGCGATGGGACGGGGCGGATGCTGGAGCAACCCCGTTTCCATTCCCGCCCTCGGGGATCCTCGGAGATGGCCACCTTGGTGGCGCCAAGGAGGCAAAGTCTCGGCCATGGGAGGGCTCGGTGGTGGTTCAGTCTGTCGATCTTTTTCAGAGCAGAGGGAGAGAGCTTGGTGGCGATGAGAGATGGCGGCGCAGAGCTAGGTTTAGGGCTAGGATGAGGTAGGTAGGTGGGTGGTAGGTACTTATGGAGAAGGGAGGCCAGTACGGCAGCGATCCTAGAGGGGGAGGAGATGATCGACTCGTTCTGCACCTGTTCGTACTGAAGAGGAAGATGCCAAACAGAGAGAGGGGGGTGGGCCAGAAAGGTAAATGGGCTTGGGAGAGAAGAAAGAAAGGAGTGGGCTTTGGGAAAAAGAGGATGGGGCTGCCCTCTCTCCTTCCTTTTTTTTTTTGCTTTAGATTTTTCCTATTAGTTGATTTTTGTAAAGAATAAAAGAGGGATAGAAAAGGGTTAGGGTTTAATTTTTAGGACTTATTTGTGATAATTCCAAAACAAATAATTAAGGCAAAAGTTAGACATTGTTTCACAAATTTGGATATTTAATTTGGTTCAAAGGTTTTAGGTGAAATTCAACCAATGTTTGATTTGGGAATTTTTTTTGGAAAATAGGCAAATTCCATTTAATAAGTTCAAACCCTTATGCAAACATTATTGAAGAAATTTGTTTTGCAAGAATTTAATTTTTAACCTCAATTTTTGGATCATAACAACTATGATTTTATTTGAAATTCAATTTTCCATTAGGGTTCTGATAACATGGAATATTTTAGTAACAGACAAGTTGATTAAAACAAATTCAATCATTGAAAAAAACAATGGAGGGGTTTTGGTTGCAAGTTTGAAATTGGAAGTTTTGAGCAAGGGGTGGAAGTTTAAATTGTTTTGAAATTTCCAGTTGTGATGCAAACATGGTGCAATGCAATGTGATGCATATGATGCAAGCAAAACAAACAGGTAACACGCCAGGTGTTACACACGGCCTTGGCCCTATCGCGGCCCATTGGACGCTGCTCCTCCTCCGTCGCCTTGCTAGAGTTGTACTCACCAGAAACCCCCAGACGGGTTCTCTTGGAATTGGAATCAGTCCCACTACCAGGACCATGTTGTCCTTTCCACTTCGCTTCATTGCGAACAGCTTCCCACCACTTGAAGCGTTTGAAAGACTGAGTCACTCTACTGTCATTTGCGTACCTCGCATGTGCCGCCTCCATGACCATTGCATCGTCTGCTCTCCACTCTGGCGTACCGCTTCTTCTTGGATGTGGTATGCATTGAACAAGGACACCTCACGGTTGTAGACGTTCCAATGATCCTTCAGTTGCTTCACGGCCCGATGGCGGGCGGGATCGGAGGTAGAGTTCAAGGTCCCAGCTATCTGACCCCAAAAACTTTCGCCGGTCTTGCAATTACCAGCACGAGAGTCCTTGGAGTGAAAAACCCAAGCATGAACCTACCACGCAATAGATATTGTCTTAGTGAAAAATCCAAGCAAAAACCAACTCCGAAATAAATATGTGACGGGTAAAAAAAGTACCAGTTTTTCCTCGTCCGCAGATTTCCACTCGAGCCTCTTTGGACGCTTTGGTACCATTGTTTCCGCGGCATCGGACCCGTCGCTTGGAGCACTGGCTTCTGGAGGTGGTGGGGGTACGGAGGAGGTGGAGCGTACGAACCGTATGGATACGGAGGTGGAGCGTACGAACCGTACGGAGGTGGTGGATACTGAGGTAGAGTCCCACTCCCGCTACCTGTAGGTGGAGGTGGTGGGGGGTACGCATACGGAGGAGCAGGGTATGAACCATATGCACCCGGAGGTGGACCATACGGACCCGGAGCTGGACCATATGGCCCTGGAGGTGGTGCGTTGGATGTGTATAACACTCGGGGATGCGGCGAAGAACCGGCATTGGAGCGACGATGTGTGGGAGAGACATCTTCTATGTGAGAAGGTTGTGACCCATCGGACTGCAAGAGCTCCGTGTACGAGGTCATATCTGGAGTCCAACCCGACATGTGGAGATGGTTTGAGAGAAGAGGGAAAGAAAGATGAAGAAATGGTGTGAAGAGAGTGAATGGATATGGGGGGTATTTATAGGAGCGGAGATGAAAATTTGGTGTTTTTTTTTGGCTTTTTTCCAGCCAGCAACGGCTCCCCCCAACGGCTAGCTGACGTGGCCCAATCGGGGGGCGCCACGTCAGCTAGCCGTTGCCCCCCAACGGCTCTCCTAACGGCTACCCCCTCCCGCGCTATCGCCCTCCTCTTGCCCGGGCGCGCCAGCGCGTCGCCCGCGCTATCACCCCCCCCCCCTCTCGCCCCGCGAACCCCCCCTCGTCCCGTCTACGCGGGCGATAGCGCTATCGCCTCCTCTCGCCGGGCGAGCCCGCCGTCGCCCGCCGCGCCCCTAACGCCCCCGCTCTCGCCTCCTCTCGCCCGCCGGGGGCGGTACCTCCCCGGCTGCCGCCTGCGTTGGCACCGGCCTAAGGAGGTGGCCAAGGTGTGTGATAATCTATGTGCATCCGGACTGTAGGCATTGTATTGGACAGACAAAGGGCTTCAACGCCATAGTTTTAAATAGCTGGGGTATAAGAATTTTGGAGCTAAATGAATTTACGTCTAATTTTCGGCTATAGCCCCATTTAGCCTGCTATAGCCTCATTTTGAGGGTCAAGACTATTTTATATGCCGGCTATTTAAAACATGTCATCAAACAGTTGACAGGCACTGCTGAGTACTTGGATAGAGCATATCAACATGGAGACGGCGATGTGTGGGCTTCCTAGCGAGGAGGTGGTGGCGGTGGATGCATGCTTGGGAGCCATCGTTGTGGCGAATTGGGTCACGGATTCCTCCGAACATAACCCGTGCACCACAGCAGTGGTGTCCTCGGGTAGCACGGGAATGACATTAGTGTTCTCTCAATGGAGGAGGTAGGGGTCGTGGTTGCGGCGTCCTTGACGGGCTCGCCGTCGACTGTTGTGTCACCTGCTGCACCAGATGCAACAAGAACTGGACGATGTCGACGGTAGCTGCGGGCGATGTCAATGCCATTGTTGGAGTTGTAGGAGATGTCCATTTGGTGGAGCCACGGTTTGGCCATGTGTCTTCATTGTCGGTGGCGAGCTTTGTTCAGACAACGTAATTTCTCATGGCCATGGACTGTGACGACGATGACACAGGGAGCAACGAAAGTAGCGTCGATGTGGTCGACGAGGCGATGGCTTGGGGTGCGCCTTTCATCAAACAGCACGCGGGCACCCTAGCGATGGCGTCGCCTAAGTGACCGCCAGGTGCTTCCCGAAAGCAGGGACCATATCTAGGCGTGTGGCCGTCCTTGCCGATGCAGTGACAAGCTCAGTCATGCCGAAACTCGAAGCATGAACAGGTGGTAGAGAGGAAGCTGCCGTCCGTTTGGCCTGATCCAACTTTTTTTTTTAGAGTAGTGTATTCCAACTTTTGCTTTTTTGAGAAAATAGTAGCCTGATCCAACTTGGATGTGGTTTTCATCGGGATATTTGTAGGTGACGATCCAAAGCGGGCTATGAGCTGGACTGAGCCCGTCGGTTGAAACCCATGATGCCGGCCCACTGAGATGATGCAGGCAAGGGTTCTAAGACCATACACACTTTGGCTTCGATTCAAGGAAAAAGCAGTTAGATTTCGGAATTGTAAGTGTATTTCTGCACTGTGTGAATCCAGTTCATGCATAGATGCGACCCATCTTTTAACAATAAACAATTAACTCTCCTATGTTTGCATGCCGCCAGTAATCGTTTTTCTTGTCACAGCTGTCGGATATATACTGAATAGGGGTATATCAGATGGTAGTCATAAGTGCCGGATTACCAGTGTGGCCCAAGTGGTAGTGGGCTATGGTCCATTGGGCGGTCCAGTAAACTGACGCACAGAAGCCGGATTCTAGAAGGACCCGGATCACGGCTCATGTGATTTGGCTTGGAGGAGAAGACGGATTCCTTACTTTCCAGGTTAATAGCTACCGTAGTCTTCTAGGTTTCCTACTCTGTATGCCCTAACCCGGCTATTATATAAAGCCGGACGGGAGATATGATAGATACACAAGAAGCTATAGGCTAACTCGCCGGGAAGTTGATCCTCAGCGAATAGCTAGACCGAACCTCAAATTGTAATTGTATACAAAGGCTTTAGTCCTGATTAGTGAGATTGCAGGAGTAGGAACGTCGTATTATCACGACGTACCGAACCTGGGTAAATCCTGTGTCTTTGTCTACAACGCGATCCCGTTCCCCCACGTCTCTACCCGCAGTCTCATGGCACCCCCGTCTATGAAAACTACTACGATGTCTCGACAGTTGGCGCCCACCGTGGGGCAAACGACGTCAGGTGTTAAGTTCCGATCTGGGATACTCGGCGGAATCGACAGATCCATAACTGTCGGAAGACTGGAGTTCGACGATGACGTCGGACGCTTCCTCGACAACGGATACTACATACCGGCGCAAAATCATCTGGAAAGTGCATGCGTGTTACCGATCAGATCTTCTAATATCTTTATCGGACTAACTGCAGAGGCCATGGGGTTTTGCGGTGGAAGAAAATTTTTCCCACCCGCCCTATACCCAGTCGAAGATGACTATGATACCGGATTCTGCTCAGATCGCCGACACAAAAGTGATGAACACTTTATCGGTATGGTGCAATCCGAAGTCGCCGAAAACACGGATGGCGGAAACCCCGTGCAGAAGGCAGACAACAGCACACCCACCACAGACGTGGAAGATCCGACATCCGTCAACATGGCGATGAACTCGGAAGCTGACTCAGTGCTAGCCGACATTGAGGCGAGATTAGAGTCAGAAACCGGATCGGATAATTTCGATTCCGAAGATGAAGATGAGGATGCCTTCGAAAGAAAGGTCAAATCTCTTCAAGAGGGATTCCATGAAGTGCTAATGGAAAAACCGGCTGAAACCACGGATGCTGGCAGTCAGGAAAGCCCTAAAACTCCTCCGCCAGAGGAAGAGAGAGAAGACGGAGAAACTTCTCCGATATTTCCCAACGTCAAGGAATTGACAGAGGACGAACCTGCCAAAAAGCCTCCCTCTTCCAAGAAAAAGCACCGGGCCGCTAAAAAGCTCTAATACAAAATCCGGAAGAAAAAATCAGCTGACCCAGCTGATGAAAGCCCGGAAGTAGGAGATGCAAGCGGAACAAAGCCCGCGGAGAAGAAAACCAAGGAAATCCTTGTTCCGCAATGACAGAACAAGAAGAACAGGATCTGTTACAAATGCCAGTGGGACCACACGAATCCCCTGAGATGCTGGAAGCTAGGAGACGAGTTTTCCAACGACAACAGCAACATCTACTCAGATCTCGTGAACACCTCCAAAAAACCCAGGATGACATCAAGCTCATGAAGCAAGAAATCGAGGAGTACAAGAAAAATAATAGATCTGCCCTAAAACCTACAAGGTTACCCCGAATCGTAAGACCGGAAGTACTGCCGCCAAAGGAAAGGTTTCATAACCCATCTTGGCAAAAGCAGGTAAACGGCAAGGATGCCAGAGGTGAACCAATATACAAAACCGCAGCAGAAAACACGGAAGCAGCGTTCGCCATTCTAAACAATGACATGTACTCCAACGGTGAAAAACTTCAAGGGGTGTATGCTTTCCTAGGAAAAGCATTGCAACAACAACAGCGGGGCCAAGAGCAACCAGGGAAGTTGCATGACGACTCCGCCCTATGCAAAACAGCTACTTGCGCCGCTGGAGAACCCGGACCGGAAGAACCTGGAGATTCAGACAATTCAAAGGATAAGAAAGCGGATCCGAGAAAAGACAAGAAAAATCCCGACAATAAGGATGAAGCGTCTAAAACCGGATCCCATCTCCCAAAAGGTGGACTCAAACCTCACGATCGGGAAGAAAATACCAGAATGACGGCAAAGCAATGCCACCTCCGAGACACCCAGCTGAAAAGCTGGAAGACATGATGTACCTCACAGGCGTGAGAGATCTCGGACACCTCCCAAGGGTAAAGAAAGGCACAGGAGTAGAACTCCGCCTCATCCAAAAGGACGTGACCTCGGAAGAAATAGAAACGATCCCGAAAAAGCGCATCCGCGCAATACTGGAAAAGAAAGGAGTAGGATCCCCTTCTGTCCATTCAGCCGGAAGGTATTCCGCACACATAGATAGGGAGGAAAAGGACGATCTATACTTTGGACCTAAGTGTTTCACTGACAGCATTCTGGCTTTGCCAAGGTCGGTCCAACGTACCAGAAATACACCGGCAGTACAAACCCGGATACCTAGCTCTCAGACTATTATACAGCCGTCCAGATTAACAATGGGACAGACCTGGAAGCTGTAAAGTTTCTTCCCCTAATGTTGCTGGAGGGAGCCAGAGATTGGATCAACGGATTTCCGTCAAGAACTGTCGACAGCTGGGATGATATGGCTCGAGTATTCACTCAGCATTTCCGGGGAACTTACAAACGCCCGGACAGCATCAACCAGCTGAACCGTTGCACCCAATTCGAGGATGAACCATACGTGGATTTCATCTCCAGATGGACTGCAATGAAGAATATTTGTTCTGGAGTAACTGATGTACAAGCAATGCATGCTTTCGTCAATGGCCTAAAACCCGGACTCGTACCGTTTATGGTTGGTTCCAAACAGCACAAAGATCTCGGATCTATGCTTACAACCGCCAATGAACACGCTGCAGCCGAAGACGACATCAGAGCAAGAGGAGGCAATATCAACGCACTGATACTTGCCAAGAAAAATCCTCGCGCTGAGAAAAAAGGAACTTCAGAAGCAACAACAAAACCCAAAGAGGTCAACATAGCCTTTGGAAGTGAAAAAGGGAATAAGTGGAAAGGACGCAGTTCAGAACCAATCAACTACACTAAAGAAGAGTGGGAGAAGATTAAGTCAAAACCATACGTCCACCATTCGCAATTTGGAAATACCACCCATACAAACACGCAATGCCGGCTGAATAAGCACATGAAAGGCAGCGCAGGATCCGGAAATAAGGGGAAGAGCTCCAAAAGGAAATTCTCCAAACAAAAGCCAGAAGCTGAGAAAGAAGACAGTGAATCGGACACTGACGAAAAAATCCAGGAACAACAGCGAAAAGGCGAACCTAAATTTCCGAGAGTTGATGGAGAGTGCGCCTTAACTTTCCTGGCAACCCCATCAGCAAAGGTGGCAAAAAGAACGCTTCGAGAAAAAACGCGGTTGTTCCGGCAACCCCGAAATTCTTGAAGTATTCAAACACACCAATCACCTGGGATCAGTCTGATCATCCAGGAAAAATCACTGAACCCGGCACACAAGCTCTTGTCGTAAGCCCTATTGTCCAAAACACTAGGATAAAAAGAGTGCTGATGGATGGAGGATCCAACATTAACATAATGTATCTGGATACGCTGAAACATCTGAAAATCTCCGAGTCCCAGCTCAGTTACAGCAACATACGCTTCCATGGCATTGTCCCTGGCAGGCAAGCACGATCCCTAGGAGAAATTTCCCTAGATGTCACTTTCGGAGAAAAAGATCACTTCCGGCAGAAAAAGTATCCTTCAAGGTGGTACCGTTCGAAAGCGTGTATCACGCAATACTCGGACGTCCAGCTTTCGCCAAATTTATGGCAAGATCATGTTATATCTATAACAAGCTGAAGATGCCAGGGCCTAAAGGAGGAGTAATCACCATAACTGGAGACTTCAAGCTAGCGAACGAGCTGGAAAAATAAAACGCCCTTTGCGCTCAAAGAGTTATAGCAAAGGAAAAGCTGAAGGAGTTGGCTAAGGAGGTTTCGCCGACAGAAATGCCGGCAGGAAAAGAAACCCGGAAGCCAGCAGATAGCTTCAAGGCGTCCGAGAATACAAGACAGGTAATCCTAGATCCCAAAGATCCAACAAAATTCGTCGTTGTAGGGACTGGGATGACCGACAAATAGGAAGGCGAGCTCATCAAGTTCCTCCGTGAGAACTGGGATATTTTCGCCTGGTGTCCAGCTGACATGCCAGGCGTACCCAGGGAATTTGCTGAGCATCAACTCAAGGTGATTCCAGGCTCCAAACCCGTCAAACAAGGTCTCCGTCGATTTGACGGAAGAAGACGAAGGGCTATTGGCAAGGAAATTATCCGTCTTTTAGCAGCAGATTTCATCCAGGAAGTAATCCACACTGAATGGTCTGCAAATCCGGTATTAGTACCGAAGAAAGACACCACTGCTCTCAGAATGTGTATAGATTACACCGGCTTGAACAAATTGTGTCCAAAAGATAGGTTCGCATTACCGCGAATCGATCAAATAATAGATGCCACCGCAGGCTCTGAGCTTTTATGCTTTTTGGATGCATATTCCGGGTATCACCAAATACGCATGAAAAAGGAAGATCAAATTAAGACTTCTTTTATAACCCCGTACAGGACGTATTATTACGTAACCATGCCATTTGGCCTGAAGAACGCAGATGCAACTTACCAGCGTTGCATGCAACGTTGTTTGCATAGTCAGATTGGCAAAAACGTCCATGTTTACGTGGACGATATTGCTGTCGTAACCAAGGAAAAAGATACACTCCTTGAAGATTTGCGAGAAACTTTCGAAAACTTCCGCACTTACAAGATGAAGTTAAATCCATCAAAGTGTGTATTTGGGGTTCCCTCAGGAAACTTCTTGGTTTCATCGTTTCTCACAGAGGAATAGAAGTTAACCCGGAAAAGATCAAAGCAATATTGAACATCTCCAAACCCACGTGTGTAAAAGATGTCCAAAGATTGACTGGTTCCGCCGCTGCCGTCAGCAGATTTATTAGTCGGCTGGGGGATAAAGCCTTACCACTCTACAAGTTGCTGAAAAAATCCGACAAATTCGAGTGGACAGAAGCGGCCGATGCAGCGTTAACCCAGTTGAAGGAAACTTTGATGAAAGCTCCGATTTTGGCATCCCCAAAAGACGAAGAACCAATGTTATTGTACCTCACAGCTACAAACAGGGTTATTAGTGCGGTAATTGTTGTGGAACGGAAGAAACACGAAGAAAGCATACCAGATCAGCATCCGGTGTATTACATAAGTGAAGTTTTCTCCGAGTCCAAGAAAAGGTACCCACACTATCAAAAACTGGCATATGGCGTATTTTTCGCATCTAGAAAACTGCGCCATTACTTCCAAGGACATTCCATAATAGTGTATGCAAAGCACCGCTAGGGGATATAATAAACAATACGGAGGCAACTGGCCGAGTAGCCAAATGGGGTATCGAGCTAGCAGCCTTCGATATTAAGTATCAGCCAAGGACGGCAATAAAATCCCAGGTTTTGGCAGATTTTGTCGCCGAATGGACGGAAGCAATGGAGAAAACACCAATGCCGGAGTCCGAGTACTGGATCATGCACTTTGACGGATCCAAGATGAAGGAGGGCGCTGGAGCTGGTGTAGTCTTAAAATCCCCTAAAGGAGACACAATGGAGTACGTATTACAAATACACTTCAACGCTAGCAATAACGTGGCAGAATACAAAGATCTGCTTCATGGCTTGCATATTGCAAAAGAAATAGGGGTAAAGCGCATCTTCTGCTACGGCGACTCGGATTTGGTACAGCCTCAGCTTAACCAAACCTGGGCCTATAATGGCCGAATACCAGATAACGGTGGACGAGTTCGCCATCTGTTTTTTGGATTTGAAGTACTCCACGTTAAAAGGGAGGAAAATTGGAACGCGGATGCGTTAGCCCGCATGGGGTCAGAGAGGGTAAAAACCCTACCACCAGGTGTATTCGTCCAGCATTTGTACGAGCCATCCATAAAAGGTGGATATATTGATTATCCTCTAGCTTCCGAGTCAATTGAAGTTATGCTCGTCAACCCGGACTGGACAATTCCATATTTAAGCTTCTTAGTCAACCAGAAGTACCCGGAAGGAGCAGACGAAGTCTTGCAAAGACAAATACAACGTCGATGCAAAGGATACACGGTAATTGACAATTGCTTGTATAAACGCAGTACTTCCGGACTTTTCGTACGATGTATTTCGCCAGAAGAAGGACGAGAAATATTGGAAGAAATCCATGCTGGAGATTGCGGACATCATGCTCAATAAAAAAGCATAGTTAAAAAAGCATTCCGTGCTGGGTTTTTCTAGCTAACAGCCAAGACAGACGCTGAGCACATAGTCAACACATGTGCAGGGTGTCAATATTACGCCAAGCGGACTAATATGCCGGCCCAAGCACTCAAAACTATCCCCATTACATGGCCATTTGCGGTCTGGGGGCTAGATATGATGGGACCGTTCAAAACTGCGCGAGGCGGACTTACACATCTACTTGTAGCGGTGGATAACTATACCAAATGGGTGGAGGCTAAACCCATCAAAAAGCTGGACGGTGTAACTGTCAGAAATTTCATCATTGACCTAGTCATGAGATACGGCGTTCCACACAGCATAATAACCGACAACGGGACAAATTTATCCATTGGAGAGTTGGCAAAATATTGCCGACAAACGGGAATTCGCCTAGATCTCGCATCTGTGGCACACCCGCAATCCAATGGACAGGTTGAGAGAATGAATAGCTCAATCCTGCAAGGAATACGGCCAAGACTCGAATCTCCTCTTCATAGAGCAGCTGGAGCATGGGTAGAGGAGCTACCTTCCGTGCTTTGGAGTATTCGAACGACGCCAAACAGGTCAACTGGGCAAACCCCGTTTTTCCTAGTTTATGGTGCGGAAGCTATTCTTCCAACGGACATGATCCATGATAGCCCAAGAGTGCAAGATTTCGACGACTCGGATGCCGAAGAAGCACGATAGGATGCCGTCGATCTCCTAGAAGAGGAACAAGAACTTGTGCTTCAAAGATCCGCCATCTACCAGCAAGGTTTACGACGTTATCATAGTCGGAAAATCAGGCATCGTTCTTTTAAAGAAGGTAACCTAGTGCTGCGATTGGTACAACAAAGGAAGCATAAACTGGCCCCAGTATGGGAAGGACCATTTGTCATTAGTAAAGCCATGAAGAATGGATCATATTATCTTGTCGACATTCGAGATACGGAAGACGATCCCGAGAAGCCGAATCGCAAAAGAAAGAGAAAGATAGATGTTGAGCTAGGAGAGACAAAGAGGCCTTGGAGTATCCAGCAGTTACGTCCCTTCTATACTTAGTTCAATTTCTATGTAAACATCTTTGAGATCATGAAATAAAGTTGTCGGAATTCCTGTATCCATGTTTTTACAAGTTTATTATAGTACAAAGCATGATTTCACCTTATCTATTTCCCAATGATCTTACAAAATACTCAATGTTAATCCGAATTGTTCCTGCGTGCTCGGCGTTAAAAAACTGAATGGTTTTTCAGCCTGCTAACGGCTAAAGGAAACTCGGATTGTGCCTACGTGCCCAAGTTTCAAAAAATTCCTTACTTTTCTCTAAGTATTATCTGATTGTTTATGTGTTGGGTCACTGGAGCTAGTTAGTAAAAATGCCTTTAGTATGATCCATGTTTTCGAGTTTAAACTGATTGGTTATACCCAGTAATTCGGCATGATGATTCATAGTACTATTGAGCCATTTCAAACACTAAGGACAGTTAAAACGCATAAGCCAGAGAACTTAGAAGATAAAGGAATATTAAAACCCGGAAACCTTGCAAAGAATTTCATAATTAAGACTGCAAAAGGCGGAGTTCTTGTTTATACAAAAGAATAGAAGCATTAAAATATGAATTACATTGTAAAAGTGCAGTAATGCTCCTATTGTCTACTTCCACCATCCAGGTTAAGGACAGCCCTTCAAGCATCCGAGTCGTCATCGCTGCTGTCATTCTCGGGGGCTTCAGGGATCTCCTCTTCCGGATAGGTGATGGAGATGTTCACCATGGAGGCGATCTTGGTGGCGTGGCCTTTGATTTCATCAAAGATGGTGGTTCGCTGGGTTTCCGTGTATCCTTGGGGGATACCGGACGCCACGTGCCAAGACTTTCCACCAGGGTAGTGCATACGCATGAGGCCGAGAGCCATGTGTGCACCACCCCGTGCAGCGGAGCGTAGGATGGACTCCCTGGACTCCGCCACCTCCAAGATAGCACCCGGAAGTTTATAAACTTCCGAGAATTCCACAGCACTTGTGGGAAGGAACTTGTTAATCACCTGCATTCCTGCATCTCTGATCGTATTCCATACTTTCCCAAAGGCTCGGATTTTCTCAATCCGAGAAAGTCCTGGAAAATTTCATGATTTTTTTCGAATAAGCAAGCAAAAAAGGTTAGGCGAAAAAACAGAGAACGAAAGCAAGACATGGACGAACCGGTAAATAAAACAAACTTACCGAGAACCTTGTCGATTTCAGAACCTTCTTCCAGGCGCAGGAGTAACATACTTTCCAAATCCTGGATAGTAGACTTATTCTTTCGCTTGCAAAGAAGCCTTGGATTGAGTAACTCCAAGAGCCAGATTACTGGCTTCCAGGTCTTGTTGCACCTTCATAAGTTCCTTATGAAGGTCCAAATTCTCCTCACACAGTCGCGCGGCATTACCGGCATCTTCAGCTAATTCTCTGGCCTTAGCCAGAGCAGCTGGACAGCAAGGAAAACATTCCGAGTTTATAAAATCCTCGAGAAAGTACTTAGTGATAATCCGGATAAAAAACTTTAGAGAATAAAACATACCTGTTGTTTCCGATAGCTGTAGCTGAGATGATGCCAGCTCATTGTTTTTAGACTCAATAATATATTGAAGGGTTTTCACCTCTTCATTCTTGATGTTAAGTTTATTGAAAATTTCCAAGTTTATTGCATCAGCGGTATGCTGAAATATGGAAATGAAAGCCAAACGCTTAAGTATGAACAAGCGTAATAAGAAGCATTAAGAAGAAAGTATATTTTCGACTTATTGCTTGGGGGCTAGAGATATTACCTGGCTCATTTCCCGCAAGTTTGTCAAAGTCTCGTTGAATTCTTTTGCATATTCAGAAAAAAGAATTCCAACATGATGAAGGCCATCTTGTATGACCTGACGAGGTGAAAATACGAAATCATTGCGAACAATTAACCCGCCTTGTGGCCAAGGACGGATCAGAGGGACAGGAGCGAAGAATTTCTTAGCTTCCGGACGGATATATCCGAGTTCTTCAAATGGTTCTTCCTTTATCCGGATATTGCTGTCCAAATCGGGAACGTTTTCGTCTCCCCCAGATGATCGAAAATTTGTACCAATCTGTGTTTCCGCTCTCTTCCTCGCGCCCATGGTGGCAGAAGAAGATTCTCTTTTAACAGCAGCTTTATGTTTCTTCAGTTTCTTTGTCTTCAAAGGAGTTGGAGCGAGGCTGAAAAGAGAACATCCGAGAAATAAATATCTCGAAGAACTGGAGAGGAATAACGATTAAAAAAGCTCCAGCAGAATACCTGGATGTGGCGACAGGTCTTCCGTCAACAGTTATCGTTTCCCCAAAAGTCACCCGCCTTTTACGTTTCCGGCCGTCGTAAAAGCTAGCATGTAATTCGTTAAGCTTGGCGTCGGAAGCAAGATCAGCTCCCTCAAGTTCGTCGAACTAGGGAAGAAGCAACGATGCGTTAAAAGTCAGAGAAAGAGGTTAATCCGAGAAAAACCCGAAAGCAAGGAAAGTATAAATACCTTAGGGGCTGGATTCTCCTCGTGATATATTGCCAGACTTTCTACGTATTGATCGCAGGTGGCGACCAGTTGGTTGAGCCGCTTTATGATCTCCTTTTTGGTATAGGACTTGTCTGTTCCCCTCATGCTATCTTCTGTCCCTTCATATTCGCAAAGGAGCCGGGAAGGAAAGGAAAGAGGTTGAATACGGCGTCCAAACCAACATAAAACAGTATCCTTCCCAGTTAAGGGAGGCTGAGAGGAAGTAAGCTTGGTGATACGTCGTTTTATCTTCATCAAATATTCCGGCAATGTCTCCACTGCTTCAACTACCCAACTCTCTCGAGGAACGGCGGCGGAATTAACGAATAGAGGAACCCCGGTTTCCTTGCCAGGGAATGGGATGTCCTGATGATAAAAGAAAGAACCCATCCAAGATTTGACGGGTTCTGATGCATAGAAATATAAACTAAATTAATAAGCGGGAGAAGAATCCGATGTACATTGTAGTTCACTTTTTGCAAAATGCAAATAGAATAAAATATATTTATGCGCACTTATAACTCAGAAGACTTAAAAGAAAGTATACTCCAAGAACATGTATAAATTTCATGTCCATGTGATCGTTTGATTGTGAAAAGTTTCCATGCATTTCGAGTAATACCATGTGTGGCACTGACCTGACTGTTACTAATTCGATCCCATCATCATCAGCATTGTCTGATTTTTGCATGCATGTTAGTATGAGAGTTTTGTGTAAAATCTTCAGATAAATGAACTATTTCTGCACGTGGCAGACTAATATAGGCTATGACAATTTGTGCACCTTGGATATTGATGACTGTTTAAAGGATTGTTAACTATTCACTGAATACCTGGAGATTAATATTTTTTAAAGCGAAGGCAAAAGCTTTGCCTTATCTATTAATTAAGAAGAAGGAAGAGGGGTTGGTTTGGCCGTTGCAGGATGAATATATATGGCCTCATAGTTTCTTAAAAGAGCTAGCTCGGTAGTTCAGTTTTCTAATATCTTCTGCTAAGATTTCGATTTCTGTTTAAGTCAAGAACCTGAACCTCTAAACCTTCAGTTATTAGAATATTCTCTTGCTCTGCTAGCTTAAGTGTATCTAACGTCGTGACTGGTTCTGAATATTCTCTATTTAAAGAAAAGAAAGTAACAATTAACTCAGTTTTGTATACATATATATATAGCAGAAAAATGAAAGAAAATGTGCAACCGTTACTTAAGTAGACAACAAAAGATTTGTGGGAGTATACCTCAATAGAGTGATAAGCTGATTATGTTATGGGGTGAGTGAATTTGATTAAGAAATAAGAGGTAGGGTAAATGTAAGTGCATAAAAGTACAAATTTCTGACGAGTTCTACCACACAACGGTTCATATATATACCATTGCTAATTAAAAAAAGCGCATATCCTAGTGGATCAATGGCAATGTCAGCACTAATAAGAGAATAAATAACTGAAAGTATGTCTTTTTTACTTTTGCTTTTTAAGCTAGGTGGAAAATAATATAAAAACACACATTAGTTATTTTTTGAATTTTTTTTGAAAGAATACTTCCTAATACAATAGATCTAAAAACAAAGCCGCTCTTAATATCATCAATGAGTTCCATTTTATACACCCTATTAAAAATGGCAGGCCGGTCTGAAGGGTATTGGCCAGGTTTAAATGGAAGTGCCTCACTAATTTCTGGCCATGTAGAATTGCAAGTAAAAGTAGTGAATATGTTAGAGCATGTCTAACAGACCCCCTATGTTTTCACCCCTTAAGACGCGTGTAGAGGGCCCTGTATACACATTTCGCCGGCCAAAAACTCGTGCGAGCTAGCAGACCCTCTACCCCCACCCCGGGTAGGGGGTCTGCTAGCTCGCACGAGCTTTTGGCCCCTCAGAAAACAGGGTTTTGCACAACTACACAAGCATATCAAACATGGCAGATTCAAGATATGCGATGCATAATCCATAGTTTTACATCACAAAAAGATCAACAAGTTCATAGGTCATGTTCTAGGCATAGAGGTTCCCAAAAAGTACTGCCACCACCAACGCGATCCACATCAATCTCGGAGCCCACCGTCGGCACCACCACTCACCGAAGTTGAAGCACCAACGTTGGTTGCCTCGCGAGCTTGACGCGCCTGCAACTTCCTCGCCATGATCTCGGCCTTGCTCTCTTTCCACCACAGCAGCTGATCGTCGTCCATGTCCTTGGTGTTCATCATCATGATCTCCTTCTCCTCGGCCAAGAGCTCCTTCATGGCTTTGGTTTGTTTGAGAGCCAACATCTGGGCATCCAACTCGGCCTTGCGCATAGCCTCCTCTCTTTTTGCAGCCACCTTGGCAAGCTTCACCTCCTTTTTCTTCTCGGTGATGAGGAACTTGGTCTCCAATGTCTTGAATGCTACTTCCTCCTTTGCCCTAATGTGCTGATCCATCTTGTCCTTGAAGCTAACTGCCTCGGCTTCTAGCCTCTGCCTCTCCTTCGCCTTCTTGGTGCCCTCGGGCTTGCCTACGTTGCGACCACCCATGTCTTCCTCTTCATCATCCATGTTGAGCATTGCCTCCTTCTTGCACTTTGGCTCTTCGTCCCTCAACTTCCACTTGGGAAGGTGTTGGAGCAAGTTGAAGCAACTTCCGATTTGCTCCGCCGCGCAGTAGCCGCGTCCACCTCAACCACGTCGTCGTCCACCTCTTCGTCGGCCTCTTCATCCTCGGCGTAGTCAGCGTACTCGTCGTCGAACGCACCAATGCCCGAATCCAAATCCACCGCAGAATCGTTGAGCATGTCCATGTAGGATGTCGCGACGGCCGGCGCGGGCACTTCGTCGAGCACCTAGCGGGCACCAGCCGGCGGTGGCGTGGGCACCTGCGTGGGAGCAGGCGGAACGGCCGGCGACGGAACCTCGGCGAGCACCTGCGTGGGCGGAACGTCCGCTGCAGGCGTCGCGGCCTTCTTCACCTTTGGCGGCTGCCCCCTCGTCGCGAATGACTTCACCCGGCCCCCTTTGGTGGGAGCAGTAGTGGTCGCCGCCGCCGTCGCTACCGCAGGCCCCGGCGGTGTGTCGAAGAAGAGCTTCGGGATCCTCTTCCTCTTCATCGGCATGGTGGCGGAGATGATGGCCGCGACATCGGCGGAGGCCGCGGCGTCGACGGTGGCAGTATTCACCACCTCAGACATGGGTGGCGCGTCGTCGGCGGTCGGAGGGGCTTGTGAGGAGTCCATGGCGGCGAGATCTGGCGACGCGGTGGCCGGAGAGGGCGAGGAGGCGGATTTCCGGCGGCGGCGGCGGCGGTTGGGAGGTTCGCGCGCAGTTGGGGAAAAGGTGAGGGGTTGGCCCTCTACATCTCCTCCCGACCCGCACATGTAGGGGTCGACGGGCCGCCCCCTACCCAAACTTGTAAAAAATCGTCCGGGGTGGTCCATTTACGGGGTCTGCTAGATGGCCGGGTAGAGCCCAAACCCGTATATCAGCGGTTATTATACGGGTTTGGTCCATTTAGGGGGTCTGTTAGACATGCTCTTAGACCCCCAAATTACAATAGCATCGCAATATTGCCGAACATACTATCCATATCTCGTACATCCCGTTAAAAAAAAAAAAGCAATCCCATACCTCCTGCCGCAACAAGAGCTAAAATTGCATAATCGGATGTACATGTCCTGTACACACTACACAAGTGGATAATAGTGTAGCCATGGTCGCAGACAAAACTCTCACAGTTCCTCTGCTGAGCAGTTCTAAAAATTCCAAACGGACCAACACGGCAACCCCTGAAACAAACCACCGTAAGTCAATTGGCTACCAAATGGTAGCGACCATTGGATGCAGGATGGTGGGCAAACAGCAAAGTTAACCCCAAGCAACAACATTGCTGACGAAGGAAGGAGGTCGAAAGTGAGACGGGAGGGTAAAGATGATTGCTCGTTGTAAATATATAGCGAGATTGATAGACGAAAACAGGCAGTAACTCCAATCTTAATAACCATAACTACAGGAGGTGAAGGATCGAAATTTGTACCACAATTATTATTATGCCACCGCCGCCGCTGGTTTCAGTTTGCCCACCGTGATTGCGCCGCCGCCTGCACTAATGGAAGGGGATGCGTTGCTTCGACTGTGGGCTCGGACCACAAGTGAATCGACG
The DNA here is from genome assembly GCA_028641055.1 of Alopecurus myosuroides. NCBI lineage: Eukaryota > Viridiplantae > Streptophyta > Magnoliopsida > Poales > Poaceae > Alopecurus > Alopecurus myosuroides. Next base: position 16,070,338 of record CM054058.1, read on the forward strand.
AAAGCGCATGTCTGCATCGAGGAAGATCGCTCTGCTGCATGCACGACATCCGCACCGTGCCGGCGACATCACAAAGAACCGCTCGAATTGTGCGTGCTTCTCAAATCTACACGTAATCTGCTTCCCTTTCTTTTAAGGGCCAAGGGCGATGCTAACAAATACCATGCGGAGGAAGAAAATAATACTCCCTCCGTCCACTTTTATAAGGCCCACTTCTTAGCATTTCTATAGTGAGAAGTGGGACTTATAAAAGTGGACGGAGGGAGTAGAAGGGCTCAACTGGCCCCGCCCAACTGAGAGTTTCTCGGCCCAGTTAACCAGGATTGAGCTAACTTGGTCTGCGGAGTAGCAGCCCAATCAAGATGGGCTGACCTATTAATCGCGATTGCACGATGTGAAACCAGTTTAACAACGCTGGCGGGAGGAACCAAACGATCTGTAGCGTTGGACGAGCTGATCGTACGGTGTAGAGCGTGAAATCGCTGTGGTAACACCTAGCTCGTTCAGTTTTACTGTTTCTTAATAAGCGTATCAAGAGAAAACTCAGATGCCATATTAATTATAACAGCACAATATTATATAGGAGACTTAACAGAAGCGGAAGGAATTAATGCAGTCCAGAAGTATGTGTGCCAGCCAACAGATTGGTAAAATGATGCTTGAGACAGCTTCGAGAAGCTTATAAAAATCAACAGATATTAATGACAAGGCCTGCAATGTATTTTTTTTTCTGTTTTTTGGATAAAATATCGTTTTGCTGCAGGTTCTGGCTTCTGGCCTTTACTAGCAGCAACTGCTAAAAAACCTATATATATTTATTTTTTTGGAAGCCGCTCAAATATAACATTTGAAACACATATTTACGCGCAATGTTCTAAATGAAACGATTGCAAATCCCAGATTAGCCCGCTGGCCCCCGCCAGCCCAGTGGGACAGAAAATGATTAGGCATGCGAATATACATCAAAACGCACAAACACATACATGCAGGCGCACGACAAAACCATATTCTAATTTACGTGCTCTCATATTTAATATATCTCACATACTCCCTCCGTCCTGGGGTATAAGGCACATATAGCAAGTCTCTATTCATTCATTGGGGTTTAAACTTTACATGCATTGGTGGAGAGGGGTGGAAAGAGCCAACCACCCACTAATCAGAAGAGAGTTAATGCAAAATATGCCTAAGACTAGCCATAGTGGTGGAATCATAGCTGGTATCATGCAACTTGGCCCCACAAAAAAGCTGATGTGGCAGCTAATTAATGAAAAAAAAGAGTGTAGTGGTATCTACCTATGTTACGGTATCATAGCACATAAAACTAGATATTTTAATAACAACTAAATCTTGTTCACATATTTATATTGGGATTCTACAAAACAATAAATACTATGTGGCTATGATACTACTACATGATACTATGCATTACAGGGGTAGTATCATACAATAGTATCATATGCATGATACTAATATATGATACTCCCCACTATGGCTAGTCTAAGAGACGGGACTGCATGTTTTTGGTATTATGCCCTATACACTGGGACGGAGGGAGTAGGAGTTTATTATACTTTTTATTATTGCTTGTACACAATATTAATTACTCTAAGATAGCTCAATTAAAGTATGAAAAAAGGCACCAAAGTGTCCCGTTTTTCAATATACCATTTTTACGTACAGGAAACAGTATATATGTAATTAATATAAAATATGTAGATTCAAATGAACAATTCATAGAACTCGATATCTAGTATTAAATAATAAAGTAATTTAAAATGATAAAGTGGTATATTCAGTTTATTTATGCGGTACATATACTCTTCGGTGTGGTTACACCCACTTCTCACATACTATCATACGGAAGTATAAAGCCGTTAGGCGTGACGCACCACTGTGTGGTGCGCCATGACGACATAGGCGTGACGCACGGGAATTGACATGTGCCACGCATACCATTTCTCCTATAGTTGATTTCCTAGTAGTGTTGCTTGTTCATATTAAACTTCAAAAAAAATAAGAACATAAAACTGCATAATTCAGAGGTAAAGCCGGGTCTGCTGTCCTATCAGGAATGACAAACCGGCTTTCCTTTAGCCCAAATCTGCGTCTTAATCTGTTCGAGATTTATTTTCTTTTTCTCTCGCTCTTTGTTTATCCATTTAAACTGATCTGGTTAATTTAGATAGTTATGATTATTAGTTTATCTCCCAGATTCAAGGAACTGAATCTTTTCTGGTTTATCTCGTGATTCGCTTCGTGCATTTAATAATGCAAATCTAGCGCATTTATTTCCATTATTCCCTCTATTCGTCATAGGTCAACGTCAAGAATACTGCATTTCTAGGGGTGCTTTCTGCAAAAATCCATGGCGAGCAATGTAAGGACCCCAGACCGGCAGTCTGAAACCCTACGAATGCATACATTCACGATCCCAGAAAGATCAGTCGTGAACAACATACACAGTTGGCACACAGAAATACATCATCCATTACACGAATACATAAAGGTATTACATAAAAGATTACATGATCAAGTTTAACACAACTGCCACAAAGGGCAGGCAACTTAACAAACACAGCGGAAGACAATTAAAACACACGTAGATGATCCCAAGTCACGCCTTAACCTACAGGCTGCTGACCGGGAGACGAGCCTAATTCGCACAGTCGTCAACGTTCTCCTTTTAATTGATCTCCTCCTGAGATTTGCTCCTCGTAGTCTGGCCAATAAAAATAACCAGGGGCGAAACCATAATGAGTACGTTTGAATGTACTCAGCAAGACATCCATCATGTCACTTACCAAAATGCAAGTATGCTTATATGGTGGATTAGGTAGGCTATAAATAGGGTTCACTACCAATGGTGTTCATATATGATGACTCCACAGTTGCAGTCAGGTTAATCTGTATCTTCGTTGAAGAAGATACTTCAGAAGAAAATAAAATAATATAGTTTTATTTCTCTTGTAGATATCACATGTACAAGAGGTTTTGTAAAGCTTTGTTAAAGCATATTTTCTCTTTGCAAAACTTCTTGGAATCAGTTTCCAGAATTCTTGCTTAGAGTAGAAAAGGTTTTCTTTGCAAAACATTTTGTTTTTTATATCAGCATCTGGCTTTTCATCATCGACGATACCTCCACGGTATAAGTTTCCATTCCTTTCCAAACTTCACAAGTTCAAACACTTCCTGTCCAAAACTCCTTTTCAAAAACTCCTTTTTGAAAACATTGACACAATGCTAGCTACATGGCCATTCAATTGTCCATATCCGAGGACGCGGCTTCTTCGAAAAAGTTGTACTCTGCAGAGGTGTACTCATCCACCAGATCCAGTACACCTACCGTGAACAACCACGGACTGTAACAACAGTATGTGAACATCAGGTATCTGATCATAACCATTCACTATGTTCAAGCTAGTATATGCCTATCTCTCATTTGAGTTTTACCACATCCCCGGCACCGAGCTAATCCCCGCCAAGCCAGGATGCCTCAACTGCTGCATCCGGAGGGAAAATTAATCCCACACTTTATATGTCTCCACGACATTCGGTTCGAGGGTACCACGTCCCTTATAGCGATTGAGATAGCACACACTAATAGAACAAACTTCAAGTTAAGCCCCGTGCCCATGTTGGGGTAGGGTGGCAGTACGGTAAAGGTTGTCCGGCGAAGACTAGGTTATGTGTCATTTTTGAAAACACCAATTTCTCAAAAATGACCACTTCCACATTCCTCCGGAGAACAAGGATCCATCTTTTCTCCGGGTTTTTCCGTAAAGCCTTTGTTTTGTAGAATCACAATTTTAGGGTGTCCACTTAGGGACTAATATATTTGATGGTAATACATACCATATGGTGGCCTATGGGCTTGGTATTACCAAGTTTAACTACTGGCATAATAGTAACCTATATACTAGTATAGTAGTAATAGCCACATCAAAAATAGTTTTGATAATCAAGTTTTGGTAAAACTTCAGTGGTAAAACATGCATGATCGATAATGGTAAGTATTGTATCAGCAAGCAATCAGGATGGCTTGCCTGGTATCTCCTTGTGTCCCTGGTTTTGGAGTGACTGGAACTTGAAATAGAGCTTCCCGACACTTCCTTCCTCTTCGTTTTCTAACGTCGTAAAAAGAATAAAGGACACACATTCAGAACCAATCAAGGCAAGCAACCATACATAACACTACCTACAGCAAGGAAAATAATAATAATCAATCACACCATTATTAATGGAGGCAAACAATCAAACAAACCTACTTGGCAGAAATGCCATTTAATAAGATAACTTAAGGTTGGAGGAACATATCTCACGACCTTAATATCATGGATTTAGTGGGTGTGCCACTCTCATACCAAGATATTAATAAACCCAAAATACACTTAGTTTCACATGAGTGAGGCTACTAAGAGTATACAAAACATGCACAATAATACTCATGGCAATGGGTCTATCAACCAAACCATAAAAAGAGTATGATAACTAATCTACTAAGCCTAAATTCACATCAAGAATAAATAAGGCACATGATTTGCAAAAGTTACTTGTAAAAATCAGTGGGCCTACACAAGTGTAACAAGGTAATAGACTCATCACAAAACACACAATTTCTCATAGTGAGAACAATAGAAACAATGACTAAAAAGGAGGAATCCTATAGACATGCTTCTACTAAGGGTTTGCTATGCAAGCATGCATAACAAGTAAAGTACTACAATACAAACAAGGAACCATGTTATCATAATGGGAATGAAAACAGGTCCTCATGCAAGGATACACAAATATCTACCAAACACAAGTTGGCAGAAAAAATAATTCAATACAAAAATGCTAGGGAAAACTAGTACTACTCACACATGAAGAATCAATGGATGTATTTCAATCAAGTAATTGAAATACAACGAGAGGGTCCATGTAATAAAAACAGGAGTGAAAACATCGATACTTGCTATAACAAAAATATCCCATTTGACAGAACAATGCATCAATTTGCAGGGCAACTCCTACATACTATTTGTAATAAAAGGGGCATTACTAGAGGAATCAAACAACAATCCAAAGATGGATTTTTTTTTCCTAGCAAGCCACACATGATTACAACCACTTACAAACAGATTCATACACATTTTCATTTAGCACTAAAAATCCCAAAGCAAAAATACTAGGCACTCATTAGTTATAGCACTATAGAAAAGAAACACATCTAGTGTGGGGGAAATAATGTTTCCACCAAAAATGCAATGAAACCAGTGGGTGTTCCACTAGCATATCAAAGAATTAAGAGGTACCTTTTGTGGGTGTTCCACTAACATTTTGTTTTGTATATCAGCATCTGGCTGTTCATCATCGACGATACCTCCACGGTATAAGTTTCCATTCCTTTCCAAACTTCACAAGTTCAAACACTTCCTGTCCAAAACTCCTTTTCAAAAACTCCTTTTTGAAAACATTGACACAATGCTAGCTACATGGCCATTCAATTGTCCATATCCGAGGACGCGGCTTCTTCGAAAAAGTTGTACTCTGCAGAGGTGTACTCATCCACCAGATCCAGTACACCTACCGTGAACAACCACGGACTGTAACAACAGTATGTGAACATCAGGTATCTGATCATAACCATTCACTATGTTCAAGCTAGTATATGCCTATCTCTCATTTGAGTTTTACCACATCCCCGGCACCGAGCTAATCCCCGCAGAGCCAGGATGCCTCAACTGCTGCATCCGGAGGGAAAATTAATCCCACACTTTATATGTCTCCACGACATTCGGTTCGAGGGTACCACGTCCCTTATAGCGATTGAGATAGCACACACTAATAGAACAAACTTCAAGTTAAGCCCCGTGCCCATGTTGGGGTAGGGTGGCAGTACGGTAAAGGTTGTCCGGCGAAGACTAGGTTATGTGTCATTTTTGAAAACACCAATTTCTCAAAAATGACCACTTCCACATTCCTCCGGAGAACAAGGATCCGTCTTTTCTCCGGGTTTTTCCGTAAAGCCTTTGTTTTGTAGAATCACAATTTTAGGGTGTCCACTTAGGGACTAATATATTTGATGGTAATACATACCATATGGTGGCCTATGGGCTTGGTATTACCAAGTTTAACTACTGGCATAATAGTAACCTATATACTAGTATAGTAGTAATAGCCACATCAAAAATAGTTTTGATAATCAAGTTTTGGTAAAACTTCAGTGGTAAAACATGCATGATAGATAATGGTAAGTATTGTATCAGCAAGCAATCAGGATGGCTTGCCTGGTATCTCCTTGTGTCCCTGGTTTTGGAGTGACTGGAACTTGAAATAGAGCTTCCCGACACTTCCTTCCTCTTCGTTTTCTAACGTCGTAAAAAGAATAAAGGACACACATTCAGAACCAATCAAGGCAAGCAACCATACATAACACTACCTACAGCAAGGAAAATAATAATAATCAATCACACCATTATTAATGGAGGCAAACAATCAAACAAACCTACTTGGCAGAAATGCCATTTAATAAGATAACTTAAGGTTGGAGGAACATATCTCACGACCTTAATATCATGGATTTAGTGGGTGTGCCACTCTCATACCAAGATATTAATAAACCCAAAATACACTTAGTTTCACATGAGTGAGGCTACTAAGAGTATACAAAACATGCACAATAATACTCATGGCAATGAGTCTATCAACCAAACCATAAAAAGAGTATGATAACTAATCTACTAAGCCTAAATTCACATCAAGAATAAATAAGGCACATGATTTGCAAAAGTTACTTGTACAAATCAGTGGGCCTACACAAGTGTAACAAGGTAATAGACTCATCACAAAACACACAATTTATCATAGTGAGAACAATAGAAACAATGACTAAAAAGGAGGAATCCTATAGACATGCTTCTACTAAGGGTTTGCTATGCAAGCATGCATAACAAGTAAAGTACTACAATACAAACAAGGAACCATGTTATCATAATGGGAATGAAAACAGGTCCTCATGCAAGGATACACAAATATCTACCAAACACAAGTTGGCAGAAAAAATAATTCAATACAAAAATGCTAGGGAAAACTAGTACTACTCACACATGAAGAATCAATGGATGTATTTCAATCAAGTAATTGAAATACAACGAGAGGGTCCATGTAATAAAAACAGGAGTGAAAACATCGATACTTGCTATAACAAAAATATCCCATTTGACAGAACAATGCATCAATTTGCAGGGCAACTCCTACATACTATTTGTAATAAAAGGGGCATTACTAGAGGAATCAAACAACAATCCAAAGATGGATTTTTTTTCCTAACAAGCCACACATGATTACAACCACTTACAAACAGATTCATACACATTTTCATTTAGCACTAAAAATCCCAAAGCAAAAATACTAGGCACTCATTAGTTATAGCACTATAGAAAAGAAACACATCTAGTGTTGGGGAAATAATGTTTCCACCAAAAATGCAATGAAACCAGTGGGTGTTCCACTAGCATATCAAAGAATTAAGAGGTCACAAGGCCTCTGGTCAGACTTGCTAAAAATTAGCAAAAGACTAAACTAGCATCTAGTGCATTAACCATTCTAGTAGAAAATAATAGGGTGCAAAAATAAGCAAGGTAATGCTACTCATGCTATTGTTTTCACACAAGTGAAAACTTCAGGGGTCAAGTACTCATATAAATATAATAAAAATGCTACTGGTCCTATGCATACAATACAAAAATATGTGGCTACACAACCAGAATTGCTTATGCCAAAAATTCTACACATGAGAGAATTTTTCCAACATTTGCATAGTCATGACAAAGCTACTCATGCTTCTCTACCAACTCAAATGAAAGCTAGCAGAGGTAATAAAAACACAATATAAGTACCAACATAAATTTATCAACACCACAATCCAAGTGCTTGCACATAAATTTATCACTGAAAAATTACTATGCAAATATTAAACTAGAGATAAGTAATATGCTATTAACAAAAATCATATTTCTTCTCCACTCAAGTCCACACAATATAACATGCTAAAATATCTAAGTAACACTTAGAAAACAAGTTCGCACAACTTATACATGCTAGAAAACAATATTGCAACACAAAAATATATTCACACAATTTAATTACTTAAAATGCCAAAATGGCAGAAACATGCAAATTAAAGATCTGTGAACCAAATTTTGTAGGATGCTCTAGAAATTAAACCCTTCTAGGTTTTGATATCCCTAAACATATACAAGACCATCCAGTTGAGTTTGCATCAAAATTCATTTTTAATAATTTTATAAAAATCACCAAAGTGCTCTCTGGTGTTTTACCAAATTGCGTGCCATTTCCAAAATACTAGGAATGTGGAAGCAAGGTTAATTGCTCCTGTTAGGAAATTGCAAGGGCTTTCCAATTCAATTGGCCTCACTTCATTCTGAGTTGTGAAATTAAAATGGTGCTCATTTTGGTGTTTCTGGTACCTGTTGCCAAAACATTTTTCATTTCAACAATATCCATCCAAATGTAGATCTACAACTTGGAGGTGGTTTAGATTTAGTTTATGTACCACTTTGAATTTTAGTTTGGTCAAATTAATTTTTTTGGTTAGCTTTTAGGGCCAAAAGAAACTATGCAACATTCTGCAATAATTAAAAGGAAAAAATAAACTAGGGATGGGCCAGATCCAGTTTTGGGCCGGCCAGATCTAATCTACCGCGAGGGAACCCAGCCGCAGACGCTGACTCGCGGGCCAGCCGGCCACGCGGGCAGCCACGCGGCAGATCCGTGGCCCCACGGGCCAGTTTGACTCCACGCGCGCGGGGTCAAGGCAGGCTGACGCCATCGCGACGTCATGACGATGTCACTCGCCGGTGGTAGGGCTCCGGCGAGCTACAATCCGGCGATACAAACCATCATTTCGCGATTCAAACCTACCAGCACGTTGCTCTCGTTGCGGGGTAACTTCTAGGAGTTGCGCCGTTTCCTGGGAGGCACCGCAGCGCGGCGGCGGCGGCGCGAGCGCGGGGCCGGACGGCGACCACGGCTCGGCGTGGTTCAAGAACGCAAGGGAGGGGGAAAATGTATGGGGACGTTCGCCTGCTCACCGTGAACGCGATGGGGAGCTCGGTGAGGCCGGAGAGGACGCGAGTCGGCGGCGATAGCTCGCCGGAGCTCCGTCGGGCTCGGGGAAGAAGGGGATGGCGCGGGCTCCACGCTGCGTTTCGCCTCGATTCCCTTCGCACCGAGCGAAAGCTCGACGAGGCGGAGACGATGGCGCCAACGGTGACCGGCGGCGTGCTCTCTATCGACCGATCGACGGCGAGCTCATCTAGCTAGGGTTTCGGGTTTGGGAAAAATGCACAGTAGAGAGAGAGGAGAGAGCTCGAGTGGGGGGAGAGAGAGGGAGCAAGGAGGTACTCAAGCACATGGGGGGCCTCTTATCCTCGAGTAAGCCTTCTATTCGAAGCAATGGCTAGGTCCTCTGTATCTACAGAGAGCTAGAGGAAGAAGTAGGTGACTCGGATTGCAAAAGGGTCCCTGGAAATTTACAAATAGGTCCCTGTCCTCTCTGAAAAATGATGTTTTCCCTAAGCAAACAAAGTCATAATTTGAAATCCTTTTCCCCAAAATTCTTACTAGTTAAGATACACAACATATGTGAAAATTGGCTCAATTGGATAAACTTGATAATTTAAAGTTGTTCAAATTTGAATTTTTACATAAATGGACATTGAATTTATTAGACTACTAAGGAGCTTCCCAAAATGATAATTTTTGGCACACATTCCTTATTTGGTGTGTTACTTTTGTGGTAGCAAATTCAAGTCATTTTGAGTTACTTCATAGAACAAACTTGTTCAAATTTCTAAAAGGTGTTGTCCAAAAAACAGGGGTTTTTGGCAATTTAAATTATTCAAAAACTTGTGCCCTTTTGGTTTTCATCCTTATTTATGTTATGGAGCATGTGGTATTTATTTAATGGCATTTTGAAAAAGTTTGTAGAACAAACTTGTTCAAAATTCCAATTGTTTCTGTGGAGAAAAACCATGTTTTCAGGACTTTAATGGATTCAATTTTTGGTATCCTCTTGTGTGTGTTCCTTGTTTGATATAAGGAAGCAATGGTATTAATTTCAGATCATTTGAAGAAAGCTTCCAATAGTAACTTGTTTTAGTTTTCTGTTTCTAGAAATATTGGAAATTCAATTTAATTAGGCACTTGGCTTTTCTTTAACAATGCTTTGCCAAAATATTTAGGTGACTAGGGATAGCAAGTCAATGCTCTACAATACTTTTGTTTTTAAGCTTGCAAGGTTGGAAAAACATTTGATAAGAGTTTGGTGAAGCATCTAAGAATGCCTCTTTTTCTGATAATCTTTTAGGGAAATTTATTAAGTGTTTCCTCTTTCTTAATTTAGGCCTTGTAATAATATTCAACAAGTAGAGGATTCATAAGATGGTTTTGGAAAACTCTTTGATCAATATTTACTTTAGAAAATATTGCCAAGGTCATTGGAACAATATGTTGAATATTTTTAGTTTATTGCTTTGCTATCTTTTTAGGTTTGTTTTCTAATTCTTAGCCATGTAAGTTTATATAATTAGTTTGTTTAGTTGCACTCAAACAAACACAACCAAAGTTTAATTGTCAAGCAATTAGGAAAACAACTGTGTTATCAGGTATTCCAAAATTGGGATGTGACAAGCAAGGGCGCTGGAACCGACAAGAAAAGGAAGGCTTCAGATGGATACGTCAGGAGCAAGAAGAAAATGATCATGGATTGGTGCAAGTCTAATGTCTCCCACGATCTAGACCACTACGGTTTACGTCCCCAGGATATCCCTCCAAACTCAGTCCTTAATGTTAGCAACTTCCAATTCCTCCGTGAGGACTATTTATAGATAGAACCAAACCTAGATCTATTTCTAGAGTACCTTTATTGCATTAAACACCCAGAGACTGCGGAGGTTCCACTGCAGTAGCTAGATAATAGTCTTACAACTCTGTGCTATCATGTTTAGATCTTGTGAGCTTCCCTACATGATCAAGATCATCGTTATGTAATGCTACATGTTGTCTTTACTGGGATCAGATAAATATTGATACTATGAGAAAGTTGTTTACTTATCCATATTCCTATGTTGTTTATATCTTACAAGTTGTCTGTTGCTAGTGGATGATTTGGCCAAGTAGATGCTAATGACTCCAGGAGCGAGTATTTATGATCCATGGTGGGTTCATAACTCTAGAAATCGGCATTCGAGTGACTAAAACGTGCACGGTTGTAGATATGTTGTTGCCGCTAGGGATATAATAATAATGTTTGGTCTATGTGTCTTTTGCATTGTTTATATTACACACAATAATTCATGCAATGATCTATTATATGCAACTTAATACTGGAAGTGATGCGGATGTTGGGCCGAAGGTGGATTATTTAGGCGTAGACGCGCTGGATAGCAAGTCTATGTACTTTATTTAATGCGCTGTTAAATATCGTAGTGAACATCTTGTCATATATTGCATTGTCATTCCCTCATTATTTGTCAATTGTCCAGCTGTAATTTGCTTACCCAACATGCTAGAAATATTTATGTAGAGACACCACTATTGAACTGTGGACCCCGGTTCATTTTCCTCATACTTTTAAATCATTTATTGCAATCATATTGTTCTCTACTATTTCCTGCAATCATAACTTTTTATTGCATCCGATGTGGTGCAGTAACATAAAATCGGACATCTCGGGTATTTTTCCGGAGGAAACGAATATTGCCAATGTTTAGGGTCTTTTGATGTCGGAGTGAAATACCGGACAGTCCAGAACTAGCGACGACCACGGGTAGAAACCGTCTCTGTTAAGCATCCTTTATAGACGGCCTTTTAAATCGTCCGTCTGTACTATTGGAGACGGTTATCATTTACGTCCTCCTGAGGTATTTGGTCTTTAGAGTCAGTTTAATTAACCGGCTCTGCCGGGATATTATAAGAGGCCCTAGTGATGTGGAGGGTTACTCCTAGATTGGCCCGATCTTCACGAATCGACGAAGAACACGAAGAACGCCCAAGAACGCGAAGAACACGATGAACACGAGAGGGGGAATCGAGGGGGAATTGTGGGCAAATGCAAGTAAACGCAAGGATAACTAGCAAGAACCGAAGAATCCCAAATCTTCCGTCAACTAACCTCGAGGGCCGCCTACGGAACGATCGATCCAACTGAGCTCACCTTGATTGAAACCGCTTCACACCCGTAGGCGGTCCACTACGCCAATAGAACCTCAAGGAATCCGAGAGGAAGATTGGACAATTCTTGATTGAAACCCAAGGGGAGAGATCAAGTAATTGGATGAGTCTTGATACAATCCTCGACGATGACGGAGAAGTGGCCTTGATACGTTCCTAGGTCAAACCATAGGAGTAGTTCCTCAAAGAGGGATACAAGAGACCTGAGCTCAAAATGTTCTTAATTCAACTCTAAAAACCTTAATCTAGCTCGGGGTCGTCTTATATAGCCGGGGGTCGAAGTAGGTGAAAACCGGGTCGAAAAGGCGTCATTTGCCTGCATTTCGAGTCCACGCCGGCCTGGGAGCCGGCCTGGCCGGCCACGGGGCCGGGGTGGAGGCAGAGGGGCACACAAGTCCCACGCTGGCCTGGGGCCGGCCTGGAGCCCGGCCTGGGGCCAGGGTGGGGCGCAGAGGCCGACCTGGGGCCGTTGTGGGAAGGAGGGAGGCCGGCCTGGAGGCCGGCCAGCTCTGGAATGGGTCCGGCCTGAGGGGGGCCGAGGCCTGCCTGGGGCCGAGGTGGACGCCGGCCCCTTCGGGTGGGTGCCCGGCCTGGAGGTGGGGGTGGCCGGCCTGGCCGGCTCTTGAGGCCGGAGAGGGGTATTCCCCCCCCAACTTCTCCTCCTAAGCTCCGAATTGGACGCCGTCTTCACTGCTCTTCTTCGTATCTTCTTGAGCATCGTCTGGTACTTTCCGGTGCCTCCGTGGTGGGTTTGAACCTGAGCACGCAAAGTGTGGAACCATGAGGTAGCGCACCATCCTCCACGTGACCGAAAGTATAGAGCGAGGGGAGCGAGTTCACCTTATCCTTGATGGCCTTTGCGCGTGATCTTGTCATCGGTACACTTGGTGGAGTTGGTTGGACTACATCATCTCCCCCCCCCCTTGAAAAAGAGTCAACCTCGACTCGGCGTCGTCTTCATCACTTGGGTAGCCATGGAAGGGAGAGATGTCCTTGACATTGAAGGAGTTGTGGACGAGGTAATTGGATTCCGGTAAGTCGAGCTTGTAGGCGTTGTTGTTGATGCGTTTGATGACCTTGAAGGGGCTGTCGCCTCTTGGCTTGAGCTTGGAGTTGCGCTCTTCGGGAAAACGGTCCTTGCGCAAGTTTATCCAAACGAGATCACCTTCTTGGAACACCATTGGTTTCTTGTTCTTGTTCATGATGGCGGCTCGGTGCTCGGCGTGCTTCTCAAGGGTAGCTCGTGTGGAGTCATGTAGCTTCTTGACGTAGTCGGTGCGCTTGTCAATGTCCATGTTCGCTCGCTCGCGTAGAGGCAAAGGAAGTATGTCGAGGGCGGTGTTGGGGTTGAAGCCGTAGACGATCTCGAAGGGGCTCTTCTTGGTAGCTTGATGTAGAGCAGGGTTGTAGGCGAACTCGGCGTGTGGAATGCATTCCTCCCAATTCTTCAAGTTGGGCTTGATCAATACTTGAAGTAGTGAAGAGAGTGTGCGGTTGAAGACCTCGGTTTGTCCATCCGTTTGTGGGTGATAGGCGGTGGAGAAGAGTAGCTTGATGCCGATCTTGGCCATCAACGTCTTCCAAAAGTATGAGGTGAACTTGACGTCGCGGTCCGAGACAATGGAAGTAGGTACACCATGGAGACACACAATTTCCCCGAAAACAAGGTAGCAACATGTGAAGCATCATCGGTTCGGTTGCAAGGAATGAAATGTGCCATCTTAGAGAAACGATCCACAACTACAAAGATTGAATCCATGTTGGTTTTAGTTCATGGAAGTCCTAACACAAAGTCCATGCTAATATCACTCCAAGGTGCATGTGGGATAGGCAATGGCATGTAAAGACCATGGGGGTTGGAAGTAGACTTAGCTCGGAGGCATGTAGAACATCTCTTGACGTGTCTCTCAACGTGATGCTTCATCTTGGGACAATAGTAATGGTTGGATAGCATTCAATCTTTGATTTCATCCAAACCAATCACATTGATGTCAATGCGTGTAAGAAGACACTCGTTCCTAGACAAGGCATCCGCTACAATGTTCTCTTTACCTTTATTGTACTTAATGACATAAGGAAAAGATTCAATGAATTCTACCCATTTAGCATGCCTCTTGTTCAAGTTAGCTTGGCCTTTCAAGTATTTCAAAGATTCGTGATCGGAATGAATAACAAACTCTTTAGGTCAAAGGTAGTGTTGCCAAACTTCTAGCATCCGAACCAAAGCAAATAGTTCCTTATCATAGATTGGGTAGTTTAGCCTAGCGCCACCTAGTTTTTCACTATGGTATGCAATGGGACGTCCATTGTGCATGAGAACGCCACCAATTCCTATGCCACTAGCATCACATTCAATCTCAAAAGTTTTCTCAAAATCTGGTAACACAGGCAAAGGAGCTTCGGTTAGGCATTTCTTAAGTGTGTCGAAAGCTTTTTGTTGCGCGTTGCCCCAAACAAAAGGTACATTATTTTTGGTAAGTTCATTCAAAGAGCAAGAAATTGTTGAAAAATCTTTGACAAAGCGGCGATAGAAACCGGCAAGGCCATGGAAGTGCCTTATCTCACCCACGGAAGTAGGGTTGGGACAATTCCTAATTGCCTCAATCTTCTTGTTGTCTACTTCAATACCATTGGAAGAGATCACAAAACCCAAGAAAACAAGCTTGTTGGTGCAAAAATTGCATTTGGAAAGATTTACGAAATGTTTTGCTTTGCGAAGAGCCAACAATACTTGTGAAACATGATCAAGGTGATCCTCCAAAGATTTTCTATAAATGAGAATATCATCAAAGTAAACCACAACAAATTTTCCAATGAAAGGACGCAAGACTTCATTCATGAGACGCATAAAAGTGGAAGGAGCATTTGAAAGACCAAAAGGCATAACAAGCCATTCATACAAACCAAGTTTTGTTTTGAAAGCCGTTTTCCATTCATCACCTATGTTCATACATATTTGGTGATATCCACTTTTAAGATCAATTTTAGAGAAGATGGTAGCACCACTCAATTCATCAAGCATGTCATCGAGCCTAGGAATAGGATGTCTATATCTAATGGTGATAGCATTGATAGGACGACAATCCATGCACATACGTGAAGTAGCATCTTGCTTAGGAACAAGGATAACCGAGAAGGCACAAGGGCTAAGGGATTCGCAGATAAAACATATATCGAGTAGTTCTTGGATTTGGCGTTCAATCTCCTTAGTCTCCTCGGGGTTGGTGCGGTATGGAGCACGGTTTGGAAGTGGAGCACCCGGAATGAGGTCAATGCGGTGCTCAATTCCTCGTAGAGGAGGAAGACCCGGAGGGAGCTCATCGGGAAAGACATCTTCAAATTCCTGCAACAAAGGCAACAAAGATGGAGGAACATTTGTCATGTCGTTAGTTTCAAGGGCTTCTTCTTTGCACAATAGGACAAAGTGTAGTATGGTTGGGTTATCTAGTAGCTCTCGCATCTCTCTTTTGGTGGCAAGCAAGGAAAGGCCTTTGGAAGCACTCGAAATGTTGTCTCTCATGTTTGGCTTGTGGCTCTCACTCTCTTTTAGGTGGATCACTCTCTCACCTCTCATCTCGCTAGACTTAAGATCTTCTTGTTTGTGTGCAAGTGTCTTGGCGTTGTCGGCGATCACTTGGCTAGGAGACATGGGACGGAGAACAAAGGTCTTGTTGTTCCACTTAAAGCTATAGTTATTGGTACGCCCATCATGGATAGCACTCTTGTCATATTGCCAAGGGCGGCCAAGAAGAAGATGACACACGGTCATAGGCACAACGTCACACTCCACCGTGTCTTCATATGGACCAATCTTGAAGTGCACGGAACCCGTATGTTGAATCTTGAAGGAGCCGGAGTAACTAAGCCATTGGACATGGTATGGATGCGGATGTCTCTTGAAGGGCAATTGAAGTTTGTCACAAAGTTCTTTGCTAGCCAAGTTGTGGCTACTACCACCATCGATGATAACCTTGATGGACTTGCCATTGATACCGGCTCTAGTTTGGAAGATATTGCACCGTTGGTCATGCTCATCTAGAGGTGAAGAAGTGAGGACTTTTGTGACCACTAGAGATGGGTTTGTTTCCTCATCACAATACACACTTTCTTCATCTTCATTGGGCATATCCAAAGAATTGAGAGCCACTTGATGCATAGCATAGTATTCACCATCACTCATGGAGTCACGTTCACCATCTTGATTGACTATCATGATCATCTTGTTGGAACACTCAAAGGACTTGTGTCCACTACCACCACACTTGAAGCAAGTAATAGTGCTTGACTTTACTTGAGGAGCACTTTAAGAAGAGGTGAAGGGTACTTGATTCTTGAACGGTTGTGAAGATTTGTTGGGAGCACTAGAGGCTCGAGTGTTGCTCTTGTTGGTAGTAGGAGTAGTAGCCTGTGTCACTTGAGTTGAAGAAGACGGAGGTCTTGAGTTGAAGAAAGTCTTTTGCTTATTGTACTTGAGTTCTTCCGCAATTTGGAGTTCCGCCTTGATAACTTGGTGGACAAGGGCCACAATGTTGTCATATGGTTGATACTCGACGATCTTCCTTATAGGAAAGGTGAGGCCATTGAGGAAACGGGCCATTGTTTGCTCTTGAGATTCTATCACATGGGCATGTATCAAAGCGGTCTCCATTTCCTTGTAGTACTCATCAACGGACTTGAAACCTTGGCGAAGTTCTTGTAGTTTCTTGAATAGGTCACGCTTGTAGTGTGGAGGAACAAAACGAGCATGCGTGAATTGCTTCATCTTGTTCCAAGTGGCAATAGGAGCAATGCGGTTGCGAACTCTTTAGGCTTGTAGGCGATCCCACCACAAGAGTGCATATCCTTCAAATTCCAATGATGCTAGAGCAACCATCTTCTTGTCGGTGAAGTTGTGAATGCCGAAGATCTTGTCTACCTTGAGAGCCGAAGCAAGATACTCTTTGGGGTCATTCTCACCATTGAACTTTGGGACATTGAAACGAAGGGCACTTATGTTGTTGTCTTCTTGATGACGTTGGGGACGCTCATGGTGTCGCTCATGGGGATCTTCATCATAGACGGGGGGTAAATCATCATAGGGGTCATCCTCATTGTCTTGGCGGTGGCGATCATGATGGGGAGGATGACGCCGGTGGTCATTAGGTGGGGGTTGTTGATGGTGACGGAGTCTTGCTTCGCGGAGTTCACTATCATCATTGTCATTGCGGTGATGTCGAGGACGTTCTTGTTGTTGGCGTGGCGGAAGCACTTGTTCATCACGAGGGTGTTGAGGACGATCATGTTCTTGGCGGTCATTGTTGTTGAGACGCGCAATACGCCTTGGTGTCCTTCGATGTTGATGAGCACCGTCCACGAAGTCATTGTGGCCATAGTCTTGAGCGTGGCCTTGAGGAGGTGGATGATGATGTTTTCGAAGGTCCGGGCGTTGTGGTTGTTGAAGCGGGTCACCACGGCCTTGGCGATGTCGAGGTGGTGGTGATGGCGAGCTATCTTCATGCCAATTTCGTCACGGAGCTTTTTGAGGTTGTGTAGGAGGTGGTGGTGGTTGTTGTTGTTGACCATCCTCCTCCAAGTTGTTGTTGCGATCATCACGATCATGGCGACGAGGTTGATGAAGATCTTGATTGCTGTGATTTGAGCGACGAGACCTTGAGGACGATGATGAATGACGGCGATTGGCAAGATTATCCAAGTTGATGTTGATGCGCGTCATTTGATCATTCAATCGAGCCTCTTGCTCTTGGAGTCGATGCTCATAGCGTTGCAATCCATCCTTCACGAGTTCGCGAAGGCGGAAATGGTCATTGCGGGTGCCGTAGGTGGCTTTAGCATTGACGATGTGGAATGGGTTGCCTTCATCTTCCGAACTCGGACTTGAGAATACTCCTTCCCTAGCCATCTCAAACACACAAGGGTGATATTGAAGAAATTGATGTCTCACTTACCCAACGTTACCTTTTTTGGTCGTATTGAGGCTAGTGGACGAGCCTAGGTGTAGGGAGGTATGTCAAGAGCGAATCCAAAAAGATTGGAAGAAACCGTAAACAACAACACACACACTTTATGTGGGAGGGGGTTAGGAAAAGTGGCAAGGAAAATCGACAAAACCGAAGAAACGTCTATTGTCAAACGTGGAGAAACGTCAAAGAAAAGTTAACACAAAAACCAAACCTAGTGGATGGAAATATGGTGGAACACACACACACAAGGGATAAATGGGGTTAGTGCGACCAATGGACGAGCGAAGACGAAATGAACCTAACGAAGACTAATTCTCAATGCCACACTAACACAAAGAGGACGCTAGCTCAAACCGCAAATTTGAAAAGGCAGCAAGATTCGCACCATGGCAATCGGTCACTCTTTCTCTTGCGACGCAATGCTACACGTTCCTACAATGGAAAGCTATTGGCATCGATCCTTTGTTTCTTTTTCTATTATTTTTTTCTCTTTTTGATGGATTCCAAAATGCCAATGCCTACTCGTAATTAATCCCTCACAAGCGCTAAACTCGCACTCTCGATGCCACAAATGCGATGCCAAGCGGTGTAAAAAGAACTAGTCCGAATAGGTAAGTAACACAATGGGGTGGGGTGGTTCAAGCGGAAGCAAGTTTATACCTCTTTATTGATGATCACGGACTTGCGGCCGGTGGATGTCGATGTCGTGGTGATCGGATGATGTGGAAGCGTAGGTGATGTCGTGGGCGTCGCGTGGCAACTTGTTGCACTCAATTTGGATCACAAACGACAAAGAAAAACACGTTCCAAAATCTGTCGGAAAATCGAAGAGCTGAAATTTTCTGAGTTTTTGGCTCAAATTCGAAATTCCCATAAAATCAAGAAAAGTTTTGGGCAAAATTGGAAAAATTGGCTGAATAGAAAGGTGTGGAACGGTGTTTGGCAACAAATCTATGAAGAAAAACCACGAAAAACTCAACGAATCAACAGATCGGTCAAATTCACTTTTGGCTATTTTTTGAGGATTTTCGAAATATATGGTGGAAAAAGAAAAATTGGTGGATGGAAAGTGTTGTGGATGTCGGATTCGTGTCAATCTAGCTATGGATACCAGATGATGTGGAGGGTTACTCCTAGATTGGCCTGATCTTCACGAATCGACGAAGAACACGAAGAACGCTCAAGAACGCGAAGAACACGATGAACACGAGAGGGGGAATCGAGGGGGAATCGTGGGCAAACGCAAGTAAACGCAAGGGTAACTAGCAAGAACCGAAGAATCCCAAATCTTCCGTCAACTAACCCCGAGGGCCACCTACGGAACGATCGATCCAACTGAGCACACCTTGATTGAAACCGCTTCACACCCGTAGGCGGTCCACTATGCCAATATAACCTCAAGGAATCTGAGAGGAAGATTGGACAATTCTTGATTGAAACCAAGGGGAGAGATCAAGTAATTGGATGAGTCTTGATACAATCCTCGACGATGTCGGAGGAGTGGCCTTGATACGTTCCTAGGTCAAACCATAGGAGTAGTTCCTCAAAGAGGGATACAAGAGAGATGAGCTCAAAATGTTCTTAATTCAACTCAAAAAAGCTAGATCTAGCTCGGGGTCGTCCTTATATAGCCGGGGTTCGAAGTAGATGAAAACCGGGTCGAAAAGGCGTCATTTGCGTGCATTTCGGGTCCACGCCGGCCTGGGAGCCGGCCTGGCCGGCCACGGGGCCGGGGTGGAGGTAGAGGGGCGCACAAGTCCCACGCCGGCCTGGAGCCCGGCCTGGGGCCAGGGTGGGGCGCAGAGGCCGGCCTGGCAGGGTGGCCGGCCTGGGGCCGGGTCGGGAAGGAGGGAGGCCGGGCTGGCAGGGTGGCCGGCCTGGGGCCGGGGTGGGAAGGAGGGAGGCCGGCCTAGAGGCCGGCCAGCTCTGGAGGGGGTCCGGGCTGAGGGGGGGCCGAGGCCGGCCTGGGGCCGAGGTGGAGGCCGGCCCCTTCGGGTGGGTGCCCGGCCTGGAGGTGGGGGTGGCCGGCCTGGCCGTCTCTTGAGGCCGGGGAGGGGTATTCCCCCCCCCCAAACTTCTCCTATGGAGCTCCGAATTGGACGTCGTCTTCACCGCTCTTCTTCGTATCTTCTTGCGCATCGTCTCGGGTACTTTTCGGTGCCTCCGTGGTGGGTTTGAACCTGAGCACGCAAAGTGTGGAACCATGAGGTAGCGCACCATCCTCCACGTGACCGAAAGTATAGAGCGAGAGGAGCGAGTTCACCTTATCCTTGATGGCCTTTGCGTGTGATCTTGTCATCGGTACACTTGGTGGAGTTGATTGGGCTACATCACCTATCTTGGAGCCGGTTGACAAAACCTTACTCTGCCCATTGTACTTAAACCGACTCTAACGCGAGGTTCTCTACTAGTAGTACATGTTCCACCCGCCCCTACATCTCAAACAAGCCCGGCCTTAGTGGATACCAAGTCTAAAGAAATCAAAGTGTCGAACAACTCTGCGAGTGTAGCCTCCCCTCCCCCTCCCCCCAAGCCCCTACTTGTTATGGATACTGGGTAAGGAAAAGAAACACTGGCATATCTTACCACATATTTGAAGGGCAAGACTAAAAGAGTCAAAAAAACAAAAGGCCTGCGAGAAGATGATTCCGCAAATTAAATCGATTGTTGCAATGACCGATGAACAATGCAATGAGATGCTAGAATCTTGTGTTTTTGGGCCTGTTGTAGAAACAAGAAAGTATGTGGGCGGGGATAAACTTGTATTGAATGTTGTGGATGTGTCCAAAGAGCTTGACTCTGCGTGTGCAGAGTTGGAAAATGTCTATATGAATAATTTCAATCTTCCGGGAGAAAAGTGAAAATCCGTATTCATGGTTACATACAAAAGTGAATCCTTTCAACATTGCTTTACGGTCACTTCGTTCCCGATCAATTGGGATGACTTGTTTGATTTACTGAACTTGAGAGAAATGGATGTCAGCATAGTGAGATGTATCACATTGTGAGTATTTTGCAATCATTTCATCAGTATCTATGGTACTAGAACCTATGTATACAGTTTGTTCAGATAGGTTTGTTTCTATATATTTAAGTACACTTATTTTCGAGCCCCGAAATATGGGTATCCACTGGATTTTGTTGACCCCGTTGTCTCTTGTCAAGAAATTATAAATGGAGACAAAAGTGAAGACAATATCGAGGTATACATCCTCGATTTGATGGAGAGGAGTGGAAATAAGGAGTTAATCCTATGCCCTTTTCTTAAAGAGTTTTGGTTACAACTTTTGTTACACTTCATTAAAGTATTTATTTTAATTTTAAGGTTTTATTGGATCCTTATCTGTCTCGCCATATCACAAGGCAATGTATATTATCTTGAGTCTTATGTGTCGATGAATCAGAAGATAAAGCGAATATAAGGGATCTTATTGACAAGTGATTTATTACTTTCATCTACATAATAAAAGTTATTTTGATCTAGGATATACTTCGTATTTGTATAATACCACAAAATTATATATTTTTGTTTTTTGTCATCCGTATTCTTCAGAGCGTTTGAAAAATGTCGCTTGAGACAAGGAACTCAATGCTACAAGTACACAGAGCTTACTCATCACTTTAATGTTCCGGTTAGTTTCCAAGAACACTTAAACATGTATGCATACATATGTGTTCTATATTTTGTGAATAATGTGGTTATTTCTGTGTTGTCTTAGTGCCACCACCGGTCTATAGGGACCAACCTATATGTATGCATACTTGAATGTAATTATGTTGCCCGACACTTGACCATCATGTCATCGAACCCTACATCTACGGTATGCAATACACATCCTTTCCATTTACTGAAATAGTCTTCTTTCTTGTTGACATGACTTCATTTACACTATATAGCTTCCGCGAATCGATAAGGCGTCACTGCCGGAGGACATTCTAGGAATGATTCGAGGGGAGATTGCATCCTTTCTTGTCAATCAAGTCATCGGCACAACCGGAGAGTTCCACGACGCGGATGACTAGGAGTTTCATAGAATGAAGCAACTAGAAAATATATATGAGTTAGAAACATGTCTTTTGTTTGGTGTAAAATAGTTAAATATATAGTAGTGCACAATATGAATTCTCGTTTTATATATATATCGTATTACTTTATTGTTGGCTTCAATGACACGGCGCACGAGGTACGGAAACACGGGGTTACGAGCATAAATCGTGGATTTATTTTTTAATACCATAAAATGATATTGCAAGCGTACAAAGAAGAAAGCACCCTTCTGGTATATAAGTTGCCCGCTGCGTACCCTCCTAGATACACGCTGCGGACTCAACAACGTACCAGACGCATGCGCTTACGGTACACTTTCTGTAGTAATACCAGCAACGCGATACTGACAGTGTGTCTAGGCGCTCTTCTGATGAGTTACTTTCGCATACTTCTTCTTTTTCCTACTAGTGCTCGCTAGAGCTTTACGGGAGGAAATGAAGAAACTATGGTCTTTACCACATGAAGAGGAGTTTTATATAGCGGGCAGAGAATGGCAATTGCATCTGGTTGGCAACGCCTCCATCAGCACTCAATATAAAATCATTAATTTTCCTGTTTTAGCGAGTGTGGCATCATCGAAATAATGTGGTCAATGGACACGGTAAAGCCTCAATTGCAGCTTCAGCTCCATATATCCGCAACTACTAGTGGTCCTTTACGTCAACAACATTTCATGTAAGCAGCCATCCTGACTCTAGTCCGTCGGCGAGCTGGACTTTGTACAATGAAACTCGGGAGTTGCTGAAGGTTTATAAAGATATTGAGATTAGTAAGGTTGGATGCATGAGCAATGGCGTAGCGCATGTTTTAGCGCAATTAGGCAAATATGGTGTGAGTGGTGTTGTTCGTGATTCAGCCCCAACCAGAGTTTTGGCAATGATCATACATGATTGTAATACTGTTTTGCCTAATTATAAAGCTCACATTTCCTGGTCAAAAATATAAATAAAGAAGGCGGGATTTTTCTACAGGAATCTGTCCATAGGCACACGGCACAGGCTGTGCCGACGGTGGCCGTCGGCACACGGCTCGTCGGCGCAGGTAAGTTGGCCGTCGGCACAGGTTTGTGGTGGGCCCCACCTTACTCTGACAGCGGGCCCCACGTTGTCAGCGCGTTGGTCTAGTGGTGGCCGCTGTGCCGACGGCAATGTGGGACACGTGGCGTGCACTGGTCCGCTCCTGGGGGAGGGGCTGTGCCGACGGCAATGCCGTCGGCACAGGTAGGGACACGTGGCGCCGTCTGGTGCGTTCCTGGGCATAGTTGCCGTCGGCACAGGCCTGACCGTTTGGTCAGCGTAGGACCTGTGCCGACGGCATTGCCGTCGGCATAGCCTATGCCCAGATTTTTTTTTTTGCCCTTTTTTGTGCTGTTTTCGTTCCAAAATTCACAGCAAAATTACAAATCAAAATCCAATGCAACAGAAACATCTAGAAGCTCAGTACCATCATTATTAACAATCAAAACATCCATACAAAGATCGTTTAATGTGATACGTCGATCCACATGCATCCATCGATCCACATGCATCCATCGATCCAGATACATCCATACATCGATCCAGAGTATCCCTAGCTAGCTAGCTACAGACGGTCCAGAGGAGAAGGGGTGAAGCCCAAGTCTCCCCTCGTGAAAACGGGACGATCATGTGTCGCGTCCGTCGAACCAGCTCCGGAGCCACCAGGCGAGGTACCAGGAGTGGCCGAAGCACGGCCGTGAATCGACGTCGTCTGGCGCGAACCCGGGGAGCCACTAGGAGAAGCCCGGCCAAAAGCCATGTTCTCCGAAGCTCCAGTACCCTACATGTTCGAGCACGAGTTAGACACTTTAGAGGCTAAGTAAATCAGTAATCGACGTGTGGAAAAGAACACATACCGGGGTCTCTGCGTAGTATGTGAGGGCAAACTCTTCCCTCGATGTGAATATCGGGACCGGCCCTGGCGCTTCAGGAGGCTCTCCTGGAGGCGCTCATCTCTCTCCGGTGGTCATCCACCTCACCATCTCCTACAAGATGGTTTAGATGTCATGTGTTGCCAAGATGGTTTAGACTTGTCATATTTTGCAGAAATATGGATTGAAAACTTACCATCGATACCGCGCTAGTGTACGCAGTGGTGAGTTCATTCCTCTGCTGCCACGCCTGTAGGGCCTCCTTGTACTTCTCATAAGCGGCGGCATAGGCCGCAACGAACTCCGGCTACAATTTAGGAAACAAGTTAATATCGACAACTTAGCAATGCAGAGGGGAATGTCAGAAAACATGATGAGAATGAGAGGACAGCTTACATCGGCATCGGCAGAGGCAGCTCCAGCACGCCGTCGATGAGGCTGGACAGGGACGGCGTCGACGGGGAGGGTAGCCTTGATACGAGTGAGGCTCGCGGTAGGCGTGGCCACCTTATCAAGGATTCTCAGACGGCCGTGCTCCCTCCCGTTCCCCGCTAGCATCAACGTCGTCTCGTCGTACTCGTGCTCGAAGGGGTTCTCGACCTGCGGGTGCAGAATCTGGAACGCCGAGCAGTAAGACCGCATGTCCTCCTCGGTTCTGCCGTAGTACTCAGGAGCCGAGGACATGGCGGCGTCCGAAACGGACTTCTTCCGCCTCATCGTCTGCCACGCCGCCAAGTAAGTAGCTGGCACCCCACTCTGCCTCTCCTGCATCGCAAAAGTAAACGTTATGTGTATCAAGTAGAAACATGCATGATAGAAAATAAACCATCTTTTCCATGTATGTACATACCATCCTCTTCTTGAAGCGGTCTGTGTTGAGGCTTCCTCCACTGTGGGTGCCCCCGTGGCCTCGGTTCCTCCTGTTCCGCTTGCTCACGGCATCGAATTCGGGGTCTTCCCCGGCTCACCTCCTAGCCAGCGCCGCCCATGCGTCCTCGTGTCTTTCGGCCCAGTGTGGAATGACCTGAGAATGCAATAGTGAAGTAAATAGGAGGCAATGCAATGGCAAATTAACTGAAATGTAGAATGACATAGATAGTTTACTTACCCTCATGAAATCCTCGACTGTCATCTTGGGCGGGTCCGCGACATTGTCATGCTTCTTGGCCCTTTTGCCCTTCTCGGCCATGAACGCGCTGATGGCGGTGTGCTTCTGGTTGTACCACACCTGGCGGGTCAACCTCACGCACGCCTTGCGGAGAACCCGAACCGCCGCGGCTCTATCCTCCTCAAGCACCCGGAAAAAGCACTTCAATCATGCATGAAGAAAATAGCGAGTTAGAACGGTGGTGTCATCAACTACGAACGAAACTCAAGAAAATATAACTTACCCAAAACTTGGTGATCACGGCGTCAGAAGCCTTCTCGAAGGGCGGGTAATCGGCAGCCTCGTAGTCCAGCCAAGAAGTCGCCAACTTCGGCTCGCCATCCACAGCCGTGGTGTAAAAGCCCGGCCAATAAAGCCGGATCAGAGCTCCAATCAAGCTCGAAGGCTGGCGGCTCCCTTCAGCATATGTCCAATTGCTGCATAATAATCAAACATTAGTACATATGCCAAAAATGAAACTACATATTTAAAATTACAAAATTAGTAAACTTACTCCTTCTTATTTGGACAAATAAGAGTCTTCGCCTCCTCCGTGGCAGGCTGCTTATCCGCACCGGGGACTCCCGCTTCCCCGCGAACTCGCAGCTTCTTCGGTGCCCCTCCTCCTCCCTCCACCTCCCCCTCCATCTCCACCTCCACCTCCTCGTCCTCCGTCCTCCTCCTCCTCCTCCTCCTCCGGTCTGTACTCCTCCTCCTCCTACCGTCTGGACTCCGTCTCCCCCTCCTCCCTATACTCTATCTGCAGCTGGGAAGCCACGTCACCAGACGCGGAGGGTGGAGGCTCCAAGTCTACACCTCCCCCGCCACCTCCACCTCGTCCTCGTCCTCGTCCTCCACCTCGTGCCCGGCGCCCTCGTCCTCCAACCGCATCGTCGTCCACGGGGTAGCGCCGATTGCGAATCAAGGATCTACCACTCCGTGTAATCTTCTTGAGCAAGGACGACGACGATTCCTTGCCTTGGCTCATATTTTCCAATCACCTGCATCGAGAAATAGAAAACAATTAAATCACATATACATAGTAAAAATATAGGCACTTAGCATAAAATGGTGAAATGTAGGCACTTAGCATAAAATGGTGAAACTTGGCATAAAATGTAGAGCATCACTAGGCATGTTCAAAAGAAAAAATACTAAGTATAAAATGGTGAAACTTGCATAAAAATGCTAAGATAAAATACTAAGTATAAAGACATCACCTAGAATCATCACTCTCATAATTAGGTGGGTTCTCGTTCTCACTATCCGTATCACTATCACGTGAGTAGTAAATTAGAGGATCTTCGAACGGTGGTGGCTCATCATCGTCTTCATTGTCTGTATGTAGCTTGGTGAGCATGTCTATGTCCTTTAGATCCACCACTGACTCACCACGAGTTTCCGCATTGTTCTCGAGGTCCTCAAAACCACCCATTTGTAAGTCAAAGTCCCCGAAGTCCTCTTGCTCTTGATAGAAAATTCCTTGGTACGTTTTCGGGTCAATGTTGTTATAATCGTCGTCGGACGGCATGGGTAGTTTACCATGTGGCGATACCCTGAACGCGACCTCCCAACCCTTGAGTGCCTCTTTCTGGCATGGGTAAGGCAAATAATAAACTTGCTTAGCTTGGTGAGCCACAATAAAGACATCGGCTCCACTATAGGTGGTTGAAGGCCTAACTTCAACTAACCCAATGGAAGGGGTACTTTTGTATCCATGGACGGGGTCGAACCAGTGGCATTTGAACACAACGAGCTTGAGTTCTACGTTGGTGCGATTGAACGTCAGCTCGTATACCTTCTCTAACGTTCTGTAGTAGTCTATGGAATCGACGCCTCGGGTGAAAACCCCGGTATTTACCGTTTTTGCATTCGGCCGACTCTTCTGGTGATCCTCCGTATGGAAGCGATACCCATTCACATCATACTTCTCATATTTCATGACGCTACGGGTAAAACCTTGGGAAACACATCTCAACTCATCCGTCATCTGAACGTTGGGATTAGCTCCCTACAAATACGATACAAATTGTTTTGTGCATTAGATAGGTGTAACGAAAGGGACAAGTCACAGATTGCAAGGTAATAGGGAGAGGTTAGAAATTACTTTTTCCATGAACCAAGACACAAATTTTTTCTGTCCGGGAGCACCCTCTTTCAGAAGAGTGTCCAGCTCTCCGATAGATGGTTCCTCCGCTCCAGACCACATTTCATCCGAATTCTCTAAAATAAGAGAATACGTATTAGATCGAAACAGGGTTACTAGTTGGAAAGTAATTTGTACCACCATTTTACCTGATATAATTGACCACTTCCTTCATGTTCGTAAGCACATAGAGCATTATGCAATCTTGCTCTTCCTTGGTCAAGGTATATTTTTCTCGGCCACCTGACTTGCCACCGGGACATTGGAAGAGGAGGAGCTGGGGGTCATGCTTGGGCTCGTCGATATTGTACCGAGATGCCTGGTTATGTATAGTGGGAACTTCAACAGGATAGTACGTTGTCGCGGCGTCTGCCATCTCCTCAAGACATACTCCCTCAGCTATGCATTCTTCAATCTTAGCTTTATTTCCAGTTTTGTTTCTAATGTACTTGAACTCTCTCTCAATACAAAACTGTCAACGAAACTACACCGGTCCACCCAAAATTGCCTCGTTCGCGAGATGCACAACGAGATGTGCCATCGGAGTAAAGAAGCCTGGCGGAAATATCATCTCTAAGTTGCATAGCAACTCCGGCACTAGATCATGCAGCTTCTGAATAATCACAGGACATATCTGCTTAGCACAAAGCGTGCGTAAGAAATGTCTCAACTCCGCGAGCACTCGCCAGACACGCTCGGGTAGATACCCTCGAACCATCACCGGCATCAGATGCTCAAGCCATATATGATAGTCGTGACTCTTGAGCCCGTTGACTTTTCCCGTTAAAAGATTGACCCCCTTGCTTATATTCGAACAATAACCATCAGGAAACATGACAATGAATTTGAGCCACTTGAATACCTCCTTCTTTTGAATACTGTCAAGGCAGTAGTCGGCGAGCGGTTTAAACCAATTTTTTCGCCGGCGGTCAGGAGCCTGCATATGTAATCTCTTTCTATCACAGAGTTTCTGGACATCGACTCTAGCCTTCACATTATCCTTCGACTTCTCAGGAATGTTTAGGATTGTGTGAAAGAGTGACTCTCCAACATTATTTTCGGTGTGCATCACATCGATGTTATGGGGAAGTTCGAGATCCTTGTAATAATCAAGCTGCATCAAGCCTGCAACGTGAGTCCAGTTGTGTGTTTTACCATATCCGACGTATCGTGGGCCATTTCCCCCAGCGGGAACAAGAGCACGTAGCTCGGCATCAACAGCTGCACCATCGAATGTTGGTATCTTTTTTTCTACACGCTCAACTATGCCCTTCTTGAAGTTCTTTCTGTCTTCTCTAAATCGATGCCTTCTTTTGAGGAACTGTCGATGCATGTCAAACGAGGAATACTTCTTACCCGCGCTTAACCAGAGGAACTCCAATCGGTTCATGCACACTGGGCATGGCCACTTACCAGCGGTACACCATCCACAGAATAGAGCGTACCCTGGAAGGTCGTGCATGGAATATCGGAACCAAATTTTCATTAAGAAGTTTTTCTTTGATGCCCGGTCGTATGTGAACGTCCCGTGGTGCCAAGAGTGGTCCAAATCATCCACAAGCGGCTGCATGTAGAAACTCAGATTCTTTCCCAGGTACTCTGGCACTGGAATGATCAGCGACAGAAATATGGTATTCCTTTGCATTAAGACTCCAGGAGGGAGATTGAGCGGAATAACAAACACGGGCCAGCAGCTGTATGAGGCAGTCGACATACCATATGGATTGAATCCATCTGTTGCTATCGCAATCCTAACATTTCGAGCCTCTTTTGCCTCATCGGGGTATTTTGCATCGAAATTCTTCCATGCCTGACCATCAGATGGATGTCCCATCTTTTCCCGTCCGTGCTCGTCTGTGTATCTCTTCCCCATCTTGTGCCAAGTCATCTGTTTGGCAGTCTCATCGGACCAATACAGCCGCTGGATTCTTTTAATGAATGGGAGATACCGAAGAATCTTCATAGCGACTTTCGTCTGCTTCAACTGACCATCGGCTCCCTTCACCTCATGATACCTAGACGCCTTACAAATGCTACAGTACTTGTCATCCGCAAACTGTTTCCAAAACAGAATGCAGCCTTTTGGACAAGAATCTATCTTTGTATAATCCATGTTGAGCCCTTTCAAGACTTTCTTCGCTTCGTGCATGCTTTTAGGCAGACAATGCCCCTCGGGCAACATGTTACCATAGGTTTTCAGATTAGCTTCAAATCCAGCACGGGTGGTGGAGTACCGGGCCTTGTCGGCTAGTGCTTGAGAGATGGCATCGAGTTGAGAAATCTTTGCACCCTCGTATAGCGGCCTCTTAGTGTAACATCCCAAGTATGAAAATACCCCTAGAATGTTGTGTTTCTTGTTTAATTAAAGTATTGCATCATGTAATCATATTGTTGCATTTGTTTCTTCCTGTTTGCATCTGTTTTACTTTGTTTTCATAATGAAATTCAATCAATTTCAAATGTTTATTTCATACTTGCTCTGTTACAACCTTTTAAATAAAGAGTTCAAATAAAAACAACCAAATTGTTTTCATTTAATTCCATAATGCTCACTTATTAAATTGATGGGTTGAATCAAACAATTAAATTCCAAATCACATTTAAAATTCAAACTAAATGCATCAAACAGAACCACTTTGAATTTATGAATATTATCTAAATCAAATCAACTACTTTAATCAAATTAAACCATAGGGTTCACCCTATTAAAACTTTGTTTTCAATAATGTTTACTTAATATTAAAAATCATCCCAAATTTGAATTACTTCCAAACAGCAAGTTAATTTCAAACTTTTGAAAACAAAACTTAGCATTTGTTTTCTATTAACCTAAATAGCTTACCCTAATTTTACTAACATTTTTACTAACCTAAAAACCTTCCTTTCCTTCCAATTTGATTTCTGCAAAAAAAAAACAAAACAAAACAGAAATTGGAAAAGGAAAAACAAACCTGCGAGGGGGGCAGCCTTTTGGCCCAGCCCACTTACCTACGCGCACGGCCCGAAAACGTTTCGATCGCCGCCCCCGTCGTCTATCTCCTGTACGGCGCCCATCCGAGCGTGCCACCGTGGCAACCATCGCCACCGACGGCCATCCTCGACCCCCGTGCCCTATAAGAGCTCCCTACGGACCCCTAGACCTAACCCTAGAGCCTAGGTTCCTGTTCCCCCTCGAGCCCGCCGCCAATTTCTCTCCCTCGCCGCGATCTTTCTTCTCTGCACCTCGCCGGAGAAAACGCCGCCTGAATCTCCGATGGCAGCCACCGCCTCGCAGCTCCACTCTCCCACCTAGCTACTGGAATCACACCACCTCGCCACCCTCTTCCGATTGCACACGGGAGCGAGCCCGGAGATCCTCGGTAGCCGCGCCGCCGTCCACGCCGCTGTCGCCTCGCCGTCGAGTTTCGTCACCGGGCCTCTGCATCGACTACGAACGGTGGTGAGCGCCACCGTCTCCTCCTCCTCTCTGTTACCCTCTGCTCGCAAGCATCCTGCACACGCATCCAGCACGTCAGCGCGCACAGCAGCAACGGCGATCGCCGCCGGCGTCGTTAGCTCTGACAGTTTTCAGTCGCGAGCGCGCGCAAAATTCAGTTAACGCTGGATCTGAAGGATAACCTCACAGCGCCCTTGTTACTGTCAGATCTGAATCGAGTACCGCAGTGGTAGCACTGCATCGTTCGCTTGCGCGCAGTCGTGGGTTCGATCCCTCGCGGCTGCGAATTAATCCAACCTTTTTCCCCCGCGGCTGACAGGCAGGACCCACCTGTCTGTGGCCCTGGTGGCCACGCCAGCACGCGTGCATGCCACGCTGACCCCAGGCCCACGGGAAGTGGCTGTGGCTAGCTGGCTGTGCGGTATAAAAGTTCCAGCACGTTTTTCTTTTTAAAAAACTAATCCTTTTTATTTGCAGATTAGTCCCCAACATTAAAACCTTAATAACTTTTGTTTTATAACTCCAAATAATAAAATCTAAATATGTTTGTTGTTCTAAATTAAATTGTCTACCCAATTAAACCAATTGTGTACTGTTTTGAAATTTCCAAATGCATTTAAATTTCAAATTCAAATAATTCAAATGCAATTTTCTAAATTCCATAACTAATTCATACTTATTCCAAATAATGCAAATAAAATATGTTTTCCATACCATTTCAAACCATCTTTCCAAATATAAATTTTGTTTCCTTTTTTGAATAATTAAAATTGCCTAAATAATTTAAACCTTGTTTAATTCATTCAATTTTGCTAAATTCATAACTTGCTCAAATTTAATTATTCTGAACATGTAAAATATGTTTTCAAACCAAAAAAACATAACCTTTTCAAATATTAACTTTGTCTTCTGTTTTGCACAAGTTAACTTGATGAAAACAACAACTATTTGTGTAACATCATTAAGTAACCAAAATTTCCAAACTTAATAAATAAATTCTTAACTTGTTAATTATCATTCCAATTGCATCTAATATTGTTACCTTATTGTTTTCATCATGCATGCATCATGATAAACCACTTACACATGTTAATCAATTGTAGATCATTGCTTCAACCTTAAGCATGTGCATCCATATGCAATTCACCTTGCATATGGGTCCATTTAAATTGTGTTATCTTGTCAAGTAGTTTACTTTGATGCATCTATTAAATGGACATGCATCATCCCATGTTTGTGCACCTATGCCATGTATTGATTGCCCATCTTCCTTCGTTGTTGTTTTTGCTTCTTCTCGATTAGACGACGACGTTGAGACAGACGAGCTTTACGACACCACTACCCAGGACTTAGCCCAGTACCAGCCTGCTGAGCTTCCAGGCTAGTTATCACTCACATGAACCATCGAATTCCTTTCCACACTTGTTACAGATACTATCCATTGTCTACTTTTGCTAGCCCTATGTATCGTTGTTTGTTCTCCGAACCCATCACATGATATCCTGAACCCTGATATTGCCTCACCTCCATACCTATAGCCCTTTGCTTGTTGCCTTGGTCCTACTAGCATGCTTAGGGTTTCTTGTGCTCGAGTCTGTTGTCGGTTACTTCTTTTACCTTACTTACTTATGTTCTTGGGCTCGGGTTAAATCAATCAACCTGTTAATGCTATGGATAATGTTAATAACTTGATGATAAGGCACCGGCAGGAGGCCCATGAGTGGTTTTGAGGCCTGCTAGTGTCGACCCCTAATTAGGAAAAGAGTCTTGTCTACTGATCCATGATGAGCGCACTACCCGCATGTGGGAAGCGAGTATGGGCGCCCCCCTCAACTCGACTCGATTCGCATCTCGTCCAAATCGCCTCATTTAGTTCGTGTGTTCTATTTGCCGCATGCATGTTCTTGCGAGCCCAGCGCAGGGTGGAACTTTCGTAGTCGGCATATAGGGGGACACGTTCTTAGAGTGCTATGAGGGTCCATTTTCTTCTGGGCTCGATTAGCCGTGCGCCCAAGGTGCTTTGGGCTTGATGCGAAGAACATTTGGGTTGTGTTGAGTGTCTCGCTTGGTGGGTTTGATTCCCATCTGGCGGGATATTCTTACGTGTACGACCAAATTGGTGCATCCCTGCAGGGTTAAATCTTCTCGAGAAGCCGTGTTTTCCGCGGTTATGGTTAACTTTGTGAAAGTACTGGCTAACAAGTACTCAGGACAACTTGAACATAATGATTAACCATCTACACCCAATGATTAACAACTTGACTAGTAATAGGCTTATTGACACAATAACTTGATTCATCTTTAATCCAACTGTGTGAGTTATCCTCGGATTGCTTCTTCGGATAAGGGGCGAGATCCAGGATGGGTTTGATTGAAGTTATCTTTCCGTTGGTTACAATACTCGATCTTATCTTCTTTCTGTTAGCCGAACTTGTAGTATCTCTGTAGTTGGTTAGAAGCGCAGCCCGCTGCAGCTTTTATATCACCCATCTCTTCCGTTGATCCCAAGCATTCGTGCTTGTTTTGACGGTAACTCTTTGGTGAAGTGTGAGTCTTGCTTGCCATTACTTAAATTACTGGCCCCGTTGGGCTGTGATTTACCAGACTACGACTAACGACTACAGGATCCCCAGGATGGCTACTTCGTGGAGTTCGACGAGACTGCAGACTGAGTACATAGCGGACCCGGGCAGAACCGAAGACTACGTGGGATGGGCTTCGCTTTCTCTTATTTTCTCGGCTTCTTAAGCCTATTTGGTTTTGTCTGTACTCAGACGGTTGATTGCTTTCGCTGTGATGTAATGAATGCTATGTTGGGACAAGTGTCCTCTGGATGAGTGTATTTCTTATTCTCTGCCTTAGTGAAGGCCATTTGCAACCTTTATTTCAATCTTTTGTGTCTTAGAGATATCTTGTGGTATCATTCCGTTTAACGCTGTTGATGTACCATGTGTGATTGGTATGAAGTACGTCGACAGTAGTACCTTTGATCTCTAGTGGATAGTTTACATCGACGATGGAATAGCAGAGCTTGTGTTGTCGCACATAAGTGCTGGCCTACTCGGAAGCGAGGATGTGGGAGCAGATAGGCCCCATAATCCAAGCATCTGCTATCCAGTTCGGCCCGATGAGTATCCCCTAGAAGTCAGGGTGCGACAAATGGTATCAGAGCCTGTCTGCCCGTAGGATCCCTTTTACTGGTCGCAGTTTGAGTCTAGAAACTATTTTGTAGCTATATAGGAAAAATGAACGTGAGAGTAGGAATTCTGTTCTTTTTCTTCTTTTCCCCACCCACCCTCCCTTTTTCTGGTAAGGAAGTGCAACGTTGGTTTTTTCCCTTCTTATCTAAGCTTTCAAGTTAGAATTTCACGTGTTCTGGGTTCTTCCGTAGTACCTTAGGAGTTTTGGTCGCGAGTTTCCCGATGTTGCTTCAATATCATGTTCTTCTCAAGAACCTTTCGTCCATTGAACCTTGTTGTTGTTTTCCACTTCAATTCTTCTACCGGCGTCTAATAAACTTTCCAGATAGTCTATTCTCCACATGAATCAAGTTCTATTCAGCTTTACACACTCGATGCAAAACCTCTACCTCTACTCGAAAATGTTCCGGTGGTTTGTGAATTCCCTGACGTCTTTCCAGAAGAATTGCC
This sequence comes from Alopecurus myosuroides, assembly GCA_028641055.1. NCBI lineage: Eukaryota > Viridiplantae > Streptophyta > Magnoliopsida > Poales > Poaceae > Alopecurus > Alopecurus myosuroides. Next base: position 16,104,853 of record CM054058.1, read on the forward strand.
AGGGATGCCTCCGGACAGAGCAGTTGAGTTCGTGATCGAGCTTGAACCAGGTACTGCCCCAATCTCTAAGCATCCATACAAGATAGCTCCTTCTGAACTGAAGTTGTTGAAGGATAAAATCGATATGTACATGGAGAAAGGCTACATTCAGCCTAGTTCCTCCGCTTGGGGTTGCCCAACTCTGTTCGTTGCCTAGAAGGACCAAACAAAGAGACTTCTTGTGGGCTATCATCCTCTTAACGAGAAAACCATCAAGAACAAATATCCAATTCCTCGTATCGATGATCTTTTTGATCAACTTGCTGGAGCCTCAGTATTATCAAAGTTGTACTTGAGGATGGGTTACCATCAAATAAAGATCAGAAAGGAAGATATTCCAAAGACAGCCTTCACCACTCGCTATGGTCTATATGAATACACCGTCATGTCCTTTGGTCTCACCAATGCACCGGCGACCTTCTCTCGACTCATGAATTCTGTCTTCCACGAATACCTCGACAAGTTCGTTGTGGTATATCTTGATGATATCCTTGTCTACTCAAAATCCGAGGAAGAGCATGAAGAACATCTTCGTCTCACTCTCATGAAACTCCGCGAGCACCGTCTTTATGCCAAATACTCAAAATGTGAATTCTGGATTTCAGAAGTTGCCTACCTTGGTCATATCATCTCTGCCAAGGGCATAGCCATTGACCCAGAAAAGGTTAAGGCAATTGTTGATTGGAAACCTCCTAAGACGGTAAAGCAAGTCAGAAGTTTTCATGGCTTGGCTAGCTATTGTCGTCGTTTCGTCCAAAACTTCTCCAAGATTGCAAAACCTCTCACTGATCTTACCAAGAAGGACAAGAAGTTCGTTTGGTCTCCATAGTGTGAGGAAAGTTTCAATCTCCTCAAAACTAAACTCACTTCTACTCTAGTTCTGGTTGGCCCAGATACTACCAAACCCTTCCAGATATTCTGGGATGCATCTCTCCAAGGCCTAGGAGCAGTTCTTATGCAAGAACGTCAAGTTGTGGCCTATGCTTCACGTCAGTTGAACACCCATGAGCAAAACTATCCCACTCATGATCTTGAACTCGCAGCAGTTGTCTTTGCCCTCAAGAAATGGAGACAATATTTGTTGGGTAACCGCACTGAAATCTTTTCCGATCATAAGAGTCTGAAATACATCTTCACTCAACCAGATCTAAACCTCAGGCAAAGGAGATGGATTGAAAAGATCAAAGACTTCGATCTTACCATTTCTTACACTCCAGGCAAGGCTAATGTTATGGCCGATGCTCTCAGTCGCAAATCCTATTGCAATAATCTCATGATCATGGAAAGCCAACCTCCTCTTCATGAAGAATTCCAGAAGCTGAACCTTGGTCTTGTTCATCAAGGCTATCTTGCAAGCTTGACAGCCAGTCCAACTCTCGAGGAAAAGATTCGTTCTGAACAAATTCGTGATGCTGAAATCAAGAAGATGGTAGAGCACATCAAAGAGGGCAATGATAAATTCAAGTCATTCTCAATTGATGACAAGGGAACTGTGTTCTTCGAAGGACGTATTGCAGTTCCTGAAATCCAAAGTCTCAAGGATATCATTCTCAAGGAGGCTCATGAAACTCCTCTCTCCATCCACCCTGGAAGTACAAAGATGTACCAGGATCTCAAGACACTATATTGGTGGCCTAGCATGAAACGTGAAATTGCTCAATACGTTTCTGAATGCGACGTTTGTCAACGTGTCAAGGCAGTTCATCAGAAAACAGCCGGTCTTCTCCAACCTCTCAAAATCCCCGAGTGGAAGTGGGACATGATTGAAATGGACTTCGTTACTGGGTTTCCAAAGTCCAAGAAGGGCAACGATGCAATCTTCGTTGTCATTGATCGTCTCACTAAAGTAGCTCACTTCTTTGCTGTCAAAGAAACTATCTCAGCTAGCCAGTTAGCAGAACTCTACACAACAAAGATTGTTCCTCTTCATGGTGTTCCATTGGAAATAAGCTCAGACCGTGGAAGCATATTCACTTCTCATTTCTGGAAGAGTTTCCAAGATGCATTGGGCACCAAACTTCTGTTCAGCACAGCCTATCATCCTCAGTCTCAAGGGCAAGTCGAAAGAGTCAATCAGATTCTCGAGGATATGCTTAGAGCATGTGGTCTCTCCTTTGGCATGAAATGGGAGGATTGTCTTCCATATGCTGAGTTCTCCTACAACAACAGCTTCCAGGCAAGCCTAGGCATGGCACCATTTGAAGCACTCTATGGCCGTAGATGCAGGAGTCCAATCAATTGGTCTGGAGCTGGTGAATGTTCACTCTTAGGTCCTGACATTGTTAAGGAGGCCGAAGAGAAAGTTCGCATCATTCGTGACAATCTCAAGATTGCTCAGTCTCGTCAGAAGAGTTACTATGACAGCAAGCACCGGGACATGATCTATGCACCTGGTGACAAAGCATATCTCCGTGTAACTCCCCTCAGAGGCACTCATCGTTTTGGTGTGAAAGGAAAGCTTGCACCAAGATACATGGGTCCTTTCAACATTCTCTCAAGGCGTGCAGAAAATGCTTATCGTCTTGAACTTCCAGAAAAACTATCCAAGGTGCATGATGTGTTTCACGTGTCACAGCTCAAGAAGTGCTTCAAGGATCCAGATCGTGCAGTTGATCATGATTCCATCAAACTGCAAGATGATCTCTCTTATGAGGAGCACCCTGTTCGTATTCTCGATGAGACCGTTCGTAAGACTCGCAACAAGAGCACCAAGTTCTTAAAAGTGCAATGGTCGCATCATTCCGATAAAGAGGCAACGTGGGAGACCGAAGAGGATCTTCGCAAGAAGTATCCGGACCTTTTCTCTTCTCCGTAAGGAATCTCGGGGCGCGATTCCTTCAAGGGGGGCGTTTTGTAACATCCCAAGTATGAAAATACCCCTAGAATGTTTTGTTTCTTGTTTAATTAAAGTATTGCATCATGTAGTCATATTGTTGCATTTGTTTCTTCCTGTTTGCATCTGTTTTACTTTGTTTTCATAATGAAATTCAATCAATTTCAAATGTTTATTTCATACTTGCTCTGTTACAACCTTTTAAATAAAGAGTTCAAATAAAAACAACCAAATTGTTTTCATTTAATTCCATAATGCTCACTTATTAAATTGATGGGTTGAATCAAACAATTAAATTCCAAATCACATTTAAAATTCAAACTAAATGCATCAAACAGAACCACTTTGAATTTATGAATATTATCTAAATCAAATCAACTACTTTAATCAAATTAAACCATAGGGTTCACCCTATTAAAACTTTGTTTTCAATAATGTTTACTTGATATTAAAAATCATCCCAAATTTGAATTACTTCCAAACAGCAAGTTAATTTCAAACTTTTGAAAACAAAACTTAGCATTTGTTTTCTATTAACCTAAATAGCTTACCCTAATTTTACTAACATTTTTACTAACCTAAAAACCTACCTTTCCTTCCAATTTGATTTCTGCAAAAAAAAAAAAAACAGAAATTGGAAAAGGAAAAACAAACTTGCGAGGGGGGAGCCTTTTGGCCCAGCCTACTTACCTACACGCACGGCCCGAAAACGTTTCGATCGCCGCCCCCGTCGTCTATCTCCTGTACGGCGCCCATCCGAGCATGCCACCGCGGCAACCATCGCCACCGACGGCCATCCTCGACCCCCATGCCCTATAAGAGCTCCCTACGGACCCCTAGACCTAACCCTAGACCCTAGGTTCCTGTTCCCCCTCGAGCCCGCCGCCAATTTCTCTCCCTCGCCACGATCTTTCTTCTCTGCACCTCGCCGGAGAAAACGCCGCCTGAATCTCCGATGGCAGTCACCGCCTCGCAGCTCCACTCTCCCACCTAGCTACTGGAATCACACCACCTCGCCACCCTCTTCCGATTGCACACCGGAGCGAGCCCGGAGATCCTCGGTAGCCGCGCCGCCGTCCACGCCGCTGTCGCCTCGCCATCGAGTTTCGTCACCGGGCCTCTGCATCGACTACGAACGGTGGTGAGCGCCACCGTCTCCTCCTCCTCTCTGTTACCCTCTGCTCGCAAGCATCCTGCACACGCATCCAGCACGTCAGCGCGCACAGCAGCAACGGCGATCGCCGCCGGCGTCGTTAGCTCTGTCAGTTTTCAGTCGCGAGCGCGCGCAAAATTCAGTTAACGCTGGATCTGAAGGATAACCTCACAGCGCCCTTGTTACTGTCAGATCTGAATCGAGTACCGCAGTGGTATCACTGCATCGTTCGCTTGCGCGCAGTCGTGGGTTCGATCCCTCGCGGCTGCGAATTAATCCAACCTTTTTCCCCCGCGGCTGACAGGCAGGACCCACCTGTCTGTGGCCCTGGTGGCCACGCCAGCACGCGTGCATGCCACGCTGACCCCAGGCCCACGGGCAGTGGCTGTGGCTAGCTGGCTGTGCGGTATAAAAGTTCCAGCACGTTTTTCTTTTTAAAAAACTAATCCTTTTTATTTGCAGATTAGTCCCCAACATTAAAACCTTAATAACTTTTGTTTTATAACTCCAAATAATAAAATCTAAATATGTTTGTTGTTCTAAATTAAATTGTCTACCCAATTAAACCAATTGTGTACTGTTTTGAAATTTCCAAATGCATTTAAATTTCAAATTCAAATAATTCAAATGCAATTTTCTAAATTCCATAACTAATTCATACTTATTCCAAATAATGCAAATAAAATATGTTTTCCATACCATTTCAAACCATCTTTCCAAATATAAATTTTGTTTCCTTTTTTGAATAATTAAAATTGCCTAAATAATTTAAACCTTGTTTAATTCATTCAATTTTGCTAAATTCATAACTTGCTCAAATTTAATTATTCTGAACATGTAAAATATGTTTTCAAACCAAAAAAACATAACCTTTTCAAATATTAACTTTGTCTTCTGTTTTGCACAAGTTAACTTGATGAAAACAACAACTATTTGTGTAACATCATTAAGTAACCAAAATTTCCAAACTTAATAAATAAATTCTTAACTTGTTAATTATCATTCCAATTGCATCTAATATTGTTACCTTATTGTTTTCATCATGCATGCATCATGATAAACCACTTACACATGTTAATCAATTGTAGATCATTGCTTCAACCTTAAGCATGTGCATCCATATGCAATTCACCTTGCATATGGGTCCATTTAAATTGTGTTATCTTGTCAAGTAGTTTACTTTGATGCATCTATTAAATGGACATGCATCATCCCATGTTTGTGCACCTATGCCATGTATTGATTGCCCGTCTTCCTTCGTTGTTGTTTTTGCTTCTTCTCGATTAGACGACGACGTTGAGACAGACGAGCTTTACGACACCACTACCCAGGACTTAGCCCAGTACCAGCCTGCTGAGCTTCCAGGCAAGTTATCACTCACATGAACCATCGAGTTCCTTTCCACACTTGTTACAGATACTATCCATTGTCTACTTTTGCTAGCCCTATGTATCGTTGTTTGTTCTCCGAACCCATCACATGATATCCTGAACCCTGATATTGCCTCACCTCCATACCTATAGCCCTTTGCTTGTTGCCTTGGTCCTACTAGCATGCTTAGGGTTTCTTGTGCTCGAGTGTGTTGTCGGTTACTTCTTTTACCTTACTTACTTATGTTCTTGGGCTCGGGTTAAATCAATCAACCTGTTAATGCTATCGATAATGTTAATAACTTGATGATAAGGCACCGGCAGGAGGCCCATGAGTGGTTTTGAGGCCTGCTAGTGTCGACCCCTAATTAGGAAAAGAGTCTTGTCTACTGATCCATGATGAGCGCACTACCCGCATGTGGGAAGCGAGTATGGGCGCCCCCCTCAACTCGACTCGATTCGCATCTCGTCCAAATCGCCTCATTTAGTTCGTGTGTTCTATTTGCCGCATGCATGTTTTTGCGAGCCCAGCGCAGGGTGGAACTTTCGTAGTCGGCATATAGGGGGACACGTTCTTAGAGTGCTATGAGGGTCCATTTTCTTCTGGGCTCGATTAGCCGTGCGCCCAAGGTGCTTTGGGCTTGATGCGAAGAACAGTTGGGTTGTGTTGAGTGTCTCGCTTGGTGGGTTTGATTCCCATCTGGCGGGATATTCTTACGTGTACGGCCAAATTGGTGCATCCCTGCAGGGTTAAATCTTCTCGAGAAGCCGTGTTTTCCGCGGTTATGGTTAACTTGGTGAAAGTACTGGCTAACAAGTACTCAGGACAACTTGAACATAATGATTAACCATCTACACCCAATGATTAACAACTTGACTAGTAATAGGCTTATTGACACAATAACTTGATTCATCTTTAATCCAACTGTGTGAGTTATCCTCGGATTGCTTCTTCGGATAAGGGGCGAGATCCAGGATGGGTTTGATTGAAGTTATCTTTCCGTTGGTTACAATACTCGATCTTATCTTCTTTCTGTTAGACGGAACTTGTAGTATCTCTGTAGTTGGTTAGCGCAGCCCGCTGCAGCTTTTATATCACCCATCTTCTTCCGTTGATCCCAAGCATCCGTGCTTGTGTTGACGGGTAACTCTTTGGTGAAGTGTGAGTCTTGCTTGCCAGTACTTAAATGTACTGACCCCGTTGGGGCTGTGATTTACGCAGACTACGACTACGACTACGAGGATCCCCAGGATGGCTACTTCGTGGAGTTCGACGAGACTGCAGACGAGTACATAGCGGACCCGGGCAGGATCCGAAGACTACGTGGATGGGCTTCGCTTTCTCTTATTTTCTCGGCTTCTTGAGCCTATTTGGTTTTGTCTGTACTCAGACGGTTGATTGCTTCCGCTGTGATGTAATGAATGCTATGTTGGGACAAGTGTCCTCTGGATGAGTGTATTTGCTATTCTCTGCCTTAGTGAAGGCCATTTGCAACCTTTATTTCAATCTTTTGTGTCTTAGAGATATCTTGTGGTATCATTCCGTTTAACGCTGTTGACGTACCATGTGTGATTGGTATGAAGTACGTCGACAGTAGTACCTTTGATCTCTAGTGGATAGTTTACATCGACGATGGAATAGCAGAGCTTGTGTTGTCGCACATAAGTGCTGGCCTACTCGGAAGCGAGGATGTGGGAGCAGATAGGCCCCATAATCCAAGCATCTGCTATCCAGTTCGGCCCGATGAGTATCCCCTAGAAGTCAGGGTGCGACAAATGGTATCAGAGCCTGTCTGCCTGTAGGATCCCTTTTACTGGTCGCAGTTTGAGTCTAGAAACTATTTTGTAGCTATATAGGAAAAATGAACGTGAGAGTAGGAATTCTGTTCTTTTTCTTCTTTTCCCCACCACCCTCCCTTTTTCTGGTAAGGAAGTGCAACGTTGGTTTTTTCCCTTCTTATCTAAGCTTTCAAGTTAGGATTTCACGTGTTCTGGGTTCTTCCGTAGTACCTTAGGAGTTTTGGTCGCGAGTTTCCCGATGTTGCTTCAATATCATGTTCTTCTCAAGAACCTTTCGTCCATTGAACCTTGTTGTTGTTTTCCACTTCAATTCTTCTACCGGCGTCTAATAAACTTTCCAGATAGTCTATTCTCCACATGAATCAAGTTCTATTCAGCTTTACACACTCGATGCAAAACCTCTACCTCTACTCGAAAATGTTCCGGTGGTTTGTGAATTCCCTGACGTCTTTCCAGAAGAATTGCCAGGGATGCCTCCGGACAGAGCAGTTGAGTTCGTGATCGAGCTTGAACCAGGTACTGCCCCAATCTCTAAGCATCCATACAAGATAGCTCCTTCTGAACTGAAGTTGTTGAAGGAGAAAATCGATATGTACATGGAGAAAGGCTACATTCAGCCTAGTTCCTCCGCTTGGGGTTGCCCAACTCTGTTCGTTGCCTAGAAGGACCAAACAAAGAGACTTCTTGTGGACTATCGTCCTCTTAACGAGAAAACCATCAAGAACAAATATCCAATTCCTCGTATCGATGATCTTTTTGATCAACTTGCTGGAGCCTCAGTATTATCAAAGTTGGACTTGAGGATGGGTTACCATCAAATAAAGATCAGAAAGGAAGATATTCCAAAGACAGCCTTCACCACTCGCTACGGTCTATATGAATACACCGTCATGTCCTTTGGTCTCACCAATGCACCGGCGACCTTCTCTCGACTCATGAATTCTGTCTTCCACGAATACCTCCACAAGTTCGTTGTGGTATATCTTGATGATATCCTTGTCTACTCAAAATCCGAGGAAGAGCATGAAGAACATCTTCGTCTCACTCTCATGAAACTCCGCGAGCACCGTCTTTATGCCAAATATTCAAAATGTGAATTCTGGATTTCATAAGTTGCCTACCTTGGTCATATCATCTCTGCCAAGGGCATAGCCATTGACCCAGAAAAGGTTAAGGCAATTGTTGATTGGAAACCTCCTAAGACGGTGAAGCAAGTCAGAAGTTTTCTTGGCTTGGCTAGCTATTGCCGTCGTTTCGTCCAAAACTTCTCCAAGATTGCAAAACCTCTCACTGATCTTACCAAGAAGGACAAGAAGTTCGTTTGGTCTCCACAGTGTGAGGAAAGTTTCAATCTCCTCAAAACTAAACTCACTTCTACTCCAGTTCTGGTTGGCCCAGATACTACCAAACCCTTCCAGATATTCTGTGATGCATCTCTCCAAGGCCTAGGAGCAGTTCTTATGCAAGAACGTCAAGTTGTGGCCTATGCTTCACGTCAGTTGAACACCCATGAGCAAAACTATCCCACTCATGATCTTGAACTCGCAGCAGTTGTGTTTGCCCTCAAGAAATGGAGACAATATTTGTTGGGTAACCGCACTGAAATATTTTCCGATCATAAGAGTCTGAAATACATCTTCACTCAACCAGATCTAAACCTCAGGCAAAGGAGATGGATTGAAAAGATCAAAGACTTCGATCTTACCATTTCTTACACTCCAGGCAAGGCTAATGTTATGGCCGATGCTCTCAGTCGCAAATCCTATTGCAATAATCTCATGATCATGGAAAGCCAACCTCCTCTTCATGAAGAATTCCAGAAGCTGAACCTTGGTCTTGTTCATCAAGGCTATCTTGCAAGCTTGACAGCCAGTCCAACTCTCGAAGAAAAGATTCGTTCTGAACAACTTCGTGATGCTGAAATCAAGAAGATGGTAGAGCACATCAAAGAGGGCAATGATAAATTCAAGTCCTTCTCAATTGATGACAAGGGAACCGTGTTCTTCGAAGGACGTATTGCAGTTCCTGAAATCCAAAGTCTCAAGGATATCATTCTCAAGGAGGCTCATGAAACTCCTCTCTCCATCCACCCTGGAAGTACAAAGATGTACCAGGATCTCAAGACACTATATTGGTGGCCTAGCATGAAACGTGAAATTGCTCAATACGTTTCTGAATGCGACGTTTGTCAACGTGTCAAGGCAGTTCATCAGAAAACAACCGGTCTTCTCCAACCTCTCAAAATCCCCGAGTGGAAGTGGGACATGATTGAAATGGACTTTGTTACTGGGTTTCCAAAGTCCAAGAAGGGCAACGATGCAATCTTCGTTGTCATTGATCGTCTCACTAAAGTAGCTCACTTCTTTGCTGTCAAAGAAACTATCTCAGCTAGCCAGTTAGCAGAACTCTACACAACAAAGATTGTTCCTCTTCATGGTGTTCCATTGGAAATAAGCTCAGACCGTGGAAGCATATTCACTTCTCATTTCTGGAAGAGTTTCCAAGATGCATTGGGCACCAAACTTCTGTTCAGCACAGCCTATCATCCTCAGTCTCAAGGGCAAGTCGAAAGAGTCAATCAGATTCTCGAGGATATGCTTAGAGCATGTGGTCTCTCCTTTGGCATGAAATGGGAGGATTGTCTTCCATATGCTGAGTTCTCCTACAACAACAGCTTCCAGGCAAGCCTAGGCATGGCACCATTTGAAGCACTCTATGGCCGTAGATGCAGGAGTCCAATCAATTGGTCTGGAGCTGGTGAATGTTCACTCTTAGGTCCTGACATTGTTAAGGAGGCCGAAGAGAAAGTTCGCATCATTCGTGACAATCTCAAGATTGCTCAGTCTCGTCAGAAGATTTACTATGACAGCAAGCACCGGGACATGATCTATGCACCTGGTGACAAAGCATATCTCCGTGTAACTCCCCTCAGAGGCACTCATCGTTTTGGTGTGAAAGGAAAGCTTGCACCAAGATACATTGGTCCTTTCAACATTCTCTCAAGGCGTGCAGAAAATGCTTATCGTCTTGAACTTCCAGAAAAACTATCCAAGGTGCATGATGTGTTTCACGTGTCACAGCTCAAGAAGTGCTTCAAGGATCCAGATCGTGCAGTTGATCATGATTCCATCAAACTGCAAGATGATCTCTCTTATGAGGAGCACCCTGTTCGTATTCTCGATGAGACCGTTCGTAAGACTCGCAACAAGAGCACCAAGTTCTTAAAAGTGCAATGGTCGCATCATTCCGATAAAGAGGCAACGTGGGAGACCGAAGAGGATCTTCGCAAGAAGTATCCGGACCTTTTCTCTTCTCCGTAAGGAATCTCGGGGCGCGATTCCTTCAAGGGGGGCGTTTTGTAACATCCCAAGTATGAAAATACCCCTAGAATGTTTTGTTTCTTGTTTAATTAAAGTATTGCATCATGTAATCATATTGTTGCATTTGTTTCTTCCTGTTTGCATCTGTTTTACTTTGTTTTCATAATGAAATTCAATCAATTTCAAATGTTTATTTCATACTTGCTCTGTTACAACCTTTTAAATAAAGAGTTCAAATAAAAACAACCAAATTGTTTTCATTTAATTCCATAATGCTCACTTATTAAATTGATGGGTTGAATCAAACAATTAAATTCCAAATCACATTTAAAATTCAAACTAAATGCATCAAACAGAACCACTTTGAATTTATGAATATTATCTAAATCAAATCAACTACTTTAATCAAATTAAACCATAGGGTTCACCCTATTAAAACTTTGTTTTCAATAATGTTTACTTAATATTAAAAATCATCCCAAATTTGAATTACTTCCAAACAGCAAGTTAATTTCAAACTTTTGAAAACAAAACTTAGCATTTGTTTTCTATTAACCTAAATAGCTTACCCTAATTTTACTAACATTTTTACTAACCTAAAAACCTACCTTTCCTTCCAATTTGATTTCTGCAAAAAAAAAAAACAGAAATTGGAAAAGGAAAAACAAACCTGCGAGGGGGGGAGCCTTTTGGCCCAGCCCACTTACCTACGCGCACGGCCCGAAAACGTTTCGATCGCCGCCCCCGTCGTCTATCTCCTGTACGGCGCCCATCCGAGCGTGCCACCGCGGCAACCATCGCCACCGACGGCCATCCTCGACCCCCATGCCCTATAAGAGCTCCCTACGGACCCCTAGACCTAACCCTAGACCCTAGGTTCCTGTTCCCCCTCGAGCCCGCCGCCAATTTCTCTCCCTCGCCACGATCTTTCTTCTCTGCACCTCGCCGGAGAAAACGCCGCCTGAATCTCCGATGGCAGCCACCGCCTCGCAGCTCCACTCTCGCACCTAGCTACTGGAATCACACCACCTCGCCACCCTCTTCCGATTGCACACCGGAGCGAGCCCGGAGATCCTCGGTAGCCGCGCCGCCGTCCACGCCGCTGTCGCCTCGCCGTCGAGTTTCGTCACCGGGCCTCTGCATCGACTACGAACGGTGGTGAGCGCCACCGTCTCCTCCTCCTCTCTGTTACCCTCTGCTCGCAAGCATCCTGCACACGCATCCAGCACGTCAGCGCGCACAGCAGCAACGGCGATCGCCGCAGGCGTCGTTAGCTCTGTCAGTTTTCAGTCGCGAGCGCGCGCAAAATTCAGTTAACGCTGGATCTGAAGGATAACCTCACAGCGCCCTTGTTACTGTCAGATCTGAATCGAGTACCGCAGTGGTAGCACTGCATCGTTCGCTTGCGCGCAGTCGTGGGTTCGATCCCTCGCGGCTGCGAATTAATCCAACCTTTTTCCCCCGCGGCTGACAGGCAGGACCCACCTGTCTGTGGCCCTGGTGGCCACGCCAGCACGCGTGCATGCCACGCTGACCCCAGGCCCACGGGCAGTGGCTGTGGCTAGCAGGCTGTGCGGTATAAAAGTTCCAGCACATTTTTCTTTTTAAAAAACTAATCCTTTTTATTTGCAGATTAGTCCCCAACATTAAAACCTTAATAACTTTTGTTTTATAACTCCAAATAATAAAATCTAAATATGTTTGTTGTTCTAAATTGAATTGTCTACCCAATTAAACCAATTGTGTACTGTTTTGAAATTTCCAAATGCATTTAAATTTCAAATTCAAATAATTCAAATGCAATTTTCTAAATTCCATAACTAATTCATACTTATTCCAAATAATGCAAATAAAATATGTTTTCCATACCATTTCAAACCATCTTTCCAAATATAAATTTTGTTTCCTGTTTTGAATAATTAAAATTGCCTAAATAATTTAAACCTTGTTTAATTCATTTAATTTTGCTAAATTCATAACTTGCTCAAATTTAATTATTCTGAACATGTAAAATATGTTTTCAAACCAGAAAAACATAACCTTTTCAAATATTAACTTTGTCTTCTGTTTTGCACAAGTTAACTTGATGAAAACAACAACTATTTGTGTAACATCATTAAGTAACCAAAATTTCCAAACTTAATAAATAAATTCTTAACTTGTTAATTATCATTCCAATTGCATCTAATATTGTTACCTTATTGTTTTCATCATGCATGCATCATGATAAACCACTTACACATGTTAATCAATTGTAGATCATTGCTTCAACCTTAAGCATGTGCATCCATATGCAATTCACCTTGCATATGGGTCCATTTAAATTGTGTTATCTTGTCAAGTAGTTTACTTTGATGCATCTATTAAATGGACATGCATCATCCCATGTTTGTGCACCTATGCCATGTATTGATTGCCCGTCTTCCTTCCTTGTTGTTTTTGCTTCTTCTCGATTAGACGACGACGTTGAGACAGACGAGCTTTACGACACCACTACCCAGGACTTAGCCCAGTACCAGGCTGCTGAGCTTCCAGGCAAGTTATCACTCACATGAACCATCGAGTTTCTTTCCACACTTGTTACAGATACTATCCATTGTCTACTTTTGCTAGCCCTATGTATCGTTGCTTGTTCTCCGAACCCATCACATGATATCCTGAACCCTGATATTGCCTCACCTCCATACCAATAGCCCTTTGCTTGTTGCCTTGGTCCTACTAGCATGCTTAGGGTTGCTTGTGCTCGAGTCTGTTGTCGGTTACTTATTTTACCTTACTTACTTATGTTCTTGGGCTCGGGTTAAATCAATTAACCTGTTAATGCTATGGATAATGTTAATAACTTGATGATAAGGCACCGGTAGGAGGCCCATGAGTGGTTTTGAGGCCTGCTAGTGTCGACCCCTAATTAGGAAAAGAGTCTTGTCTACTGATCCATGATGAGCGCACTACCCGCATGTGGGAAGCGAGTATGGGCGCCCCCCTCAACTTGACTCGATTCGCATCTCGTCCAAATCGCCTCATTTAGTTCGTGTGTTCTATTTGCCGCATGCATGTTTTTGCGAGCCCAGCGGAGGGTGGAACTTTCGTAGTCGGCATCTAGGGGGATACGTTCTTAGAGTGCTATGAGGGTCCATTTTCTTCTGGGCTCGATTAGCCGTGCGCCCAAGGTGCTTTGGGCTTGATGCGAAGAACAGTTGGGTTGTGTTGAGTGTCTCGCTTGGTGGGTTTGATTCCCATCTGGCGGGATATTCTTACGTGTACGGCCAAATTGGTGCATCCCTGCAGGGTTAAATCTTATCGAGAAGCCGTGTTTTCCGCGGTTATGGTTAACTTGGTGAAAGTACTGGCTAACAAGTACTCAGGACAACTTGAACATAATGATTAACCATCTACACCCAATGATTAACAACTTGACTAGTAATAGGCTTATTGACACAATAACTTGATTCATCTTTAATCCAACTGTGTGAGTTATCCTCGGATTGCTTCTTCGGATAAGGGGCGAGATCCAGGATGGGTTTGATTGAAGTTATCTTTCCGTTGGTTACAATACTCGATCTTATCTTCTTTCTGTTAGCCGGAACTTGTAGTATCTCTGTAGTTGGTTAGCGCAGCCCGCTGCAGCTTTTATATCACCCATCTTCTTCCGTTGATCCCAAGCATCCGTCCTTGTGTTGACGGGTAACTCTTTGGTGAAGTGTGAGTCTTGCTTGCCAATACTTAAATGTACTGACCCCGTTGGGGCTGTGGTTTACGCAGACTACGACTACGACTACGAGGATCCCCAGGATGGCTACTTCGTGGAGTTCGACGAGACTGCAGACGAGTAGATAGCGGACCCGGGCAGGATCCGAAGACTACGTGGATGGGCTTCGCTTTCTCTTATTTTCTCGGCTTCTTAAGCCTATTTGGTTTTGTCTGTACTCAGACGGTTGATTGCTTCCGCTGTAATGTAATGAATGCTATGTTGGGACAAGTGTCCTCTGGATGAGTGTATTTGCTATTCTCTGCCTTAGTGAAGGCCATTTGCAACCTTTATTTCAATCTTTTGTGTCTTAGAGATATCTTGTGGTATCATTCCGTTTAACGCTGTTGACGTACCATGTGTGATTGGTATGAAGTACGTCGACAGTAGTACCTTTGATCTCTAGTGGATAGTTTACATCGACGATGGAATAGCAGAGCTTGTGTTGTCGCACATAAGTGCTGGCCTACTCGGAAGCGAGGATGTGGGAGCAGATAGGCCCCATAATCCAAGCATCTGCTATCCAGTTCGGCCCGATGAGTATCCCCTAGAAGTCAGGGTGCGACACTTAGCCGAGCCCATCATTTCAAAGAAGGCCTTCGCTGTTGGCTCGGGTTCATCCGGGTCCTCCGGTTCGGGCTGTTCCTCCACTTGAGGTGGCGAATCAGGCATGTCGGCATCACGGAAATCATCTAACAAGTTCCTAATCCCATCGTACTCAATGCCATTGATCCGCTGGCGCATCACCTCTCCTCTATCACGCTCGTACTGAGCAAAGTCGACAGTCGTCACGTAGTTCTGCATATATCCATGCAACCACAGGTGTTTAGTCATTTCAACCTTTCCATGACGATGCCGCCTCCGACAATTAGAGCAAGGGCATAATGGGCGAACCGCTGACTTTGAACCACGCGCTAACTCTTTCACTAACATGTTGGTCTTCCATTCCCACTCATCTGTTCTTTCAGTCACGGAAATACGGCCGTTGTACATCCACTCATTACCAGACATCCTCTGCTTTATTGGGAGACAAACAACAACGCATTTCTTAAAATGATAGGACCGTATTTGCATAATATTTATGAGGACTAATTACGACAAAATTTTATATATTACAACATGCAACGGTTCACCTACATGTCTAATAGGTAGGGGCCTAATCCCACCCGGATATGTGTAGATCGGTTCGTGTCCCATGTTCTATCCCGACCCGAGACGGAATTTCGGCAGCACCTCCCCGCTTTTCTTCAGAATACACGTCTCAAACTTTTCAAGCCTAGAGGGTGTGCATCCGAAGAACAACGGGGGGTGCTGCCGAAATCCGTCTCAGGAAGGAGCAGAACATGGGACACGAACCGAACTACACATACCCGAGCTGTCCAAAACGTGGACAATCCGGAAGAGCTACGGTTATAAATATGCAGAGACGGACAGTCCTGCATATTTATAAATTTGCAACTCTCCCGGACGGGAGACGCCTACGGTTACGCGACTAGACATGAATGTAAATGTGTCATCGGCTCGAAGGCCGGGGCAGAGCAAGGGGTGGAAAGCTGGAGGTGATGGAAATGTAGCTCACCTAGAGCGTAGGTGCGAAGCCGTAAGTGGTCGAAGCAGCAAGGGAGAAAAATGTCGATGACGCGCCGCCCTGGACCAGCTGAAGAAGCTCGATGAGACCACGACGGTGAGTGGCTGGACCTACGCCATCTGAAAACACACAATGAACATCCATTAACAAATTGCATCAAATTTGACGAAATTGCATTAAAATTTTCTATCGACATGGACCACCGACGCCCACCCTCGCCATCGACCATCGAGGGCCGTCATTGCCATCGACTACCGGGACGCGCTATCGACACCGACAATCGGCGCGCGCCCTCGACACCGACCAGCGGGAAACGACACCGACACCGGTGCTCACCCTCGCCAATAACCAACGGCGCCCGCCCCCGCCACCGACTATCGGGGTGCGCCCTCGACATCAACCACCGGGGCGCGCCCTCAACACCGACCAACGGGCCGCGCCACCGCCACCGTACACCGGGAAACGCCACCGACACCGACGGCCACCATTGCCACCAACCACCGGCGCCCGCCCTCGCCACCGAACACCGATTCCGGCCTACTACGGCGGCGGTTACTACGGCGGCGACAACTACAGCGGCGGTGGTGGTGGCGGCTACTACGGCGGCGGCCTTAACTAATTAAAATCTATCGCATTAACTAATTAAAATAGAAAAAAAATTCTCTGTTACTTACAGTGAGCAGAGCAACCGGCAGGGACTCGATGGCGGCGCGCGGCAGCAGGGGCGGTGGCCGGAGGCGGGAGGTGGAGGTGGACGTGCGGTGGCCGGGAGGCAGTGGCGGCGCGGGCGACGGCGAGCACGAGGGAGGGCGGTGGTGGACGCGGTGGGGAGGCAGTGGAGGTGGAGGTGGGGAGGGGAGGGCGGCGCACGGCGGTGGGGATGTAGTGGAGGTGGAGGTGGGGAGGGGAGGGCGGCGCACGACGGCGGCGGGACAGGGTGGGTGGCGGCGGCGGGGAAGTGAGCAGCAGCGGCGGCGGGGAAGGGAGAGGGCGGCGGGGAGAGGGTGGGTGGAGGCGGCGGGGAAGGGAGCAGCAGCGGCGGCGGGGAAGGGAGAGGGCGGCGGCGGCGTGCGGGAACGGCAGTGACGGGAGAATCGGCGGGGGGAGACGGCGGCTGCGAGGACAGATCGAGGAGATCGAGATGCGCGGGGTGGGGGTCAACACGTGGCCCTGCCCCGTGTGTATACAAAAAAAATAACTAAAACCCTATGCCGACGGCTATGACATCGGCACAAGTATTTTTCTTTTTTTCCCTAGCCTACGCCGACGGCCACCGTCGGCACATGTATTTTTTTTTTAAATAATTCATGTTACTGAACCATATTTCTCTTAGAGGCATACAACCAAAAGAGAATATCAATAAAAAATGAAACAGGTGGAAGAAGAAATGCAATGTATAACATCATAAAATGCATTCTGCTAAATTCACCAGGCTACCACCCGTACAGATCATACAGCGGTAGTAGCACCAAAATCATAGTATATGACACTACTAAATAGTTGAATGACCCATAGAATATATACAACTGTTTAAATGAGTTGAAAAATACTACTACATTTTATTTTATATATTATAAAGTGAAACATAATTTGTATAATGTTTCTCGGTGGTTTCCAGACGCTCTGGATCCCCCCCTCCGGTGAAACCCTAGACCCGCTGGAGAAATACCGGACTTATACGGAAACACGCGGTAACGGCGTCGAAAGGGGGTAGCAATATGGAACTAGGTCCTTGGTTGTGTTAGGGTAGTCCATACAAACATAAAACAACAAGGTAGAACCCACCTCTTCGGAAGATTCACGACGTTTCGTCCGATACGGGAGTTTCAGCCTATAAGCGCGTGTAAACTCACGAGAGAGAAGTGGATGCCGGTGAAGCGGCCCACACCCCGGAGTGAAATCTTTGCCATCAAAAGCACACAACACCTATAATAACATGCTATGGCACAACCTTGCTTGTGTTGGGGTCCAGACGTTCCGGATCCCCCCCTCCGGTGAAACCCTAGACCCGCTGGAGAAATACCGGACTTATACGGAAACACGCGGTAACGGCGTCTAAAGGGGGTAGCAATGTGGAACTAGGTGCTTGGTTCTGTTAGGGTAGTCCATACAAACATAAAACAACAAGGTAGAACCCACCTCTTCGGAAGATTCACGACGTTTCGTCCGATACGGGAGTTTCAGCCTATAAGCGCGTGTAAACTCACGAGAGAGAAGTGGATGCCGGTGAAGCGGCCCACACCCCGGAGTGAAATCTTTGCCATCAAAAGCACACAACACACCTATAATAACATGCTATGGCACAACCTTGCTTGTGTTGGGGTCCAGACGCTCCGGAGCCCCCCCCCCCCCCCCCTCTCCGGTGAAACCCACTCGATAGTGGTGTCGATGTAGTATGAATAAATGAAATTGACTTAGATCTCTCGATACATGGTAACGGTTGTGAATTTCTATATTTTAAACATAAAATATTAACATATTAATTTTATCAATTGATAGTAACTAATAAATACACATGCATACAGAAAATAAGAAAAAGAAAAATAATCACCTGTGCCGACGGCAAAGCCGCCGGCATAGAACCTGGTAGGCGCGAGCCAGACGGCGCAGTATGGCGCAGTAACGTGTGCCGACGGCGTTTGGCATGCCGAAGGCCACCGTCGGCCTCTTCTAGGCTGTGCCGACGGCTATCGTGGTGCCGAGGGCCACCGTCGGCCTCCTTGGTGTTGTGCCGACGGCCAACTTCTTGCCGACGGCCTCTGGCGCAGGCTGGGGCTCTGACCCCCCTGTGCCGACGGTGCCCGACATTTGGCCGTCGGCACAGTTTTTGGCCGTCGGCACAGTGAGCCATTCCTGTAGTGTTTGTCGTGTTTTTTTTTCAGCAGAGGAGATAGGCGTCCTATCCTCATTTGGTTTCTTTTCTTAGGGACCCTTTTTTATGACCGGACCTTCATGTTTTCGTGAGTGGAATGACTTGGTTCGTATACACGGGCCGCAACTGAGGATGCTCGCCCATGCAGGAAAAAAAATGCAGGCCGAAATACGTCGTCAACACAAACTAATGGTTGATCCATTCGTGCATGCGATAGCAGATAACGACGATTAACGAGTTCGGTAATCCATCGAGGATAAAACGGGATAACCACGATCCAGCAAGCTATCCAACCAGCTGCACCTATAAATTCCGAACCTTCCTCAGAGACACCTCCACATTAATCCCATCCATCATCTTTCCTTCTCATCATCCAGATCCTACCTACCCCAAGTTCTATCCATCGAAAATGGTGCAGCGCACTTCCAACGCTGAGGTCATGTCAATGGACCTGTCGCCCAAGATGTCCGCCAAGGCCTACGGCGGCGAGGGCGGCATGGAGTGGTTCTCCATCATCACCACCCCCAAGCACGTGTACCTACATATCTTTGTCTGCCGTATAAATTTTGTACATGCATGTCACCTGATCTAGATCTATTGTTTTACACTCATATAAAAAATAGATCAGGCGGCCTCATTGTTTTTTGTTATATTCTGTCTCAGCTTTGCAAAACTGAAGTAATTTTAATGATACTATACCTGTATTATGGGCTAGCTTGTGGCATTCTTGTCCTTTCTGAAACTAAAAGTTTCCTACATGTTCTAAACATTTTCACCGTATATATCCATATAGTTTGGTAGTATAGTACTAAATAGTAATACAGAAACATAACCCTAGACTTGTACTAAGCCCTGATAGCTGCATTGTACTAACGATTAAGCCGCATATTTACATATATAGTTCAGTGTGTATCTAGCAAAAACCGATCAACTAATGTTTGTATGTTGAATTAACTTGTGCAGCCCAATCTTTAGCCACTTGGCGGGGAAGACATCCGTTTGGAAGGCGATATCTCCTGGGGTGCTCGAGACGGCTTTCAACACCACTCCGGAGATGGAGAAGTTGTTCCGCTCCAAGAGGCTCGACTCGGAGATCTTCTTTGCTCCTAGCTAGATCAGCCGTCTAGACGTACACATCCATCTCCGGCACCTGCCAGGCAGCCATCAGATTAAATTTAGTTAGTTTGGATTAGGTCGCTTCTCGATCCCCTTTTCAATCAATTAGTAGGATATATCTGTAATAAGCCGAGATGTGGATGGTGCTGTTAGGTTTATCAAATATGTTTCAACAACATTCATATTCCTTTCAATGTGATGTGCTCTTTGGAAATTGCAATTCAGTATCATCTATGAATTTATTCATCACTTGATGCCAGATTTGTTTTAAATGTTTGATCTACTTCTCTTTTGGGAAAATCTCCCTTGATATAATTCATGACCCATGGTATAGGCTCTCTTAACATATCCAATTTAAGTAAGACCGAGTCACACATGAATTGCATGCATGCATGCATCCTTCATGTGAAGCTGCTAGCGCCCGATAGAAAAAATGCAATAGCTATTTGTGTGTCCAATAATTTATTTGTTGCCAGATTTCCTGTTGGGTAACATCTTACTTAATAAAATTCACGATCCTTATTCAGAAAATACGGAGCAACTGATTAGAGCGATGTTTTTCCTGATATTTTTCCCAGCCAAATTATTATTTTCCTTCATCTAACAAGATGGTTTAACTTATTTCTGTGTTTTAAGATTGTAGCATTGTCATTTCTTTTTGTATTCATCATTTATTTAAGTTTCTGGTAGGTTATACGTACGTAGTTGCACTTTCTCAAAAACTAGATCCGTCTGCAACTTGTGTTGACGAGCAACTAGTATTTAATTCTCGCATATACAAATATGGAACATGTATACAATATGCAGCTCTTATTATTTTTTATGAGTGGTATAGGAGATGTCGGGTGCACTTACTTGCCAGATATACTTCATTTGAATGCCTATACTAACAACGTGCAACACCAACCTTTTTTAGGCCTTCTTTGTATATGGAAGTTTAGGAGAACCAGTTTCCCCTAAGCTGACGTAACACTGTAACGAACTCACACTGGTAGAAAAAAGGCTTCCATACGCCCCCTTCAGTCCCCAAATTATGCGCATCGTGACTAAAGGGGTTTTAGTCCCGGTTCGGGAGGCGACCCGCGATAGAAGGTCATGCGCCGCGGTTGGGGAAGCGCGCGGAGGGCATTAATCCCGGTTGGCCAGGCCACCCGCGACTAATGATCGCAGAAGGTCATGCGCCGCGGTTTGGGAAGCGCGTGGAGGGCTTTAATTTCGGTTGGCCTGGCCACCCGCGACTAAAGATCCAAACTGCTCGCCTCCCGCGCGGTTTTATTTCGCGAGAAAGAGGCAGAAGGCCATTGCTACAGTGCGCACCCGAGACTCTCTGTTTCTTCTTCCTCTCTTCTCTCTTCTTCCTCTCTTCCTCCACCAAGCACCCATGGCCTCCGTTTGGAACCTTCTCCGTGTGTCCACACCATGCCGCAAGAGTCTCGACGTGGCCTACACCAATATGTGCGAGAGGCTCCCCGGTCTTCTAGAGCATTTGAGCAATCTCTATGAAGAAGCCGATGAACACCATAAGTTCTTCGGGCTTGATCTAGAGTATACGACGAATCAAGAGGATGTTGCCGTCATCCAGATTGCCTTCAAGGAGATCGTTTTGGTCTTCCAATGGGCAAAGTAACGCACACGTAAGATCTCTCTTGTAGGATAGTGTTGCATTTTCGATTTGTTTGTTGCATTGGAAGAATACGCGTGTTGCAACATATCTAACACGTGTTCTATTTTTGTTGTTGCAGTAGTTCAAAGCACTCTCCCGAACATGTTGATTTTCTTGTCAACAAGGGGTACGACTTTTGTAGCGTTGACATCACTCAAGACCGGCAGAAGTTGATGCGCTTGGGTATTGAGATACCTGAAGATCACTACATTGATCTTGAGGACCTTATCCATTTTGATGAGCTGTACGGGCCCAAGACCGGGATGGCTCCAATTGCAACTGCCTTCATCCACGCCGACTACAAAACCATGAAGACTCGTTTCCCCTCGAAGAATCACATGTATTGGAGGAAGAACCCACTGGACCGGATCAATCTCGATTATGCAGCAATAGATGCATACGTTGTCTTCGAGTTGTTCCGCATCTACTCTTCGGAGCTCAAGTAGATGTTGTTTGTGTACCGCATCTTGCGTTCGATATATGTAATGGATATATTATGTAATGGATATATGTCTTTCTATTAATTTCTATATTATTTCTATATTAATTTCTAGCTATATTATTTCTATATTATGTCAAACACACATTTCAAAACAAACAAACAAAAACACATCAAGAAAACAAACAAAAACACATAAAGAAAACAAAACAGAAAAACTACACGAGTTCTATTAAAAAGGATGGTATTTTCATTTGGTTGTCATTGCCAAAACAGTTCTTGTGTCCAGAATAATATATAGTCAAAACTTGGATCTACAAATTTATATGGTTTAGATTTCATATGGTTTGGTTCATGAATTTTATCAGATTTTATTTTGCATTTAGGAAAGGGGAAAATGAATTAGTTTTATTTTTCTGAATATTTTGATATATTATTTGTATTTTTAAGATTTTAAAATGAATTAGTTTTATTTTTCTGAATATTTTGATATAATATTTGTATTTTTAACATTTTAAAATGAATTAGTTTTATTTTTCTGAATATTTTGATATATTATTTGTATTTTTAATATTTTAAAATGAATTAGTATTATTTTCTGAATATTTTTTAGAAATAATACAAATTAAAAAGTTATTGTTTATTTATTTATTTAAAATTATTAATTACATCGTTACTTTTGTTTATTAAAAGATTTATTTGAAATTCAGACAATAAATAAATATGTCATCGACCAACATGTTAATAGGATTGATATGATACTACTATCACATACATGCGTGCGAAACACTTGGATGCGGGACGGGATGGAACTCGGAAGTTAAGCGTGCTAGTGCTAGAGTAGTGGGAGGATGAGTGACCGAGCGGAAAGTTTGACCACGAGTAAGAAATTTGACTAGAGATAATTATAGTTAGACACTAAGCAAATAATAAAAATTCTGAACAAAAAGGAGTAAAAAATTGGAGTGAAAAAAGGGAGTGAAAAAAAGGGAGTGAAAAATTGAAGTGAAAAATAATTAGAAACCCAAATAAATTAAAGAAATAACGAAATAGCATGTAGTCCCGGTTCGTGTGGCCAACCGGGACTAAAGGTCATCCGCCCCCGGCGCACGCCACCCGGCCACGTGGGCGGGCCTTTAGCCGCGGTTCGTAAGAGGGGCGACTAAAGGGGGGGTCTTTAGTCGCGCCTATTTAGTCCCGGTTGCGCGGCCGGGATTAATGGCCTTGGCGAACCGGGACTATAGGCCTATTTTCTACCGGTGTCGAAATCTCGTGTGCGCTAGTTTTGTATATGCACAGTACCTTATTACGGCAAGTTTTAGAGCTTTTAATACAAAGGAGAAAGTAGGTCACAAAGTGTGCAAAATTTGTGGTGAAACCCACTTTGACTTCTGGGTGAATGGTATTTAAAAAACTCAATTCGATATAAACTTTTATATGTACATTTTCACATTCCATGTGTTCACAAAGTTGCGGAAAAAAGATATTTTTTGTGGAAAGATAATTTTTCGTAAAATGTTTTTGTAAATATATAGTATGTCAAGATCTATGGATGAACTTTTTTTTCAATTGTTTGACTATTTAAAATGCATTTCAAATAACGGGGCACATATGCACTAGTTAAACAAAATTTGTGTGACAAATTGCACTAGTTAAACCAAAATAAACCATAGAAATCAAGTTGCCTAATTTGTGCGACTAATTGCATGAGTTAAACCAAAATAAATTACAGAAATAAAATTGCTGACTTGTTGACACACTAAATGTGTTCCCTACAAAATTGGACTTCTTCCAAAGACCCAAACGCAGTATTACAAAATTGGACTTCTTCCTAAGACCCAAAAGCAGTAGAATTGCTTGACATAGCCAGTTTAGTAAGACCAAGTCACACATATACTGCATGCATGCATCCTTCATGTGAAGATGCCTAGTGCCCGATGGAAAAAAGAATTAGCACAAACAAATTGAATGCATCACTAGTGGAAATAGGGCCAACCATCCCGGTTGGTAAGCGCCATTTGTCCCGGTTGTGCAACCGGGATGGGCCAGCCGGGACAAATGGCCCATAGCCATCCGTCCCGGTTGTACCAGCACCCGGGATGGTTAGGGATGGCCCACGTGGCAGGGGAGGCGCCATTCTGGCAGTGCTATTCGTCCCGGTTCTTACCATGAACCGGGATGAATGCCCCTTCTGCCGCGGCAGGGTTTTTATTTTTTGTGTTTATTATTTTCCTTTTTATGTTTTGCGATCCCCAGACCTCTCGATGGCCCCTCCTCAGACCTCCCGGATCCCATGAGAAGAGAGGAGCCCTGGTGGCCCCTCCCCGGATCCCAGGAGAAGAGAGGAGCCCGATGGCCCTTCCCCGGACATCCCGGATCCCACGAGAAAAGAGGAGCCCTGGTGGCCCCTCCCCGGACACCTCCTGGATCCCACGAGAAGAGAGGAGCCTCGGTGGCCCCTCCCCAGACCTCTGGATACCACGAGTGACTAAGTAATGCATATATATAGCAAAAGAAAGAACACTTATATTACAAAATCAAAGTATATCGAGCATATTACATGACCGATGGAATGATTTACAAAATCAAATTCATTACCAAGCGGCGCTATAGTACTCTCCATTTACATTTAGGACCTCTGCATCTAAAAAGCCCGCAATTTCCTCATGAATTGCTCGTATGCGGTCCCTTGGTAGAAGACCGCCCCGGAGCCATTCGATCTAATATAAAGAAGAGTGGCCAATATATATTAATGAAAGTAAGTAACTAAAATAGATGGTAATAAGAAAAATTGACGACTTACGTACATGAAGTTTGTTGAAATCTCTGCCCTTGGGAGATGTCGTCTGACGAATGAACTCGCAGACGTAGTATCCACACAAGTGATTCCCTTCTCCTTGTCGCAAGCACTTTACGAGAACATGGTTTCAATCAAAATAATAATCAACCAGCCATGATAATGGTATCGACACTAGAATCAAGGAGATGCGCGGATCTAGATAGTAGTACTTACATGCACAATATCAAATGTAAGCTCTTCCAAACACTTCCCGGGAAAGAAAAAGAATAAAAAGAGTTAGTATTTACTTGATATCCGAAAATGAAACAAAGTAGTCGATATATATAGTGCCATATATAAAGATTGAAATTAATAAAGATTGTAATTACCGCTGGATCATTTCCTGCATGTCCGCCCACATCTCTAGGGGTTTACGTTTTGGGACCATTACCAGTACTTTTACTTTGTCAACTTGGAAGATTAGCAGAACATAATGGAAGCTGCGCACGCGGAACTCATCAATTATACACTGAACATCTAGTATTAAGAAAACAGAATGTGTACAACACATTAACACTCACGTGAAGTTGTAATGAAATAGTATTTCCCGTCGGTGTTGTTGAAACCTTATTCATCTCAGAAGGTCATCTTCTGTATCCTTGGAAAATAGCTTAAGAGTCTTATGATTAACAAAATATGGGTCAATGAACCCAATATGATAGATTTGTCCTCTTTTGCATTCGAAAATCTTCATTCTGCATTTATAATATAATGAGTGTACTATATATATGAATATGCAACGAACGAGGTGAGCTACCTGCATACTTAATTAGAGAAATAAGTACTTATAGACAATAGGCACTAAAGATAGATTTGTCGAGGCACTGATGTTGGAATAACTGAAACAATTCGGAAAATTGAATCAGAACCAATCCATCTCCATACCCGTAGTGCTCGTCTCTAACTCCGAGCACTATCCAGTCCATTTTTTCTGAGCGGCTTTCATATACCAATTATGCACTCTTCTCATTTTGGTTGGTAGATCCTTTACCTCCTCGGGTTTGACGAGAGGATTCCCGTGCTGGTATTTCTACGCACATTCAGCAGCGGGGAATTAGTCTATTGTTTGCATATACTCAGCAATGGACAAACCCGCAGCAGCTGCCCTTTGTTCGTACAGTTCTATAAACTCCGGATCAATTTGCTCGTCAGCATTAGTGCTCGGCCCCACCTGGGTATTGGAAATCACTTTGAGCGGGGAGATGGATTTTTTTCTGCTCTCCGAGCTGGGCAACTGATTTCCCGCTTTTCGTGCTTGCGCTACTAATCTTCGTCGACCGCACCATTTCCTGGTGTGACTTCAGAATAGAGCGGTCATAGTTAGATGACAGACTCGGATCGGATTGATGAAGAGTCTTCACCATTTTCCAATCTCGTTCTACATCTTCTTCGGTGTCGGGGAAATCTGCCTTTGTCGGCTCCTTCGGCTTCGATTTCCACGCCTCGTATTCGTCCCTTGCGATTTTCTTGGGTTGCTCAGGAGTATAGTCGTAAGGTAACTTGGGTAACTCCTTTGGTACCTTTGGGACGGGTGACCGTTGATGTTTGGGTGATCTTTTACGTTTCGGCAGAAACTTAGTGGGCGGAGAAGGCTGACGAGGCAGCGTAGGCGACCGCGTTGGAGACGGCATGCACGACGTAGGCGACTGCGCTGGAGACGACATGCACGGCGGAGACGACCGCGCTGGAGACTGTTGCGCTGGTGAATGGTGAGGAGTCGATGGCCTTGCCGTCTGATTTGGAAGCACAATGCATTCCTTTAGCCATAGAAGAGTTCTCCCTGACGTTCCGACAATCAACACATGGGCAACACATAAAGTCATTATCTTTGTTTGCCTGGGGTACAGCGAGAAATGCATTCAGGCCTGCCATATACTCGGAAGTGCGTCGTTCACCGTAAATCCATCGCTGTCGTGCATCCATCTGCATCGTATAATTAAGTTTATCAAAAAACATTACAATAACATCTTCAATTACAGATGCCCCACGCCGAAGAAATATAACTTTCTTATGTATCAATTACAGATGAAAAAGATAAGTTTGCTAACCTCGGTCGAAGATACCATTTTCTGTGAGCTAATGTGTGGCTCGGGTATTTCGTCGAACACCTCATGTGCATAGTAAAATAACACACACTAGCACCCACCTCTCTCACTCCTCCAAAAAAAAGAGGGAAGGGGGGCTGTGAGGCAGTATATATAGGGGAAGGGGGCCATTCGTCCCGGTTTGTGGAATGAACCGGGACCAATGCCCTTTCGCGTGCCACGCGGTGTGTGGCGAGGCATTGGTCCCGGTTCATGTCACAAAACGGGACATAAACCACCTAACGAACCGGGACCAACGCCCTCGGGCAATTTCTGCTGCCCCGGGCGTACAAACCGGGACCAATGCCTAGCATTTGTCCCAGATTTTAATGCAACTGGTATTATTGCCTTTTCTAGCTCTGGACCAAAGGTATTGTTTCCACTAGTGCTTATGTGTGTCCAATAACACACATATGACTATATACATGGCTATATGATGGTCTAGGCCTTTCGGCTCGTGTATATGTAGTCCATGGATTTAGATGGACACATATAGTTCTATAGTACCTATTCCACTAATTTGACACTAGTATGCTAGTATGAGATGTTGGAATGAATAGAATAAACATGCTAGTATACCCTAAATTTTCTCTAAATTTTCTTTATATGTGTAGAGGGATGATAGGATCCAACACAGAGACCGGCGATATGGGAGCAGGTGCTTCAGCCGCCGCTCCTCAAGGTGAAGATAGGCCACGGCCTTCTTGAAGGTTAGCGAGTTGAGAAGCGTGAGGGTGGAAAAGGCATTGTGGAGATCCTTGTTGAGATCAGCCGTCAAGGTTGATAGGTGGAGCTCGTCGACGATTGAAAACACCGAGTCATGCAACTCGTGAGAGAGAGTATTGAGACGCATGTATAGTTGTTTTTTTGTATAGTTTGGTAGGGCTCCATTTTTAGATGTTTTTTGTATAGTTTGGTTAGATTTTCTCTCCTACTTAGTAAGGCGTGGTATAAGTTTCTTCTCACCTAGCCCATGTTCTCGCGGTGCATGTAGCATCACCCGGAGGGCTTGTGGAGGTGTGTCTCAGGCAGATCTTACAGGATTCCAGTCAGCGTTTTCCCGTTGGTGGATTTGGTTTTCGTCTCTATGTCTATGTGTGTGTACTGGTTGGATCTGTTTGATCTATGTTTATCTTCATTGGTGACAATTGTTGTTCTAGTGTGTTGGTCATGTGGCGACTTAGCACGATGACTTCCCGAATTTCTCTTATAGCAATGTTTACTCGACTCCGATAGGGAAGGGCGATGGGAGCGGTACATGTGATAGGATTAATGGTTGCTTTGAGATTTTGAGTCTCTTACAGATAAATATGGGTGGTAAAGATTTCACTTGGTCTAATAACTAAGTTGACCCAGTTCTAGGTACCTTAGAAGGATTTTTTATACAACTATTAAATTCGATCATAATTTACTTTTTCTACTATCCTAGGTTTACCAAGATTGGGGAGTAATCACACTCAAGTACTTTGGGATTATGGATAAGGTCCTCCTCCAAAATCTTCTAGCTATAAGATATAATGGTGGATTCTTATTGTTCATTTTCTGGATCTGGTAGAAAAAAAACTCGAATCATCCCTCATAGAAAATAAAACTACAGGTTTCGGAAATAGAAAAATAGGCTTATGAAGGATATTAAATGTTAGAGTTCATTAAGGGTGAGCTTAGGAAATTTATAAAAAAATACATGATGATTGAAATCGAGTCTGAAACAAAAGAGCTCTTCCTTCAGGATGCTACTAGAATCAAACACATCTTTAACGAGATGAGTAGATTGTGGATTAAGAAATAAATTATGGCTAAACAAATATATTAGAGAAGGGGGTAGATACATTGCATATTTCCAAGCAATAGCTAACAAGACGTGTAGGAAACCCCTTTTAATAAACTTCAGGCCATGATGGCTCTGTCTTTGGCAAAAAAAAAACATATTTGGTTTTGTTGTAGAGTTTTACAAAGCACATTTGAGTAGAGAAGATAAAAATAATTTCAGTTTAGCTAATAATTTAATTATTGGAACTGAATTAGTCTCTTTCATCGAGAATCTCCTATTACAAGCACCTTTCACAAAGTCTATAGTTAATACAACTCTTTTTAACTCCTATGCTGATGGAGCTCTAGATTATGATGGTATTTCTTTCTTTCTTTTTTCCCAATAGTTCCGGTGTTTCGTGAAAATTTACTTTATATCCATGTTTCGTGGACTTGAAGGCCAATACAGTCTTGTAAATTGTAGTTTAAAACTTTTTACTAAGATTCTATCTTACACACTAGTAAATATCATGCATGAACATCAAGACAACCAAATAGTTCCTATTGCGCAAACTATTCGCAAGTCTCATGGCGATACCTTTCAATACTCGTGTATCCATGTTGTACTTCGAAATGACATGTATTACAAACAGTGATAATAAAATACATCAGTTTCATGATAGTTGATAATTTCTTTATGAGGAATCACCCTAATAAGTGTTGGATGTATATCCAAGAGACAATAAAATACATCAGTTTCATTATTAACGTATTATGTTTTTATTCTATAAATTTTGTGGACACTAAATATGACATGCAGAGGGAACCCATATGCACGTGTAGAAACATAAACACGCCATTATACCTCTTTGTCATGTCTCATAAACAAACTCACGAATATTAGATGATCGTGTTTTCCTCGTCATGGACATTTGTTATGTCAATATTAATGGGAGCATATTATTATCTCTAAATTGTGGTTGGGTAGACACAAGTAGTTGAGATACTACAAGATGTGTTTTAATATTGCTATAAATAGTATCATCACAACATGATTAACTTGTTTGCTTCCTTTGAACATGATAATATACGATGCTAAAAGATTTCTTTTGCGTACTGAAGCATCACACCGTAAACTGGGTGATCAAAAAGGCTATTACTGGATTATCTCGAAGGTATGTATTTCACCATCATAGTTCAATACTAGGAATTACTCGGTGTGATATTATCCATTAACAAGTCTGCGCAGACAAAGACACGATCTAAGTCATGGGAATATTATGACAAGGTAACGAGTAAAACGAATCATACCATATATCGAGAATAATATGACATGGTGATTAAAGAGTTTAATCGTGTTCATGTCATTTATCTCGCCTCGAAGTATTGATTTGTATCGTGAAGTAATTGAGACATACTTGATAATCAACAGGTTTAGCATAGTTCCTTCGTATAACTTGTAGTAGTCTATATGGACTTTCACTGTCCCGATGTTAATTATTATTGGGAAGAAGGTTTCTCGAACATGTAGGGGTCACACATTTAAGGCATAAAAATTAGTTGCTCACATTTCTATGGTTCGGAGAAGAAAACGAGTAGCATCAGAATGATGTTTCCACTTGACAGATATATTATATATATACTAGAGAGAATTTATAAAAGGGGCATTGGATGTCCTCGAGTAATAGAAACATGAATTTATTCCAGAGTTTTTTAGAGAGAGAAAATTACTGTGCACGCTTTTCATAGAATGGGCATGCGCGCATGGGATGACCCTGGATGTTAGAAAGTGTTTATAACACCGTGGACAGAATCGATGATTTTATCTTAAGTATATATAGGGTTACAGAAGAGTTTTGGAGAAAACCCGATAAGGGAGGAGTGCGGGAGGGTGCATAAATGCCCCAGATTGTACCCAAATATTGGGTAGCTTCCAAGTGGGCCGTAGGGCCACTAAGAAAGGATTATTTCTCTCCACATAACTTTCCATATATTATTTTTGGCAAAAACAAAGAACAAAAATTAAAGTGAGAATGAAAGGATGAAGGAGTTCTAAAGGGAAATGACTCTCCCAATTGGAAGAGTCCATTAATCTGAATTGGACTTAGGGGAACGAAGGCCAAGGCTTTGTGCGGTCAAGGCTTGCCTTGGCTCCCAAGCATGCTTGCCTCGTCCTCCCCATATAAATACCCACCACCTCACTCAATGAGAGGACACACAATTAGCCTTTTGTCTTCTCGCTAGTTACATTAGAACCTCTAATTAATTAGAGTGCTCTAATTGAATTAGATCTTATTTAATCAGAGTTTGAGGTGTACTCTCTCGATTAGACCTAGATGTAATATCTATCTCTTCCTGGCCATGTGTTGGGATCTCTCCATCTCAATGTGCACATGTAGTTCCTAGTTCTAAACGGCAAACTGTTGTAGGACTTTGGCGGCCGTACATGTGCGAGCTGCCAGAGGGATAACACGTGAGACCTTACTCTGCCGGATCTAGAAAACTGAAAACGGGGAGATGGTCACGGTACCAACGCTACTCTTAGTCGTGGCACTCTTCATCGGGCATCGGGAACATCGTCATCGAGACACGTACCGTGTTCCGTGTCTGTAACGATCCAAATCTATAGTCCTCTTTAAGTTTATAGTAAATCTTGCTTAAGACAGAAAATACTAGAAGGGCCATGCGCGCTTCGCTGCGCCATTTCTGTTTTATGACATTATTTCTCTTTCACTATTTAGACGTTATGTATCTTCTTTTTCCCCTATTTCGTGCTATTGGACTTAGGTTGGGCTATTAGAAGGGTGGAGGTTGTTCAGTTTTCCTATTTTTACCGAATGGCGGGAGGATGTGACCCACATGACCTTAACGTGTCAATGTGTCACTCTATGGCACGGGGTAATACCGCGATGGTGGTATGTGTAAGAATTTTCTGTTGAGGTGTGCCTTGTCATGCCAATTTATCCTTTCTCGTTGCACAAAGTACTTTTTTCTTGCATGAGTACATTATATACTGTATTAAGAAATTTAGTATGCCAATAATAATAGAAGACAAACTACGACATAGAAATAACATTGTTATATAATCAATAATGTCATTTTATTGCCTCAAATAAACATAATTTCGCAGACAAATATAAGACATATGTTTGAATATTAAGATTGTTCCTTTGTGTAATAGAAGGAATGCGCGCTTCAGTGCGCCGTTGTTGGGTCATCATTCGGTAAATGATACTAATATAGTCCGGTAACAAATTTAATAACTTCGAGCAGAAAAAATTTCATCTCTTGTAACTTTGGATCTTTAAAATGAATGACAAAAGTGAAAATGAATAAAAAAATGCAACCCAAATTTTAGTAGAAGAATGCCGGTTCCAAGATCCCCATTCAACATAAAAAAATTACTCAGAATAAATCTAAACAAAATTTCTGAGAAAATAAACAACTTGAAACGCCGCGTTCCTTGTAGCAAAGCCCACATTTAGGATTCCTAATAGTCTGAAACCCAGAACGTGCAAGAGCTGATTAAACCTACCAACCTAGTCCAATAAACAAAGAAGAAAAACTTTTCAACATAACAAGGACAAATGATTTACAATATCAACGCGACCCAAACCCAAGAATCTCATAACTTTGGTTCGAATCCATTTGGTCAAGACATGAGCGAGCAATAAGTTGACCAACTGGAGTTATATGTACATGAATTATTCTGAATGTCTGTATTGCAGCAAGATATGAGCTGTCTGGATTGGTTGAACCGGAGTCCGTTGGCGCCAGCATGTGAATATATATGTCCTGATGATACTCTTCTAGTCAGACACCAAAACCTCTGAGCAACCAGACTGGATTTTTCGTAGTCTCAACTGTCAAGCTCGCCACCACGTTTAGCTCCGCATTGCATGTGCGGTTTCAGTTTGGTTTAGCCTGCTTTACCTGTACGGTGACAGGTACATTGCCACCGGCGAGATGCAGACTAAGTTTCCCTTTCTTCGGAGTGTACATAACGGATGGGGCTTTGCACTATGATCACACGGTGATCTGACATGGCATGCAATCAGCGAAGGTGCTTGTGAATTTGGCAGGACAACGATAACCACACCTACCATCTCCACCCGCCGCTCAGCCATTACCGCCACCTCGCCATGTGCGCCGCAAGTCTCGAACCTCTCCCCTTCTTTCCTCCCTCTATCGTAGCTTGCGGCTATGTTGTGGGTTGGGTCTGGTTTAGTTAGACGTGGCGAGAATTCGAAGAAAAAACGCTTCTCGAACCCGCTCCACGTCAACCCCATACGCGGGCGTCCGGGACGCACCAGTCCTCGCCGCCGCCTCCGTCCTACTCTTCCCCTCCCTCCGGCCTCCGCCAGGCTAGGCCCGTGTGGTGCTGGCGGTGGCCGACCTTCCTGTCCCCGGCGCTTGGGGCCTCGACCGTGGAGGTGGCTTCCATGGCGACGGTGCAGCTCGACCAGCGGCACTCCGACGCATGCCAGGATGGTGTG
This sequence comes from Alopecurus myosuroides, assembly GCA_028641055.1. Lineage (NCBI taxonomy): Eukaryota > Viridiplantae > Streptophyta > Magnoliopsida > Poales > Poaceae > Alopecurus > Alopecurus myosuroides. Next base: position 16,137,962 of record CM054058.1, read on the forward strand.
GGGGCGGCCGTGCTACCCATTGGCGGCAAGGGCAACATGGTGCGGGGCTTGGCCGGCAGCGCCCTACAGGTCCACATTTGGGCCCCTTGGGCCCGACCTGGGTTAGAGCGGGTCAGTGCGGCCTAGATGCGTTGTCTCCGATTAACAAGAAGAATAGATGGTGATGGGGATGGCGGATACAACGTTGTGTCTGCTGCAGCGCGGCGGCGGGAGCTTGAGGGGTCCGATTTGCACCCGGCCAGACAGAGTGGTCTGGTGTGCTTCTGCTGATGCGTCTGGTCTTCTACTGCCATTAGCGGTGGTGGTTGTGCCCTCCCACGTGGTTATAGTACTGCCGACCTTGATCTACGGTTCTCTCATCACGGTCTAGCCGATCTCGTTGCGTTTTCCGTGGTAAGATGACGATGATGGGCTTCAAGACCGGTTGCGCATGTAGTTGGACGGCGAGATTGGTGGAGCCGCCGTATTTTCGGGAGTTGTGGTTTTTTGGGGTTGGGAGAAATCCCAGTCGGCTCTTGCTAGCACCGGCGCGACGATGTCTGCGTGTGTCGTTGCCCTTCTTGAAGGGTGCCGTGTGTACCCCTTTTCCCACGCCCTACGTGTACAGGGAGAATCCTAGGATTAGTCCGAGCAACAACATCGTCGTCGTCGCATTCCTTCCTGAAGGTGTTGTTTGATACTCAGCAATTTGGAGTCATAATAGTGTGGTGGAAATTCTCCGGAGGGCACAGAGGTTGCGAGACATCGTCGCTTTCGTCGATGTGGCTTTGTTGGCATTAGTTTCTTTTTTAATTTCTCTTGTTTTTTTCTTGGACTTGATTGTGCGATTTTGCCCAGCAGTGTCTCACGACTGTATGATGTGATTGTTATATTAATATAGTGGACGCAAGCGGAAATAAGCATTTGAACTTGAGTATAAATGCTCCTAGTTGCGAAAACCACTTTCCAAATGTCAAAAAATTACATAAAAAATCGGGGCATACATATATAGGTACTATGATATGATAGTTGTCGGGGGGTTACCCCCGAGTAGGGTAAAGACAGGTGGTAAAGGCCGCTTACAGAAGAGAGGTTTGGTCGAGTAGCCGACTACCGGGTACTCGCTACCCGGTCGACTGCTACTCGGTCTCACCTCAAGATGACCAGAAGGAGATATCAGTCAAGTTCTACCCTGTCGAGTAGAAGGTTTGGCCCGAGTACAATTGGCGGGAACCTTAGGCGGGAACCTACTCGGGCAGAAAGTCAAAGGAGCCGTTCTGACACAGGATCCCGCGTATCCTGGGTCCGTACTTGGCAGCATTCGAACTACTGTTCACGTGGGGACGGCCTGCCTGACAGTGACAGCATGGAAGCAGGCCGTGGCAGGATAAGGGGGGCCTACTCTGTGACTAGGTACAGTGATACCAGTCTGTCCCCTAGTTTTGCCCAACGACTTTACAGAAGCAGACAAGATCAACGACCAAAGCTGTCAGCGGGTACTCGGAGAAAGGACGGTGTGCACACTATGTCGACACTTGTCTAGATTTGGACGTATCCGGCTGGGCATCATGTATATAAGGTGCCCCGCCGCCTCCTGCGCGAGGCACGCTCTCACATGCTCCCACACAGGCTCATAGTGAACCCTAGAAACCCTAAGTTCTTGACCTAGCTCTACTCGGAGAGGGGCAAGGGGCTACTCGGTAGCGATATCATTTGTATTGTACCTACTCGGAGAGACATCGTAATACATAGAGAAAGGCAGGAGTAGGGGTTTTACCTCCTCACGAGGGCCCTGAACCTGGGTACATCGTGTTGTTTGTGTTGTGTGGATCTCACCTCACGCGGCTACTCGTCGCGTGATCCCTCCCCGGACACCTCCAGCGTCCATCGTCCCCACATCTTTAGCCATCCCATGGCATCTGCCGTGACACCACCACGACAGTTGGCGCCCACCGTGGGGCAACCAGCGGCGCTGGCTGGAGTTTCTGTTCGGACGGGATCTTCATCGGCGGAGCGCGTAGTTTGTGGCCTTGTCCACAGATTCGGCTCCTTCGACTTCGTCACCGACAACGCCGGCTGTTTCGGCGGCATGGCCATGCCGGAGGGCGGCTCGGTGATCTCCTTCGGCTCTCACCTCGTCTACGTCGCCACCGTCGCCAACAGCGCCTACCCCGAGCTGGTGCAGGACGCGGAGGATCCTCCCGCGGTGGTTGCTGCTCGCGGAAGGCCTGCATGCAGCTCCGCATGCTGCGCTGAGGTGATGGTGACGGGCTTGGCGGCAAACACTGGCGCAGCTGCTACTGGCGCTGCGGCCGTCGTCGAGGAGGTTGACGACCCGCCCGCGGGTGGCAGGACCCACCGGCCTTACGAGAAGGAGAGCAACTTGCCGCCTTCCACGTCTACGGTCATCCCCGCGTCTGCCGCGCGAACCGGGATGCCCACTCCCACCGACGTCGAGCTCCTAGCCGCGAGGGAGCAGCTAGAGCGGCAACGCCAGGAGCTGCTCGCCGAGCAGGCGGAGTTGGAGAAGATCAGGTTGGAGCTGAGCCTGGACCAGCTCGAGTACAACAAGGCGCACGGCTTCACGCCGGTTGCCAGGAGGCCCAGCAGAGTGGGTGCTACGCGGCGCAACCTGGGCGCCGAGATGGCGACTGTTGCGGAGGAGCCCGCGCAGTCCGCCACTGCGAACACCTTCACAAGGCCGAGGTACAGCACGCCCGCCAAGACGCTGCGAGCTGCGCAAGCTGTGGCTGCCGAGTTGCCGCGCCTAGATGGAGAGGCGCGTCTCAGGCAGCAGGAGAGGCTCAATGAGTTGGTGCTGGAGGCTGCCAGGCAGAACGAGGAGTTCCGCAAGGCCAACCCGGGAGCTGGAGCCTCGCAGGTAGTTCACTCGCACGCGGCTAGATCTAACGATCAGGCCTCGTCACCGCATCCGAGTCGCGAGAAGAGCCGCAGCGGGCGTTCGGGTAGAGACAGGCAGATGCAGGTGTATGACCCGGCTGCTGCCGCGAAACAGGTTGCTGTGCCGCAGCAGCCCGGGCAGGAACACAACGCTGCAAGAGCAGGCTCTCAAGCCCATCAAGCTCAAAGCCGTGTCCGAGAAGCCGCGCGTCCGGGTACTTCTCGGCAACCCGCAGCTCCGCCTACTCGGCAGAGGCAGCAGCCGCGCCCAGTGGCACCAGTCGCCAACCCGGTGGAGCAGCATGCAGCCTTCCAGGTGGATAGGTATGATGATGGCTACTCGGCTATGGAAATGGCCGGTTATGACATTCATGACCGTGTTGGTGAGCGCGTGTTGGCGCCTGGAGATGCAAGGCACCAGTTGGACCGACTCAGCTTGTCGGCACGGCTTGAGAGCACGGGTCCTCCTGGCCCCGAGTGCTTTGGCCCGCGCATCATGAACGAGCCTTCCGTGAAGGGCTTCCAGCTTGCAAGAGGCACCAAGAGCTACAATGGTAGCACCAAGCCTGAAGATTGGCTCAATGATTACGTCACCGCGGTCCACATTGCGGGTGGCAACAGGAGATGGGCGGTGCGTTATGTGCCGCAGATGCTAGAGGGTCCAGCTCGCACTTGGCTCAACAACTTGCCCAAGCACAGCATAAACTGCTGGCTGGATTTCTCGGACGCATTCGTCAGCAACTTCACCAGCACCTACAAGAGGCCGAATAGGCCACAGCAGCTCTCGGCTTGCAGGCAGCGAGAAGACGAGACGGACCGCGAGTACCTTACTCGGTGGAGCACCTTGAGGAACACCTGTGAGGGTGTGAATGAAGCGCAGGCCATCACTTGGTTTGCGCAGGGTTGCCGACATGGCAGCATGCTTTGGCAGAGATTGCAGAGGGAGATGCCGAATACCCTGGCCGAGACCATCAAGATTGCGGATCAGTACGCACTCGGTGATCCTACTCAGCCACTGATGGATTCCTCTGAGCCAAGAAGAAACTTCAACAGCAGCAAGCGCAACGAGTTCCGCAACAAGCGCCGAGTAGATACTCGGTATGATCCCGAAGAGGTGAATGCAGTGAACGTTGGAGGCGGTGGTGGCCAAAGGCAGAAACCTGCTGGAGCCTACGGGCAGAACCAGAACCAGGGCCAAGGCAACAAGAAACCGTTCCGCACTGCACAGCCGGGTAGCGGGAACTCCGAGCAGCCGAAGAAGTTTGTCTTCGATGACATGAAGGATGGCCCATGCAGCTTTCACACTCACCACCCCTCAAGGCCTGCGAACCATACTACTCGGCAATGCGAGTGGTGGGACGTGATCAAGAGTGATGGCTTGCCTCCTCCTCCTCCTTTGCCAGCTGTCAATGCTACTGTTCAGCCTACTCGCGCTCCCGCAACTCGGCCGCCAGTCTATCCGAGAAGAGAGAATGTCAACCAGGTGGCTTTAGGAGCCAACCGGAACTTCAACAACGAGAGATACCGCAACAACAACAACAACTACAACCGCAACAACAACAACAGAGGCAACAACAACTATCAGGGCAACAACAATGGCAACAATGGCAACAATGGGGGCAATGGCTGCAACCAATACCAAGAGCACCATGAGAGCTATATGATCTTCACTTCTGAGGCAGTCGACAAGCAGTCACAGCACAGGCGGGCCATGGAGGTCAATGCAGTGATTCCTGCTGTCCCGCACTACATGTACTGGTGCGACCAGGAGATCAGGTGGACTCGGGCAGATCACCCCAAGGTGATGCCCAATCCGGGTACCTATGCCTTGGTGCTGGATCCCACTTTCCTGGGCCCCGAGAAGAATGTGAGGTTCAGCAAGGTGCTGATCGACAACGGCAGCAGCATCAACATTGTGTACAAGGATACACTCGAGAAGCTTGGCCTGGCCGAGAACATGATGCTGCCTAGCAAGACCACTTTCCATGGCATCGTGCCCGGGATCTCTTGCAACCCGATTGGCCGAGTGTGGATTGATGTGCTATTCGGTACTCGGGAGAACTGCCGAACTGAGCGCCTGCAGTTTGAGGTGGTGGATCATCAGAGCCCCTATCATGCTCTACTCGGCAGGCCTGCTCTGAGCAAGTTCATGGCCTCTACACATGTGGCTTATCTGAAGATGAAGATCCCTGGTCCCAATGGCATCATCACCATCTCGGGAGATTACAAGAAGTCCATGGAGTGTGCCTCTGCTAGCTCTCAGCTGGCGGAATCGATGGTGATTGGTGCCGAGAAGAAGAAGATGTACGAGGTGGTGGCCATGGCTCAGTCCGCACAGGCTGGCGCACAAGGTGTGCCGAGTACTCAGCATGGTACTGCTTTCCAAGCTGCCAAGGAGACCAAGACAGTCCAGGTTGACCCCGAGTTCCCGGAGCGCGTGGCCATCATTGGTGCCGGGTTGGCGGAGAAATAGGAAAGCGCGCTCATCCACTTCCTCCGTGAGAATCGGGATGTGTTCGCCTGGACCAATGAAGATCTACCAGGAGTCCCGAGGGAGTTGGTTGAGCACTCTTTGCATGTGCGTCCTGACGCCAAGCCCGTGAAGCAGGCTTTGCGCCGTTTCGGGGATGAGAGAAGGAAGGCCATCGGTGATCAAATCACCAAGCTGCTGATCAGTAACTTCATCATGGAGGTGCTGCACCCGGACTGGTTGGCCAACCCGGTCATGGTCGAGAAGAAAAAGGAAGATCCCAAGGCTGCCACCGCATGGCGCATGTGCGTCGACTACACCGACTTGAACAAGGCATGCCCCAAGGATCCTTTCCCGCTACCTCGCATCGATCAGGTGATCGATTCCACTGCTGGCTGCGAACTGTTGTCTTTCATAGACGCCTACTCTGGTTTTCACCAGATTGCACTCAACCCTGCTGATCAAATAAAGACTGCTTTCATTACCCCGTACGGGGCTTATTGCTATCGTGTCATGTGTTTTGGCCTGAGGAATGCGGGTGCAACCTATCAGAGATGCATGCAGAAATGCTTGCATGACCAGCTCGGCAAGAATGTGCAGGTGTACGTAGATGACATTGTCATCAAAACGAATAAAACACATACTCTGCTTGCCGACCTGGAGGAAACCTTTGCTAACCTACGCAGGTACAAAATGAAACTGAATCCGAGTAAGTGCACCTTTGGTGTACCAGCTGGAAAGCTACTCGGTTTTCTGGTTTCTAGTCGGGGCATTGAAGCCAATCCGTCTAAGATAAAGGCTATTGAGAGCATGTCTTTGCCGAGATCATTGAAGGATGTGCAGAAATTCACGGGTTGTCTGGCATCTCTGAGCCGCTTTCTTGGCCGAATGGGCGAGAAGGCTTTGCCTCTGTACCAGCTGATGAAGAAAAGCGACAAGTTTGTCTGGACTCCGCAGGCGGATGTGGCATTCAATGAGCTAAAAGCAATGCTGGCTAGCGCTCCCGTCTTGGCTAGTCCGCTACCCAAGGAGTCTATGCTGCTGTACATTGCCGCGACTAACCGAGTAGTCAGCGTGGTGATAGTGGTGGAGCGAGAAGAAGAAGGCAAGAGTGTGCAGCGCCCAGTCTATTATCTCAGTGAAGTGCTGTCCAGTTCCAAGCAAAACTATCCGCACTACCAGAAGATGACCTATGGTGTGTACCTGGGCGCCAGGAAGCTGAAACATTACTTCCAGGAGCACCCCATCACTGTTGTGAGCTCTGCTCCCATCTCGGACATCATGGGAAACAAGGAGGCGAGTGGCAGAGTAGCCAAGTGGGCGATTGAGCTAGCCGCGTACGCTCCCGTGTATACGAGAAGAGAAGCAATCAAGTCTCAGGTACTGGCGGAATTTCTTGTGGACTGGGCCGAGATGCAATATGAACCTCCTGCTCCAGTTTCCAACTATTGGAAAATGCACTTTGATGGCTCAAAGGTGAAAGAAGGCCTTGGTGCTGGCGTTGTGCTTACATCACCCAAGCGGGATCAGCTCAAGTATGTGTTGCAGATTCATTTCAAGGCATCCAACAATGTAGCCGAGTACGAGGCAGTGGTGCATGGTTTGCGAGTAGCAAAGGAGGTTGGTGTGCAGCGCATTATCTGCTATGGCGACTCAGATCTGGTGGTGCAGCAAGTCTCAGGTACCTGGGATGCTTTGGATGCCAACATGGCGTCGTATCGCTTCCTGGTGCAGTCAATGACTGGGTTTTTCGAAGGCTGTGAGTTCCAGCACATTCACCGAGCAGAGAACGAGGCAGCAGACGAGCTATCCAAGTTGGGATCTTCTCGGCAGTCCATCCCGGCGGGGATTGCCTTGGAACATTTGAGGAAGCCATCCATCAAGCCTTCCCCCAACTCGGAATCCATCTTTGTTCCCTCTCTGCCGAGTGAAGAATCTGACCCAATGGAGATTGACTGGGAAAGTGCTGCAGGGAACCCGGGGACTGCCGTCCTCTACTCGGGGACTGCCGTTCCCTACTCGGGGACTGCCACTCCTTACTCGGGGACTGCCACTCCCTACTCGGGGACTGCCACTCCCTACTCGGGGACTGCCATTCCCTACTCGGGGACTGCCACTCCCTACTCGGGGACTGCCATTCCTTACTCGGGGACTGCCACTCCTTACTCGGGGACTGCCGCCCTCAACCCAGAAGCTGTTGCATTCATTGAAGAAGTTCTCGCCAATCGGTCTGGGCTGCAGAGAAGCGCTCCTACCCCTCCTGTGCAACCACCAGAGCCTGTCCCAATGGAAATGGACGAACCAGTGTTTCCCGTGCGGGAAACACCGAGTTGGGCAATGCCCATATTATCCTTTCTAAGGGACGGCACTTTACCTGAAGATGAGGTGACTGCGAGGCAGATTCAGAGAAGGTCCAAGGGTTACACCATAGTCCGAGATGTGCTGCATAAGAGAAGTGCCACCGGTGTGCTGCAACGCTGTGTGAGCCCAGAAGAAGGAGAAGAAATCCTGGTGGAAATACATCAAGGGGAATGCGGGCATCACGCCTCTTCTCGGGCTTTGGTCAAGAAAGCTTTTCGGCATGGCTTCTACTGGCTCACTGCATTGCAGCAAGCAGAAGATATTGTGAGGAAGTGCGCCGGCTGCCAGATGTTCGCAAGTAAGATCCACATGCCAGCTTCCGAGTTGAAAACAATTCCTATCACATGGCCGTTTGCTGTTTGGTGCTTGGATATGGTTGGTCCTTTCAAGCCGGCTAAAGGCAACATGACACATATCTTGGTCATGGTTGACAAGTTCACCAAGTGGATCGAGGTGAAACCTATTCGGAAGTGCGATGGGGTCACAGCTGTGAAGTTTGTGAAGGATGTGATCATGAGATATGGCTACCCGCACAGTATCATCACCGACAACGGCACAAACTTTGCAGAGGGGGCAATGGTGCGGTTCTGCAGAGATAAGCATATCCGACTAGACGTTGCGTCAGTCGCGCACCCTGCCTCCAATGGGCAAGTTGAGAGAGCAAATGGGATGGTACTGGCAGGCATCAAGCCAAGGCTGATTGAGCCGTTGCTGAAAACACCTGGGTGTTGGCTAGAAGAGTTGCCAGCGGTGTTGTGGAGTCTAAGGACTACCCCTAACCGGTCAACCGGCTACACGCCATTCTTCTTGGTATACGGGGCTGAGGCCGTGTTGCCAATAGACTTAGAGCATGACTCCCCCCGAGTAGCCCTCTACACTGAGGTGGAGGCGAGAGAAGCTCGAGAAGACGACGTTGACCTGCTTGAAGAAGCAAGAGAGCTGACTCTGTCACGTTCGGCTATCTACCAGCAAAACCTGCGGCGCTATCATAGCCGAAAGGTGAACCCAAGGGTTTTCCGAGAAGGAGACATGGTCCTTAGGCTGGTGCAACGCACAGCCGGGATGCACAAGTTGTCTCCTCCATGGGAAGGGCCTTTCATTGTGAGCAAAGCGCTGCACAATGATGCGTACTATCTTGTAGATGTGCGCCCATCGCAGGCGAACAGGGCAGATAAAGCTGGAGAAGAAACCAAGCGTCCCTGGAATGTAGCTCTACTTCGTCGTTTTCATTCGTAAGCAAAGATGTGTATGTACCCTCTTATCCGAGTTGAAATTCTACTCTGCAATCTGAAATTGTTCTCGGGGACTGCCCTCGTCCAAAATGGCTCTAAGTGTTTTTCTTACTTGGCTTGTTCCTCTGTCTATTCGGTTGCTCCACTTCAGAACTCAAAAGTGCATTGAGTACTGTGTTTAAACCTATATGCCAACTCTTCGACTTCGCTGCTGTCCGAAACCCGGCTTCATGGCAAGCAAGAGAACAAGCAAAAGGTCAATGAGCACACGAAAATCACTAAGGAAGAAAGAGTGCAGGAACCGAGTAGATTGTCGGTTACTTTTTGTTCCCCGTTTTCGTCTTCTCGGCTAGGTGGTGGGCTGCGTTACCATGATTGTTTCTAGCGGCTAAGTATTTGCAGCCCTGCTACTTGATTCTTGTGACTCGAATACCAAACAAGCGGCAAGTCGCAGGTAGAGCAGAGATGAAAAGACAGGGTGAATAAGAAAAGCTACTCGGGGACTCGCATGGAAACACAACTCGGCATTAAGCCAGTGTCGTTCAAATTGATTAATGTCAACATAAACCGAGTGGGCATAAAAACTGAGTAGCAAGCAAGATAAAAATAGTCTGTTACATCTGCTCCCGGCATCCCGGGGATCTGATAAGTGTTCAAGTTTGAAAAAGATTGCAGGTTGCTTCAAGTGGAGGAGGCAGTGTTCTCGGCGCTGGCCTTGGCAGCTGCTTCCTCGGCGGTGATCTTGGCAGCAGCTTCTTCGGTGGCAGTCGTGGCCGCTGTTCCTTCGGTGCTGGCGTGGGTGGCATTCGCCTCCGTCTGCACGGCGGCGGATTCCTCCATCTCGGCATCTTGCTGGGCGGTTGCCTGGTCAGAAGTAGCCGTGGCCACCGAGACGGGTCCTGGAGCCGAGGAGGAGCATGAAGCGTGGCCAGGAGGGGGCACCGTGTCATCGAGAGCAGCACCTGAGGAGGTGCCGAAGTCGAGTGGCTCGGAGTCGATGTGCGCCCCTTCGTCTTCGTCGCTACTCGCGACGACGGCACCTTTTCCCTTCCCGGCCTTGCCCTTGGGAGATTCGAAGAAGTCACCAAGCTCTTCCTCCTCGTCATCATCTTCTTCGTCCTCGTACTCGGTGTCGGGTTCGGGGACGCCATCGATGTAGACCTCCGTCTCGGCGCACTCTGCGACCTCATACGCAATCTGCTTGCGCAAGGCCACGCTATCGGCATCCGTCTCCCACTTGGAGTTATTGCGCTTCCCGCGGATGCGCTGCATATCCAGGTTTTCATACCAAGATGCTATGCAGAGAAGCATCACGTCCGCACCGGCACGGGCTCCAGAGGCTCGCCATTTTTTCAACTCGGCCTTCACGTTCTCCAGCTTGAGGGCGAGCTCCCGCATGTTTCTTGGCTGGAGGTCATGAGGCCAGAACAGCCGGTGGAGCTCAAAGCCCACATGAATCAAGTCAGTTCCGACGCCGGCCAGCATCTCGAAGTAATCTTTGAGCACCAGCAAGCTGTCCTCGATTTCAGCCCTGGTGTCAATTGGCTCACCCAGCGAAAGGCGCACTGCTCGGGCCTTGGCTACCGTAGGCGCAGAGGTAGAATCAAGACGAGGCCAGATATCTGAAATAGCGAGTAGCAAGATCAAAAACCGAGAAGAAAGAAGAAGCCGAGAAGGAACAAGACCGAGAAGAAAAGATGCAATGAAGAGAAAAACTTACCGATCAGTTGGCGGCGCAGCTGCTGCAGCTTGGTTCTCCAGGATTCCTCGTTGCCAATGTGCTTTGATTGGATCTGGCGCAGGGTGTCCATCTGAGCGAAAAGATCAGCATTGGTCTTCTTCAGAGTCTCGCATTCAGCCTCGAGGGCCCTCTCCTTGGCCTTGAAAGTGGTCTCGGCCTTGGCCTTCTCGGCGACTGCCTTGTCCCTCTCGGCGCCAATCTTCACGGCATCTTGAAGTGCCTTCTGGAGCTGGAGCTGCAGCTTCTCCATCTCGGTGGTATGGTCCTTCACCAGAGTAATGGCCTGGTCGGATAGCTGTTTCTCCACCTCTGCTGGCTTGACGCAATCTTGGTGCGCCTCAGCAAATGACTTATAATCTTCTGCGAAAAGATAAGATGAGGTCAGTAAACGGGCAGAGAAGAACCAAACTCAAGGTCACACCGAGTAAACAGCAAACTCACCTTCAAGTTTCTTTATGGTGGCCTCGGCGTTCGCCACGAAGGTGCGGCATTTCTCATGTTCATCCGCCAAGGCCTTCAGTTTGTCTGCAGAGAAGGAAAGGTTAGCACGTGAGAAAGCAGAAGCGGGCGTAAACATAAAACGCAGAAACCGCGTGGCTAAAGGCGTACCTTGCACTTCGGCCAGCTGTTGGGTGCTGGTGGTAGCATCTTTGCTCGCGGCCTCGGCCATTGCTTTCTCCTTCTCCAGTACGGCGATACGCCTCCTGGCGATGGAGTGGTTCCAGAGAAGGATGCGGTATAAGTTGGTCCGCTTAAAAACGCTATCCTGAAAACCGAGAAGAAAATGAGTTAGGCAAAGCAGAGAAGATTCGGCCCGAGTAGGAGGCTACTCGGAGAGTATCCATCTACTCGACCCAAATCTCGGGGACTGGGGGTGATGGTAAGAAAGAAGAAAGGCGAGTAGAAGAGAAGAAAATTCAACTCGGAAAAGGCAGAAAAGACTTACTGCGTAGCTCTGTTCGATATCTTCGGCGTTCTTGCGGTGCAAGAACATCTTGGCTGCGAGGGTGGCGGTATCAGTGGAGACGGACATGGGCTGGTGTCCCAGGTCGATCTTGTTCCACTCCACGCGATAGTGGTCGATGGAGCCAAGGGTCAAGCCGTGCCACTTCTCCTCTCCGAGAACCCTGCTGTCCCACTTGGCGCTGATGTGGCCAACAGTGTCCAGTACCTGCTCAAGACCCTTGGAGGTTATTGGCTTGTCTTGGGCTCCCCGAGAAGCAATATTGACGGGTTTGTTTTGAGCTGGATCGAAGGGAGGAGTATTCCTGGCTACAGCTTTCCTCCCCTTCTGAATAGCTACAGCTTTATCTTGGGGAGGGAAGCCGATGGTGTGCTGTTGGCTAACCTCGATCATGTATTCCGGGTAGCAAGGCTGGCCAGCAGCGCGAGCGTCCGCAGAGAGCGCAGCAGGAATCGGGCCGGAGTCGCGGATCACGAGTGCTCCGCCTGCGGATGCGCCCTGGTCTCTGGCCCTTTTCTTCGTTTGCGCCTTCTCGATTTCCTGCTTCTCGAGATCCTCGGGTTTCTTCCCGTCAGTCTTGGCCTTTGCCTTCTCGGCGACTGCTTTCTCGGCAGCTTGCTTCTCGGCCTTCTTCTGCTCAGCCCTGGCCTTCTTCTGCTCGGCCTTGGCTCTCTCAGCAGCTTCTTTCTCAGCTTTGACCTTCTCGGCGGCTTCCTCCTTGGCCTTGGCCTCCTCAGCAGCCACCTTATCGGCAGTCTCCTTCTCAGAAAGGCATTTCTTGGAACAGTAATCCCTCAGAGCATCAAGGGCCTGTTGCTTGGCTGCTCGCCCAGGAGGGCTGGATGTGTCCTTGCTCTGTGGAGACGAGGAGGAAGTTGGTGGTGTAGGGCCTTGCGCAGTTGGTGGCGTAGGGCCTTGCGCAGTTGGTGGCGCCGCAGATCCATCGCCCGGTGCAGCTCCTGGCTGAACACTACTCGGCGCGCCGCCTGGCAGTGGGTAGACATCTGCTATGGTAGCATCCGCGGCGGTGTCGTCTGTCACCAGCTGCTCGGCAGTAATGTTCTCTTGTGCAGCAGCCTCGGCGGTGGGCTGCTCCTGTTCTACTTCTGGCCGCTCAAGGGCGGCGGCGTCTTGCATTTCTTGTTCTTGGTTCTCCTCGGCGTTGCTAGCCGGAGGAGAAGGGGGTCTCTCTTCGTGAACGGCGCTATCTTGCGCTGCTGGCTCTGGCTCTGCTCCTCGAGCATCACTAGCCTGTGCGGTGGTGGCAGCAGCATTGGCGGCGTCATTCTCGTCGTCAACAAGGTCGATCAGGGGTACTGCTGTCTCCCTGTCTTGGCCGGACGCAAAGGCTGCGTTCGCATCCATGGCAGGACTGCAGAGAAGAAAGAAATCAGGGATTGGAAGAAGATTTGGGAGAAACCAGTACTACGCGAGAAGGAGGGCAAACGAGAAGAGAACTCACGCAGTGGTGGATTTAAGCTGTCGTCGGGGTTTCTTTACAGTAACCTTCTTCTTCTTCTCGGCGGCCTCCTCCTTCTCGGCGGGCTTCCTCTTCTTGGCTGGAGGTGCCTGCGCTTCGCTGCCGGTCCGCTTGCGGGTTTCGGGAGGGGCAGTAGACAGAGGTTGGACGACAAGGGGCGCATCGCCCTCGTTCTCGCCCTCATCCTCGTCGTCCTTCTCCACAGCGGCCTCATCTGAAAAATTCAAAAGAGAAGAAGGAAGAATCAGGAACAGCAATGCAAGGGGTTGGTGTTTCTCAGAAACAAACAAGATGAAAATAACAATACCGTGAGAGCCTTCATCCGACCAAGTGCGGAGAGCATCGCGCTTGTCAGGAACGGGGCTGCTCTGTTCCGCGTCATCAGAAGGCAGCATGTCATCCTCCTCGCGATCGGCGAACCAGTTGTCCTCGAAAACTTCGCGACTCTCAATCAACTGTCGAGTAAGAGTCTGAAAGACAGAGAAGGATCATAAGTCAACCGAGTATCAGGATGGAACTCTACTCGGATAGGCGTGCAAACACAAAGCACACTAAGCCTATGCAGTTTTCTAAGTATTCTACTCGGATAGGCGTGCAGACACAAAGCACACTAAGCTTATGCAGTTTTCTAAGTGTTCTACCCGGATAGGCGTGCAAACATAAAGCATACGAAGCCTAAGCGCGAGTCGACTAAGTGCTCTACTCGGTGCACCAGGTGATTGCTAATCGGGGCGGAAAGGGAAGTTATCTACTCGGGAAGCAGAGGCGAAAACAGAGTAAGAACAGCGTACCCGGGCAATCGGTTGCGTACGGCTGTACGGGACGAAACCATACCGCCACTTCTCGGTAAGGCTTGTCTTCAGAATGTTCCTGGCATGATAGGCAACATCGGCGTCGTCGATTTCGATGGTGGTGGTCCTGGTGCAGTCGCGGGGGCCTCCCATGTAACACATGAGATGGCAGCGCTCCTGCAGAGGGAGCACTCGGCGCTTGATCCAGCACACCACCGGGTCGTCGTTCTTGAGGCCCAGTTTCTTCAGCTCGCCGAGTCTGTCTTCTATCTCGATTGCGATCTCGTCAATGGTGGGCTTCTCCTTCCAGTTCGACCCGAGTGGAGCACGATTCCTCCAAGCGGGCAGGTTGATTCGATCATCAACCGCACCTCCTTCCGTGGCGGGGACATTCTTGACATAGAAGAATGTCTGCTGCCACATTCGGCAGGAATCCAGCCCCTGGATGCGGGGATGGTTCGTACCGGTCCGCTGCACCATCATGGCACAGCCCGTGTCGGTGGCGCGGCCGATGCCTGCGGCGTCTTTCTTCCCGACTGACTGTTGGCGAAGATTGAAATACCTGAGCCACGTATCGGTCGTGGGCCTGATGCCGAGGAAAGCCTCGCAGACCACGGCATGGTAGGCGAGGAAGACGACCGCGTTGGGCGGCAGATGATGCATCTGCAGCCCGAAGTGGTCGAGGAATTTGCGCAGGAAGTCGGAGGCGGGCAGTCCAAAGCCGCGCTCGAAGTGCGACATGAAGACCACCCGCTCGCCGTCCCGCGGAGTTGGCACAACCTCGTCGTCGGGTGCCCGGCACTCCACGCCGGGGGGAACCCTTCTGCTGGTCACGAGCCAGGCGAGATTGGCCTTGGTGACGGAGGAACCCGCCCAGCTAGCCTTGGCCATCGTTGCGAGTGGGAGGAGTGGATGATTTTCGAGTGGAGTTGCTTGGTGGAGTGAGTCCGCGGCGGCGCGGAAGCTTGCGCGGCGGCGGAGGGCTCGGTGGCGAAGAAGAACAAGAGGCAGAAGGGGAAAAGTGCAGGGAAGGGGAAAAGGAAGTTACCGCGGGGGTATTTATATCTCCCTCGCGAGATTACCGTTACCACCGCGGAAGTGGGATCGACTGTGGCGTGTGGTGGGTCCTGTGGCCGGCTAGAAACGCACACAAGCGCGGGCTGCGCGCGTAACGGCCGCATTGGATCCCACCATCAGATCGTGGCCAGTAATTGCGCGTGATGGGACATGACGGCCGGTGGGCCCACAGCGTGAAAACTGGACACGTGGCGTCGTGTCCTGGGCAACCAAACGACGAGGTCGTGGATGCTTGACACGTGGGCAGTGCCTGCGTGAAGGGCTGGATGTTGCTCTGCGCTGCAGAGGCTCAGTTTGCGAATTTTCGCTAAGTCTTTTTACTCGGTTTCAGAGTAGAAAGCAAGTGCTACTCGGAGGAGAGGAAAATCAAGGTACTCTCCAGACAGCTACTCGGAGGACCTACTCGGCATCTTGAGGTTCGATGACTGAGATGCAAAGGCTGGTTTTAAGCTGGCAGAGCCTAGTGAACAAGTTCGCAAGACCCAACCAGCTTCGGGGACTGCTGTCGGGGGGTTACCCCCGAGTAGGGTAAAGACAGGTGGTAAAGGCCGCTTACAGAAGAGAGGTTTGGTCGAGTAGCCGCCTACCGGGTACTCGCTACCCGGTCGACTGCTACTCGGTCTCACCTCAAGATGACCAGAAGGAGATATCAGTCAAGTTCTACCCTGTCGAGTAGAAGGTTTGGCCCGAGTACAATTGGCGGGAACCTTAGGCGGGAACCTACTCGGGCAGAAAGTCAAAGGAGCCGTTCTGACACAGGATCCCGCGTATCCTGGGTCCGTACTTGGCAGCATTCGAACTACTGTTCACGTGGGGACGGCCTGCCTGACAGTGACAGCATGGAAGCAGGCCGTGGCAGGATAAGGGGGGCCTACTCTGTGACTAGGTACAGTGATACCAGTCTGTCCCCTAGTTTTGCCCAACGACTTTACAGAAGCAGACAAGATCAACGACCAAAGCTGTCAGCGGGTACTCGGAGAAAGGACGGTGTGCACACTATGTCGACACTTGTCTAGATTTGGACGTATCCGGCTGGGCATCATGTATATAAGGTGCCCCGCCGCCTCCTGCGCGAGGCACGCTCTCACATGCTCCCACACAGGCTCATAGTGAACCCTAGAAACCCTAAGTTCTTGACCTAGCTCTACTCGGAGAGGGGCAAGGGGCTACTCGGTAGCGATATCATTTGTATTGTACCTACTCGGAGAGACATCGTAATACATAGAGAAAGGCAGGAGTAGGGGTTTTACCTCCTCACGAGGGCCCTGAACCTGGGTACATCGTGTTGTTTGTGTTGTGTGGATCTCACCTCACGCGGCTACTCGTCGCGTGATCCCTCCCCGGACACCTCCAGCGTCCATCGTCCCCACATCTTTAGCCATCCCATGGCATCTGCCGTGACACCACCACGACAATAGTACACAGTTTCGTGGAGAAATTACATTTTATTTGGCCCGTGCAAAAAAGACAAATATACGACACATATATGCTGCCATATAATATTGAAAATTTATCTTTTTTGACGGAGCGAAACTAAATACAAATTCGTCACGAAACATTGAGTTTGCATTACCTATGCATATTTTTTCTTCCGGATCTTTTTGACTTTTAAAAGATGGTCAAAATAAACATGTATGTTACTAGTCTATGTTACTCACTATTGTGACTAGCCTAATGAATCTATGGGTACCTCCTTTTTTTGGAATGGTGTACTTTGGTCTGCCCAAGCTGTTAAATTCGGCTATAGATAGGTAGTTGTTGATGGGCTTAAAATTAGGCTTCGGGAGGATTGCTGATTTTGGCACCTTTCCTCTAGGTTAGGTTGGTCCATTCTGGGATATCTATTATGCTTATTTTGAGCAGTGCTAAACCATTGTCCAGGTTTAGGATGGCACACACCACAAGATAACTTTTCAGAAGGAATCTCTCTCCCTAGCTGATGGAGCAGTATTACACCCTTGAAGCAATTGCTCAAGGCATATGATTAGTGGTGATAACAACTACCTCATATGGACTTACTACAGCTCTGGAGCTAGCATCTGCTTGTTTTGTGCTGAGGATGAGTATGTAAAAACTGATCCAATTTCCATTGCAGAAGAACCCTAGTAGTAGAACTACAGTAATAGCAGTAAATGTGTGGAATAAATTGGCACGCGGCGAGTTTGCAGGAATACGGCTCGGCAGCGAACTCTGAATATGATTTTAATTGGCATATCTTGCTAGCTATCGTACTACCTATAGTTTCCAGCCAAACGGACAGACGCACGCGGCGCCATTAATCCACTTGGAGCATGTCACCCCGCCGGCAATATATAAATTAGCAGAATCGAGCTGAGCTGAACACAACAAGTCCGGCCTGAGGAGTGGAGAATCGTCATCAATCCGACATCCACCGACAAGAGAGAGCAGGTGAGGGCTCGTCGACATCCGGTCGTCACCGCGGCGATCTTAGCGGTGCTGCTGATGGCGATGCACTGTTGCACCGCGGTGCCAGCAGCAGTTGTCGATTTGGCAACGACGGCGCCGGCGAAGGTACGGATCCCTCCGACACTGCCAACGGAGCCGTTCCCGGTGCCAATGGGCCCTTCCATGAATATGCAAGCGCCGCCTGCTCGCCACCGCCTCCCGACCTGTTAGGAGCTAAGCCTGTCGTTCAGTCAGTAGTTAGGATTTATTTTCAGTTTCAGTGTTAGCTGCCACGAGACGCGATATGTGCGTAGGCGTGGCCCGAGCCTGTTGCATCAGGACTCGTTCGTTTTCGTTTCCGTTAGCATCGTGGATAAGCACGATCCAGCTCTTGTGGGATGGCGCGAGTCAGCCGGATCGGCCGTAGGGGTAGTATCACTACCAGCCACGTTTTATTTCGTTGAGAATAAATACAAAGAGAAACCGAAAACGCCGTCAGGTTTTACACGGCACAAACCCTCTCGAGTTCTTTCTGTGAAACGCTACAGTGAGTCTCCTATTGTCGAGTGAGAACTAACATCTGGTATCAGAGCTCCTCGATCGTGAGCTGGAGCCATGACGGACAAGGGGGCTCAAGTGAAGGAAGGCGAGGGGAGCAAGACGACGACGACTCCACCACGGTCACCTTCAGCGAAGGACTCGCTGCGCTCTGAAACTCCACCACGGTCACGACGTCAGAGCCATGGTCGGAGCCGTGGGCGCAGCGGAGGAGGTGAGATCGTCGTCCACGAGCGGACGGTGCAAGAGCGAGTCTTCACCGGCGGCAACGTGCAGTGGCCAACGCTCACCACCACGAACTACCTCGAGTGGTCAATGGTGATGCAGATCAATCTCGAGGCCTGCTATATGTGGGACGCCGTGGAAGGCCACCCCTCGAGCCTGGCCAACGACAAGGCCGCGCTCGCGGCACTCATCCGAGCGGTGCCGCCTGAGATGGTGAGCACACTGGCGGTGAAGGGGACGGCGAAGGCACCGTGGGAGGCGATCCGTGTGATGCGTCTCGGGACCGAACGGGTTCGCGAGGCCACCGCGCAGCGGCTGCGGAAGGAACTCGAGCTGATCACCTTCCGCGACGGCGAGCCGCTCGACGCCTTCGGCATGAGGCTCATGACCCTCGTCAACAACCTGCGCTCGATGGGGGACACGGTGGAGGAGGTCTCCGT
The DNA here is from genome assembly GCA_028641055.1 of Alopecurus myosuroides. Taxonomy (NCBI): domain Eukaryota; kingdom Viridiplantae; phylum Streptophyta; class Magnoliopsida; order Poales; family Poaceae; genus Alopecurus; species Alopecurus myosuroides. Next base: position 16,156,587 of record CM054058.1, read on the forward strand.
CGTGCAACGGCTCCTGCGCGTGGTCCCGGAACGCTACGCCCAAATGGCATGCTCGATCGAGACCTTACTCGATCTGAAGACCCTCTCCGTGGAAGAACTGATCGGCCGGCTGCGCACGTCCGAAGAGCGCGGCGGCGCACCAACGACTCACTCAACGGGTGGCGCCCTGCTCCTCACGGAGGAGGAGTGGGAGGCGCGCCGCAAGAAGAGAGACGGCGGTCAGGGTTCAGGCGCCGGAAGGGGAAAACAGAAGCAAAAGGGCAAGCAGCAGGCCAATGGGCGCGACGACGGACAGCGCTCCGGCGAGAGGGACATGTCCAAGGTGAAGTGTTACAATTGTAACAAGTACGCCGGCCACTTCTCCAAGGAGTGCCCCGAGCCACGGCGAGAACGCAAGGAGCGCGTGAACCTGTCGCAGAAGGAGGAGGAGGAGCCGTCCTTGTACCTCGCCGCGCTCTGCGCGCCGGTGGTGACCACCACACGCACCGCCCCTGTGGAGCATGTGTTGCTCAACGAGGAGCGCTCGAAGGCGCGCGCAGCTAAGGCCGGAGACACCTGCGACACCGCGTGGTTTCTCGATACGAGCGCAAGCAATCACATGTGCGGGAGAAGGGAGTTCTTCACGGACCTCGACGCCGGCGTGCACGGAACTGTGAAGCTGGGAGACGACACCACCGTCGCCATCGAAGGGCGCGGCACCCTCATCTTCACAAGCAGAAACGGCGCGCACTTCTCCCTCGAGCAAGTGTACTACATCCCGCGGCTTCGCAGCAACATCATCAGCTTGGGCCAGCTGGACGAGATCGGCTACGACACCCACATCCGCCATGGACAGCTCTGTCTGCGCGACCCCGACGGCAAGCTCATCGCGCGGGTGAAACGGAATCACGTGCGCCTGTACGTGCTGTACCTCGACCTAGCACGGCCCATCTGCCTCGCCGTGCACGCCGGCGAGGACGCCTGGCGGTGGCATGCGCGCTACGGCCACATGAACTTCCACGCGCTTCGCCAACTCGCCCGCGGAGACATGGTACACGGGCTGCCGCTCCTGGAAGAGGTTGATCGCCTCTGCGACGCGTGCCTGGCGGGGAAGCACAAGCGAGCACCGTTCCCACATGCTGCCATCAACCGCGCGGAGACGCCGCTCGGCCTGGTGCACGCTGACCTCTGCGGCCCCATCGAGCCGCCGACGCCGGGAGGGAAACGCTACTTCCTCCTTCTCGTTGATGATCACAGCCGTCTGATGTGGATTCACCTGCTCGCCACGAAGGACCAGGCTGCGGCTGCGATCAAGAAATTCCAGGCGGAGGCAGAACTGGAATCCGGGTGCAAACTGAAGATGCTGCGAACAGACCGTGGAGGGGAATTCAACTCCAAGGATCTTGGAGCCTACTTCGCTGAGATCGGAGTCAAGCGACAGCTGACGGCGCCGTACACTCCTCAGCAAAACGGAGTCGTTGAGCGGCGCAATCAGACTGTGGTGGGCATGGCACGGAGCTTGCTCAAGGCCAAAGGCGTTCCGGCGAGATTTTGGGGGGAAGCAGTTACGACAGCTGTTTATCTTCTGAACCGCGGCGTCACGAAGAGCGTCACCGGGAAGACGCCGCACCAGGCGTGGTCAGGACGACGGCCCAGCGCCAAGCATCTGCGCACTTTTGGCTGTGTCGTGCACGTGAAGAACACACGCCCAAATCTGAAGAAGCTGGACGATCGAAGCTCGCCCATGGTCTTCTTCGGATACGAGCCTGGGTCCGCGGCGTATCGTGTCTTCGACCCTGCAACACGGAGAGTCCACATCACCCGCGACGCCGTCTTCGACGAGGACGCGAGCTGGGACTGGACAGCTGCCGATAAGGAAGAGCAGCACGGCATGGTGGAGAATTTCACGGTGGAGCAGTTCTGCGTCGCCGTGACTGACACGGCCACCATTGGAAGTGCAGTGCGCGCAGAGCAGGAGGCGACAGAAGAAGCGCGGGACGAGGTAGCTGGCGTGTCCTCGCCACGGACGCCGATCACGCTGGCCACGCCCGTCGCTCCCACGGTCGAATTCGTCTCGCCTCCGACGGTCGCTTCGCAACCTGAGCCTGGCGAGGAAGCGCCACGTCGCTACCGCGCCCTCGAGAACATCTTCGACACCACGGAGGAGGTGGATCCAGCGTACAGCAACTTCTGTCTTCTTCTCGCCGACGAGCCGACGACATTTGCAGAGGCAGAAGCGAAGGCGGGCTGGAGGACCGCAATGCTGGAGGAGATGGCGAGTATCGAGGCGAACAACACCTGGCATCTCAGCGAGCTCCCTCCAGGCCACCGAGCGATCGGACTTAAGTGGATTTACAAGCTGAAAAGAGATGCAGATGGCGCGGTGGTGAAGCACAAGGCCCGGTTGGTCGCCAAAGGATATGTGCAGCGTCAGGGGATCGATTTTGAGGAAGTATTTGCACCTGTCGCACGAATGGAGACGGTGCGCATGATCGTCGCTCTGGCTGCACACCACGGATGGCCGATCCACCATATGGATGTCAAGACAGCGTTCTTGAACGGAGAACTGATTGAGGAGGTGTACGTCGAACAACCGCCGGGGTTCGTCGTCAACGGAGAAGAAGGGAAGGTGATGCGTTTGAGGAAGGCACTCTACGGGCTCCTCAAGCTCCACGGGCATGGAATGCCAAACTCGACACCAGCCTGCGCGATCTCGGTTTCACTCGATGCGAAGCTGAGCATGCGGTGTACCGACGCGGGGATGGCGCCTCACTGCTGCTCGTCGGAGTCTACGTCGACGACCTCATCATCGCCGGATCCTCCATCGACAAGATCAACGCTTTCAAGCTGGAAATGACGAAGATATTTCAGATGAGTGATCTTGGCCAGTTGAGTTTTTATCTGGGAATTGAGGTGCAGCAAAAGGACGGACATATCACGCTCTGTCAGGCGTCGTACGCGAAGAAGCTGCTGGAGAAAGCAGGTATGGAAGACTGCAATTCCTGCTCAACTCCGATGGAACCACGGCTGAAATTGATCAAGGCCGGGAACGGAAAACCGGTGGACAAGACTCTCTATCGAAGTATTGTGGGGAGCCTCAGGTATCTGGTTCATACGAGGCCAGATATCACGTTTGCAGTAGGCTATGTCAGCAGATTCATGGAGGCCCCTTCGACGGAACACTATGCTGCAGTTAAACACCTGCTGCGCTATATCGCTGGTACTCTGAACTTTGGCATCAGTTTTCAGAAGGGGCACGGCGATCCAAGGTTGATGGGATACAGTGATGCTGATATGGCAGGTGATGTGAACGATTGCAAGAGCACGTCGGGGCTCATCTTCTTCCTTGGCCAGAATCCGGTGAGCTGGCAGTCGAAGAAGCAAACGGTGGTGGCCCTATCCTCCTGCGAATCAGAGTACATTGCCGCTGCTACTGCTGCCTGTCAAGCAACGTGGTTGAGCAGGCTTCTTGGTGAATTTCTGAACGAGAAGCCACGAGCGCCGAAGATGTTGGTGGACAACAAATCGGCAATATCATTGACCAAGAATCCAGTGTTTCATGAGCGTAGTAAGCACATCGCAACTCGTTTCCATTTCATTCGCGAATGTGTTGAACAAGGGGAGCTGCAGATCGACTACGTGAGGACTGAAGCACAACTCGCGGACATACTAACAAAAGCTCTCGGCCGCATACGGTTCGTGGGACTGAGAAGCAGAATCGGCATGTCTGAAACAGACTGAAGGACAGGATTAGGGAGGAGATTGTTAGGAGCTAAGCCTGTCGTTCAGTCAGTAGTTAGGATTTATTTTCAGTTTCAGTGTTAGCTGCCACGAGACGCGATATGTGCGTAGGCGTGGCCCGAGCCTGTTGCATCAGGACTCGTTCGTTTTCGTTTCCGTTAGCATCGTGGATAAGCACGATCCAGCTCTCGTGGGATGGCGCGAGTCAGCCGGATCGGCCGTAGGGGTAGGATCACTACCAGCCACGTTTTATTTCGTTGAGAATAAATACAAAGAGAAACCGAAAACGCCATCAGGATTTACACGGCACAAACCCTCTCGAGTTCTTTCTCTGAAACGCTACAGTGAGTCTCCTATTGTCGAGTGAGAACTAACACGACCGAGCCGCCGCCGCTCCTTCACCGTGACACCGTGCATGCATAGTGTGGAGTTAGTACCTAGCTGGTTCCATGGCTCCATCAGAAATTAAGCTATAATTAATTTTACGCAGCTCGTGTGGTTGTGCTCGTGTCTTTCTGCTCAGGAATAAATCTTTACTATTAAATGGGAGTTGGACGTACGTTGGTACGTCCAACTCCCTTCGTCCGCTCCATCGTCCGCTCGCACGCCTCAGCCCACGTACCGATCGACCAGTGCGGCCCAAAAAAGAACTATCGCAATTCTTGACCTAATATCATCTCCCAGAAGAGCGTCACCGGCGCGCCGCTCCCTCCCTCCTCCTGCCCTTTCCCTGATCTCCCTTTCTCCCCAACCTCACGCATCCGGACAACCCGTGATGTGCACATCTGCGCTGCTGCCGCCACTGCCGCATCCCCGCACTGGCCCGCCCCGAGGGACATCAAAGGCAAGGCGACGGTCCTCGTCTCTAAGAAGCACGATGCCGTGGGTATCATGCTGGTCCGGGAGATTGCCAACTTCGATCCCAAACACACACTGACAGAGGTGACGGCTGCAGACAGTCGATGTCATCCTCCTCCCACGCCGACACAGGGGAGGTCGTCAGCATAAGGCTCCCCATATGTGGATGACCATGATGGATCCTGGCTCGCCATACCTCTCCTGCTCTCCACCGCACCGCTTCTCATCTGCAGCGACTCCCTGCTCTTCTACCACGGACCCACTGCCCATCCGCCCGAGTCCACGTACTACAAGGCAAGAAAAAACTCTGCTCTCTTTCTCTCCATGTACACTTGGTCAGATTCAATTCAATCAACTAGCTCACACTTCAACTGCAGGTGGTGCATCCCAGGTCCCATCCCGTCTGCCAGCATGTGGAAGCCGGTGGAGAGTTACTATGTATAACCACGAGTTCTGGTTGATGAGGTTTGTGTCCTATGAGAAGGTGCTAAAGAACCTGTCAGAGGCCCTTCACCATCGTACGTGATGTCCGCGTGCAGGTGCAACTCCATAGCTAAGCTCCAGTTCGACCACCTATGTGAAACTGTGTCCCAGTCTGTCAGTCACTATTTGTACTTCTTTCCGCTACTGCAACTTGTCCTATCAATTGTTCTTGCGGTAGGATAATTAAGACGTGAATAAACAACTCTTTGTTGCCATTATTATCGTAATCACCAGTGTAGAAAGCTGAGTACAGATATTGGTATGGTATGAAGTATTTGTTGAAATTCTTAAGCTAATTGGTATTCAAGAGGTACCTGTATAAGGCGTGCTTAGGCTTGTGGTTTGGAGTGTGTTACATTCTGTTAATAATCATAGAACAGAATAATATGCTATGAGTTGCTTTAATCTTCTATTAACATGTTCTTAAGCTAATATGCACTCTCCGTCGTCCGGCTCTGCCGTGTCGCCATCTCTGTCGTCCGCCAGCTGCATACATTTCAGGTCTGATGCAAATGCTGAAGCTAGGGAGTACGGGAGCAGGTGAGCACCGATGCTGCTTCGTTGATTACCCGGTTTAAATTTTTCCACCATGAAATTATTATACATCTTTGTTGTCAGATGAGATCCAACGATTTTAGTGAGACTACGTGTTGCAACTTCATATCATAGCATAATAAACATATAAATATTTCTGTGCTCGGTGGTACATATTGCAAATTGAAGGGCCAAGAAAGGCATCATGGCAGCTAGCAAGGCAATTTCGCATGCCTTCCATACCTGACAATTTCTCATTCCGGTCAGGCCATCTGCTGAAAACGGCTGGCTTGACTCTGACTGCCGGGTCCTGCACAAGCAGACATCGAGTTCACAGCTTCACCTGACTTCCAGGTGGGGTGACCGTACCAAGTAATTTTCTCATGTCATCACGGGTTTCTAGATCCAATTTATATTAGAAAGGAATTAGTCTTCATGCCTCCAATTTACTACTACTGCTAGCCTAAGCAAGACCAAAAGGAAAAAGGCGAATGGAAATATGTCTTGTATGTTCTATGTTTCTGATGCAGGTTGGGGGCATGGAATTGAATTTGATAGCAAGAGGAGACTTATTAAGTGTAGATATTGGGACAAACCAAAATCTTCTATCTGAACTTATAGTTTATAAACATCAGTTTTATGCAACGCGCTCCAATAAATAAGTTCAGTTCTACAAAATTGATGAGCAGCAAGTAGTTAAAATGGTATCCGGTTAGATTCGAATAGTATTGATATATGTGTGTTCCTCCTCATTTTTTTTAATTCAGTTTATAGGTCTATCTAGATTGATGGGGACATATTATATGGTTGACATCTTCATAATTCGTTATAGCCGACAATGCCCCGCCTTGTATGGTATGTATGATTAAGCACCATAAACATAGGCAAGTTTGGTGCATGATCTTTTTCCTACCGATATGTTTCATTTTGTTAGGTCATTTTGGATCTGCGATTTTTTCTATAGTTGAAATCTAAATGATTATTCCTATCAAATTTAGGAAAATCTTTCATTGGTTGAGAAACATCTCAATTGCTTTTATCAAAATTGATCTTATGTCATCTCAAGAAACTGTTTGCTTGGTTAGTATTGTCACTACAAATGTTCCAAAATTTTAGTGAAAATACATTATAACTAATATTGTGAAAGTGCAACAGATAAAAGATATTGTTTCTACATATGGCCAAAAGCAAGTATAGTGTTCAATTTGAACTTATATAATTTCAAGTAAGTGTATTTCTGACATGTAGATATTTGTGTGTTAGGGTTGGCATCAGGTTGGACTAGATCTTTTTTTATTACACACTGAAAAGGATAAGAGCCCTGAGGAATAGTGTCAGCATATCTTTACTGGTGATGTACCCAATAAGCGGCTTCTTATTTAAAGGCAGAACGAGGTTGGGGGATTTTTCACATGTGTCTCTTGTGCTTCCATCTTCTTGCGGGAGAATAACAGATCCAAGATAGTTTACGATGTAGAATGTCAATGGATCATTTGTGACTTGATGATGAGAGTGGTTCATTTCTTACGAAGTTGGCGATAAAGTGTGCAACAATATTTAGTCTTGGCAACAAAATATTCAGAAGAAATGGTGGATATCTGTGGATAACTGGAATTAGTAGCAAGTATTATCTTGTGGTTTGTACACAACTCGAGGGATGGCTAGGCCACTTGCTCCAAGGGCGCAACGTTGTTGCCTTCATCATATTGGGTCACTGGTGAGGCTGCCTTCAAAGGGCATATGGTTGCTAGAGGAAGGTAAGTGGTTGGTAACACTCACGTTTGCTCCCTTCTTCATTAGTTGTATTACCCGTTGTCTATTCTATACAGATGGAACCACATGATGGTACCCGATAGCTTGTTTTTGTGTTCAGCTGGAAAATGGAGTTGTAGAGCTAAGTGGAAAGTGGAGCCCGAGCCGAAGCCAGATATGGGAGAATGAAGACCGAGGACAGGATGTAGACAGGAAAAACAGCATGGCACATGGCCGTTGCTGTAAAAGAGAAATTGTTTTCTTTAAAGCGTAAAGTAACTAAATTTAACCATAGTTAATACAACATATTCTTATAAATTTTGTTGCTTTACACGGACCACATTGTTTCTTGATACTCAAAAATACACTGAATCACTTTCTCCATTTTTTTTTTGGTATATTTGCATATACTTGTTTAGCCCCTGCTGGTAAGAATTAGGTTAATTCTATATCCACCTGCATGATTTGAGTTTCGCCAATGCCATTTTACCAATATTGCAAGGTGGGGGTAAAGGAAGGATGTTTGAGATGGAAGCATTACACATTCTTGAATTAAGATAATGATTGATATATTTATATGTCCGTAGCAACGCACGGGCATTCAACTAGTAAAGTACTAATATAATCGTCCAAGAATAAATCCAGCTCGTGCGTGTGGCTTCTTGAATTAGTTTTTTTTTTTACGGTTGCTTCTTATTTTAGAGGATGCATCTTTTTTGTCGTGTGGACAAGAAAGGCCAGTGTGCATGCATGTTCGTTTGGGCGTCTTGGGCCATTGTCTAGCTCAGCTTAGATTTTTTGCATTCAGCCCCAATTCGGATGTAGTTTGTGGGCTTCTGGAATTGCGATCTGGCCGAAAGAACCAGCTTTTACAATGCAACCTTGCCCAGTTGCTATCTATAAGATTTTTCATCCTCAACAAGAAAAAATCCGTACTCTATGTTTTTTCTAGAGGAAAGGGGTATCCCGATTTCATTAGCCTAACCAGATGCTATCTGTAAGTCGAAGCGCTATTTTTATTTCGCAAGAAAAATAGATACTTTAGTTTATTAGTGTTAACATTTTTTTGATAGTTGGTACGTACTTTGTTTAAATTTGCTAAGTCAATTTTTTATATAGTTGCTATGTACCATAGAAAATAAATACTTTAGCTTATTAGTGTTAACATTTTTTTTGATGGTTGCTATGTACTTCATTTAAATTTGCTAATTCAATGTATATTTCTAAGTCAATTCTTTTTTATAGTTGCTATGTACTTTAGAAAAATAAGTGCATTAGATTATTAGTGCTAACTTTTTTTTTGATAGTTGCCATGTGCCGAAGCTGCGTGTTAAGTTAATTTTAATCAATGAAATAAATCTTTTATCTCAAAATAATAATGAATAAGTCATGTATCTTATATGAAAGCAAAACCACAACGTGAAATCGTCACTAATGGCATACGGTCTATCAGGTGGTAGTTAGAACTAATTTGATATAGCAATTACCTATTGATTCCTTTAGATTAGGTGATTTAGCTTAAATATACTACACGAAATTATATAGTGTACACCAGTAGAAATAAACTGAAAATACACATCTACCCTAAAACGTCCAAGTACATGGGCCAAATCTGCGGAAGCCCAAAACGAGTCTAATGGACCTAAATGTACTACTCGTGAAAATGCATACTACCTCCGATCCGTTTTAATTGTCGAGACAAATGAACCTATCAGGCACACATTGATAGCTGTACTTACGACACTCTTTTGGGATCAGAGGGAGTAGTAGAATGTAACGTAAAACATCACTTTAAGTAACAATTAGCGTTTATGCATCCCAAATCAAAGAACTATTTTTTTGAATCAAATCAAACAACTAACTAAAGCATAACCATCCATTGGATCACCCTATAGAGCAGTTTCCACCACCGGTTTATTTAACGCCGCTCCGTCCACTTCTCCACATGATCGATGATTAAAAAAGGAGCAACTCGCCCGTCTCTGTACGTTCCTTTTCTCCTACCCGCACGATCTCTCGGTACCTTTCCCAGACCGACTCGACACCCCACCACGGCAACACCGCCGGATTCCTCGCCTCCACGCGTTGTCGTCGCCGGGACCTCGCTCGTGTCCAGGACCGATCAGGCCGATTCCGGCGCCTCCAAGTCTCCAACCCGCCTCGGTTCCCGCTGGAGGAAGATGGACAGCGGTTGCACGCGGAAACTGTAATAACCCAGAATTTTATGATATTGGTAAACTTAAGTTTAAAAAAAATAACTTTTATTCAGATTTATTTTGCTAATCTGCTATGCTTAAATTAGATATTTCCATGCAATAAAATTTGATGAGTTAAACCTAGTGGTAATATAATCTAGCTGGTGTGTATAAACTAGTGCATCAATCCATGGATGCATGCATGAGTAGTACTACTACTATTAACGTGAGACCATGCTTGCATCAGCTAGGCAGCTTGTTTGTACTGCTAGTACTATTCGGTAGAGATGCTTGTACTAGTTGTCCTACTCACCGGATATTTTAGCGTGCTTTGTTTGTCGGCGGTGCAAACTTAATTACGAAGGAGGTACGTGGCTTGATGCCAAAGGCCAAGTGCATGCAGGAGTGGCAGCACACCAATCGGTAGAAGGCTAACATCTACGTGGAGCTGGCCATGGTGTAGTCGGCAAGACAGGTGCATGCTGGCCACGCTGATGATCAACGTCGGCAGATATTTTCTTAAGTGCAAGCGGCAGGATATTTTGGCAAGTAGGCGGTACTCTTTCCTTATAAATAGCTGTTGCTACTGCCGTGCTCTCCTCAGTCCATAGACAACACAACGTTGAGAGAAAAACTTAAGAGAGGGTGACACTGGTTAGAGAGAGAGCTTATACAGAGAATCAGAGAGAGTAGATGGTGATGGTGGCCGAGTGGACGGTGTGGAGCACCATTTCCACACCATTTTTCCTAGTGGTATTCTTTCAGCCACACTGGTGTTGTATGATCTCGTATATCATCGGTCCGATGGTTGGTATTGCAGGCAAGCTACTCCTACACCTTCCTATATTTTGTAGAGTATACTTTGATGTTAATTTGCATGCTACCGTACTGGTACGAGATATGTGTGGATATACCGGGGCTATGGTGCTGGTGTCGTTATGCGGTGATGGATCCGTAGGAGCCACTGATACGAACCGGGCTTAGCACGTGTATTCGCATGGGCAATGAACTGGAGTGTTTATAAAGGAAAACTTGGTGTTACGAAGGTGATCGTATTGTACCGGTCACAGTTCAGGTATGGGACTGACTGAGTTCTCCGTGAGGGACGGCCCTTGTTCGGGAAAGTGTCGGTGATGGATCCGTAGGAGCGACCGACATGAGTAGGTCAAGGTGTCCGGTGTCTGAGCGGGTCAAAGAGCTCTGCTCTTCTAGAGCCTGTGTGGTTCTGGTCGAGGCTGTCGATGTCGGAGTACCCCTCTTAAGAGTGTAAAAGTGTGAATTTCACCCCTGTGAGTCCCGGGTAGGGAACCTTGCCTTCATGTGTGGCACCATGTGTTTTAATCTGATTAACTACTTAACAACACAAATGTTTTACTGTATTTCTAAAACCTAGTATATTTTACAACGTATATGAAAGTGTATGATTAGTTTGCTGAGTACGACTTGTTGTACTCACCCTTGCACCCCCTTGTTTTTATCAGAGTTTGCAGCGGAAGACTTCATCGTCAGAAGAGTAGGCTGGACCAGCGGGATGGGAAACGAATTAGAGAATCTTTGTAAATGTAATAATCTTGTAATTAGTGTAAATGGGCTATTTGAGATCCACTATGCTGGTGTATCCTGCTTTTCGACGCCTTGCGCGTGTATAGTCCTCCGGGTTTATAGGCGCGCGGCGGCTGTCATTCTCCCGGGCCCGGTCTCGGGGCGTGACAGAAACGGCCGCCGTCGGCGGGATTCGAGCATGACGTAGGTGGGTCGGGAAGCTGGAGGTGGACCGGCGGAGGCTTCCATTTTCCCCAGCACAACGCGGAAGGGCGGGAGGCGGTGTGCCCATCAATCCCCGGCGGCGGGATACCGCGCGGTCCTCAAACCCCGCCCGCGCGACGGGGCACACCGACGCCATCTGCCTGTTGCCCAAACCTGCGCCGCCATGGCCCGTTGACCAACACCCGTGCCTGACTGTGCTCGTGGTCTCACCGGCGACGCATCCAACAAGCTCCACCGCTACGGTATCGGCCACCCCTCCCCCCCTCTGGTCGGGTCGTGATTCGTGACGAGGAGGAGACCCCCGCTTCCCCGGCGGCCAACTCTGGCGCCGCCCCAAATTTGAGGTGGAGGTCAACCTCCATTAACGCCGCTGCTCCATGTTGAAAATAAAGGACGGGCCGGCGGGGTCAGTAACCCGTGTCGGGATCTGGCCAGTGGCGGCGCGTTGTGGCTGGTGGGGTGCCGCGCGGGATGGAAGACGGGAGGCCGTCGCGGCTCGGATCTAGCAGCACGGCGGACGATCCCCATTACAAGGAGGAGTTTAGAGAGGGCTCGGGGCGCCAGAACGGAGGGGATGGCGGGCTCGCATCGGGGGCGGGCATTGGATGCGGTGGCCGTGTAGGGGATGTGGTAGAGGACGGCTCGCCGCATCTTGGTGGTGACGGGGTATTGGTTGACCAGAGGAGGCGCGATGGTGGGGTTGAGATAGATTGGCCAGCCGGGCACCCGTGTCGTGGGTTTCTTTTTATGTCGATGGTGAAAATGGTTTCTACTCCCGGGTGTAGCTACACCCACGTCTCATATACAGCCGTACGGAGGTATGTGTCATATTTTTTGGTCTGAGTATGTTCACATACTATATCTAAAATACTCTAAAACAAATTTCGTGAAAATTATAAAATTGAGCATGTAGTTTGCACTACATATTTAAAATACCGAAATATATGTTCGTATAAAAGCAGTATGTAGAAATGTTACACATACTATATTAAAAATTAGTATATATACTGCTGAAATAGTAATATATACTATATACTACCTGTACATACTCTCCGGTATGATAGATACTACATACATCATACTAAACACATGTGGGTGTAGCTACACCCGGGAGTAGCCTGAATTTGTCCTATATATATATATATAGTGCAGAAAAGCAATATGCAAACTAAGAAAGATCACCATATTGGGTTTATGGTTTTAACCTTAAGATCTGATGCCACATTGTATAAGGATGGGTCTTACGGTCACTTTATTGATTAAAACCTCTTCTTATTACCACATTGGAGACACCTTACAATACCAACCGAACATAGAGTACCCAAAGTTCCAATACATGGCGTCTTTGCTTCTGAACGGCGTGCACAACAGGCTGGGCCTGCCGTTCATCTCCTGCCCCTCCGTCTTCGCCTGCACCGGCAATAGAATCGTCGACCGCCATTCATCGCACCTCCGTGACGCGTCCACCTCCTAAGAGAACATGAGAGAAAATAAACTAATTGCGTGTTTACTTAATTTAATCTATCTATACGTCTTAGAAAGCCAAACCCCACTAATATGCATTAGTGATTTTTCTATCTCAGGGCAAGCTATCCACATCATCCATTCTCCTAGTCAATCAATTATCCATGTCATCTCCACTAATACTTATTAATCACTACATGCAAACTATGACTCTCGGGAGTAACTAAAGCAGTGTAATCGACAGCGGGTTTCATACGCACTCTTTTCCTTACCAGGGTACCTACGGGGACTGGAAGGTTTTTAATGAGGCGGCCTGCTGATTCAAAAAAGAAATTTTTATCAATAAAAGAAGGTGGTTTCGAGTCTTATCATGGTCTTTGCTTCAGTTTCAAGTAAGTGACATTGTTACTATCAATACATCAGTATCATTGAAATACATTGTGTTAATATAGGTCTCCGGGGGGTGATCTGCTTCAATAAGTAATCACAAAACCCGGAGACCCGGCCATGATGCCTATGAGTTATGGGGGCTGATTACTCGAAAAAACGGGTACAGCTGCAATCTTATAACTGGACAAAGGAGCCAAATTTCTTGGTTATTCTTACTTAAGCTCGATGTGACTCGCACTAAAGTGGCATGATCTGTTCGCGTACGATTACAATCAAATTATGCAACCCAATGGGGGTTTGCTTGATCTTGTTTTTCGTATAGATGCAACGACATGGTATCCACGCGAAAGCCGGCTTACAGTACAAGATAATCAAAAGGGTCATCTAAACCACAAGTCCATGCAGAGTATAAGGCTAAAAAGAAAGCCGGAAACTCAACAAGTATTAAGCATGACTTCAGTATTTATGTAAACAGCTATTGGTATTCAGCTTGGTAAGCAGCAGTATGTCATCTGAGAAAGGCCACGCCCCCATAGCTCGTACTTTGGGTCATGGGGACTGGGGACTTCGAAACAGAAACAAACTGTTTAACTACCAAAGCCTGTAAACCTTAATTTCCGAGTATTGGGGACTTAAAGAAAAGTTCATCTATCAAAACCTACGATACTCGGTTAGCCGAGTCTCAAAAGGAAATTGAAAACAAGAGTTCGAAGTATCGAGAATAAGCTTATAAGTAACACAAGGATGGATATTATCAAAAGCCAGGGGAGGCAAAGAGTTATCATAAGTTAATAAGCATACAGTCATAGTATCAGCATCAATGGTGCACAGGCGCACCGCAAAAAAAAAATCATATTAGTCTCGAGAAACGAAAAGCACTAGGTAGCGTCCTACTCGGCGTCCTGAGAGCGGTCCTCCGGGTCTAAGTCTTGGACTTGCTCCTTGGCCTTGCCAGCAGTTTTACCCGGGCTCTTCACATCTGGACGAACAGGCGGAGGTACGGCTGGGGTAGAGGTAGACGGCTTTACGCCCAGCTCTGCTTCCCTCTTTGCAGCCTCTTCCTTCCTCCTAGCCAGATCAGTCGACCATTTGTCCAACATATCAATAGGGGGGGTGCCTCCACCAGGATAACCTTGCCCTCAGAATCATACGAGCTCATAATCGTATTTAGATCCATCTTGTCGGCCAAAGCTGTGGCTGAGGGACGTACCGCAGATTGTATAGCTTTGAAATCCTGGGGCTTGAATTTGGATCCGTCAGCTTTAAACTCTGGGAACCCGGATACTATCTTCGCCGGGTCAAGCTTTGGAAAATAAGCCTTCGCCAGCGTTAAAGCCCGGGTCATCCCAATTCGGCAGGACGAACGCTTCAGTATTTCAATCCATCCAGGTGCTGTGGAAAAGGCCTGTACAAGGTTCTCCTCGCCCGGGTATACCTCAGAAGGCCACTTGATAGCATCCAGCAAAAGTTTCGTGCCGGCAAAAAACGTCCGGAGCACAGTCTTCAGAGTTTTAACTTGAGTAATGGCATTCTCCTCCGGAGCAGCAAGGTTAGCACCTGCAATCGAAACATGCAAAAGCATATCAGCAATATTGGTTATTACAGCGGCCAGATAGAGATACGCAAATTAATCGCAAAAAGCAAACTTACTTAGCAAGATACGGTAAGTGTCCGTAAGCTGAGTCGACAGGTTATTCAGCGAGGACTTGGCAGCATTGTACTTCTTCTTGTAGGTGGAGACGTCTTTTTTCAAAGCCTTTATCTCCGCTTCAAGGGCCTCCCTACGCTTAACTTCAGCCAGCAAGAGCTGCTCAGCCTTAAGTAACGCTTCATCTGACTGAGTAATCTCTGCCTGCAAAAGCCGGGTCAAGCTGTAAGCCGGATATCACGAGAGTATTTCATCTGAGGAAATGATTACCGAAAAGTATTATGCGAAGTACCGAGGATAATTAACAAAATTATACTCGGGACTTGGGGACTGGATGTATAATAAGGAGTATCAAATAAAAGTTACCTGATGTGCTGCAGCCATACGTTCTAAGACAGTCCCTTCTGAAGCTTTCATGGCGAGAAGAGCGCTCATCAGCTGGTTAAAGTCAGCGTTATCCGAGTTAGATGGCTCGGGTACCTGGAAAGTGGGAAAAGGAGCATTTCTTGTAACAGGAGGTGGCACCCGGGTCATCCGAATGTCGGAGTCTGGTCCCCCTCCCGCGCTTGAAGCTGCTCCCTTCTCCTTCTCGCCTGCGTGTGAAGCGATTGGATACTCGGCGTCATGCCTAGCTGGCTCCGGTGGCGACACTTGCTCGTCGCCAGCCGTGGTGAAGGCATCGTCAGCCGGCTCGTTCTCGACCCGGACCTTAGCCTCGGTGTCCTCCTGGTCGCTACTAATAACCGTGGCTCTGAAGAAGGTGCAAAGGCGCAATTAATCTTTGGTTAAAAAAAAAAGGGATGAAAGTTCGGTATAATATCAGGAGAAGGCGCTTACCCGGTGTTCACCGGGAAGTCCGAGGAGAAGCCATCACTAGACCCGGAAGAGACTGAAAAATGGCAAGAAAGGTCTGGGATTACGTTACAAAGGAATGACCGGAAAGAAATTTTGTTTACAACAAATACCAGGGTGTTGAATCGGGGGCGGCGAAGCGACCGGGTTAGGGGTCTCGTTGCCCGGATGATTCCGGGTTACTCGGCGCCTAGTCGCGGGTGGCTCCTTCAGTTATGATCAAAAGGGGTGGAGATGGGGTTAGCCCCGGAGTGACGTTATGGGAACAAAAAACCAAAGTGTAAGGAGATGAAGTAAAAACCTGGAGGGCTATCCTCTGGGATTTCCTCTTTGTTCCGGCTTTGGTGGCCGGCTCCGGCTCTTCCTCCTCGCTGGTGGACCCGCCCCTGCTGTCCGTTTCTTCTTCTTCGCTTTGGTCCTCTCGCTCTGAAAAATATCCGAGTTACAGCATAAAGAAGAAGAAAAGGCAGGATATAACGTGTGTAAGGGAATCAAGCATGTACCTTCATTCGATTCAATGACATCGTCTTCCTCCTCCCCGTCTTCGGAATTAGGAGGGGTGTCGACCGTCCAAAAGTCATCATCGGCCTGAGGAGAAGATGCCAGGATAGTGATTAATA
The DNA here is from genome assembly GCA_028641055.1 of Alopecurus myosuroides. Classification (NCBI taxonomy): domain Eukaryota; kingdom Viridiplantae; phylum Streptophyta; class Magnoliopsida; order Poales; family Poaceae; genus Alopecurus; species Alopecurus myosuroides. Next base: position 16,172,870 of record CM054058.1, read on the forward strand.
TCGAGTCAAGAGAAGCGAATAAAGGTAAGTTGTTAGAAGTCAAAATCAAAAGGCAGAAAACTTACAGCGGGGGTTGGATTCTCGAGGGTAAAAGGTTCTAATCCGGCTATGCCCCGGATTACCTCGAGCTTCTCTGTCAGGAAACCCTTAATTGTTTTGTTAATGTCACCCGGAGCAAGGGTGCGGGTAGAGAATCGGATTGGGTCCGTGGTTTGGCCCGAGTATTCGCACATCAGTTTCTCACGAATGGAGTTTGGCTGAATGCGGAAGCTAACCCAGGTCTTCACCAGGTTTAGCCCGATGAGGCCTCGGGCGGACAAGATGGAGATCCTAGCTAACAAAGGCAAGATCGCCTCCCTGTCCGAATCAGGCGCGAAGGCGTTGAATTTCTCGGAGATGTCAAGTTGACCCTCCGAGTAACCCGGCAACTTCTTTTCACCGGCTGGAGAGGTATCCCGGCAGTAGAAGTACGAAAGCTGCCAGTGTTTTACGTGGGAATTGAGAGAAATAGGAGGCATCAGGGAGTTCTTGCGGCGCTGGATAGAAACCCCGCCGCAAGTGAGAAGTGCGCCGTCGCCGCTTTCGCGACACGGCTTGCATTGAAAAAGTTCGACGAAGAGGGCTAGACTTGGCGGAGTGCACAAGTAAGATTCGGAAAGAACGATAAAATGGGAGATGTTCAAAATGGAGTTTGGACCTATATCGAAGATACGGAGGTTATAATGGTCTAGGACGTCGCGGAAGAAGGGGTGACCCGGAGGCCTAAAGCCCCGGGTCACATGTTCAACGAAGCATATTACCTCATCCGTCGCTGGAGAAGGCCGGGTTTCACTGCCTGGCACTCGCCAGTGGATAGATTCCTGTGGAGGTAGGGTTCCAAGCTCGACCAACTCCTCCAGTTTGGCCTTGGTGACGGAGGACTTCCCCCAATTGGCCGATATGGAGTTTGTGGATTTAGCCTTAGCCGGCTGTTTCCCCTGCCTCTTGGGTGCCATGGGATTGACCTGGTAAAACATTGAAGGAAAGGACGTAAGAGACAAAAACTCGGAAGTTAGCAGATAAGCGGTTACCGGCAATTTAAACATAATCCGGGTATTGCCTTGCGGGGTCAAGTATGGTTTGTCCGGGTATCGCGTGCCATTTCAATCCTTATAGAGTTTTCCGTAAAAAGCAAGTGTTTGGAGAAGTTGGGAGGGTGTTTGTATGCCTACCATCTACGAATGATTCGGAGAAGTGAGATTCTCTGAGGAGGGAGAACAAAGGCGGAAACTTTAGATGGCCCGAACCTAGATTGGGAGTCTTATTTCCAAATTTGTGGCCAAGTTAATGGTTACTGGAGTTAGGAGAGCAATACAAGCTATGAATCCTATCTATGGGAATGATTATGGTAAATATCGGTGAGTTAATCCGGCGCGGCCCGGGAAATCGCGGACCACTCGATTCAGATCTGATCCAAGGGAAGGATGAGAGATTACGAGGATGAGCTGGGGGATATGAGGAGCTTACCAAAGGGGGTTGAAGAAGAGCTTTGCGGAGACAGATGGCGCAAGATTGATGTCCCTTTGAGGTTGTTGGTTGGCGGACCGGGCGCTCGGCGGCGGATTTGGGGATTGGAGTGAGTCGCGCGGCGGCGGAGCGCAGGCGACGGCGGATGGGCTCCGGCGAGGTGCGTGGGGCTTCCGTGGTGGCACTTCGCGAGCTCGGGTTTGAGGAGAAGAGGAATGGGGGAAATGAGCCGTTAAGAGTTAGGGTTTGTTCCTTGGGCTCTATTTATAACCATCCGGATGGAAGGGCTTCTAACGGTCGGGACCCGGGGAGTACGGAGTAATTGGCCATTTCGAAATTTGAAAGGCACATTTTGTGCGCAGACCAATATGATCCATAGAAAAAGGAAGGGGAAATTGCCTTCCTTGTATCAGCGGTAATTATCAAGAAGGATGTGAGGTCAGGGAGTTTCCTATTAAGATTTAAGTCTGGGAGATTAATGGAGAGCCGGGTCTTTACCTGGCTTCCTTGGTACCTGTCACGGTTGTTCGTCGACGCGCTGCGTCTTGATCCTCATGTGTTTGCCTCTAATGTTTCTGTAGGGAATAGCCAGCGCTTCGAAGAGTAAATCTTGGAAGCCCAAGCTATTCTGGGGACTACTGATGAGGGGATAGTAACCCGGTATGCCGACTCCCTGGTGTGACCCGGCCCAAACGGCGGCTGGGCCAGATCCGGCTAAAGGCAAAAAAACTTCTGGAAAGCCCAGGGCGTGTAGCGTTCGTAACCCGGCTTGTGGGTTGCGATAAGGAAAGTTAGGCTTTGTATGTGGAGTTCGAGTAGGACTCAAGATGTGCCTTGAAGGGCAAGTTAGGGGTGTACGGGTGCTTTATAAACCGGCCCCTAGGTTTAGTTTGCCAGAGATTAAAGTCATAGTTGTAATACCTATTATCGAGTATCCAGTATCATTGATATCGAGATCCGGCGAGTTATTCTCCGGTTCTCAGATCGCCTTTGCCATGTCTTCCTTTGAGCTAAACCCTCTCCCGAATACCTGTGTCGACTTGCCCCAAGATCAGTTACCTCAGGTAACATCTGCCGTGATTATCCCACGACAATCAATCTCTTAAACCACCCAATTATTCTTATTAATAATTTAAACAATATATACTATGGTCAATTGAGTTTTGCATATTCACTTAGAAAATATATATAATATATTATATCTTTTATAATTCTTGTATTAGTATACAGTAGTTTCTAAATCAACGCGCGGTGTATCGTTCTAGTTAACTAAATAAAACCGAAATGTACATGCACATCCACATTTCCGGAAAAAAAAATATGTACGAACCACAATGTCAAGTCATAGATTAAACAGCCATAGTTTGCGACAACAACAACAACAAAAAAAAAGCAATCGATCTGCACGCCTATGAAAGACCACCCTAGAAGCGCATCAGATTCTATTCGAGATCATCGTGGCTCCTCTACCAAACATATATGCCGCGGCGTGTGTAGACCAAACAACTAAAAAAATACCAATCAGTCTATCATCTCGATTCCCATATTGCCCACACGAACCAAACCGAAGCAACACAAACACACGGGAGGAAAAGGCGACGGGGAAAGATAGTTTTCCTTGGCTCTGCTCATGCGTGCCCTTTTCCAAGTTGACTTGTATTTTGACAACATGCCCTTGTAATTATTTGGGGAAGCTAGCAGACACGGTGGAGCGAGAAATTAAGATGGCATGCATAGAAAGGCTATAGTACTAGTTGCACATGCTAGCTAGTGCAGTGAAGGAGAAAAGATCTGGGAGGCATTGTTTCAGTGCAGCTTCTCAAGGCGAGAAAAGTTGTCAAAATTGTCCCAGGTCTTGGTCCGAAGATTATTACTACCCGACAAAACAATTGGATTATCTACCTTTTTTCCAACTGGATTTATCTATACCTACTTACTCCCTCCGTTCCATATTAGATGACTCCCACCTAGATGTATCTAGACATATTTTAGTACTAGATACATCTAGGTGGGAGTCATCTAATATGAAACGGAGGAAGTACATGAGCAGGAGAAGTGGTGGTGCGGCACAAATTAAGGGATCAATTTGAGTGTTTCACCATTGCTTGCTTCAGTGGTTGTGCATAGCATGTTCTAATTCTATCTAATTCTACCGGCCGGCGGGCCGTAACTCTATCCACCTTTCTAGCGCGGCGTCTCCCGCAGTTGCCTAATTTCAGTTATGTGCGCCTAGCTAGCTGTTGTTACAAGTCTCAAAATAATTGTCTCAAATTCGGATAAAAATAGATTTATCTTACACTAGAATATATATGTTAAGCAATGGTTTTGGTATGTATTGGTTTCCTTTCCTATACGCATCGGTATAGAGTAAGTACTCTACCCGAGTCGTATACGACTATGTAACCTACCCGCGTAGGGTTGTTCTACGCCTATTTAACACGCAGCCCGGACCCAGGAGAGGTCACGGTTCCAGTCTAATTGATATGGTATCAGAGCCAAGCCTCCGATGTCTAGCAGATTAGAATCGATCTCGAGAAGAAACCCCCCACGGCGATTACCATGTGCAGGATCCAAACAACCAAGCAGAAACGAGAAGACAGAGATCAAGAACCCAGGAGAAATCAGACGACAGAGATCAAAATTCACAAGAAATCAGAAGCAGTCTTGAGGAACGAGATCAAGAAATCAGACGTCGGTGCCAGAAACCGCCGTCGAGGAAGATAGTCGATTAAGAAAAACAACCCGAAGTCGAAAGAAACCCTAAGTTGCTCCGATGGCATCCTCATAGTCATCTGCCGCTGCGTCCCTTGCAGCAGCGCTTGGAGCTCCTCCGTCTGATAAACTGACACGTGAGAATCATCTGTTTTGGAAGGCTCAAGTACTTCCGGCCCTTCGTGGTGCACAAGTTATGGGGTTACTTGGTGGCTCCGAAGCTGCTCCTTCCAAAACCGTGGAGAATGAAGATGCTCAGCACAAGAAATCCACCATAGCCAATGAGGCGTACAACATCTGGCTTGCCCGTGATCAAGCAGTCTTGAGTTACCTCGTTAAAACCCTCGATCCTGAACTTCTAGCTCAAGTTATTGGGTTTGAGCACTCTCATGAGGTATGGACTACAATCAATGATCTTTTGTCGTCTCAGTCCCGTGCTCGAGTCAATATGCTGAGGGGTGCTCTGAGTAATACAAAGAAGCAAAACATGACAGCTGCACAATTTATTGCAAAGATGAGAGGATTTGTGTCTGAGTTAGCTGCAGCTGGTAAAGTGGTCGATGATGATGAGTTAAAGGGATATATTTTGGTCGGACTTGATGGAGATTATACCCCTTTTGTTGCATCTATGAACGTTGTCCCACACACTGCATTGACTGACATGTGTGCTGAACTCCAAGCATATGATTACAGGCAAACCTCACTGTACGAACAAGCTTTTCATCTTCAGCTAATGCTGCTGCCCGTGGGGGCTCTAGTGGACAGCAGTACCGAGGTGATACGGGTCGTTTCCGTGATGATTGTGGCAACGGTGGCAATAGTGGACAGCAATACTTTCGTGGACAGCAGGATCGGGGTGGACAGCAATATGGTGGACAACAATATCGTCGTGATGAGGGGCAATATAGCTGTGATGATCGTGGTAACGGTGGATACCCACTAGTGGAAACAACCCCTTTCGTCCAGGGGGCCAGGGTACCTGTCCCGGTTGCAACCAAATTCAGGACAAATGCTATGCATTGGTCCCGGTTTGTATGCCCCGGGCAACAGAAATCACCTGGGGGCATTGGTCCCGGTTCGTGTGGAGATATTGGTCCCGGTTCGTGCCACGAACCGGTGAACGGACAACGACGTCGCCTAGAGGGGGTTTTCCGGTTAATGCTTGCTAAATGCGGAAATAAACTAGGTGTTTAAATTAACAAGCATACAACCTAAATATTCTAGGGTCAACTAGATGAACCAACAACTTATGCTAAGCAAGACAAGTAACAAGGTCATAGTAAGATATATAACTTCAAGCTCGAAGGCTATCACAATGTAAATTGCATAAGTAAAAAACTCGGGTATAGAAATAACCGAGGCACATGGAGACGATGATGTATTCCTGAGTTCCTCCCACAAAGGGGAGTACGTCTCGTTGGAGGGGTGTGAGCTCGCCATGAAGGCCTACTCAACGCCACAAAGGCATCACCCTATTCTCCGATGAACCCCGCCACAAAGGCCTAGTTCACCTTCCACTATTGGCAACCTTCAAACCCGAGGCACGCATCCACAACTCAATTGGAGGCTCTCGGTGTCACCACAATCTTGGGGCACACATCCACAACTCAATTGGAGGCTCCCAAGAACACCACAAGTCGTCTAGGATCCAAGACCCAAGAGTAACAAGCTCACAGACTTTCACTTCCACGAATCCTCGTGGAGAGAGCAAACCGATGCAACCGATGCAAATGGCAAGAGTACAAGTGATCAAATCCTTCACTCTCAAATTCCAACAAAGCAACAAATTCTTATGGGGGAATAAGAGAGGAAGAACAATGGAAGAGAAACACCAAGAACTCCAAGATCAAGATCTACTAGGTTTCCCTCACTAATAAGGAAGATGGATTGGTGGAAATGTAGATCCAGATCTCCTCTCTCTTTTCCCTCAAAGATATGCAAGAATCATGGGAGGAATTGAGAGAGGGGCAAGCTTTCCAAGGTCAACAATGGAGGAGAGATAGGGGAAAAATCCGTGCTTGGAAGACCTAGCCCTTTGGGAAAGAAAAGGGGCATATTTATAGGTCCCCACGAAAAAGAGCCGTTGCAGGAAAACTTACACCGGAGACTCCGTTAAGTCTCCGGTGTGAGTCCAGTGGGCGACACCATACTCGCAAACACAAGTTCCTACACAGAAAACAATCCACACCGGAGACTCCGGTCTAAAGATCGGAGACTCCGGCCTGAACCGGATACTCCGGACACTCTCTGGACCCTATATAGTGAGTGACACCAAGGGAGCAGCCCCTCGGGGAGTTTTTGGTCTGGAGACTCCGGATAGCCGGAGATTCCGGCCCAAAGTCCGGAGACTCCGGACTGGCGAAAACTGCAGAAACACCAATACTAAAACACTCATAACTTTTGTGTCCGGACTCCGTTTTCGATGATCTTTGGCTCGTTGAGTTCGCAATGAAAAACTCTACAAGATCACGTAGAGAAACATCACTGCCCAACAATGGAAATTAAAATAAAATGTAGAAAGGTTTAACCTCTCTAAAAGAACAACCGGTAAAACCTCCATCACCGAAACGAGCATAGCTTTTGCGAATGAACTCCGAAAGAGGTGAATCCAATTGGGTTGGAAAGATAAAAGCAAGGAGTATTCAAACAAAAATGAATGGAGAAGTTACCACACATGGAAGGAGTGGAAACATTCTCAAATCTTAACCGGATATTTTCACCACCGAAAACACAACAAGTTTTTCTTACCAAAACTGTTTTCGATAAACCTTGGCTTGTCATGAAGATCACGACAAGAAACAACACCCAAAGGAGACAAAATAAAAATAAGAACCAAGAAAGATGATATGCCAAGTATGTAAAGGTTTGAGCTCTCCATAACGATTCGATCAAGTTACTCACTTGAGAGCCCCTCTTGATAGCACGACTATCTATCCTATAACCCGGTCTCTCAAAGACACGAGACCGGTAAAATAGAAAACCTATCAAGATTATACCTTTGCCTTGAGCATTCCACTTGAGCTAGATGATGACAATCTTGACTCTCTCAAGTTGGATCTTCTTTCTTGATTGCACTTGCTAGCACAAGCTCCGCTTGATGATGACTTACAAGTTGCTCCCCCATACACCATTATGGGAGAGACCCTTCTGGGCAAATCTTAACAAGGCCACAATCTCCAAAAGGGTGGCAAGAAACAAGCATAGGATATCTTCTAGATGCTTCACTTCAGCTTCCACGTCAAGCTAGATGACGAACACCGCTTGACGACGACGTAGACCATGGGCTATATGAAATCTTTCTTTTGATGCATGCCCATGGAAAGATACCTAACCACACATAGATATGACACACACACATGTCATGGGTTAGTTCACAAAGCTATATGGACCAATTCTTACCATACCACAAGATACACAATCCCACTAGGTACACTTGTAGTTTTGTATGTTGATCACTAGCTTGATCAACCTTGTATCTTTTCCTCTTACTTCAAATGATGATGTCTTGAAGATGATAATGAAACATCACCTAATAATTTTCTTCAAGACACACTAGCAATAAGCTCAAATCAAATCATGACCATTCTTTATATAAATCCTTGAATATAACAATGGACATCAAGGAAGCTAATAGAGTTCAACACATGAACTCCATTATTTCCTATGGACAAGATCTACAAGGATAACTTAATGCAAACATTAGTACATAAGGATTGTCATTAATTACCAAAACCACATATGGGGGCACCATGCGCTTTCAATCTCCCCCATTTTGGTAATTGATGACAATCCCTTTTTACGAGGGTTTATATGATGAAATAAGCAATCATGCTACACTAAGAGCAAGGATGCAATAGCATGGAAAGGAAAATGCTTAAGAACAAAACTAAAGCATAAACCAAATTCCCTTAAACCCTCTAAACTTCTCCCCCATTGGCATCCATTGCCGAAATGGGAAAAAAGATTAGAAGGCCAATATAGTAAGAGCTCCCCCATAATGTATGCATTCCTCATGATATGAGTGAAATCAAGTGCATATATCCAACTAGGAATAGATGGAGGGGGATCAAACTATATTTAGGATCCAAAGATTTACAAAGAAAATCAAATTGAAAGATACTTTCACAAAGAAGCAACCAACCAAAGAATCCAAAAAGACGATTGACCAAACTCAATATTATGATAAGATCAACCGAGTGTTCTAGAAAATCAAGAGGGAACTCCCCAAGGTATATGCACAATGTTAGATTTGAATTACTATATAGTGTGCACAACATGGAATCATCACTACCTTCTAGATAATTTTGAACACAAACAAGAGTAAGAGAATAGATTGGAAATAAAGCAAAGCAACTTGCAAATAAACAAAAGTTGAGCAATAAGATCAAGAAGCGACAAATAAAGACTTACTCAACCAAAATAGATGGGTGTGACAAGGAAAAACATTTTTACAAGACTAATAGGATGATAAAATCATCAAAATAGTATTTCAATATATGAGGCACATAGTGCATATCATGTCTTTCCAATACACACAAACCAACAAAGGATAAACACATAGGTCCGCAAGCTTATTAATATGCAAAAGGAATACCAAATGAAAAGCAAAGCTTGTGCCTTTTAGGAACCACCAAGGAATATAGAGCAATAAAAGGTGGTCACTAAAGAAAAAGAATATCAATTAAAGATGTAACTATTGCCGTGTGTATAAGTTTCTAAGTGGACACCAATCACGAAGATATATATCCACAAAGAAACATGCACACACAAAATAGGTACAAAGGTGAAGAACATGATATCCGATAGAGGTTCATAAATATACCAAGAAGATTTTTGCTTGAAAGCAAAGCACTAAGCTTAGTTTAATCTTAAGGGGATATAGATGAACAATCAATAAACTCATCAAAGCATCACAAATATCACAAGGGAAAAGTGATAGTTAGAATGCTTCGAGAAAGGTAACGCATATCACAAAAGAATCAAATGGTTTTTGAAAATTCATAAATATTCCATATGAGATACTTCAAGTATAAGTTGCTAGATTAATATACTTGGGATTGATGAATCATGAAAATGATTGTAAATATCCCCTTAGTATGTAATCATCCCGGCTTACTCATAGTTGCAATAAAGATGCTTTTGATAAGAAATTTACAAGAACCAAATGAAATTCAACAAAGGGAAATCATGTCAAGAAGAAAGCTACACAAGGTTGAAAGCTAAAAATGTATGCATGAGATAGATACTTGTTACCGAGACGACAATGGTGATGAAGAGGATGCGAGTTTGATAATCATCGAAGCTTGAATCCTATAATACCATCGTGAGAACACCTTCCTTATGAATGGAGCAAGCAACCAATGTATCTCCATTGTACCTAAAAACAAAATACAAATACAAAATGGTACCCAAACTCATTGGGTCCAAAGTAGTTAGAAAAGCTACAATACATAGGACAAACTCCAAATAAATATGTGCATATTAGTATGAATTTGAATTTCATGCACATCTTAGCCATTTAGGATTTGATGGAGTTTATCCTATATATTGGATCAACGAAAGTAAGCATGACAAAAGATATACATAGTAAATATGCATGCACAAAACTTTCAAGAACCAAAACAAGATACAAATTGGACAAAGAACCAATTAAACCAAGAAGCCACTCACAAGAGTGAAAAGAAATAGAATTGTCAAAATTATATCAAGACCCAAATCAACACATGATTGAGGAAACCAAATAGAGAAGATATCAAAAAAACATCAAAGAATAAACAAACCCTCTACACTTTTCATGAGAGCACACAAAGTACCAAGACGAAAAATGTTCGTCTTCCAAAGAGACAAGTCATTGGGATAAAATATAAATTTAAAGACAACAAGTGTTCATACGCATATAGGATAGTTATTCCAATAATAGTGCATTATTTATGATCTTGCATTTGAATACAAAATGCACACAATGGAATCATTACTCTCCATATATATTATTCAAACACTAGTCATGTATAAATAAAAACAAATAGATGCAATACCAATTTAAAGAACGGTGATCTACTCGTACATGAGTAAGACTCCTGCTGATTCGGTTCCCTATCCTACTTATTAACCCGGAAGGTAAGTCTTCTGAGTCAATCTTCTATCCACGTCATTTGTTGGGACCTGGACCTGATGCTCCATGGGCCTTCTCGAAGCTCCATGTAGCTGGGCCGCACCCAGTATGCCAAACGTGGGGGCCCATTGAGCATCCCCACGTCAATTTGGTTCCGATGATAGGATACGGATCCCATTCGCATCTACATTTTTGCCCAGAGCGGTAGCAAGTTAGGATGAGAGTATGGCCATCATGCTACCTTCCAATTTCTTCGCTCCATCCTCAAACATGGATTCAATGAATTTATTCATGGCACCTATAGTGAGAGGAGCCGTACCGATATCGGAGGGTGCACCATCCTCCGATCTAGTCATCCACCTCTTTAGGTGGTAAATCCTTTAATAAAGAGACTTTGCTCTTATACCAATTGAAAGGATCGAGAGGTTGACTAGAGGGGGTGGGGTTAATAGAAACTACAAATTTTACTTATTTTATTTTCAATTTGGATATTTCTCAAATATAAATTCTCTAGATTATGCATCTAGGTGAAGAATCCTATATGATGAGAAAGATACACTAGCAATAGATATAAAATCAAGTAATCTATTAGCGACAAGTAAAGGTAAGTTGAGAGATAACCAACAAAGTGACGTGGAGATTTATCCCGGGGTTCAATTCCTAATGGAAGCCACGTCTTTGTTGGAGCGGTGAGGTATCACCAAAGTAATACCGAGTAGCCGTCAAATTGCACATCGTATCTCCTTCGTATCCCTTCACCGATATGGAGAGGCAGATACCACCATGTCACCTTTGAGGTCGACAACTAGAATATTCACATGGATGCGACACACTTCACAACTTATAGGGTCCTCACCAAATCATTCGAGCCGCCAAAATTCCGAGTTTCAAGGCTGGGGTACACTCCACAACTCAATTGGAGGTTCCCCACATTTCTCCGCGGTTATCAAAGCCACGAAGGACCAACAAACTTCTAGGGTTCCAACAAACCTAAGAACAACATGTTACTCAATGGAATTAAGGGGGAAATCAAATTCCTTTTGTGTGATTGCAAATCTAGGTCACGTCTCTCAAATTCTTTTAGGGAAAGTGTATGAGTGGGTATATATATATAGAGAGAGGGGACTAGGAAGTTTGAGCTTGCAACAATGATGGGTGAGATATTTCTGGTCGTGGTAACCTTCTCCTAGGTAGGAGAAGGCTTTATATAGTGTATATAGAAATGTAGCCGTTGTAGGAAAACACTAGGGCACCTATCTCCGATCTTTTATTATTTTTGAGGGTCTTACCGATGTCTTGTGATTTTCATCGAGTAATCCTCAGTAGGGCTTAGAATACTTAGCACATGGTTAAATATATTTGTGTTGTTAACAAACAGCCAAATCATTTAGGGATAGAAAATTTCTTTCAAAAGGTAAGATCCAAGTTTTCTTTTTGTCCTACAAGCTTTTCTTTCATATCCTTGTAGCGTCATTGCCACGCTATTTTAGGGAGGAAAGTCATTTAACCGCAACGAATAGTTTTCTTTATAACCATGAATATTTTCTTACTGGGTAAAGACAACATTATCATTTTTCTAAAACCGTGAAACATATTTACGAACATCTACAATTCTTTTTAAGGGCATCTCCAGCCGTCCCCCCCAGAGCCCCCCCAAGCGGCGTTTTTGGCGCCGTTTCACGCCGTTTCGCACCAGTCGCCCCCCAGGAATCGATTTAGCGCCGTTTTCCGCCGTTTTTCGCGCCGTTTGGCGCCGCCGAATCCAGGCCGAACCCAGCGCGCTGGGTTCGGCTTGGGGGGGGGGGGGCGAAATGCGCGCGTGGGCCACGCCTGTCGGCGACGGAAGACGATTTCCCTCTCTTTTTTCGGCGCTTCCCTCCACTTTCCCTCCACATGTACCTCTCCCCCCGGTCCATTCTCGCCATTTCCCCCCCCCGCACCCGAGATCTACGCGCCATGGCTCCCGCCCGATTTACAGGACCCCGCGCCGCCGCCACCGCCGTTTCCATTCCCGCGGCCTCCAAACCGGCCAATAAACCGCGCAAGCCAAGAGCACCGAAGGAGCGGCCACCCGGCATGTCGAACAAGGAGTGGATCGCCGAGAGGTCGCGCCTGGAAACGGCAACCATCAAGCGCCGGGGGAGGGAGGCGGCGCAGCGGCAGAGGCAGCTGATGGCGCAGCTGCAGGCGGAGGAACAGGCCGCCGCCGAGGAAGACGACCTGGAGGACGAGGAGGAGGAGACCGCGCCGGACGAGCCACCTACGCCGGCCGCGGCGCCGCTCGCCAAGAAGAAGAGCCCTTTCGGCCCCCGGTTCGCCGGCTGGAAGCAGTCGCCGTTGCCGTCGCCACGCATGTCACCGCACCCGCCGCCTGCGTGGTTCGTCGAAGGCGACTCCCTGGGAGGTTTCAACCCCAACCTCACCTTCCCCTACCACCCGCCGATGATGTATGGCGCCGCGCCGGGCTACGCAGCTTCCCCATCCCACCGCCGTGCGATTCTCGCCGGGCTTCGGCCCCAGGACAACTACATGGAGGAGATCATCGCGTCCGGCTCGATGGCGGCGGCGGCGAGCCCGGGCTTCCTCGAGCACAGCGGGGAGTTCTTCACGTGTGACGCCCCGAGATCGGGCACTATGCAGATTTCAGCATTCCCGCCAAAATCCACATAATAACCGATTCCAGGTTGCCATTTATGATAACATTACAATAGTTCACGAATATTCCACAATTACAACAGAAACAGATAGATACAAGATGACTCAAACGAGCCAGGGTTACAACTGATACATTACAAAGATCCAAATAACAGCGGAAGAAACAAACGTCCGTCTACGGACAAGATCCAAATTGGACTAAGAGTCCTGAAGATAACCGAAGGCGTCCAATCCCTGCCCAGGCCAAGCCGGAGGGATTCCCAAGCTAACGTCGTCAGACTTCAAACCTGTTGACTGCAAGTTGGAATTTGCAGCCACGAAAGAGATTCGTGGGTCAGTACGGTTAAGTACTGGCAAGGGGGATAAAACCCATACTCACAAGAATACCGGCGTAGCCAATCCTCACAAGATACAAATACTTTAGGATCAACGGAAAGGAAGGGGTTATTGCAAATAAGCGACAACAGGCTGCACTAACCAACTACAGAGATTCTATTACTTCCAACTATCAGAAAGGAGATAAGATCGAGTGATAGTAATCAACTGAAAGATAACTTCAAACAAACCCATCCTGGATCTCGCCCCTTATCCGAAGAAGCAATCCGAGGATAACTCACACCGTGGTATTAAAGATGAGTCAAGTTATTGTGTGAATAACCTATTACTAGTCAAATTATTAGTCATTGGGTGTAACATGGTTGATCATTAGGTTTAAGTTGTCCTAAGTACTTGTTAGCCAGTACTTTCACCAAGTAGTCCATAACCGCGGAAAACACGGCTTCTCGAGAAGATTTACCCTGCAGGGGTGCACCAAAGTAACCGACACTCATGAATATCCCGCCAGATGGAGCGGCCACTCCACCAAGCGGGGCACTCAACACAATCCAACCCTTCTTCGCATCAAGCCCAAAGCACCGCGTGCTGTGCGTGCGCGGCTAATCGAGCCCCACGAAGAAAAGGGGACCCTCATAGCACTGGAAGACCACGCCGCCCTAAATGCCGACTACGAAAGTTCCACCCGGGCGCCAAGGGCTCGCAAGATCATGCATGCAGCAAATGGAAAGCCCGAACTAGTACGGCGATTTGGACGAGATGCGAATCGAGTCAAACTGAGGGGGAGCCCATACTCCCCAAATGCGGGTAGTGCGCTCATCATGGATCAGTAGACAAGACCCTTTTCCTAATTAGGGGGGCGACACTAGCAGGCCTCAAAACCACCCTGGGCCTCCTGCCGGTGCCTTATCATCAAATTTATTATTAACAGTAACATTAGCATGATTGATTGATTAATTAAACATCGAGCCCCCACAACGTAATAGATAGTAACAGAAAGTAACGGATAACAGACTCGGGCAAAAGCAACCTAAGCATGCTAGTAAGACACGGGCACAAACAAAGGTTATAGGTAGGGAGGTGAGGCAATATCAAGGTTAAGGGATTCATGTGATGGGTTCGTAACAGAAACAACTACTACTAAGGCTAGCAGAAAAGAATCAACGGAAAGAATCGGTAACAAGTGATGAAAGGCAGCCATATGGCATGCAAGTGAGTATACTTGCCTGAGATCCCGCAAGGTAGCAGAACTGGTCGTTGCTCACATAATCTCAACGTCCTATCCGAGAAGAAGCAACGAACCTCGAACAAACACCGGAATGCAACAATTACTACTACGGCAAAAGATCCAGCATGAACAAGATATGGATGCGTGACAAGTTTAAAGGTGCATCAAGGTAAACTAGTTGACAAGATAAACAATTTAAATGGACCCATATGCAATGTGAATTGCATATGGATGCAAATGGTTTAGGTTGAGGCAATGATCTACATTGGATTAACAAGTGTAAGTAGTTAAACATGATGCATGCATGATGAAAACAATAAGTAACAATATTAAATGCAATTGGAAGGATGGTTAACAAGTTTAGAAAACATTTATCAAGTTTGGAAATTATTGTTACTTAATGGTGTTAAGCAAGTAGTGATTGTTATCATCAAGTTAAGTTGGTCAAACCAAACAACACAGTTGATATTTGAAAAGGTTATCAAATTTTAGTTGGATTACATGTTTCACATTTTGAAATTGGACTTTGGATTATTTAATTATGAATTAAACAATATTAAACAATTTTTAATTGCATTAAACAAGATTTAAATGGTTTAGGCAATTTAAATTGTTCAAACCAGAAAACAAATTTTATATTTGAATAGGATATTCAAAATGGTATGGAAAACATATTTTATTTGCATTATTTGGAAATAGTATGAATTATTTATGAATTATTGCAAATTACAATTGAATTATTCGAATTCAAATTTGAATTGCATTTTGAAAGTTCAAAACAGAAAACAAAAAGCATATTTGAAAAGTTCAGGAAATTTGGATTGGAAAACATATAAAATTTGTGTTATTTGGATATGTGGTTTGGAAATTAGGAGCATTTGAAGTTAGGGGTATTTCTAGAATTTGCAGGGACTTGTTTGTGCTGGAAACAGATGGTGGAGGGACTCCGGTGCAAAAACAGAAAAGGCAGGGGCCTGGATACGAAATCACCAGATCCAGATCTGGATCTGGGCGAATTGCACCCAGGCAGAGCCAGCCACAGAGGCTGACCTGCGGGGCCAGCGCCACGCGGCTGCTGACAAGGCGGGAGGGGTCACCGACGGGTGGACCCGCCACCGCGCGGAAATAAATCTCGCAAAAAGAGGGGTTGCGCGTCCGCGGGGACTCGATCCCGGGACCGCTTGCTGCACGCCAAGGAACGGAACCACTGCAGCGTTGAATCGTTGCTGTTTGCATGCGTTACTGACGGAGGAAAACATAGCTCATCGCCTGAGTTAACTGAACTCGCCAGCGTTTCCCTTCTGAACCTGTCGGAACAGAAGCATCGATCGATGGCCGATCTCCGGTGGCCAAGGCGGGGGGGGGGTGCTGGCGATGCGTCGTGTGGATGTGCGCTGGTGCCTCGAGGGAACAGGGGGAGAGGGGAAGAGGCATGCGGACGCTCACCTCGGTTTGCTCGACGCAGAAGCAGCGGGTGCGAGGACGGTGGCGACGGGCTCGGTGGCGGAGGAAAAACCTCCACGGCGGCGCCGCCTCGGGCCTCCTCTCGCCGCTGCGCCTTCACGGAAGTCGACGAGGATTGCATCCCGGTTCCATTCCCGCCCTCGGTGCTCCTCGAGGTGGACGGGGGGAACAGCGATGAGGGGAGGAAGGTGGGCATCGGTTGGGGTTCTGTTAATTGTTTTTCAGAAGAACAGAGGAAGGCTCGAGCATGAAAGGAGGGGGATGGCGGCGATGGAAGGGACAGTAGCTAGGGTTTCTAGAGTTGGCTAGGGCAGAGGGTGGTGGGTAGGTACTTAAGAGAGATGGTGCTCCTGTACGGCAAGCATCTGGTGGGGTGGAGGATGATCAGATGGCTATGCACCTGTTCGTACAGGAAGGAAAAGACGACAACAGTGAGGAGGTGGGCCAGAAAGGAGAGTTTGGGCTGGGCTTAGATAGATTAGGTTTAGCTGCTGCCCGTTTTTCCCTTTTGTTTATTTCTCTGTTTTATATTTTTTTTTTGCTGAAACAGTTTTGGAATAAAACTGTTAAGGTTTTATTTAATAAAAATTTCAGAAAAATTAGGTTAGGCTAGTTAGGAATTTAGAAACCATATTCCAAGATTTGATTGCAAAATTTTGATATTTAAAATAAAGTTTGTATTTGGAACCAATTTAGAGGATTTTCAATATTAATAAACCATTATAAAAACATGCTTTTAAATAGGGTTACCCCTAGGTTTTAAAGTGATTTTAAGAATACAAAAGTGTGGTGAATTTTATGGATTCAAAAAGGAACTGATTTTGATAATAGATTTGAAATTGAAAATGAAGGTGATTTAATTAATTAATGGAAAATAGTTGTTTGATTAAACCCAACAAGTTAAAGAATGATTTGGTTTAAACTTTTGAGTTAGCCATTAGGGTTTTAACAAGAGGAGGGGGGGGGGAAAGTATTATCAAGCAATTGGATTAAACAATTTTCAAACTATTGAAGAACAAGGAGTGGTTTAGTTTGCAAGTTCGAATTTGGAAATTTTTGAGCAAGGGTGAAAGTTTAAATTGTTTTGAAATTTCAGTTGTGATGCAAACATGATGCAATGCAATGTGATGCATATGATGCAACCAACAAACAGGTAACACCACAGGTGTTACAGACGACACCACTAACAAGGGATTGCGCCCTCGCAATCCACCTGCTAACCCGTGAGGGGAAAGAAGTTCAACTGTCGATTCTTCATGCTTCAAGTTGTTCTCCTCGACACCACTAACAAGGGATTCTTGCTGGGAGTGATGACGATGTTCTTCCACCAGGAATCTTCCGATGATCGAACCTATTAGGTTAAGGGCTCAGAAAACGTCCACCCACGTAGGATCCTAACACTTGAAAGGTAGACAAGAGGGGAGACTCCAAAACAAATAAGATGGGAGGGGAAATAGAATAGGGATAAGGAGAAAAACAAGAATCCTATTGAGAGGTTTTCCAAAATAGTTTAGCAGAAATAGTTTTCGACACTCTAGAAACAACGACCGTTAGCGAGGTTTTCCTACAGGCTTTGCGGACCCGTTGCTTCGATAACCATTCGTATCGAGACAATATCGGGAATCGGAACCAAGGCTCTGATACCATTTTGTGACGCCCCGAGATCGGGCACTATGCAGATTTCAGCATTCCCGCCAAAATCCACATAATAACCGATTCCAGGTTGCCATTTATGATAACATTACAATAGTTCACGAATATTCCACAATTACAACAGAAACAGATAGATACAAGATGACTCAAACGAGCCAGGGTTACAACTGATACATTACAAAGATCCAAATAACAGCGGAAGAAACAAACGTCCGTCTACGGACAAGATCCAAATTGGACTAAGAGTCCTGAAGATAACCGAAGGCGTCCAATCCCTGCCCAGGCCAAGCCGGAGGGATTCCCAAGCTAACGTCGTCAGACTTCAAACCTGTTGACTGCAAGTTGGAATTTGCAGCCACGAAAGAGATTCGTGGGTCAGTACGGTTAAGTACTGGCAAGGGGGATAAAACCCATACTCACAAGAATACCGGCGTAGCCAATCCTCACAAGATACAAATACTTTAGGATCAACGGAAAGGAAGGGGTTATTGCAAATAAGCGACAACAGGCTGCACTAACCAACTACAGAGATTCTATTACTTCCAACTATCAGAAAGGAGATAAGATCGAGTGATAGTAACCAACTGAAAGATAACTTCAAACAAACCCATCCTGGATCTCGCCCCTTATCCGAAGAAGCAATCCGAGGATAACTCACACCGTGGTATTAAAGATGAGTCAAGTTATTGTGTGAATAACCTATTACTAGTCAAATTATTAGTCATTGGGTGTAACATGGTTGATCATTAGGTTTAAGTTGTCCTGAGTACTTGTTAGCCAGTACTTTCACCAAGTAGTCCATAACCGCGGAAAACACGGCTTCTCGAGAAGATTTACCCTGCAGGGGTGCACCAAAGTAACCGACACTCATGAATATCCCGCCAGATGGAGCGGCCACTCCACCAAGCGGGGCACTCAACACAATCCAACCCTTCTTCGCATCAAGCCCAAAGCACCGCGTGCTGTGCGTGCGCGGCTAATCGAGCCCCACGAAGAAAAGGGGACCCTCATAGCACTGGAAGACCACGCCGCCCTAAATGCCGACTACGAAAGTTCCACCCGGGCGCCAAGGGCTCGCAAGATCATGCATGCAGCAAATGGAAAGCCCGAACTAGTACGGCGATTTGGACGAGATGCGAATCGAGTCAAACTGAGGGGGAGCCCATACTCCCCAAATGCGGGTAGTGCGCTCATCATGGATCAGTAGACAAGACCCTTTTCCTAATTAGGGGGGCGACACTAGCAGGCCTCAAAACCACCCTGGGCCTCCTGCCGGTGCCTTATCATCAAATTTATTATTAAGAGTAACATTATCATGATTGATTGATTAATTAAACATCGAGCCCCCACAACGTAATAGATAGTAACAGAAAGTAACGGATAACAGACTCGGGCAAAAGCAACCTAAGCATGCTAGTAAGACACGGGCACAAACAAAGGTTATAGGTAGGGAGGTGAGGCAATATCAAGGTTAAGGGATTCATGTGATGGGTTCGTAACAGAAACAACTACTACTAAGGCTAGCAGAAAAGAATCAACGGAAAGAATCGGTAACAAGTGATGAAAGGCAGCCATATGGCATGCAAGTGAGTATACTTGCCTGAGATCCCGCAAGGTAGCAGAACTGGTCGTTGCTCACATCATCTCAACGTCCTATCCGAGAAGAAGCAACGAACCTCGAACAAACACCGGAATGCAACAATTACTACTACGGCAAAAGATCCAGCATGAACAAGATATGGATGCGTGACAAGTTTAAAGGTGCATCAAGGTAAACTAGTTGACAAGATAAACAATTTAAATGGACCCATATGCAATGTGAATTGCATATGGATGCAAATGGTTTAGGTTGAGGCAATGATCTACATTGGATTAACAAGTGTAAGTAGTTAAACATGATGCATGCATGATGAAAACAATAAGTAACAATATTAAATGCAATTGGAAGGATGGTTAACAAGTTTAGAAAACATTTATCAAGTTTGGAAATTATTGTTACTTAATGGTGTTAAGCAAGTAGTGATTGTTATCATCAAGTTAAGTTGGTCAAACCAAACAACACAGTTGATATTTGAAAAGGTTATCAAATTTTAGTTGGATTACATGTTTCACATTTTGAAATTGGACTTTGGATTATTTAATTATGAATTAAACAATATTAAACAATTTTTAATTGCATTAAACAAGATTTAAATGGTTTAGGCAATTTAAATTGTTCAAACCAGAAAACAAATTTTATATTTGAATAGGATATTCAAAATGGTATGGAAAACATATTTTATTTGCATTATTTGGAAATAGTATGAATTATTTATGAATTATTGCAAATTACAATTGAATTATTCGAATTCAAATTTGAATTGCATTTTGAAAGTTCAAAACAGAAAACAAAAAGCATATTTGAAAAGTTCAGGAAATTTGGATTGGAAAACATATAAAATTTGTGTTATTTGGATGTGTGGTTTGGAAATTAGGAGCATTTGAAGTTAGGGGTATTTCTAGAATTTGCAGGGACTTGTTTGTGCTGGAAACAGATGGTGGAGGGACTCCGGTGCAAAAACAGAAAAGGCAGGGGCCTGGATACGAAATCACCAGATCCAGATCTGGATCTGGGCGAATTGCACCCAGGCAGAGCCAGCCACAGAGGCTGACCTGCGGGGCCAGCGCCACGCGGCTGCTGACAAGGCGGGAGGGGTCACCGACGGGTGGACCCGCCACCGCGCGGAAATAAATCTCGCAAAAAGAGGGGTTGCGCGTCCGCGGGGACTCGATCCCGGGACCGCTTGCTGCACGCCAAGGAACGGAACCACTGCAGCGTTGAATCGTTGCTGTTTGCATGCGTTACTGACGGAGGAAAACATAGCTCATCGCCTGAGTTAACTGAACTCGCCAGCGTTTCCCTTCTGAACCTGTCGGAACAGAAGCATCGATCGATGGCCGATCTCCGGTGGCCAAGGCGGGGGGGGGGGGGGGGGGTGCTGGCGATGCGTCGTGTGGATGTGCGCTGGTGCCTCGAGGGAACAGGGGGAGAGGGGAAGAGGCATGCGGACGCTCACCTCGGTTTGCTCGACGCAGAAGCAGCGGGTGCGAGGACGGTGGCGACGGGCTCGGTGGCGGAGGAAAAACCTCCACGGCGGCGCCGCCTCGGGCCTCCTCTCGCCGCTGCGCCTTCACGGAAGTCGACGAGGATTGCATCCCGGTTCCATTCCCGCCCTCGGTGCTCCTCGAGGTGGACGGGGGGAACGGCGATGAGGGGAGGAAGGTGGGCATCGGTTGGGGTTCTGTTAATGGTTTTTCAGAAGAACAGAGGAAGGCTCGAGCATGAAAGGAGGGGGATGGCGGCGATGGAAGGGACAGTAGCTAGGGTTTCTAGAGTTGGCTAGGGCAGAGGGTGGTGGGTAGGTACTTAAGAGAGATGGTGCTCCTGTACGGCAAGCATCTGGTGGGGTGGAGGATGATCAGATGGCTATGCACCTGTTCGTACAGGAAGGAGAAGACGACAACAGTGAGGAGGTGGGCCAGAAAGGAGAGTTTGGGCTGGGCTTAGATAGATTAGGTTTAGCTGCTGCCCGTTTTTCCCTTTTGTTTCTTTCTCTGTTTTTATATATATTTTTTTGCTGAAACAGTTTTGGAATAAAACTGTTAAGGTTTTATTTAATAAAAATTTCAGAAAAATTAGGTTAGGCTAGTTAGGAATTTAGAAACCATATTCCAAGATTTGATTGCAAAATTTTGATATTTAAAATAAAGTTTGTATTTGGAACCAATTTAGAGGATTTTCAATATTAATAAACCATTATAAAAACATGCTTTTAAATAGGGTTACCCCTAGGTTTTAAAGTGATTTTAAGAATACAAAAGTGTGGTGAATTTTATGGATTCAAAAAGGAACTGATTTTGATAATAGATTTGAAATTGAAAATGAAGGTGATTTAATTAATTAATGGAAAATAGTTGTTTGATTAAACCCAACAAGTTAAAGAATGATTTGGTTTAAACTTTTGAGTTAGCCATTAGGGTTTTAACAAGAGGAGGGGGGGGGGAAGTATTATCAAGCAATTGGATTAAACAATTTTCAAACTATTGAAGAACAAGGAGTGGTTTAGTTTGCAAGTTCGAATTTGGAAATTTTTGAGCAAGGGTGAAAGTTTAAATTGTTTTTGAAATTTCAGTTGTGATGCAAACATGATGCAATGCAATGTGATGCATATGATGCAACCAACAAACAGGTAACACCACAGGTGTTACATCACGCAGGGCGGTGGCGACTACGACGAAGGTGGCTCCGGCACGCAGGCGACGGAGGAGCAGGGCGAAGACGATCAGGCGGACGAGACGCCCGTGGTGCCAGAGGGGACAGATCCGGCCGGCGAAGGCCTAAAGCGCCGTGGTCCTGGCCGTCCCCACAAGGAACCCAAGGTGCCCCTGCCCCCCGCCGAGCCTCGCATCAAGTGGCTGAACAGGGAGGACGCTCTTCTCGCCGAGGCGTGGAAGACGGTGAGCATGGACCCGATCGTCGGCGCGAACCAGCACGTCGACAACTACTGGAAGCGGGTGAAGACGGCGTACGACGAGCGCCGCATGATCGATCCCTACTACGCCCCATGCGTCGCCGACCGCGGCCAGAAGGCCATGGCGAACCATTGGGCCAACATCCAGGCGTCGTGCAACAAGTGGCACGACATCCAGGAGGAGATCTCGGCGAGGCCGCGGAGCGGCGCCAACCGCGAGATGGAGATCGTCCGGATGCTCGAGGCGTACAAGAACGACGAGGGCTCCGACTTCAAGTTCCTCCACGTCTTCGTCCTCATCGAGAAGTGCGAGAAGTGGGCGGAGGTGCGGTGGTCGATCGGCAAGGGCAAGGAGTACGTTCCCGACGCGGTGGTTGCGTGCGCGTCCGAAGGGCGTCCGCCGATGGGCCACAAGAAAGCCAAGCTGGCTAGGGACGGCGCGCCCGCAGCGGCAAAGCTCCAGGCGTCCATCGAGACCTGCATCGCCGATGCCCAGGTCCAGGCCGGCAAGAGGGAGGAGGTCTCCAAACAGCGATGGGCGGCGCTCATGGCCAACTCGCGGGTCAAGATCGACCTCCTCCGGACTGGCACCGCGGCGAAGAAGAGGAACAACGACCTCGCCTTCCTCACGGGCGGCAACCCGGCCGCGATGACCCCGAGGTGAGAGCTTGGTTCCTGGCGCAGTGCAATCTCATCCTGACCGACATCAGCACGCCCTCGGCCCCGACATCGTCTGGTGGCGCCAGCTACACCACCGCGCCGATAAGCCCGCACGCCGACCAGGAGGATGCCGCGACCGTCGTCGACAAGGATGCCTAGCCCGTCGTCGACCTGGAGAATGACGCGCCCGTCGTCGACAAGGATGCCGCGCCCGCTGTCCGCTCCGACGCCGTCATCGACCTGGATGCTGCGCCGAGCTCACCGCCTGCTCCGACGCCGGCCGACGCGTCTGCCTGATCGCCTATGTTTGTCCACGCCGCGCGCGCCCATCTGTGTGGTTCGATCTGGACTATATTTGATCGCCCACCTGTGGCGTTTTTTGTAATATGATCGCCCGAAACCATGGCTGCCGATCGCCGAACTAGGGCTCTATTTTTTTGGGGCAGGAAGATGAACTTTCGAATGATATCGGTGATTTCTTTTCTGGGCCGCCGAACGGCTGGTGAAATCGTCCCCCCCAGGTTTTTGTGCGGGCCGGCGCTATCGCTAAAAAGCGCCGATCTGAAACCTGGGGGGCCGAACGACTGGAGATGCCCTAACCTTGCACGATTTTAAAAAGCTATATTGTTTTCAAAAGTGTGTGACATTTTTTTAGGGGAAGGCGTCCACTCGTGTGCAATTGCTGCTGGTTGTATTGGGCTGGAGGCCCAATCAGGCCGTTAGTGTGTTGCAGGATCCGTTGAGACGCAAGATTTCGGATCGGAGGGCCCCTTGGACACGGATATCATGCAGACAGATATACTAGGAGAGAGAGATGCCCTAACCTTGCACGATTTTAAAAAGCTATATTGTTTTCAAAAGTGTGTGACACTTTTTTAGGGGAAGGCGTCCACTCGTGTGCAATTGCTGCTGGTTGTATTGGGCTGGAGGCCCAATCAGGCCGTTAGTGTGTTGCAGGATCCGTTGAGACGCAAGATTTCGGATCGGAGGGCCCCTTGGACACGGATATCATGCAGACAGATATACTAGGAGAGAGAGATGCCCTAACCTTGCACGATTTTAAAAAGCTATATTGTTTTCAAAAGTGTGTGACATTTTTTTAGGGGAAGGCGTCCACTCGTGTGCAATTGCTGCTGGTTGTATTGGGCTGGAGGCCCAATCAGGCCGTTAGTGTGTTGCAGGATCCGTTGAGACGCAAGATTTCGGATCGGAGGGCCCCTTGGACACGGATATCATGCAGACAGATATACTAGGAGAGAGAGATGCCCTAACCTTGCACGATTTTAAAAAGCTATATTGTTTTCAAAAGTGTGTGACATTTTTTTTAGAGGAAGGCGTCCACTCGTGTGCAATTGCTGCTGGTTGTATTGGGCTGGAGGCCCAATCAGGCCGTTAGTGTGTTGCAGGATCCGTTGAGACGCAAGATTTCGGATCGGAGGGCCCTTGGACACGGATATCATGCAGACAAAAATACGCGAGGGGCAGTCGAACCCCTAATTTCCAGTCCCCACTCTCGAATTCCGCCGCCGCCGCCGTCAATGGAGGAGAGCCCTCCTCGCCCTGCTCTGCGGCGGCCGGCCGGTGTGGACCACATGTTCAGCGACGGGGCCTGGGCCAGGATGAGCGAGGACACACAGCGTCGGATCATCGCCGTCTGGGACCTCGAGGAAGAGGAGCGCACCAAAGAGAAGCGCCGTATCCGCCCCGACAGTATGAACAGGCCCCCTCCGTATCTCCTCCTCTACTTACACATGCGCCCGCCTTGTTTCTTCCCAGTAATTATTTCTCACCCCATCATCGCTATGGATTGATTGGTGCAGATTCCATCACTTCCAAATTATCGTTATCCAGGGATATACTTAAGTCGAAAATTTATCATACCTGGATCGAAGATCATAGCATACACAACATGCTCGCGACAGGTAGTTAAAATCTTTTGATCGACATTAGCATATGCTAATTACATGACATCTTTATATAATATCGACCTACCCGCATTGATCTGTTTTCTTCTTCCCAAGCTCTGCTTCCTCCGGCGAGATACACCTCATGTGGATCCGAGAACAAAGGATGCTACCATAGCCCCATCCCCATGCTTCAGTTCCTCGATGTCATGGTCCAATTCTACCCGGAAAATTACAAGTGGGTCCAGTTTATGAATGAGAATGCGATACACTCGAAGATTGACGTCTATGGCATGGTTGCCGTAAGGGATTCGTTGGACTTTTCGCGCAACTACATTTTTCATCGCTCTATAGAAAATGCTCAACCTATTGACACGGTAATCCTATGCACCTTTCTCTTCATACATGCTATATAATTATATGGAGTAAATTTAAACACCTTCTATGTGGGGATGCACTAGTAAACTTTACCCGGTGTGTGTAATAATGTAAAGATTTAGTGGTCAGTGAGTTTATAGTGGGACTGTGTTGTAACTAGGCGTAGGAATTTATAGTGGGATTATTGGTCATGGGAGTTTGTTAACCCCCCCGCGTCCATGTCATTTAAATGGTGTGACCTAGATCCTCACCCAAGCTCTGTCCATGTTGTGCAAATGCTCACTTAAACCGCTTACTAATACAGTAATCGTTGACGTTTTTTCTCGATGAATCACAATATGCATTAGATTTAGGTTCCAGTTTCTTATCCATTTAGTTAAACTCTTTTGGAGCAATTTGTGTAATTAGTTCTTGAGGCTAATATTTACTCTCCACTATAATTTTTTAGAAAGGTGGTCATTTATGTCTTCACAGCCCTGCAAAAGGAATACTCGCACACGGATGCTTGATCGAGGTGCATCTGTGGGCCAAGGCCAAGGCGGGCGGCAAAGATATGAAGATCTTTGGTGGTGGTCTGCATGCCCTTTCGCGGTTTGACCCGTGGAAGCTAAACTATGTTTCTCATTTTAATGGAAAAATCATTTTCGAAACATGCGTAGTTCCCAAAGGCGTGGAGGCAACCATAGAGCTGGATTTTGTTGAAGTGCCGGCAGGCGGCTTTTACGTCAGACGTATGCGTGGCAGCACCGTCCTCTCCCAAGCTACCTACACCTTCATCGACGGCAAGTGCCGTCGTGAAGCCATCAGTTTTATATCTACGACCGGGAAGCACAGTGATAGATTTGTGGCGGCGGTGCATCTAGGGGATACACTGCGAATAGACTTTATGGAGAAGAGGCGAGGAGATGACGGCCTCTCATTTGTGGCGTCTAAGCACGGAAACGAGAAGCAGCTGTATCGGTTTAACAATGGTGCGGTGGTCTCTGTGCAAGTCGTCTGGTCAACCATATTATACAAAGCGGAGTGGGAAAATGAGTAAGCCAGCACCATTATCTGTTTCAAGGTACGGGGTCAAGTTATCTTGTTGTTAGAAGGTGAAAGAGGATGGGATGGGTGCTATTGTAGCCTTGTGATAAAACTACACCTTATGAGCTTACTACTGCTGTAATGTTTCGAGATTTTGCTTGTTGGCTATCTCAATTGGTTTAACTTTTGGTAGCGGCTACTCAAATTGGTCCCATACTGTTAGAGTGTATGCAATTGCTGGAACAAAAGCAAGATGGCCGTTTTTTTTCTCTCTCTCTCCGAGACAACAACAAACTCGGATTTTTCTTAGTATATATTTCGTCTTGACTATATTTATTTTATTTTTTCGATTTCATCCATACATGGGAGATTTTTGGTTACAGTGCTAGGGCTGAGGAAATACTGAATTTCTTTAGGAAAGAAAAAAGAAATGGATAAAGAATACCACAAACTAAGAAATGTACAAGTTAATTTACAATGCCTAGTTCATTTTTAGGAAAGACTCTATGTCACAAAGGAGCAGAATCATAATATTAGACAGAAGGAAGATATGTCCACCCACTAACTCACCATAGAAGAAGTCATTATGACCAGATTTGACAAATCAATCTTTTATTTACTGCCACGGTTAACGCTTGCAATCTGACAGAAGAGTTCAGTTTCAAATGAACACTACCAGACGGTGTACCGTGACTTACATTGGGAGGAAGGACCCAAAAGAAAAAGCAAGGAAAAGTGGGACAACACTGAGATTACATTTTATTTCATGGCTTCAGTTTTTCACCAAGCAGTGCACTGATTACCGCATCAGACTGAAGGTCTTGACGAAATGGTCGCACAGCCAGCTCGCGCTTCAGACCCTCCTTGTACGCCTTCTTCCACAGCTGGTTCGTCATGGCCAAGTCCAGCAAGACCGTAGGGGATCTAGCTCCAAGATGCCTTGTTTTTTTTTTTACCTTCTTTTATTCCATCGTTTCATTTCCATAGGTTTTACTATTTGAAATAACGTAAAGTCCTAGGGCGTTTTCCTATGTAGCAAACGTTAAGTGAAGAGCGTGTACTGTGAGTCAGCTGTAAGCAGCGGGCCAAGTTAGACAACTCCAGAGGATCAAGAAATGAATGTTAAAGAAAACTATCCTGCCTTCTCACGTTTACCCTCTGCTTAGCTGTGTTCTTCCTCAGTTTCTTGATGTGTTTCAATTCCTTGATTCGATCGATCCATCACACACGGCCAGTTAATCCGTGGCCAGGAAATTCTTACATGCAGATGGTTGTGGCAATTTTTACATGGCTTGCCACCTTCATTTGGAGAGATAGATTTGCAAACAAAAACTGCTGCTAAAGACCCAGCTGACAAAATTCAGGAAATAGCGCTCAGCAGTCAGCACTACAGTAGCTGTGTGGTCCAGTTTGGACATGAAACTCGCTAGTGTTGTCTGCCAACCTTCCCTTTTCGTCCCTGGCCAACCAACTCAGAGGACAACACCAGGACAATGCATTCTGCTGCCGATGCACTTGAGCCCAGTTTCCACCCAACCACGCCTTTCATCGTAGCATTCGACCTGACAATACATCCCACACACAAAAAAACTGTCAGTTGAAATAATAATCTGAGAGCTGTCCGACAGTGCACATGAATAAAAAGCAAATATCGACGACAACTACAGGTTTCTGCACTGGCCATACATGCAACACCAGGTGGCAGGTGCTAACAAGAAACAGCACTACACATGGTGGTACCACTTTACTAGCACCGACTCACCCTCTGAAAGCTGTAACTAGACATGGTTTGGACATCATCTGTCAGTCCGTGCATCTACTGAAGCAAACATAGACTATGGCTTGGACATGATAAGAAAATTGCTTCTTTTTTGGTGCATCTACTTACCACATCCAAGATTTTGGACTTTAAATCTTCCAAGCCACCGAATGTGAGTATCGAGCCGCCTAGTACGACCGAAGAATGGCACGCTCTAGAATAGTTCATCGGTTCGACTGTCGACCATGATGGCATCCTTGGGTCGAACATCTCAACAGTGGCCACCCCTGCTTGAGTCTCCGGACTGTAACCACCAATCGCGTATCTGAGAGCAACACATGTTAAGACAAGGTAATTGCAAGTGATGACTACCCATAGTGGGTATCAGCGCTGCTTGGAGTAAAAAAACAAGGCAAGTTTCAAGAGCCTTGCATGACCACTCTACATTTCACTGGGTTGTAAGAAAGAGCTACATGCTTACATCTTTTCATCAAGCACTGCCAGCGTATGGCTGGTTCTTTGTGTACTCATATTTGGGAGCATTTTCCAGTGAGGTTCCCTGGGATCAAGTCTCTCAGCGCAGCTGGTAACGGGCACCATAATGTTAGCCAAAGAATTTCATGTATTCCTCTCACTTTGATGAATAAATAACAAGTTCTCTAACATGAAAGCCATAGATATAGTCGATTCAGTTGTTACAGTGCGAGTGTATTCGTGATAATCGGTAAATTAGATGCTCTAAGTCTACAAAATTGATTCAGTCGATTAGAGATTTACACTAGTCATTTAGTGTATAATACTTTAAGGAAAGTGCTTAATTAAATTAGATGCTCTAAGTATAAAGAAATAATTCAGCTGATAAGATACTTATTCATTGTATAGTACTTTCAGCTAAGTGTTTCTCCACGTCCTTAAACAGAGGATTGCAAAGCCACTAACGAACATTACTTTGTAATTGTAATTGTAATTTGTACACGCAGCAAAAAGGATGTCACCTCAGATGTTGAATACCATTAAAGCCACCAACCGCATAAATTGCACCATTAAGTTCCGCAGCAGCTAGAGAAAAGCGCTAAAGACCAAGTGACGTAAGTTATAAATTGCACCATTAAGTTCCACACAAGCTAGAGAGAAGAGCGCTAAAGATCAATTTACATAAGTAATTCAGATAAAAGCAATCATCACATTCTGCATAGGTAACAATCATATCCCAAAATAACATTACAGAAAACTAAGTAAGAAACCTGACTAGTAAATAGAACATAGGATGGTATTTACAGATCCCAAGCGGTTTCATTCGATTTGTTGTGCTTCATTCAATCCAATTCAGAACAGTCAGGCCTGATCATGCTTCCAATGTACATAAAAAAAAATGCACTTCTATGAGCAGATTATACTCTTGACAGATTTTTCCTTGTTTCAGGTAAGGTTTAGGCGTAAAAGAATGGCAAAGAATGCTATTAGTCCATGACAAGGAAATTTTGCAAAACTAAAGCAAATAAATGATGTAGATTAATAGCTAACTGTTTAAAACAATTCTAAAGTTGATAATATTTTCATTTACTGCTTTGTAGCATACACAACCAAAGTAAAATATCACTTAATGACAGCACGTTCAATCAAAGATAATATGTTAAGAGTGTGTGTAGCTTTACCTGTTTCACCATAGGTTGATTCTTTATCCAGTTTCCATAGGACGGATCAAACATCTCAACATCAGGAAAAACATGAAGACTATTTTGACCCCCAAGTGCATAAATGTTTCCACACAAGCTAACTCCAGCAAGGTTTGCCCTCTTGCGGTCCATTGATGGGCATATGATCCAATCATCATGGCGTGTGTCATAACAGCAAACTTCATGTTAAATATTAAAAGCATATGTTAGCTAGGGAAGAAACAACAATCAGAGAGCTTGTGGAAAGTAAACACTGAAAATGATCAACACCTGTATTAATGCAATCAGTGCTGCTCTTGTAAGGCTCATCAGCACCGCCTAAAACAAATATTTCATTGTCCAAGGCAACAATAGAGCTAAAAAGTCTTTTATCAGGCATTGGTTTCAGAGGTATTAGTGTGTCCAAGGAAGGTGAATAGCATGAGAAGCCCAATGACGACGGGTAGTTACAGTCATCTATACCACCAACAAGATAAATGACATCCGAACACGAATACTGCTTGATCAACTGATTTAGTGAATTATCTAGGGCCGAGGGGTCAATCTGTGAATTCAGCTCAATAACTTCTTTTAGTAGCCTGCCATTTTCCCCATGTAGGTATTTGATACCAACAGAGGAAGCCTGCATTGAAACATGCCAAATATCAGGAACATAACACCAAAGGGAATCAATTTGGTGAAGGGCTTCAAAAAACTTAAGATTGCTCAACCCTCCAAGCAACAAAATATAAACTTGTTTAAACTACGTTCTACCTTAAGAAATACCTACATGCACATTTTAATATGAGCGAATTCCATTCCATCATGATTTATAGTCATGAATTAGAAAGGCGATAACCATCTTATATTCCTAGTCTTAAAGATCCAAAAGATTCAGTATAACACATATAAGGCATTTGAACATGTTATACCATTTTAAAACAGACCTGTTTCTTCTCCATAGTCGCTATATACGCAGATAGTTGTTGAACTACACCCACCAACTGCAGAGACAAAATAGACTGTGAGGTGTTGGAAGATAGACAATAAGCAAACATGTTAGCAAGATTGGCATTTTGATTCGACAAACAAGAAATAGGATGCTAGTAACTCATGCATCTGTGGAAAATTATATCTCATATTCTATGCTTTTGAATAGGACTCGTATAGTGCAATCTATGCACGGGCAAAGTAGAATGCCCCCGAGAAAGCTAGTAAACTTCAGCATCTAATTTTTTGGCAAGATAGCGCCCATCGAAATAAATCCCAGTGATTGTGTGCATGTCCTTACAGCTATATGCATCAGTCCTTCAGTTCCAATTCCAGTTACACTTCTACATTGGATGCTCTTGTGCTGAAAACCACAGCAATTTTTGATCTACTGATGCACAAGGGCCAATATTTGTTGCGTGGTTTTGATTCTTCTACGGCTAAGATAAAATGTATCAGTTTTCATTTAAAATGGTCCAGCCTACAAAAGAAGATTATACAGTCCGGTAGAAAGTTATAGAACCTTTAGGAACCTGTTTAAGCACCACCTACATACTCCAATGCAAACTGCCTCCTCCTATTGTAACAAAGCTTAAAACTACCTTATTGAATGAGAACATCTGCAAGCATTGGCATCCTCCTTTCCATTCTGGAACACTGATGCAACTGTTCACGAAGTCCTGAAGGAGAGTCGCCAATGGTCTCTCTCCCCAAGCACCCAGTCTGTCATAGTGGAACATGGCCTAATAGGAACAATGGGCGGAAATCCTAGTGTCGAAGAAAAATCTTACTACATGGATATGCAAACCAACACAAAACGATGGCAAAGCATCTTGCATTCTTGTTAGAGGCTGTTTTGCTTAAACACTCGAGGCATTATAACTGCATTCTATCCGAAAGAATGCTGGCCGTGAAAAAGTAGAAGGCTTTGGGGTTCAATCAATAAGGAAAGGGAAAAAAAGTTAAGCTAACGAGCAATGTACACGCACTTCCTCGAATAGCAGGGCGCCCTCGTCGCCACCAGAGGTGGTGCAGACATCGTCGCCTTGGCTCTCAGCGTAATGCCGGCCTTGAAGCAATGCTTCCCAGTCAAGGTGCTCCATTTCCCAGTGAAATTCTTCTGCGAATTCCAAGACCTCTCTAAACGCAGCTGAATCGGTGAAAATTCTCCAAGGCTTCCCAAGTGTTTCGACCGGACCCTCGAAGTCTGCATAATCCATCCATCCATCAGAATTGCGGTGCATGCGTGTGTGTATTATGTAGGTAGGTGGTGCGGTGGACATACCGTCGGGGAGGAGCGAGGGGTGAGCGGGGTAATCGATGCTGCCCCCGCCGACGATGAGCTCGTCGTGGATGCGGCGGTCCTCTTCGGTGGGCTCCTCTTCCTCGCGCTCCCAGATCGCGATTATCCGCCGCTGCGTGTCTTCACTCATCCTGGCCCAGGCCTCGTCGGTGAACATGTGGTCCACACCAGCCGGCCGCGGCAGAGCAGGGCGAGGAGGGATATCTTCCATCGGCGGCGGCGGAATTCGAGAGTGGGGACTGGAGACGAGGGGTTCGGTCCAACACTGGCTTCCTAGTCAGTCCAACTACGACGCTCGCAATGCTTCCTAGTCAGCATATGGTGGGGCCCGCTGTGCGGTTACACGACTCTGGCCGTTCATGCCTACAGCGAAGCTAATAGTATGTTTGTTTTTCAAGATACTCTCTCCGCTGTTACTTCTATTTGTACGTATGGACGTATACACTAAACTTATGTCTAAATTCCATATTTGGATAAATGTAGGTCATTTATTTTTGCACGAAGGGAGTAATAACACTCGCCACACGAGAACTTGCACGGGGCGAGCAGTTTGGTACAACAATTTGCAAAATGTGATGAAAAGGACATAACCCCTAAGGCAATTAGGGTTTATAGCCTCCATAGCCGGATCTCTCCCGGCGTGGAGTTTCTTTGATTTCTCTACTCCAATTGATCCTCGGCTTGGGATCCTTCGAGTCAGATTCTGCTCATCGGGTGGAGCGTGAAGATCCCTCCGAACAAACTAGAGTTTGTCCTTGGTCCCAACCTCCCATGGCGACCAACTTGAGCTCTAGCTTGACTAATCAGGACGCACGATCAGGTAGTAAAAAGAAGAAAAAGTTAGATGGCATATATGTAGCTCCTTGGTATCGATGAAAAGGAGATTGGTGATCGACCTCGTCTTCAAGGACTTTGAAAGGCATCCTGAAAGAAGGGGTGAAGTGGCTAGCCCTAGGTAGGGTACATACTACGAACTATTTCAGTCCACAAATTTCCGAAAAACACATGAAGGTGGCATGGTGCCCCGCGAAGGATGTGCAGATCAAACCCCTCGAAGATAACCTATTGAACAGATAGTATGGTCACTTAAAGGGACGGTGGCCGGTTTGAATAGGTTCTACGACCAATTTTAATTTTTCTTCAAATTAAGGCTTGACACAAAGTTAAATTCTCTAGATTATGTAACTAAGGTGAATTTACCTATATGACAAAAACAACAATAAATACAATACAAGCACAAAGTAAAGGAGGGGGGACGAGGTAACCGATAACGGAAGCACGCGGAGACGCGATTTATTCCCGAGTTTCTCCTTGTTAATGTAGTACGTCTTGTTGGAAGGGTGTGAGTTTCGCCACGGATGCCTACTCAAGGCAACAAATGCCTCACTCTATTCTCCAATGAACAATGCCACAAAGGCCTAGTCCACCTTCCACTATTGATCCCCTTCGAGGCGGGAATCGAATCGTTTACAACAAGCTTGGGGCACACACCTATGTACAACCAAATTGGGGACTCCCAACAATCATCAAGAATTCAAAAGTAGCAATGGTGGTCTGGGTTTTCCACAAGGAAACCCTAGACTCAAATCTCTCAAGTGAATGAGGGGGAAATGAAGAACAACTTGGTGTAGATCCGGCCTTCTCCTTCAATCCTCCAAAGACCAACGAGTTTGGGTGGAGGGATTGGGAGAAATCTAAGATTTGGTGAGCTCAATAAATGCACATTAATGGCTTGGAAGAACTAGCTCACTCGGGGAAGAAGGAGGGGTATTTATACCCCCTCCAAAAATGTGGCCGTTGGCTGAAGAAAACTGAACCGGAATATCCGGTACAAACTTGGACTGGAATTTACGGTTAGGCAAAATCTTCCAGGTCTGAGATTTCTAATGGCAGTTGACCTAAACCAAAATATCTGGTTTCACCCAAATATCCGGTTGGTACAAGGACGTGGAGAGTTTCCGACTTAGCCAAATATCTGGCTTTTCTTCTTCAACTGTAATTTCAGGTTTGTCCAAAATATCCGGCTGCAAATTTCCAGTTACCACCAGAGTGTAGAGAAATCTAGACTCAGCCAATTCTTCGTATAATTCCCAACGAGAATATCCGGTTGACATGGAAATTTCCGACTACCTCCAATGCCCATCATGGTTTGGTCCTTAGCCAAATTTGGAGAAATCGACCACAATCAGAATTTCCAGTTGAAATATCCGGTTACCACCAGGAGCACGGGAGGTTGATCTACCTTCACATTTTGCGGTGTTCGATGCTGGAGAGTAGTTAAACACCAGCACCACTTAAGACCTTTGTAAATAATATCGTTAGTATTGTTAACTAACACTCAAAACTATAGGGATTATGAAAGGCACTTTCAATCTCCCCCTTTTTGGTGTTAGATGACAATACTACGATTTGTAAGGAATGAAACAACAACATTATCATGAAAGTGATGAAAATGAAAATTGCCTCCCCTACAAGTATGCATAGTCTAAATTGCCTTGTGCGAGTAAGAGAGTGATTTCCAAAAACATCACCATATGATACGAGATTGTTTTATTTTAAACTTGTGAGTTTTTGATACAACTAACACAGACTAACTCTGTTTTCAATAGAATTACCCTGGTGTCTTAATTTTGTGCAGAAAATCAACTTTCAGGCAAATGTCTGGAAAAAAGTCCCAATGCTCCTATTTTACCCGAAGACCCCCAGCACTAGAAGATGAGATGGAGAGGGGCCAGGAGGGGGCCAACACCACCTTACGCCCCCTAGGCCGCTCCACCTGATGTTGTGGCCACCTCGGGCACGCCCTCGGCCCCCCTTTCGCCAATTTAACCCCTTTGACCAAAAAAAACTTGGTGGGGGGTCGTCATATTCCATAGAAAGACACCAGAGCGTCGCAGCCACCTCGAAACCCGATTTGGGGATCAAAAGTTCCTGTTCTGGCACCCTGCCGGGACGGGGATTCGGAGGAGATCATCGCCATCGTCATCGCCACCACTTCGCCATCAACCATCCATGATTCTCCCATCCATTTGTGAGTAATCCGCGCTATAGGCGGAGAGGGATGGTAGGGGATTGGATCAGATCGATCATGTAATAATGCCAGATTATTACGGCATGGTGCCTAGTATCCGTTGTTAGTGCTATATATCATTTTTGCAACTTGTTATGCTTAATTCTTGGAACTAGGGACCGAGTGCCATGATCTCAGATTTGAATATGTTATTGTTTCATGAAGATTATTACGTTTTTTATCTTACCTGGAAGTTGTTTACACATGTCGTTGTCCGGAACCCGAGGCCCCAAAGTGACATAAATCGGGATAACTGGAGGGGATGGTTGCGATGTGAGGATCACTTGTGTTCACGGAGTGTTAATGCTTTGCTCTGGTGCTTTATTAAAAGGAACACCTTAATTACATGTAGTCTCCCTTGAGGCCCCGCTGCAAACGGGCTGGTAGGACAAAAGATTTTGTGTAAGTTTCTCATTGCGAGCACGTACGACTAAATTGGAACACATGCTTATGGTTACCTAGTACCTAGATGCTTTATTATTATCTATTTGCAATCCCCATGTTTAGATTATTATATGAACTATTTTATCCATACAACATCCATTCATACATTCCCTATGCCTACAATATTTTAATCCTGTTGTTTCCAACAATTGCTACCGTTGTTTCTGTTTATTGCTGCTATTATTTTACTACTGCTGTTGCTATAGAATTGTTTTCTACTGATAATTTGTTGCGAGCAAGTCTAATTCAGGTGTAGCTGAATTGACAACTGATCTATTAAGGCTTATAGATATTCTATGGCTCCCCTTGTGTCAAATCAATAAATTTGGGTTTTACTTCCCTCGAAGACTGTTACGATTTCCTTTACTTGTGGGTCATCAAGACTATTTTATGCATCCGTTGTCGGGGAGCATAGATTTATTTATAAGCTCACTTGAACGTGATATTGTTCGCTGCAATTTTTTCATCATGGGTAAAAATCGAGATGGCAAAGTCCCTATATTTCCATCCACTACAAGGATAGGTACAACTCTGAACACCTCTGTTGCTCTTGATTCACCGTTTGTGATGAGTAAACTTCTTACACCACCACATACACATGCTACACATGCTGATACTTCTGCTGAGTCTAAAACTGCTTCTGATGATTTTGATGATGCTTCTATTGTGCTTGATGAGAGTGGTTCTTTAGGTCCTTTCCTAGAGGGCACAATTGCTAGTTCTAAACGAGTTGAAAACACTGAAATTACTACTGAAAATCTTGGTACACCTGTTAGTTCACTTGAGTCTTTTCCTAGTGATGATCTTGAAGAAACCTATATTGAACTTAATGATGATTTTATTGAGGAATGCCATGCTACCACTAGTGCAAGTGCTATTAAGAGTCTTCTTGCAAGACGAGTTGTTAGATATAAACCTTCTCCTGATGCTAAGTTTGCTACATCTCCCATACGCACTAAAGATAAGGATTATGATTTCTCTCTAGATTTATCTTACATATCTATTGTTGAGAAAGAACCTTTTTGTGGTACTAAAAACGAAAGTGCTATAGAACATATGAACGAGCTCTCATCTTTGAGTAGTTTATTTTCTGATGATATTAAGAAACACAGTTACTTTGTTGCTAAATTTTTTCCTTTCTCGTTGAAAGATGAAGCTAAAACTTGGTTTAACAATTTGTCTCATGGATCTATTGATAGTACTATTGGTTTGGTTCATGCTTTCTTTTAGAATTTTTTTCCTACTAGTGCTCAACATGCTGCTTTGCAAAGAATCTTTAACTTTAAGCAAATTGAAGGAGAGAAAATGCATGAATCTTGGTCATGATTTTGTTCTTTACTTAGAGATAGTCCTGGACATCAATTAGCTAAAATAGAACTCCTTGATATATTCTATAATGGACTAACTTTTGAATCTAGGATATACCTGGATAGTTGTGTTGGTTCTGTTTTCAGGAAAAGGACTCCTGATGAAGCTAAGAAATTATTGGTTAAGAAAAGAAATAATCATGATGATTGGACTATACCTGAACCAACACCAAGACCAACACCAACACCAAAGAAGATATGAATGATTGAATTGAATGATGAAGTGATGTGGGAAGCCAAGAAATCTCTTAAGGACAAGGGTATTAAATCTGAAGACGTGAAGAATTTACCACCTATAGAAGAATTGTGTAAGCCAATTCCTCACCTATCTATAGTTGAGGTACACTCCCTCCATTATTTTGATAATAGAGATATTCCCTATTCTAAACCACCTGATCAATGCTTAGATGAACTCGATATCTACAATTGTAAGCAAGATAC
The DNA here is from genome assembly GCA_028641055.1 of Alopecurus myosuroides. NCBI lineage: Eukaryota > Viridiplantae > Streptophyta > Magnoliopsida > Poales > Poaceae > Alopecurus > Alopecurus myosuroides. The sequence goes on from CM054058.1 coordinate 16,210,041, forward strand.
TTTTAATATGAGAGTGTAGAATCATGTAATGGAAAATTCTAGATATATTGATAATTTGAATGATCTTATAGAGAGAACCTCTAATGAAGTTAAAATGCTTGTAATTTTTTTTCATATGGTTCAAACTCAAATTAATCAACTCACTAAAGTGCAAAAAGATTTCCTAGCTAATGCGTCTAGAGAAAAACATGTTTGTGAAATAATTACTATAAGTTGTATTATTACTCAAGTTCCTTTGTTTCCTGAGGGTCATCCTAAAAGAATTGAACAAGATTCTCAACAAGTTAAAAATAATAGTACTCCTTCTAAGAAAAAGAAGATGAAACATAAAGATGTCGTAGAATCTCCTGAACCTGCTAAAGATCCTAATAGTGTATCTATTTCTGATGCTGAAACTAAAAGTGGTAGTGATAAGAGTGATGCTTCTGATAAAGAAGAAATTGAAGTTGAACCTGAAAAGCAAACTAAAAATGCAAATTACACTAAGGAGGATGTCATTGCTAATAAGCATGGTAAAGAAAGATAAGCTTGGGTACAAATTTTTTTTCCTAATAAGAAACATAAATCAAAGGAGGGAGAATATTATAACAAGTTCTGTGAGTGGATGAAACCTTTTTTTTCAAATTCGTTTGACTGGTCCTATTAAACTTCCTATTTATTCAAAGTATATGAAAGATATTGTCTCTAACAAAAGGAAGATTCCTAATGAGGAAATTTCCACTATGCTTGCTAATTACTCTATTAATGGTAAGGTTCCATAGAAGCTTTGAGGTCCTCGTATACTGATGCTTGCGTTGGGAGACCCCAAGAGGAGGGTGTGATGAGCACATCGGTAGGAATTTTCCCCTTAGTTAAGAACCAGGGTTATCAATCTAGTAGGAGAAAGAGGACCTTCGGAAGGTTGATGCCACTGACAGTGGTGCTGATGCTTCACCGGTGTCACCAACAACGTGGAACCTGCACACAAGTCAACCAAAATACTTTGCCCCAATGGTACAGTGAGGTTGTCAATCTCACCGGTCTTGCTAAAACCAAATATTAGACGTATAGTGTGGAAAACAATGTATGCTTGTAGTAAGTAAAGAGAACAGAAAATTGTTGTGGTTTTAACAGTGTGGAAAATGGCCGGGGTTCATAGGTTCACTAGTGGTGTTTCTCCATAAAAATAACATGATGGGTGAAAAAATTACAGCTGGGCAATTGACAAATAAAGGTTGCACCGTAGTGCATATTATAACATGATGACTACTATGATATTTAATGCGGGCATTACAAAAAAAATACATAGTCCGAAATCCATCTGCATCTATGACTAATAATCCACCCTTAGGTTATCATCCAAACCCTCTTAGGTATTAAGTTGCAAGCAACAGATAATCGCATTAAGCAATGTGTGTAATGTAAGCAATGATTACACACGAGGGTACTCTCACCGCTGTTTTCTCCCTAGTGGCAACAGAACATCCTCCCCCTTCACGTTTCCGTCACTCGAGCAAGGAATGAGGAGGCATGAACCCACTATCAAGCATAAATACTCCCTCTTGGAATCAGTAGCAACTATTGGCCAGAGTAACCACTAGCAACTGAAAGCATGCAAGATCACAAATAACATATGCAATAAAGTCTATAATAAACTTGGCATAAGTTCAATATTCATCGGATCCCAGCAAACACAAAATACATAATTACATAAGATCAATCTCGATCATGATAGGCAGCTCACGAGATCTAACACATGGAGGCATGTGAGGAGGAGACGACCATCTAGCTACTGCTATGGACCCGTAGTTCAGGGATGAACTACTCACACATCACTCCGGAGGCAAGCATTGTCGTGGGATAATCACGGCAGACGTTACCGGGGGTAACTTATCTTGGGGCAATTCGACTCTGGTGTTTGGGAGAGGGTTTAGCTCGAGGGAAAACATGATGATATGCGATCTGGTAGCCGACAAGAAAGTCGCCGAGTCTCCGATCTAGATATATTAACTCAACTCTCGTATTACACTGGATACTCGATACCTAGCGATATTGTTCGAACTCTTTGATCTCTCCAAACTAAAACCTGGGGGCCGGCTTATAAAGCATCCGGACCCCTGGCCTGCTCTCCAAGGCGTACTCTGAATCCTACCCGGACACTGCCTGCAAAACCCTAAACTCCCTTACCGGAACCCACAGTCCGGGTTACCAGGCCTACGATCTTGGGCCTTCTAGAAGCTCCTTTATCCTTAGTCGGGTCTCGCGCAGCGTCCTTTGGGCCGAGTTACACCTTGGCGTTGGCCTACCGGGTTATCATCCCTCCATCAGTAGTCCCCAGAATAGCTTGGGCTTCACGAGATCATCCTTGAAGCGCACGCTATTCCCTGCAAAAAATATCAAACATACAAGTCGATAGAGGCCGGGTTAGGTTGCTCTGATAAACAGCTAGGCCTAACTCCATGGTGGCCATATAATAACCCGGCTCTCTCTAAGTCCTTCTTTACTTTCTCCGGGTCAACGCCCTGGTAAGAATGTGTAACATCCCAAGTCTGAAAAATAGCCTTAGAATGTTTGCTTTCTTGTTTATTAAAGTTTTGCATCATGTCATCATATTGTTTTCATGTTGATTGCAATTGTTTTGTTTGTTTTCCATTTGTTTTCCTCTGTTTTCATTTGTTTTCCAACTGTTTTCCTTTGTTTTCTATTTGAATTTCAACTCAAATTTCAAACCTTTTGTTTCATCCTTGTGATGTTACAATTTCTAAAAAGATATTTCAAAATAAAACAATTATTTGTTTCCATTAAAGTGTGATTCCAAACTATTGTTTTATTTCTATAAAAATGCATCCATTAATCAAACCCTTTTCAAATTCAATTTGTTTTTCATTTGAATTGCCAAACCAACATCCAAATATTTGTTTCCAAATAATCCTATAATGATCACTTATTAAATTGTTGCTTAATTCAATCAATCACTTTAATCAATTAATTCCAAATCACTTCCAAACTCAAACCATGTCTCAAAATCATTAAACTTTTGAATCCATGAAATGCACCACTAATTTGAATTCCTTAAATCATATTTTAAACCTAGGGGTAACCCTATTCAAATGCTTGTTTTTAATAATGGTTTATTAATAATAAAATCCCTCTATTTTGGGTTCAAAACCAACTACCATTTTAAAACTTAATTTTTGAAATACAATCTTACAATATGGTTTCTAATTACATAACAAGGCTAAACTAATTTTTCTGTAATTTTTACTAACAAAAACCTTAACTTTTTCTTTCAAAAGCAATCTACAAAAAAAATATAAAACAGGAAAAAAATAAAAAAAACAAGCAAAGGAGAGGGGCATGGCCCATCCTTTTTCTCTCCCACCCCAAGCCCACTTCTCTTCCTTAGCCCAATACCCCTCTTCTCCCTCCTGTCACTTTCATCCCCTGTACGATCTCAATCAGAACCACAGGTTCATCTTCCTCCCCACCAGATTGCTGCCGTACATGACCCCAGCCCCTATATCTACCATACCCGAGCTGTTGCCCTAACCCTAGCCCCAGCTACCTCCCTCCTCGCCTCCATTCTCTTCCCCTGCTCTGGTCCACCCTCTCTGAATGTCTGCACCGAACCTGCAACTGAACCCACCCGAGCACCTCACTTCCTCCCTCACCGGCGGTAGCTAGGGCCACCACGAGGAGCATCTGAGGCGGAAAACGGAAACGAGGGAGTCCCTGGAGTTCCCCCGTGTGCTCGTCACTCGCCGGGATGCACCACGGCGGCCGCGCCGTCGCCGGCTTTCTCCCTCCGTTCCGCATCGTCTACTGAACGACGACACCGACAGAGCGAGGTGATCGCCTCCGCTCCTCCCTTTCCCCTCTCTCCCTGTCCGCCTCCGCGTCACCGCACCACCCTCCAGCATCACCGCATCACCACAGCTCGTGCACATCGGCAGTAGCTCGTCGCCGGCATGTTTCTCTGTCAGGGAACAGCCGTGTTTTCGTCAGATACTGGTTCAGCTAGGTGCAGTTTTTTTTTGGGTTCAGACAATTCCCGCGGAACGGAACCTCTTAACCCCCGAGTCCCTCTTCGTATCACAACCACGCATCCAGCCCACTGGCTAGCGCCGTTTCTGCACGCTGGGAGGCGCGGGTTCGAGCCCAGGGAAAGCCACCCCTTTTATTCCCTTTTTTCCGCGCGCAGGGTGGTGACCCCACCCGTCATCGACCCTGGCAGCACACACTCCCCCCACGCGGGTGCCAGCAGGGCAATGACCCCACGGGTCAGTGGCCCAGTGCCAAGCTGCACCGCGTGACAGAAACCCTAGGGGCTAGTTTAAACTCTCTGTTTTCTTTTAAGTCCTCAGAGAATAACAATTTGGTCCTCCCTTTTAATTTGTTAATAACTTACAAAATATAACTCCAATAAAATAAAGTTATATATGTTTATTGCTCCAAATTTCATAATCTTTCCAACAAACCTATTTGTGTTCTGTTTTGAATTTTCAAATACTTTTAAATTTCAAATTTGACTAATTCAAATGCAAATTGAAATAATTCATAACTAATTCATACTGTTTTCAAATAATTCAAATAAAATATGTTTTTCACACCTTTTTGAATACTCTATTCAAATATAAAATTTGTTTTCTGGTTTGAATAATTTAAATTGACTAAACAATTTAAATCTTGTTTAATTCAATTAAAACTTGTTTAATATTGTTTAATTCACAAATAAATAATCCAAAGTCCAATTTCAAAATGTGAAACATGTAATCCAACTAAAATTTGTTGTTCTTTTCAAATATCAACTTTGTATTTTGTTTTGATCAAATTAACTTAATGAAAACAACCCCTACTTGTTCAACATCATTAAGTAACCAATAATTTCCAAAACCTAATAACTGTTTTCTTAACTTGTTAACCATCATTCTAATTGCATCTAATCTTGTTTACTTCTGTTGTTATCATCATGCATGCATCATGTTTAACTACTTACACTTGTTAATCAAATGTAGATCATTGCTTCCACCTTAACCACTTGCATCCATATGCAATTCACATTGCATATGGGTCCAATTAAATTGTGTTATATTGTCAAGTAGTTTATTCTGATGCATCTATTAACATGACATGCATCATCCCATGTTTGTGCACCTATGCCATGATATTGATTGTTTATCTTTCTGCATTGTCTGTTTGCTTCTTCCCGGATATACGACGACGTTGAGACCGACGATACTTACGACATCCCTTCTAAGGATTTAGCTCAGTACCAGGCTACTGGGTTTTGCAGGCAAGTTATCACTCACATGAACCACTGTGTTCCTTTCAACATTGGTTACCGATACTTTCCGTTGTTCTTTTCTGCTAAGCCTTAGTAGTAGTTGTTTCTGTTACGAACCTATCACATGAATCCCTTAACCCTGATATTGCCTCATCTCCCTTCCTACAACCCATTGTTTGAGCCAGTGTCTTACTAGCATGCTTAGGTTGTTTTGCTCGAGTCTGTTACCCGTTACTTTCTGTTACTATATTCTATTATGTTCTGGGGGCTCGATGTTTAATCAATCAATCATGCTAATGTTTCTATTAATAATAAACTTGATGATAAGGCACCGGCAGGAGGCCCATGAGAGGTTTTGGAGCCTGCTAGTGTCGACCCTAATAGGAAAAGGGTCTTGTCTACTGATCCATGATGAGCGCACTACCCGCATTTGGGAAGCGAGTATGGGCGCCCCCCTCAACTTGACCTGATTCGCATCTCGTCCAAATCGCCTCATTTAGTTCGTGTTTTCCATTTGCCGCATGCATGTTTTTGCGAGCCCAGGCCAGGGTGGAACTTTTGTAGTCGGCATATAGGGGGACACGGTCTTAGAGTGCTATGATGGTCCATTTTCTTCTGGGCTTGATTAGCCGTGCGCCCAAGGTTCTTTGGGCTTGATGCGAAGAATGGTTGGTTGTGTAGAGTACCCCGCTTGGTGGGTTAGCTTCCCATCTGGCGGGTTATTCTTGAGTGTACGGCCAAATTGGTGCAACCCTGCAGGGATAATCTTCTCGAGAAGCCGTGTTTTCCGCGGTTATGGATTACTTGGTGAAAGTACTGGCTAACAAGTACTCAGGACAACTGAAACATAATGATCAAACATGTTACACCCCATGATTAATAACTTGACTAGTAATAGGCTTATTGACACAATAATTTGAACCATCATTATTTCAACTGTGTGAGTTATCCTCGGATTGCTTCTTTGGATAAGGGGCGAGATCCAGGATGGGTTTGTTTGAAGTTATCTTTCAGTTGGTTACAATCCTCGATCTCATCTCTTTTCTGTTAGCCGGAAGTAGTGTAATCTCTGTAGTTGGTTAGCGCAGACAGCTGCAGCATCTTTTATATCCCCTCTCTTCCGTTGAACCCAAGGCATCTGTGCTTGGTGTTGACGGGTTACACTTTGGTGAACTGTGAGTCTTGCTTGCCAGTACGTTGGTGTACTGACCCCTTTGGGGCTGTGGTTTACGCAGACGACGTTTTCCGAGGATCTACATGGTGGCTACTACGTGGAGTATGACGAGACTGCTGACGAGTAGATAGCGGACCCGGGCAGGATCCGAGACTTCGTGGATGGGCTCCGTCTTTTCGTTTCCGGCCTCTTAGGCCTATTTGGTTCTTGTCTGTACTCAGACATGTTGAATGCTTCCGCTGTATTGTAATGATGTATTGATGGGGCAGGTGCCCTCTGAATGATTGTATTTGCTACCTCTGCTCTAATGAGAGCTATTTGCAAGTTATTTCAATCTTTTGTGTCGTAGAGATCTGTTGTGATATCACTTGTTAAACGCCGTTGACGTACCATGTGTGTATGGTTCGAAGTACGTCGACGGAAGTGCCTTTGATCTCTAGTGGATAGTTTACATCGACGATGGAATAGCAGGGCTTGTGTTGTCGCGCATAAGCGCAGGCCTACCAGGAAGCTGGGACGTGGGAGCAGTTATGCCCCATAATCCAAGCATCTGCTATCCAGTTCGTACGATGAGTATCCCCTAGAAATCAGGGTGCGACAAATGGTATCAGAGCCTGTCTGCCTGTAGGATCCCTTTTTACTGGTCGCAGTTGAGTCTAGAAACTATTTTGTAGCTATATAGGAAAAATGAAACGTGAGAGTAGGAATTCTGTTCTTTTTCTTCTTTCCCCCACCCTCCCTCCCTTTTCTGGTAAGGAAGTGCAACGTTGAATTTTCCCTTCTCATCTAAACTTTCAAGTTAGGATTTCACGAATTCTGGTTTCTCTAGGATGGTTATATCTACTAGACCATAGGAATGGAGGTGGTTGTGACATGATTTATCATGTTGCCTACTCATGATTGAGAACGGAGGCGTGTAAGCCCCGGAAGCGGATCCTCTATTCCTTAAGCAGTAGATATTGATCCTTTAGAAGCCCGGATGGGGTTTCCGTAGTACCTCAGGAGTGTTTTGATCTCGTTTTCCCGGTGTTGCTTCGTTATCCTATTCTTCTCAACATCCTTTTCGTCCGTTCAAACCTTGTTGTTGTTTTCCACTTCAAATCTTCTACAGACGTCTAATCAAAACTTCCTCGTAAACTCTTATCCAGTTAAAGTGTTATTTGATACCGGAGCATCACATTCCCTTGTGTCAACAATCTTTTCCACAACATACAACCCAATTCTGGTTCCACTAAGCAATCAAATCTCCGTTCACTCTCCAGAATCTCAAATGTTGACTTCCAAGATAAGTAAGAACAATCCAATTCTAATGGGAGGCCACATATTCCTCGTTACTCTCATGTTGCTGATTCTGACATTGATGTTATTCTTGGTGTGGCATTGGTGTCAATAACTCTGTTCCACCATTCTAGCCAGATAATCTATTCTCCAAATGAATCAAGTTCCATTCAGCTATACACCCTTGGTGCAAAACCTCTCCCTTTACTTGAAAATGTTCCGGTGGTTTGCAAATTCCCTGACGTCTACCCAAGAAGTTTCCGGACCTTTTCTTTTCTCAGTAGGAATCTCGGGGCGCGATTCCTTCAAGGGGGGGCGTTTTGTAACATCCCAAGTCTGAAAAATAGCCTTAGAATGTTTGCTTTCTTGTTTATTAAAGTTTTGCATCATGTCATCATATTGTTTTCATGTTGATTGCAATTGTTTTGTTTGTTTTCCATTTGTTTTCCTCTGTTTTCATTTGTTTTCCAACTGTTTTCCTTTGTTTTCTATTTGAATTTCAACTCAAATTTCAAACCTTTTGTTTCATCCTTGTGATGTTACAATTTCTAAAAAGATATTTCAAAATAAAACAATTATTTGTTTCCATTAAAGTGTGATTCCAAACTATTGTTTTATTTCTATAAAAATGCATCCATTAATCAAACCCTTTTCAAATTCAATTTGTTTTTCATTTGAATTGCCAAACCAACATCCAAATATTTGTTTCCAAATAATCCTATAATGATCACTTATTAAATTGTTGCTTAATTCAATCAATCACTTTAATCAATTAATTCCAAATCACTTCCAAACTCAAACCATGTCTCAAAATCATTAAACTTTTGAATCCATGAAATGCACCACTAATTTGAATTCCTTAATCATATTTTAAACCTAGGGGTAACCCTATTCAAATGCTTGTTTTTAATAATGGTTTATTAATAATAAAATCCCTCTATTTTGGGTTCAAAACCAACTACCATTTTAAAACTTAATTTTTGAATTACAATCTTACAATATGGTTTCTAATTACATAACAAGGCTAAACTAATTTTTCTGTAATTTTTACTAACAAAAACCTTAACTTTTTCTTTCAAAAGCAATCTACAAAAAAATATATAAAACAGGAAAAAAAATAAAAAAAACAAGCAAGGAGAGGGCATGGCCCATCCTTTTTCTCTCCCACCCCAAGCCCACTTCCTCTTCCTTAGCCCAATACCCCTCTTCTCCCTCCTGTCACTTTCATCCCCTGTACGAACTCAATCAGAACCACAGGTTCATCTTCCTCCCCACCAGATTGCTGCCGTACATGACCCCAGCCCCTATATCTACCATACCCGAGCTGTTGCCCTAACCCTAGCCCCAGCTACCTCCCTCCTCGCCTCCATTCTCTTCCCCTGCTCTGGTCCACCCTCTCTGAATGTCTGCACCGAACCTGCAACTGAACCCACCCGAGCACCTCACTTCCTCCCTCACCGGCGGTAGCTAGGGCCACCACGAGGAGCATCTGAGGCGGAAAACGGAAACGAGGGAGTCCCTGGAGTTCCCCCGTGTGCTCGTCACTCGCCGGGATGCACCACGGCGGCCGCGCCGTCGCCGGCTTTCTCCCTCCGTTCCGCATCGTCTACTGAACGACGACACCGACAGAGCGAGGTGATCGCCTCCGCTCCTCCCTTTCCCCCTCTCTCCCTGTCCGCCTCCGCGTCACCGCACCACCCTCCAGCATCACCGCATCACCACAGCTCGTGCACATCGGCAGTAGCTCGTCGCCGGCATGTTTCTCTGTCAGGGAACAGCCGTGTTTTCGTCAGATACTGGTTCAGCTAGGTGCAGTTTTTTTTTGGGTTCAGACAATTCCCGCGGAACGGAACCTCTTAACCCCCGAGTCCCTCTTCGTATCACAACCACGCATCCAGCCCACTGGCTAGCGCCGTTTCTGCACGCTGGGAGGCGCGGGTTCGAGCCCAGGGAAAGCCACCCCTTTTATTCCCTTTTTTCCGCGCGCAGGGTGGTGACCCCACCCGTCATCGACCCTGGCAGCACACACTCCCCCCACGCGGGTGCCAGCAGGGCAATGACCCCACGGGTCAGTGGCCCAGTGCCAAGCTGCACCGCGTGACAGAAACCCTAGGGGCTAGTTTAAACTCTCTGTTTTCTTTTAAGTCCTCAGAGAATAACAATTTGGTCCTCCCTTTTAATTTGTTAATAACTTACAAAATATAACTCCAATAAAATAAAGTTATATATGTTTATTGCTCCAAATTTCATAATCTTTCCAACAAACCTATTTGTGTTCTGTTTTGAATTTTCAAATACTTTTAAATTTCAAATTTGACTAATTCAAATGCAAATTGAAATAATTCATAACTAATTCATACTGTTTTCAAATAATTCAAATAAAATATGTTTTTCACACCTTTTTGAATACTCTATTCAAATATAAAATTTGTTTTCTGGTTTGAATAATTTAAATTGACTAAACAATTTAAATCTTGTTTAATTCAATTAAAACTTGTTTAATATTGTTTAATTCACAAATAAATAATCCAAAGTCCAATTTCAAAATGTGAAACATGTAATCCAACTAAAATTTGTTGTTCTTTTCAAATATCAACTTTGTATTTTGTTTTGATCAAATTAACTTAATGAAAACAACCCCTACTTGTTCAACATCATTAAGTAACCAATAATTTCCAAAACCTAATAACTGTTTTCTTAACTTGTTAACCATCATTCTAATTGCATCTAATCTTGTTTACTTCTGTTGTTATCATCATGCATGCATCATGTTTAACTACTTACACTTGTTAATCAAATGTAGATCATTGCTTCCACCTTAACCACTTGCATCCATATGCAATTCACATTGCATATGGGTCCAATTAAATTGTGTTATATTGTCAAGTAGTTTATTCTGATGCATCTATTAACATGACATGCATCATCCCATGTTTGTGCACCTATGCCATGATATTGATTGTTTATCTTTCTGCATTGTCTGTTTGCTTCTTCCCGGATATACGACGACGTTGAGACCGACGATACTTACGACATCCCTTCTAAGGATTTAGCTCAGTACCAGGCTACTGGGTTTTGCAGGCAAGTTATCACTCACATGAACCACTGTGTTCCTTTCAACATTGGTTACCGATACTTTCCGTTGTTCTTTTCTGCTAAGCCTTAGTAGTAGTTGTTTCTGTTACGAACCTATCACATGAATCCCTTAACCCTGATATTGCCTCATCTCCCTTCCTACAACCCATTGTTTGAGCCAGTGTCTTACTAGCATGCTTAGGTTGTTTTGCTCGAGTCTGTTACCCGTTACTTTCTGTTACTATATTCTATTATGTTCTGGGGGCTCGATGTTTAATCAATCAATCATGCTAATGTTTCTATTAATAATAAACTTGATGATAAGGCACCGGCAGGAGGCCCATGAGAGGTTTTGGAGCCTGCTAGTGTCGACCCTAATAGGAAAAGGGTCTTGTCTACTGATCCATGATGAGCGCACTACCCGCATTTGGGAAGCGAGTATGGGCGCCCCCCTCAACTTGACCTGATTCGCATCTCGTCCAAATCGCCTCATTTAGTTCGTGTTTTCCATTTGCCGCATGCATGTTTTTGCGAGCCCAGGCCAGGGTGGAACTTTTGTAGTCGGCATATAGGGGGACACGGTCTTAGAGTGATATGATGGTCCATTTTCTTCTGGGCTTGATTAGCCGTGCGCCCAAGGTTCTTTGGGCTTGATGCGAAGAATGGTTGGTTGTGTAGAGTACCCCCGCTTGGTGGGTTAGCTTCCCATCTGGCGGGTTATTCTTGAGTGTACGGCCAAATTGGTGCAACCCTGCAGGGATAATCTTCTCGAGAAGCCGTGTTTTCCGCGGTTATGGATTACTTGGTGAAAGTACTGGCTAACAAGTACTCAGGACAACTGAAACATAATGATCAAACATGTTACACCCCATGATTAATAACTTGACTAGTAATAGGCTTATTGACACAATAATTTGAACCATCATTATTTCAACTGTGTGAGTTATCCTCGGATTGCTTCTTTGGATAAGGGGCGAGATCCAGGATGGGTTTGTTTGAAGTTATCTTTCAGTTGGTTACAATCCTCGATCTCATCTCTTTTCTGTTAGCCGGAAGTAGTGTAATCTCTGTAGTTGGTTAGCGCAGACAGCTGCAGCATCTTTTATATCCCCTCTCTTCCGTTGAACCCAAGGCATCTGTGCTTGGTGTTGACGGGTTACACTTTGGTGAACTGTGAGTCTTGCTTGCCAGTACGTTGGTGTACTGACCCCTTTGGGGCTGTGGTTTACGCAGACGACGTTTTCCGAGGATCTACCTGGTGGCTACTACGTGGAGTATGACGAGACTGCTGACGAGTAGATAGCGGACCCGGGCAGGATCCGAGACTTCGTGGATGGGCTCCGTCTTTTCGTTTCCGGCCTCTTAGGCCTATTTGGTTCTTGTCTGTACTCAGACATGTTGAATGCTTCCGCTGTATTGTAATGATGTATTGATGGGGCAGGTGCCCTCTGAATGATTGTATTTGCTACCTCTGCTCTAATGAGAGCTATTTGCAAGTTATTTCAATCTTTTGTGTCGTAGAGATCTGTTGTGATATCACTTGTTAAACGCCGTTGACGTACCATGTGTGTATGGTTCGAAGTACGTCGACGGAAGTGCCTTTGATCTCTAGTGGATAGTTTACATCGACGATGGAATAGCAGGGCTTGTGTTGTCGCGCATAAGCGCAGGCCTACCAGGAAGCTGGGACGTGGGAGCAGTTATGCCCCATAATCCAAGCATCTGCTATCCAGTTCGTACGATGAGTATCCCCTAGAAATCAGGGTGCGACAGAATGTCAAAGATCCGGCTTACTTCACTCGATAATCGATCCTGATATCGCGGAGAGGATTTGTTTCCTATCCATTCCGAATATCTCGTCCAGCACTTAAAGCATATCTCAGAAAATCCGGGCGGGTATGCCTTATCCCGAAATTTCCGGCTCCCGCCCGTTGGACTAGGTTTATCCGCCCGTACCTTATAAATAGGTACCTAGGGGATAACCTAACCTCCAACGGTCCATTCCAACTCCTTCTTCCTCCCCATCTCTCGCGCTTGCGCAACACCACCACGGGAACCTCGAGCTCACCGCCAGAGCAAAGCCTCCGTCGGCTCCGTTCGTCCTCGAACCGTTCCGCGCCGCCGCCAAGCTCCGCCGTTGCGCCCTCATCTGGCCCGCCGGGAATCGCAAAGGGACATTCAGATTGCGCCATCTGCCGCCGTCGTGCTCTACTCCAATCTCCTCCAGTAAGCCTCTTGCTCCCGTCGAATTAGCCTCGCAATCTCTTGATTCTTTCTAGATTGGATCTAGGTCAACCGCGGGTCATTTCTTACCCCACACCGGCTTAGGTCGCATAAACTCATACTAGCTCATCCAATGGCTTGAACACAGGCTCCACTTCATTCCCCTATCGCTTGTAGTCATCAATTTCACCCCGAATTTGAAGATGAAATTTCCAATCTAGGCTCGGGCCGCCCAAATTTTCCGCACTTGCCATTGACACCCGGAAAATCCACTTCTTCCGGTTCTTTTGCTTGCTGTAGATACATGGGCAATCATCCTTCTTCCGCAAATGATCATCAATACGTAAGTCTCCCATAATTTCTGTATTGCTACTCGATACCCGGATAACCTGCAATTTTCACCCCGTCTAGTGATACCCGGATAATTCATAGTCCTCATGCCTTCTTTTGATACTGCTTGCATATATCCGGATAACCCATGACTTCCGAGTCTTACGTCTCATATTTTTTTTGTCTTGCTCTTTGCAGGCTGATCCCATGGCTCCCAAGAAGCAAGGGAAGCAGCCGGCTAAAACGAGAATGACCCAGTCAATATCCGCCCACTGGGCGAGATCCACAGTCACCAAGGCCAAGCTGGAGGAGCTGGCTGAGTTAGGGATTCTTCCCCCTCAGGAAGATATCCACTGGAGGGTACCGGGCGATGAGACCCGGCCCACGCCTGCTGATGACGAGGTAATCTGCTTCGTCGAACATGTGACCCGGGGGTTCCGTCCTCCGGGTCACCCTTTCTTCCGTGAGGTCTTGAGCCACTATGGCCTCCGGGTATTCGACATAGGGCCTAACTCTATGTTGAATATAACCCATTTTATCGTTCTTTCCGAGTCATACTTGTGCACTCCGCCAAGTTTGGCTCTTTTTATTGAACTCTGAAGCGAATATGCCCGAGAGGCAATAATAAAATGGTTATTATCTTATTCCTTGTTTATGATGAATGTTTATTTCTCATGCTAGAATTGTATTAACCGGAAACGTTGATACATGTGTGCTTAATAAACAAACAATGGTTCCTAGTAAAGCCTCTTTTTTAACTAGCTCGTTGATTAATAGATGATCAAGGTTTCCTGATCATGAACATTGGATGTTATTAATAACGGGGTCATGTCATTAGAAGAATGATGTGATGAACATATACCCAAAGAGAATATAGCAATGCGATCAAGTCATTTAGTTTACATTGTTATATCAAACACACGAAGTAACTTATTCCTTATACCATGAGATCATGTCAATCACTGATACCGGAAGAGTGCTTTGATGGCATCAAACGTCACACCGTAACAGGGTGACTATAAAGGTGTCGTTGAGTATTCGGAAAGTATTAGTTGAGGATCATGGATCAAGAGTGGGATTTGTCCATCCAAATGACGGAGAGATATACTCTGGGCCCTCTCGGTGATATCACATCGAAACCGCTTGCAAGCACGTGATATGATCACAAGGATGTTATATCACGGGAACGAGAAAAGAGTACTTGTCGGTAACGAGATTGAACAAGGTATGGTTGATACCAATGATCGAATCTCGGACAAGTAAAATATCGCGAGACAAAGGGAATAGTTCACGGCGTTGTTGGTTCACACGATCACGAGAGTCATCGTTGAATATATAGGAGTCATCACGGATCTCCAGATCCCGCTGTTGATTATTGATCGGAGAGGAGTCTCGATCATGTCTATCTTATTCGCGAACCGTAGGGTGACACACTTAAGGTTCGATGACACGTTTGAGAGGATACGGAATATCGAAGAATATTTTGGGCAGCACCGAAATTGTTTCGGGGAAAATTGAAATAGTTCAAGGGGTTTTTCATCGAATGGTTGTTAATAGAATTAACAAATGATTCGAGGTGCTTTATGCAAATGTTTGTGAATAGAATTAACAAATGCTGAAATAAAGAAATAAAAAATGTTTAATTGATTTATTAAAGAAAAACTCTTGGATTTTCTAAGTGGGGTTTAAAGGAAAATGAGTGGGTGTGAGTGGAGTGTCCACTCACATCATGAGGGAAGAGGTGGGGGCACACCATGGGGCTGGCCGCACCCCCCTTGGGCTGCCTCCCCCCTCTCCTATAAAAGGAGGGTGAGAGCTCTCCCTCCTCCACACACTTGTCCACTTCCATTTCCCTCCACCCGCTGCTCCATTTCATGGTCTCCGGCTTGGCGAAGCCCTGACCGTGGGATTCTTCACCACCACCACGTCGTCGTGCTGCTGGAGTTCCGAGGGATCCTCTACTTCCGCGCCCCGCTGGAACGAGGGAACGGAGGTCGTCATCAACCGTACGTGTGACCGATCACGGATGCACCGCCGGATTGCGGTGCCATCTTCTCGCTATCGAGATCGGTGTGAGTACGACTACGCCAACAACGAGATTTGATCTCGTACCACTTTGAGTCTTCGAGGGTATGTGTTCTCCTTAACCCTCTTGTTGCCCGTTACACTTCGTCTCCTAGATTAGATCTTGGCCTTTCGGGTGTCTCTCGCGTAGGAAAATTTTTGTTTTGTATGCAACGAACCCTTCAGTGGTATCAGAGCCGGATCTATGCATAGATGTTTTGTACGGGTAGAACACATAGGTGTATGTGGGCGTTGATGATCATGTTATTACCTCCTTGACTATTTTATGATCTTAGTGGCATAGTGGGATGAAGCGGCCCGGACTAACCTTACATGTCCACGTACATGAGACTTGTTCCACAACTGACATGCAACTTGTATTGCATAAGTGGCTTGCGGGTGTCTGTTTCTCCTACTATAGTTAAGATCTAATCTATGAAGGGTTGTTAAAAATGTGTTTATCAACGTTGTGGTTGATGTTCGTAGGTATGAACGGTTCTATCCTCGAAAGCCCTAAGCCACGTAAAATATGCAAAAATAAATTAGAAGCGTCTAACTAGTTTTTGCTGGGCATGTGAATTGATATGGTCAATATTACAAATTTGATTATGAGATGATCTATTTTGTAAATTATTGATATACCGGAAGGTATCCATATGGTTGTCTTCTTATTGATGGACAATCAAGTTTGGGGTACCGTGGTACTTGGTTCCACGCCGGTGGAATGATTGAGATCATACCATAATGCACATGATGGAGATCAAGTGCAAGAAGGACCATATCATATCACGTTATCCTTTCATGTGATGTCTGTGATGTTGATCCTTTTTATGCATCTTGTTTTGCTTAGATAACGTTGGTAGCATTATAAGATGATCCCTCTCACTTAATATCAAGATAATAATGTGTTCTTCCTTAAGTATGCACCGTTAAGAAAGTTCGTCGTTTCGAGACACCACGTGATGATCGGGTGTGACAGACTCAACGTTCGCATACAACGGGTGTTTTCAAGCCTAGCATGTACAGACATGGCCTTGAAACACACGCAATACTACGGTTCTACTTGGCGGGCCTAGCATGTACAGACATGGCCTCGGAACACGTAACCGAAAGGTAAAGCATGAGTCATATGGATGATATGATGAACATGTCGATGTTCGCCTTTGAAGCTACATCATCTCACGTGATGATCGGTTTTGGTGTAGTGAATTTGGTTCGTGTAATCACTAAAGACGACTAAGAGGGATGTTGTTTTTGAGTGGGAGTTCATGGTTTAATTTTTGAATTAACTTGAACTTATTTATCATGAACAACCAATCAAAGTGAATTTGCACGAATTGTAGTATTCATTGGCATCTATAATTACCTTACACTTAGATTGTTAATTGAGATATAACTGTTATGATCTGGTAAAAACCATTTAAGATTGGTACCGTATTAGTGAAATTTAAAATTGAGTCCTATTGTAGATTTTTGGTATTTCCTACTTAGCTCCATGTGGTTAATGATTGATTAATCTAGAGAGCAAATAATTCCTACTTAGAATCCAGAGTCATGGTTGCTTCCGTATTACTTTATCTTCAAAAGAATGTTTTGTTGATCAAGGTGATTTAGGAACTGAAAAGAGTTGTTTTCAGAAACAATCAAGTGAAAGATATATTGATATCTAGAAACTTATTTGTGGCAACATGACTGAGTATAATTTAGCGTGACAATGTTTGCTTATATTATCTGAATATATGCAAATTTAGCGTGACAATGTTTGCTTATATTATCTGAATATATGCAATGATTGAAGACGCTAGGCGTTTGAATATTCCAAGAAGTTGGGCGCTCAAAATTATCCTCTAAATCCCTTCCTTCGAGCTATAGTAACTTAATCATAAAATTGTTATGAGGGGATGGATTAGAAGTATGGGCAAAGTAGTTTACCTTACTTGGAAATTGCTAAGAGTGGAATCTAGAAGAATGCTATTAATATGGTGATATTAGTAGAACAATCAAACTCAAAGTATGACTCAATGGGTGATAGTATATGACTAACACGCCAAAGAAAATGAGCTAGTAAGACTAGCATTGTTTGATGTTGAATGATTCTTCCATAAAGGAAAGGGAATATTGAAAATAGAATTACAAAAAGATATATGGCAGAAAAAGAAGATAACTGGAAAGTCCAGCTCAGGAGTATATGCTTGATATACAAGTTATAGATGTATTACTAGTTAACAAAGTATTTTTGGGTATTTTGATACCACATTGGTTGGTATGAGTTGTCATACAAAGCAACGCAATGAAAGAAATACAAGGGCCTAAAAGGAACTAGTAATAGATGTGGAATCGATTATGACAAGAACATAAATAAAGTGTTATTGTGTTCATTGTCGTATCGAACCAACCAGTCAAGATTTATTTGAAGAACTTAATAATTTGTTATTTTGTTCTAGTCTTTTGTGAGAACAAATGAGATTGTTCAAACGATGACCATATTCCATAATTGATGAATATGTTAATATAAATCATGTTGGTAAAGTAAACATCTATAAGACTAAATGCTAAACGTTGCAAGACGTTGAAGAGTTTCACTTAAATTGTGACACCACCATTTTAGTTCATATCGGAAAGGAAAACGTGAAGGAACTCCATATTGATGGACTTCCGGAGTCATTTTATTGACGCTTGTGAGACCTCTTCCAAAAGATGACTAGAATTCCGTTCTTAGGCCAAAGTAGAATGGACGACTAATTTAGTGGAGATTATACATATTGATGTATATAGTCCATTATGTGTAGTCATGTATGGTGGATTAATTTTTCCTTCATAAAATTCTGTCGATGATTTAAGTAGATATGTGAGTATATCTATTTAAAGGGAACAGAGTTTGACATTTTGAATTGGTTCAAAAGGTTGTTAATATGAAGTTAAAATCAATGTAACAAGATATTCAAGTATTTATGATTGGATCATAAAGGATAAAGTTTGAGTTACAAGTTTAGCAAAACATCTGAGAAGTTGCAGAATTGTTCTACAACTTATGCTTCACGAATACCCCACATTAGATTGGAGTATTCAAGAGACAAAATCAAACCTTGTTTGACATGGTAAGATTAATATAAAAAAAATGCCATTATAATTTTGTAGTTTATACATTAGTGACAACCGTTTTTCCACTGAAAAGAGCACCATCATGATCCGTTGAAATTGACAACATATAAGATATGGTTTGGGTAGTGACCCGAATTGTCACTTTCTTAAGTTTTGGTATGCATAGCATGTGTAAAATGTTTACAACCAAAATAGGATAATTGTATGTTTATAAGGTTATCCCAAATAAAACATTGGGTACTTCTCCTATCACCGAACCAAAACACAAATGTTGTTTGTCAGAAAGGGTTGATTTCTCGAGAAAGTAGTTCTTGCGAAACAAGTGAGTGGGAGCACAGTACAAACTCAACGAGATTAGAGAATCTTCGTTATCATGTCAAGAGTAGCGCAACACTGGAAGTTGTTCCGGGGTTTACTATTTTGACTAAGTAGAAGACACTACAAATGTTGTAGATACTTCAAATGAGTTTGCGAACTGTACCAGAAAAGTCCAAAAACTTTGTACTTAGAACAACTTGTGGTTTAAAGTGTAAAGTGTTGTTTTGACAACAAAAGGACCTGGACCTTATAAAGGAAGCAAATGATGGGCCCTGGCTTCGTAAAATTGACTATGAGTCATTATATCCGCCATAGTATCCTTGTATGAATATCAAGTATGTGACTTGGTAGTCCTTTCGATAGGCATGATGCCTAGCGATAGCAAAAGGGTCTATATAGCGACAAAGACATGGATTTTACATCTTATTAAAATTGTACTTATCGAAAAGTTGTTTTCGACGAAGTTCAAAGAGTTAACTACTACAAGATTTTGATCTTCCGTAGTGATGCTTTAGTCTTTGCGGATAGTTCTAGCAAAAGGTTACATATTATGATATGGAAGTTGAATAACAAAACCAACTCTCCTCTCGAGGAAGTTTGATCAAGGATGTGTACTTGACACAGTCTGAGAGTTTTTGTAAAATTCAAAAGGTTTCTAGAAAGGTATGCACACTTCAATGGTTGAAGTGAGCATAACGAAGTTGAAATCTTTACCTTAATGAAGTTATCAAAAGAGTTTGATTCCATCATGAACGATAAAGATGCTTGTAAGGTTACAAGAAATTAAGTGGGAGCGCTATGACATATTTCCAATACTTTATGTAGATGACATATGGTTGATTGGAAAATATGTATTTTAAATTAACACGGTTAAGATTTTCGATTTCATATTGATGAAAGGCTTAGAAGATATTGGGCTTCGATATCTATAAGAGATGGATTGAAGCGCCTGATATGATTGAAGCCAAATTACATAGATGAAATATTGAAGTAAGTCAATATAAAAATGATAAGAAGGAGTTCTTGTCACATGGAAAATAATTGAGCAAGATTCATGTGTTTTGACACATGATGAGCATCATTGAAATTAAGATTTCTAAGTCATGTTTCCATGCTATGTACACAACCAGATGAGTCCTATGCTATAATATGTTATAGCAGGATAATTCATATGATGATTAGACAACAGTGGGAGAGATCCTTATGTCATTTTAGAAATGCTAAGGATATGTTTTCCTATGTAGTAATGACAAAATATTAGTTGTAATATGTTACACTAATAGTCTTGTCATTTATTCAAGAAGTTTTATCTCAATTAAAATGTGTGATGAAGGGTAGCACAATAGGATGGAAGAAAGTTCCATGCTGGATTTGAAAGAGTTTCAAAATTGAAATATTGTGACAGATACTACAACAAAGGCTAAAGTATATCGTTGTGTTGACAACTGATTATAAGCGTATTTTGTGTCAAGTAGTTCTTTATTGAACTTGGTGAATTTCCAAGAATGCTGAAACTATGAAGCTACATTTTCACAATGTTAGTAACATCAGTTTAAGCTGAGGAATTAAGGTACCACCGGAACTTGGTGAATTTCCAAGAATGCTAACACTATGAAGCTACATTTTCACAATGTTAGTGACATCAGTTTAAGCTGAGGAATTAAGTTTTCACAAATTGACCATATATATACAAAGCCATCTCATTAGAGAATGAGTGATGCGTGTAGACGCAAAGAACATGCAAATACAATAGGACCTGAACAGTTCAGATCTTTTTGATAATGTTTACCACATGCGAAGCATGGTAATAACACTGGAACGCCATATGTGTTAAGTGCTTACAGACTAGATTATTGACTCTAGTGCAAGTGGGAGACTGAAGGGAATATGCCCGAGAGGCAATAATAAAATGGTTATTATCTTATTCCTTGTTTATGATGAATGTTTATTTCTCATGCTAGAATTGTATTAACCGGAAACGTTGATACATGTGTGCTTAATAAACAAACAATGGTTCCTAGTAAAGCCTCTTTTTTAACTAGCTCGTTGATTAATAGATGATCAAGGTTTCCTGATCATGAACATTGGATGTTATTAATAACGGGGTCATGTCATTAGAAGAATGATGTGATGAACATATACCCAAAGAGAATATAGCAATGCGATCAAGTCATTTAGTTTACATTGTTATATCAAACACACGAAGTAACTTATTCCTTATACCATGAGATCATGTCAATCACTGATACCGGAAGAGTGCTTTGATGGCATCAAACGTCACACCGTAACAGGGTGACTATAAAGGTGTCGTTGAGTATTCGGAAAGTATTAGTTGAGGATCATGGATCAAGAGTGGGATTTGTCCATCCAAATGACGGAGAGATATACTCTGGGCCCTCTCGGTGATATCACATCGAAACCGCTTGCAAGCACGTGATATGATCACAAGGATGTTATATCACGGGAACGAGAAAAGAGTACTTGTCGGTAACGAGATTGAACAAGGTATGGTTGATACCAATGATCGAATCTCGGACAAGTAAAATATCGCGAGACAAAGGGAATAGTTCACGGCATTGTTGGTTCACACGATCACGAGAGTCATCGTTGAATATATAGGAGTCATCACGGATCTCCAGATCCCGCTGTTGATTATTGATCGGAGAGGAGTCTCGATCATGTCTATCTTATTCGCGAACCGTAGGGTGACACACTTAAGGTTCGATGACACGTTTGAGAGGATACGGAATATCGAAGAATATTTTGGGCAGCACCGAAATTGTTTCGGGGAAAATTGAAATAGTTCAAGGGGTTTTTCATCGAATGGTTGTTAATAGAATTAACAAATGATTCGAGGTGCTTAATGCAAATGTTTGTTAATAGAATTAACAAATGCTGAAATAAAGAAATAAAAATGTTTTATTGATTTATTAAAGAAAAACTCTTGGATTTTCTAAGTGGGGTTTAAAGGAAAATGAGTGGGTGTGAGTGGAGTGTCCACTCACATCATGAGGGAAGAGGTGGGGGCACACCATGGGGCTGGCCGCACCCCCCTTGGGCTGTCTCCCCCCTCTCCTATAAAAGGAGGGTGAGAGCTCTCCCTCCTCCACACACTTGTCCACTTCCATTTCCCTCCACCCGCTGCTCCATTTCATGGTCTCCGGCTTGGCGAAGCCCTGACCGTGGGATTCTTCACCACCACCACGTCGTCGTGCTGCTGGAGTTCCGAGGGATCCTCTACTTCCGCGCCCCGCTGGAACGAGGGAACGGAGGTCGTCATCAACCGTACGTGTGACCGATCACGGATGCACCGCCGGATTGCGGTGCCATCTTCTCGCTATCGGGATCGGTGTGAGTACGACTACGCCAACAACGAGATTTGATCTCGTACCACTTTGAGTCTTCGAGGGTATGTGTTCTCCTTAACCCTCTTGTTGCCCGTTACACTTCGTCTCCTAGATTAGATCTTGGCCTTTCGGGTGTCTCTCGCGTAGGAAAATTTTTGTTTTCTATGCTACGTTCCCCTTCAAACTCTTCCAATGCAAACCGTGCCGTGAAAGCGGTGACGGGGCGCTTCTTGCTTGCGGCGGGGTCTCTATCCAGCGCCGCAAGAACTCTCCCATGCCAACTCTTAATTTAAACTCTCACGTTAAGCACTGGCAACTCTCTTTCTTTTACTGCCGAGACACCTCCCCACCCGGCGAAAGGAAACTGCCGGGTTACTCGGAGGGCCTCCTCCATATCTCCGAAAACTTCAATGCCTACGCCCCTGAGTCGGACAGGGAAACTATTCAACCTCTCTTAGCTAAGATAGCTGTTCTCTCGGCCCAAGGTCTCCTTGGGCTCAATCTAGTTAAAACGTGGGTCAACTTCCGGATCCAGCCCAACTCCATCCGCACTAAGTTAATGTGCGAATACTCGGGGCATTCCACGGACTCGCTCCGTTACTCCTCCAAAAACTACCCGGCGGGTGACTCCATGAAGACCATCAAGGGCTTCTTGACGGAAAAGCTGGAGGTGGTACGGAACATTGCCGGGTTGGAGCCCTTTACCCGCGAGAATCCGGCTCCTGCGGTAAGATCTTGTGTCTATACCTTCACTTTCATGTTTTCACTTGATACTGTTACTAACTCTCATCTTTATACATTTATTTCAGGCTGATAGCGATTTCTGGGGTATTGAGACCTCCCCTTCCTCCGGAGACCCAGAAGAAGTCGAAGAGCCGGCTGATGATGATGAAGGTATAATCCGGGACTTTGGCCAGCTTCACTTGTATCACTTTTGATTTCTCATATCTCGCTTTTTCCGACTGTACTCCTTGATAACTTTCAGAGCTGGAGGACACAAAGGACAAGGGTGAGGAGGACCCGGAGGCCACCGAGTCAGATGAACCCGATCAAGAAGTAGCGGTCGGGACCAAGAGGAAGACCAGAGGAGTGGTATCCAAGGTTCCCTACTCCTTCATGTCCTCTGAACCCTATTCCTTCGCTAACATGTGCAAACTTAATCAACAACTATCCAATTCATCACACTTGAAGGACCCTCTCCCGGCCAAGCGTAGAGTGACCCGGAGTTCCCCGGGTGACGATCCCCTTAATCCGGGCATCTCCACCTCACCAGTCCACCGCGCCAGTACTCCTACGCCTCATCCTTCCAATTCCCCTCAGCGTCACCCCTCCCCCAACCATCCACTGGCCGGGCAATTCCGGGTTCCGCTATCGGTTCCTGTGACGGCTTCATCTGCTTCCAGCAGCGAGCTCCCACCAGATTTCACCGTAAACGTCGGGTAAGTCTTCGCTATATGATATCCTCATATACTTGATAATTTTCATCCACTGTCGCCAACTATCTCTCTCTTTTTTCCTTAGCTCCCAAGCCACACTTAGCGACTTGGAGAACATGGGGACAGATATCCGGGAGACGGAGGAGCCGACTGATGATGCGAACGCCGCGGCTGGCGGCAATGTTGAAGGCAATCAAGAACAAGGTCCCTTTGTTGACCCGGCTCACCAAGAAGCCGGGTCTCCTAAGCCATCCGAAGAAGTTGAGGACGAGGAGGTTGAGATCCTGGACACGAAGACGGGTTCTCCAAATCCGGACACCCAGACAGTCCGGGTCTCAACTCCAAAGTCGGGGAAAGTTCACCCGCCAAGTGATCAAGCTGCCGGCTCTTCTGGGGTCAGGCCCGAAGACATGGCGTTCTCCCAAATGCTTAATGCCCTTCACACCTTGAGGGCAAATGAAGAAAATATCTTAGAAGCTTTGATAGCTAAACATGAGGTAAATCCGAATAATACTGCCTGTATTCTTATCTAGTCCCCAAGTTCCGAGTGAATTTGTTGATAATTTGCTTGGAACTTCTTAGTATATCCGACTAATCCTTCCTTGTGTCTCCACTCAGGCTTTCGTGACCCAATCCGAGAAGAAATTGGCGAAGGCCACTAAGCTTATTGAGAAGGAGGCAGCTCTGCGTGAGGCAGCTGAAGCTGAAGCTAGGAGGAGCGGGAAGATCACGAGGAAGTATAGGAGGAGGGCTCATGCAGCAGAAGATGAGCTGACAAAGGTTTCTGTTCAAATTGCCGATACATATCGTGCATTGACTGGTACGATTCCTAGCTTCGATAATTATGACCCGGATTCTCATGTTAATAAATAGTCGGATTTCCTTACTCGTTTCTGTTTTCATACTTGCTGCAGGTCCGGATGACTTAGTCCCGGACGAAGATGATATTGCCAAGTTGAAGACCATCAAGAACACTATCCGGCAGCTCTGTGCCGGAACCAAGTGGATCCTTCAGGAGCTGCAATGGCCGGGTGTTGGGCACGACAATCTGAAGAAGTTACTGGACGCCTGCTCCACTATTCCTGAGTGGATTGGGCACTGGAAGCGCTCGTCCTGCCGGGTTGGAGTAACCCGGGGGCTTGCACTGGCCAAAGCTTATTTTCCTAAGCTCGAGCCGGCCAAGCTTGTGGGCGGGTTTCCAGAATATAACCATGATGGGTCCAAGTTCTCAGTCAAGATTTCAAGGCCATCCAGAAGGAAGTTCGTCACCCGGCCAGTGTGATTGCTGAAGGCTTGGATATCAATTCCATTACTCCTGCGTATGATGCCAATGATAAGGTGATTAAATCGGATCTTCCCAAGCCATACGACATGCTGGCCCGATGGAAAGCGGAGGCTGCCCAAGCAAGAGATGAGGCCGCTAAGAAGAAGGCTGAGGCCAACTCTGCGCCTACTACCTCCACGCCAGTTGTCCCTCCTCCCTCGCGGGCCGACACTGCTGCTGATCCGGGTGCCGCCGCTGCCAAGAACGCTGAGGACCAAGGCGAGGAGCAAGACCCGGCTGCAAAGGGCAAGGGCAAGATTGACGACTCAGCCTAAGATGCTGAGTGGAAATTTTTCATCGGCAACCTGTTTTAGGCACAATATCTGGCCTATGGGCCTTTCGAGTAGTTATTTTGGATGGTGCGCTTGTGCACCTTTGATATTTTTGTTGCAAGATAAAATACTCTTTTGAAGCTTTAATAACCTTTCGTGGCCCTTCTGGCTTCTGGATGCATTTGATATCTGTATGCTGTTGAGCTTATCTGTTTTTGATAATCCGACTTTCTTTATGGTTCCTTTTGTGAGACTCGGTTTCCGAGTCTCATGGGTTTTGACAGGTGGACTTTTCTCTAAGCCCGCAAGTCCCCAAGACTCGGATGTTTGGGTTTTTTGAGCTTAGTGACTAAGCAACTTGTTTCTTTTTTCGAAATTCCCAGTCCCCAAGACCCGAAATTCCGAGTCTGGGATGTGTGGTCTTCCGAAGAGAACAAGTTGTTTTCTGCTGAGCCCAAAACCTGGAGCCGTTTCACATAGGTACTGAAGTTATGCTTAATAAACGTTGAGTTTCCGGCTCTTAGCCATGTACTCTGCATAACTTGTGGTTTATATGACCCTTTTGACTATCTTGTACTGTAAGCCGGCTTTCGCGTGGATATCATGTTGTTACATCTATACGAAACAGGGTCAGGCAAGTCCCATTGGGCTTCATGGCTGATTGTAATCGTAAGCGAGCAAAGCATGCCACTTTAGTGCGAGTCACATCGAGCTTAAGTAAGAAAAGTCAAGAAAATTTGGCTCCTTTGTCCGGTTATAAGATTGCAGCCGTACTCGTTTGCGAGTAATCGGCCCTTATAACTCATAGGCATCGTGGCCGGGTCTTTGAGTTTGTAACTGTGCTATTCAAGCAATCAGCCCCCAAGACCTAAATATATGCAACATACTAAAGAAACTGATGTACGAAAAACAATGAATAATACTTACCTGGAAGAAAAGTGAAAACATAATAGAAAGAAGATATGTTGCTTAACCATCTCTTTATTGATATGAGAAAGTTAGGTCAGCATGCCGCCTCATTAAAAACCTTCCAGTCCCCTTAGGTACCCTGGATAGGAAAAGAGTGCGTCTGAAACCTGCCGCCTGTTACATCGTGTAATTCCACTTGTGAGTCTAGTATATACTAGGTATAGTAGGGACGTAGCTGGGCTACGTTCCATGGTCTTTCTCTCTCTTGCATAGATCAAGTGGTATGAGTGGTGTCGTTAACCGTAGCCGACTCTTCCCTTGCATCTATCAAGTAATATGATCCATTGTGCAGATTCCGGCTTATGATAAACGGTCCTTCCCATGGCGGTGATAACTTGTGTTTTCCTTCCTTTGACTGTGCCAAGCGCAGAACCAGGTCTCCTTCCTGGAAGACCCGGGTTCTCACGCGCCGGCTATGATATCTCCGCAGATCCTGCTGATATATGGCTGATCTTTCCAATGCGTGTTCCCTTTCTTCTTCTAGCATATCCACGGCGTCTTGCCGGGTCTTTTCGTTCTCCACCTCGACGTAAGCCGACACTCGAGGCGAATCGTGAATGATATCACTCGGCAATACTGCCTCTGCGCCATAAACCATAAAAAACGGTGTCATCTGAGTAGATCTGTTAGGTGTTGTGTTGATACCCCAAACCACTGAAGGTAACTCCTCAACCCATGCACCAGCAGCTCTGATACACGGGACTCGCAACCGTGGCTTTAATCCACGAAGCAACTCTTGATTTGCCCTCTCCACTTGTCCATTGGCCTGTGGATGGGCCACTGAAGCTACGTCAAGCCGGATTCCGCTGTTACCACAAAATTTCTCCATCTCGCCAAGGGACATGTTGGTTCCATTGTCGGTAATTATGCTATGGGGATACCCGAACCGATAGATGATCTTTTTCAGGAACTTGACTGCTGTAATTGCTTCACAGGTGGTAACTGGCATAACCTCGACCCACTTAGTAAACTTATCAATAGCCACCAAGAGATGTGTCTTTTTGCAAGGTGACATGTGAAAGGGGCCAACCATGTCCATACCCCAAACAACGAACGGCCAGGTTAACGGGATAGTCCGTAATTCCATAGCCGGCACATGGGTTTGGCGAGCGTACCTTTGACATCCGTCACACCTTGCCACCAAACGCTCCACGTCTGCTAGTGCCGTGAGCCAGAAAAAACCATGTCGATAAGCTTTGGCCACAAGGGATCTTGTGGATGAATGATGCCCGCAATCACCTTCATGGATTTCCTTGAGGATCTGTCGGCTTTCTTCTGGTGCTACACAGCGCAAAAAGACTCCTGCTGCACTTCTCTTGTATAACTCCCCATTGATGATAGAATATCCTTTTGCTCGCCTCAGAATCTGCCTTGCTAATACCTCTTGCTGCGGTAACTCGCCCCTTGATAGGTAGGTCAGGAACGGCTCCGTCCACTCGGGAACAGCACGTACTGTGGCCACGAGCTCCAGATCCGGGTCTTGATTTTCCAGTTCTTCCTCAGACTCGGTTTTAACTGATGGTCGCCATAGTTCATCCAGGAAAACATTGGGTGGAACCGGCTCTCTGCGTGAGCCGAGTCTGGCGAGTGCATCTGCTGCCTCATTTTTTCTTCTGTCTATGTGCTCCACCTCATACCCGGAAAAACACCCGACAACTCTATCCACTTCCCTTCGATATGCTGCCATAGTTGCATCTTTTCTATCCCAAGTTCCTGAGACCTGCTGTACTACAAGGTCCGAATCTCCAAAACATCGTATCCTCTTAATGTTCATCTCCTTGGCTATCTTTAGACCATGCAATAAGGCCTCATACTCGGCCACGTTGTTGGAACAATCAAAGTGAATCTGCAGTACGTAACTCAACTTGTCTCCTTTGGGTGATGTTAGCACCACTCCAGCTCCTGACCCCTCATATTGCTTGGAACCATCAAAGTGCATGATCCAAGACTCGGAGTTTGGAGCCATGGTGGGCATGCCTGTGTGCGTCCAATCATTAATAAAGTCGACTAGAGCTTGAGATTTGATTGCTGACCTGGGCTCGTAATTGATATGATAGTCTCCCATCTCGATTGCCCACTTTGCTATTCTGCCTGTTGCATCCGAATTTCTGATGATATCCGACATTGGTATAGAACTCACCACTGTTATGGGATGTTCCTGGAAATATGGCTTCAATTTCCGGCTGGCCATGAAGACCCCGAAAACCAGCTTTTGCCAATGTGGATAGCGCTGCTTTGCTTCTGATAACACCTCGCTGACGTAATAAACCGGCCTCTGGACCGGGTATTCTTTTCCTTCCTCTTTACGCTCGACAACAACCACTGCGCTAACCGCCCGGGGCCCAGCTGCAACATACAATAGCATGGGCTCTTTAGGACCCGGGGCTGCTAGGACTGGTGCCTCAGATAATTGCTTCTTTAGTGCCTCAAATGCCTCGTCCGCTTCTTGATCCCATACGAATTTGTCAGATTTTTCAAGAGCCGGTACAAGGGTATTGCTTTTTCTCCGAGTCTGGATATAAACCG
The DNA here is from genome assembly GCA_028641055.1 of Alopecurus myosuroides. Classification (NCBI taxonomy): domain Eukaryota; kingdom Viridiplantae; phylum Streptophyta; class Magnoliopsida; order Poales; family Poaceae; genus Alopecurus; species Alopecurus myosuroides. The sequence goes on from CM054058.1 coordinate 16,238,742, forward strand.
GCTCAGGGCTGCTACGCACCCCGTGAGCTTCTGAACATGCTTCAAATTTTCCGGCTTTTTCAGGCTTTGGATAGCTTTGATCTTATCCGGGTTTGCCTCAATTCCTCTCTCAGAAACGATAAAGCCGAGTAACTTCCCAGCTAGAACTCCAAATACGCACTTTGTCGGGTTGAGTTTCATCTGATACCTTCTCAAATTCTTGAATGTTTCCTTTAGATCATCGATAAATGTCTCTGCCTTTCTGGTTTTGATCACCAGATCATCTACATACGCGTGGACGTTACGTCCAATTTGATCCTCGAAGCACTTCTGAATACACCGTTGATAGGTTGCGCCAGCGTTCTTCAATCCAAATGTCATGGTCTTGTAACAAAAGGCCCCAAAAGGGGTTATGAATGATGTTTTGTCCCAATCTTCCTTCTTGAGCTTGATCTGATGATACCCGGAATATGCATCCAGGAAGCATAATAGGTCACTTCCAGCTACTGCGTCTATGATTTGATCTATCCTTGGCAATGCAAACGGATCCTTTGGGCAATGCTTGTTGAGACTTGTATAATCAATGCACATCCTCCACTCGTTAGTCTTTTTCATTACGAGAACCGGATTTACTAACCAATCCGGGTGAAATACTTCCATGATAAAGCCGGCTGTTAACAGCCGAGCAATTTCTTCCCCTAGAGCTTTCCTTCTTTCCTCATTCATCTTTCTCAAACCCTGCTTCACGGGCCTGGATTTGGGATCGACGTGCAAACTGTGTTCTGCCAACTCTGTAGGGATACCCGGCATGTCGCTAGGCGTCCAGGCGAACACGTCCTGATTTGAACGAATGAACTCGACAAGTGCTTTCTCCTGCTCGCTGTCCAAGTTAGATCCTTGTAACATCCCAAGTATGAAAATATCCCTTAGAATGTTTGATTTCATGTTTAATTAAAGTATTGCATCATGTCATCATGTTTATTTAGTTGTTTGCATTTGTTTACTAATTGTTTTGCATCTGTTCTTAATTGTTTTCACATTTGAAATTCAACTTATTTCCAAACAATTGTTTCATACTTGCTCTGTTACAACATTTGGAATAAAAATCACAAATAAAAACAACCAAATTGTTTTCTTTTATTCCATAATGATCACCTATTAAAATGATGGTTTTAAATCAATCAATTAATTCCCAACACATCTCAAAATTCAAATCAAATCTTCAAATCAGCACCCAATTGTATATATGAAAATCACCACACAATTATAATCACTTAATCAAATTTAATAATAGGGTTCACCCTATTAAATTTGTTGTTTTCAAATATTAATTCATTAATTAACAAATTCTTCCAATTCAAACCATTTTACAAAACAGCAACTGAATTTGAATTTTCAAAAACTTAAGTTGTCAAATGGTAGAGTTTGAACTAACAAGCCCACATGATTTTTTCCAAATTTTTCTAAACTCTAAACCCTATCTTTTTCTTCCATTTCTGTTTTGCTACAAAAAAAAAAAAACAGAAAAGCAAAAAAATAAATAATAAAAGAAGCAAACAGCCAGCGCGCGCGGCAGCTAGCAACGGCCCAGCCCACCTTTCCCTCTTTCCTCGCGCGCAGCCGGCCCGGTACCGCTTCGACGATCTATTCCCCGTCGTCTTCCTTCGTACGGCGCACATCCGCCGCGCCACGTCGCCGTACGGCCACCCCCAACGGCCAGGAGAACCCCGCGGGCCCTATTTAACCCCCCCTAGGGCACAGCGCCAACCCTAGACCTAGCCTGCCCCTCTCCCCTCGACACCGCCGCCGATTTTCCCTCTCTCGCCGCGTTTCCCCACCGTCTGAACCTCGCCGGCGTTTTCTTCTCTGAAACTCCGACCACCGCAGACGCCATGGCCCTTCTCCACCCCACCTAAACCCCGAAACCGAACCCCCGTCACCTCCTCGCTCTGGTGGACACCGCAGCGGGCCCGTGGAAGTCGTGGATCACCGCCGCCATCTGCTACACCGCCGCGGCAGTCACCTCCGTCGTCGAGCTCGACCGCGGCAAACCCCACGGTGATCACCGTCTGTCTCTTCCCCCTCCTCTCTGTTACTTGTCCGCACTGCACCCTCCTCCCTGCACCACCCCAGCAACGCGAGCACCAGCACCGTCGAGATCGCCGGCGGCCACCGTCTGACACTGTCCGGTTGCAGAAACTTTTGGTCGTCAGTTAATTTCAGTTAAAGCTCAGATCTGAACATAACCTTGCTGCATCGTTGTTTCTGTCGAAACTGACGAAGCCACCGTAGTGGCAGCACACTAGCGAGCGCGCCTGCAGGTCTCGAGTTCAAACAGCGGCACCGTGGATTAAATCCACACCTTTTTTCCCCGCGGCTGACAGGCAGGGCCCACATGTCTGTGGCCCTGGCTGCCACCCAGCGCGCGCGCACGCCACGCTGGCCCCCTGGCCCACGGGCAGTGGCTAGGGGTAGACAGCAGTGCGGTAACAAATAACTTCTAGCACGTTTCTTTTAATTCCAGTCCCCTAATTTTTACAGTTTGGTCCTCTGTTTTAATTTGGAAATAACTTTTAATATATAACTCCAAATAATAAAATCTAAATATGTTTGTTGTTCTAAATTAAATTATCTATCCAATTAATCCATTTGTTTCCTGTTTTGAATTTTCAAATTGCAATTCAAATAATTCAATTGAATTTTGCTAAAATTCATAACTAATTCATTCTTAATCCAATAAATGCAAATAAAATATGTTTTCCATGCTATTTCAAATAACCTTTTCAAATATAAATTTTATTTCATGGTTTGAATAATTTAAATTGCCTAAATAATTTAACCCTTGTTTAATTCATTTAAATTTGATAAAATCATATCTTGCTCAAAATAAAATATTTTTGAACATGCAAAATATGTTTTCAAACCATCAAAGCATAAACTTTTCAAATGTGAATTTGAATTTATGTTTTGAACCAATAAAAATTCAATCAAAGTCAAACTTGTTTTAAATTCATTTAGAACTTGTTTAATATTGTTTAAGTCATAATAAATTCATCCTAACTCCTATTTCAAAATTTGAAACATGTAATCCAACTAAAATTTGATGTTCTTTTCAAATATAAATTTTGTTAATTGTTTTGCACACTTTAACTTGATGAAAACAACAATTGTTTGTGTGACATGTTTAAGTAACCCAAAATTTCTAAACTTAATAAATATTTTCCAAACTTGTTAAATCCCTTTACCACTTGCATCTTTTGTTGTTATTTTGTTGTTATCATCATGCATGCATCATGCTAAGCAAACTTTCACATGGTAATAACTTGTAGGTCATTTGTTTCCACTTAATTCATGGACTCTTGCCATATGCAATCCAATTGCATATGGGTCCATTTAAATTGTGTTACCATGCTAGCTAGTTTATTTTGATGCAACCATTAACCTGACATGCATCATCCCCTGATTGTGCACTATGCCATGATATTGATTGTTTATATTTCTGTCTTGTTTGTTTGCTTCTTCTCGGATAGACAACGACGTTGAGACAGACGATCTTTACAGCACCCCTTCTGAGGATCTAGCTCAGTACCAGGCTGCTGAGTTTGCAGGCAAGTTATCACTCACATGAACCACTGTGTTCCTTTGAACATTGGTTACCGATACTTTCCGTTGTTCTTTTCTGCTAGCCTTAGTAGTAGTTGTTCTGTTACGAACCTATCACATGAATTCCTTAACCCTGATATTGCCTCACCTCCAATCCTACACCCCATTGTTTGAGCCAGTGTCTTACTAGCATGCTTAGGTTGCTTTGCTCGAGTCTGTTACACGTTACTTTCTGATATTATTATTCTATCATGTTCTGGGGGCTCGATGTTAATCAATCAACCTGTTATTAATAATATGCTGATAAGGCACCGGCAGGAGGCCCTGTGTGGTTTTGGAGCCTGCTAGTGTCGACCCTAATAGGAAAAGGGTCTTGTCTACTGATCCATGATGAGCGCACTACCCGCATGTGGGAAGCGAGTATGGGCGCCCCCCTCCATTTGATTCGATTCGCATCTCGTCCAAATCATCTCATTTAGTTCGTGTTTTCCATTTGCCGCATACATATTTTTGCGAGCCCAGCGCAGGGTGGAACTTTTGTAGTCGGCATATAGGGGGACACGGTCTTAGAGTGCTATGAGGGTCCCTTTTCTTCGGGGCTTGATTAGCCGTTCGCCCAAGGTGCTTTGGGCTGGATGCAAAGAAGAGTTGAGTTGTGTTGAGTGCCACGCTTGGTGGGAGGCATCCCATCTGGCGGGGTATTCTTACGTGTACGGCCAAATTGGTGCAACCCTGCAGGGATAATCTTCTCGAGAAGCCGTGTTTTCCGCGGTTATGGTTAACTTGGTGAAAGTACTGGCTAACAAGTACTCAGAACAACTTACACCTAACTAATGATAACTTGACTAGTAATAGACTTAATGACATAACAATTTGATCCATTATCCATTAATCCAACTGTGTGAGTTATCCTCGGATTGCTTCTTTGGATAAGGGGCGAGATACAGGATGGGTTTGTTTGATGTTATCTTTCAGTTGGTTACTATACGCTATCTTATCCCCTTTCTGATAGCTGGAAGTTGTAGATTTTTGTAGTTGGTTAGCGCAGCCAGTTGCAGCATCTTTTATATCCCCTTCCTTCCGTTGAACCCAAGGTATCTGTACTTGGTGTTGACGGGTTACACTTTGGTGAACTGTGAGTCTTGCTTGCCAGTACTTGGATGTACTGACCCCTTTGGGGCTGTGGTTTCCGCAGACTACGCTTACGAGGATCCAGGTGACGGCTACTACGTGGAGTTTGACGAGGCTGCTGACGAGTAGTTAGCGGACCCGGGCAGGATCCGAGACATCGTGGATGGGCTCCGTTTTCTTTTCATTCCCGGCTTCTTAAGCCTATTTGATTTTGTCTGTACTCAGACCCCCTTTGAATGCTTCCGCTGAGTTGTAATGATGTTATGTTGGGACATGTGTCCTCTGGATGATTGTATTCGCTATTCTCTGCCCTAGTGAGGGCCAGTTGCAACTTATTTCAATCTTTTGTGTCTTAGAGATATGTTGTGTTATCCTTTTGTTCAAAGCCGTTGACTTACCATGTGTGTATGGTATGAAGTACGTCAATGGTAGTGTCCTGATTTCTACGGGATAGTTTACATCGACGGTGAACAGTAACTGTTGGTTGTCGCACATAAGTGCTGGCCTACTCGTAAGAGCACGCGGGTGCCGGTAAGCCCCGTAATCCAATCAAAATACTGTTCAGTTCGTACGGTGAGTATCCTCTAGAAGTCCGGGTGCGACAAATGGTATCAGAGCCTGTCTGCCTGTAGGATCCCTTTTTACTGGTCGCAGTTGAGTCTAGAAACTATTTTGTAGCTATATAGGAAAAATGAAACGTGAGAGTAGGAATTCTGCCAGTTTTCTTCTTTCCCCACCCACCCACCCTTTTCTGGTAAGGAAGTGCAACGTTGTTTTCTGTTCTCACCTAAACTTTCAAGTTAGGTTTTCACGTGTTTTGGGTTCTCCGTAGTACCTCAGGATTTTTGGTCTCGTGTTTCCCGATGTTGCTTCGATATCCTGTTCTTCTAAAGAACCTTTCGTCCGTTGAAATCTTGTTGTTGTTTTCCACTTCAATTCTTCTACCGGCGTCTAATCAAAACCTCCCAAATCATCTGCAGATGGATCTCAGGTTCTACCCGCAGGTGGTTCGGATGACTCGCTGTGAGAGCACCGCCGGTTATCCGGAGATGCTGAGAGATATGGTCACCTATCTGGGGTTCCATTGGGCACCAGAGTACCAGGTCTACGAGCAGCAGCGAGAGTTTGACCAGACCTACTACCGGGCTATCGTCTACATTCCGTCAGATGATGGCATGAGCGTTGTCCACCGCTACGAGGCAGTAGGTTCCACAGTGGATATGGCCGTGCAGCAGGCAGCTTACGAGAGTCTCACCGTCCTTCGTGCTGACTACTGGGGGTTTGACGATTCTATCTATCGCCACATCCCCCGTGGTTACATCACTTCAGCGGGAGCTCACTTCACTCTCTACGACAACTTGGATGTTTATGAGCGTGATAGTTCCAGGCTGCACACCACCGCTTAGTTTGTGAGGCACAATGACGCAGTTGCCACCACACTTTCTCAGGAGTTGGTTTCAGTCAGAGAGCAGCTCTACCTTGCTTTGACTTGTCTGGCGACGTACACCACAGACTTTGTTGGAGATGAGCGCTTTGCACGTTTCCATCAGACAGTTGGACGTAGTTTGCCAGATGCTGGAGGTTACGAGCCGATCAGAGGTCCACTTCTCGACCTTGGTCCAGGTTACACTGGGATTCCCCGCTTTGGAGCACAGGGAGACGACGCTTTCTACTTCACCACACCGAGAGTTGCTCTCAGAGCAGTCCCGATCTACGTGGATCGTCGTTCTACTTACTTCCGTGGGATTCCTCCTCACCGTATCTCTCGTCGTACTACTCGCCGCCGTCCTGCGTGATGAGCATGGGAGTACCGATGTATCCGTTCCTAGCTATGTTTAGTTATCCTTTGGCATTCGAACCATGTATTGGTCTGATGGATATTCTGATGTATTTGAACATGTGATGATGTACCTGTTGGTTATCTATTCATGCGTCGGAATAATCTATCTTTCGGTTACCAAGTCTATCCTTTTCTGTTGTTGTGCTAAAATGCATGTCTATTCAGGATGCCGCCAACAAGGAGCAACCCGCCTGAACCACCTCCGCTCACGGAGCTGTTGACTCAGATGACTCAGGTCGTGGCTCAGATGGCCCAGATCCAGGCTAACCAGCACAACAATCAGAATGCTCCACGGGTCAACATCAAGGAGTTCCTCAGTCTGGGCCCAAAAGCTTTCGTGGCAACACGCGAGCCCCTGGATGCTGATGACTGGATCCGTGACATAGCCAGGACTCTGGAGATTGCACATGTTGCTGAGGAAGACAAAGTCAAGTATGCCACCTACCTACTGAAGGGTCAGGCAGCTTCTTGGTGGGAGAACTACCAGACCATGAGAGCTGGCTATCCTATCACCTGGGGTTGTTTCAAGGATGCCTTCCTGAAGCACCACATCCCAGATGGTCTCATGGAGAGGATGCGTGAAGAGTTCTGCTCTCTTAAGCAGGGCAAGCTGGACGTTATCAGCTATCAGACTGAGTTCAATCGCCTCGCTCGATACGCTGGTGACGAGGTGTCCACTGAGGCCAAGAAGATGGCAAGGTTCCGCCGAGGTTTTAACCCGGAACTGAAGTACGCTCTCACAAATGTCAAGTGCAAGGACTTCGAGGAGCTCGTGAACACCGCGCTCAATGAGGAAAATGGGCGCAAGGCGTTCGAGGAGTCCCGCAAGCACTCGCGTGAGGGTGGTTCCTCCTCCAACATGACCACCCCTCCGCAGAAGCGCCGCATCTGGGTGCCAAATGCTGCTGTCACTCGGGCTCCATATGCCCAAGCTTCTCCAGGCTTTGCTCCCCGCCCACCCAACCCATCTCAGATGCAGGGTCAGAGGGTTCCAATGGGGCAGCCGAGGCCAGGCACTCCTCGTGTCGTCACTTGCTACAAGTGCAAGGAGACTGGACACTACGCTGATAAGTGCACTCAGAGGCAGCTACCTCCACCTCCTCGCCCCAACACCAACCAGGCAATGGTTCGTGCTCCTCCGGCTAAAGCCTTTAACTCCAACAACAGGCCTGTCGGGAGGACCGCGAGGGTGAATCATATCAAGGCCGACAAAGCTGAGGAAGCTGCTGACGTCGTTCTCGGTATATTACCCGTAAACTCTTTTCCAGCTAAAGTGTTGTTTGATACCGGAGCATCGCATTCTTTTGTGTCAAAGATCTTTACTACAATGTACAACCTAGCTCTGGTTCCACTAAGCAATCAAATCTATGTTCACTCTCCGGGAACTAAAATGATTACTTCCAAGATAAGTATGGACAATAAGATCCTAATTGGAGGTCGCATATTCCTTGCTTCACTCATGTTGCTGGGAAATTCTGACATTGATGTCATTCTGGGCATGGATTGGTTGAAGACCCACAAAGCAAAAATTGACTGTGCTCAAAAGTCAATAACTCTCTCTCACCCTTCTGGCCAGATAGTCTATTCTCCATATGGATCAAGTTCTGTTCAGCTGTTTAACCTCGATGCTAAACCTCTTCCTGCAATTGAGAATGTTCCGGTGGTTTGTGAATTCCCTGACGTCTTTCCAGAAGAGTTGCCAGGGATGCCTCCGGACAGAGCAGTTGAGTTCGTGATCGAGCTTGAGCCAGGTACTGCTCCAATCTCTAAGCATCCATACAAGATAGCTCCTCCTGAACTGAAATTGTTGAAGGAGCAAATCGATATGTACATGGAGAAAGGTTACATTCAACCTAGTTCCTCCGCTTGGGGTTGCCCAACTCTGTTTGTTGCCAAGAAGGATCAAACAAAAAGACTCGTGGTTGACTATCGTCCTCTCAACGAGAAAACCATCAAAAACAAGTATCCAATTCCTCGTATCGATGATCTTTTTGATCAACTTGCTGGAGCCTCAATATTCTCAAAGTTGGACTTGAGGATGGGTTACCATCAGATAAAGATCAGAAAGGAAGATATTCCTAAGACAGCTTTCACCACTCGGTACGGTCTATATGAATACACCGTCATGTACTTTGGTCTCACCAATGCACCTGCAACCTTCTCTAGACTTATGAATTCTGTCTTCCATGAATACCTCAACAAGTTCGTTGTGGTATATCTCGATGATATTCTAGTCTACTCCAAATCCGAGGAAGAGCATGGAGAACATCTTCGTCTCACTCTCATGAAACTTCGCGAGCATCGTCTATATGCCAAGTTCTCCAAATGTGAGTTCTGGATTCCAGAAGTTGCTTACCTTGGTCATATCATCTCTGCCAAAGGCATAGCCATTGACCCGGAAAAGGTTAAGGCAATTGTTGATTGGAAACCTCCCAAGACGGTGAAGCAAGTCAGAAGTTTTCTTGGCTTGGCTAGCTATTGCCGTCGTTTCGTCCAAAACTTTTCCAAGATTGCCAAACCTCTCACTGATCTCACAAAGAAGGACAATAAGTTCGTTTGGTCTCCACAGTGTGATGAAAGTTTCAATCTCCTCAAGACTAAACTCACTTCCACACCTGTTCTGGTTGGCCCAGATACTACCAAACCTTTCCAGATATTCTGCGATGCATCTCTCCAAGGTCTAGGTGCAGTTCTTATGCAAGAACGTCAAGTTGTGGCTTATGCTTCACGTGAGTTGAATGCACATGAGCAAAACTATCCCACACATGATCTTGAACTTGCAGCAGTTGTGTTTGCCCTCAAGAAATGGAGACAATACTTGTTGGGTAACAAAACTGAAATATTTTCCGATCATAAGAGTCTGAAATACATCTTCACTCAACCAGATCTAAACCTCAGGCAAAGGAGATGGATTGAAAAGATTAAAGACTTTGATCTCACCATTTCTTACACTCCAGGCAAGGCTAATGTTATGGCCGATGCTCTCAGTCGCAAGTCCTATTGCAATAATCTCATGGTCATGGAAAACCAACCACCACTTCATGAAGAATTCCAGAAGCTGAACCTTGGTCTTGTCCCTCAAGGTTATCTTGCTAGCATGACAGCCAGTCCAACTCTCGAGGACAAGATTCGTTCTGAACAACTTCGTGATGCTGAAATCAAGAAGATTGTAGAGCACATCAAAGAAGGCAACGATAAATTCAAGTCTTTCTCAATTGATGACAAAGGAACTGTGTTCTTCGAAGGACGCATTGCAGTTCCTCAGATTCAAAGTCTCAAAGATGTTATTCTCAAGGAGGCTCATGAAACTCCTCTCTCCATCCACCCTGGAAGTACAAAGATGTACCAGGATCTCAAGACTCTGTATTGGTGGCCTGGCTTGAAACGTGAAATTGCTCAATACGTTTCTGAATGCGACGTTTGTCAACGTGTTAAGGCAGTCCATCAGAAAACAGTCGGTCTACTCCAACCTCTGAAAATTCCAGAGTGGAAGTGGGACATGATTGAAATGGACTTCGTTACTGGTTTTCCAAAGTCCAAGAAGGGCAACGATGCAATCTTCGTTGTCATTGATCGTCTCACTAAAGTAGCTCACTTCTTTGCTGTCAAGGAAACTATCTCAGCTAGCCAGTTAGCAGAGCTCTACACAACAAGGATCTTTCCTCTTCATGGTGTTCCATTGGAAATAAGCTCAGACCGTGGAAGTATTTTCACTTCTCATTTCTGGAAGAGTTTCCAAGATGCATTGGGCACCAAACTTCTGTTCAGCACAACTTATCACCCTCAGTCTCAGGGGCAAGTCGAAAGAGTCAATCAGATTCTCGAGGATATGCTCAGAGCATGTGGTCTCTCCTTTGGCATGAAATGGGAGGATTGCCTTCCATATGCTGAATTCTCCTACAACAACAGCTACCAGGCAAGCCTAGGCATGGCACCGTTTGAAGCACTCTATGGCCGCAGATGCAGGAGTCCAATCAATTGGTCTGGAGCTGGTGAACGTTCACTCTTAGGCCCTGACATTGTTAAGGAAGCCGAGGAGAAAGTTCGTATCATTCGTGACAATCTCAAGATTGCTCAGTCTCGTCAGAAGAGCTATTATGACAGCAAGCACCGGGACATGGTCTATGCACCTGGTGACAAGGCATATCTCCGTGTAACTCCCCTCAGAGGCACTCATCGTTTTGGTGTGAAAGGAAAGCTAGCACCAAGATACATTGGTCCTTTCAACATCCTCTCAAGGAGTGCAGAAAATGCCTATCGTCTTGAACTTCCAGAAAAACTATCCAAGGTGCACGATGTGTTCCACGTGTCACAGCTCAAGAAGTGTTTCAAAGATCCAGATCGTGCAGTTGATCATGATTCCATTGAACTGCAAGATGATCTCTCTTATGAGGAGCACCCTATTCGTATTCTCGATGAGGCCGAGCGTAAGACTCGCAACAAGAGCACCAAGTTCTTGAAAGTGCAGTGGTCGCATCATTCCGATAAAGAGGCAACGTGGGAGACTGAAGAGGATCTTCGCAAGAAGTATCCGGACCTTTTCATTTCTCAGTAGGAATCTCGGGGCGCGATTCCTTCAAGGGGGGGGGGCGTTTTGTAACATCCCAAGTATGAAAATATCCCTTAGAATGTTTGATTTCATGTTTAATTAAATTATTGCATCATGTCATCATGTTTATTTAGTTGTTTGCATTTGTTTACTAATTGTTTTGCATCTGTTCTTAATTGTTTTCACATTTGAAATTCAACTTCTTTCCAAACAATTGTTTCATACTTGCTCTGTTACAACATTTGGAATAAAAATCACAAATAAAAACAACCAAATTGTTTTCTTTTATTCCATAATGATCACCTATTAAAATGATGGTTTTAAATCAATCAATTAATTCCCAACACATCTCAAAATGCAAATCAAATCTTCAAATCAGCACCCAATTGTATATATGAAAATCACCACACAATTATAATCACTTAATCAAATTTAATAATAGGGTTCACCCTATTAAATTTGTTGTTTTCAAATATTAATTCATTAATTAACAAATTCTTCCAATTCAAACCATTTTACAAAACAACAACTGAATTTGAATTTTCAAAAACTTAAGTTGTCAAATGGTAGAGTTTGAACTAACAAGCCCACATGATTTTTTCCAAATTTTTCTAAACTCTAAACCCTATCTTTTTCTTCCATTTCTGTTTTGCTACAAAAAAAAACAGAAAAGCAAAAAAATAATAATAAAAGAAGCAAACAGCCAGCGCGCGCGGCAGCTAGCAACGGCCCAGCCCACCTTTCCCTCTTTCCTCGCGCGCAGCCGGCCCGGTACCGCTTCGGCGATCTATTCCCCGTCGTCTTCCTTCGTACGGCGCACATCCGCCGCGCCACGTCGCCGTACGACCACCCCCGACGGCCAGGAGAACCCCGCGGGCCCTACTTAACCCCCCTAGGGCACAGCGCCAACCCTAGACCTAGCCTGCCCCTCTCCCCTCGACACCGCCGCCGGTTTTCCCTCTGTCGCCGCGTTTCCCCACCGTCTGAACCTCGCCGGCGTTTTCTTCTCTGAAACTCCGACCACCGCAGACGCCATGGCCCTTCTCCACCCCACCTAAACCCCGAAACCGAACCCCCGTCACCTCCTCGCTCTGGTGGACACCGCAGCGGGCCCGTGGAAGTCGTGGATCACCGCCGCCATCTGCTACACCGCCGCGGCAGTCACCTCCGTCGTCGAGCTCGACCGCGGCAAACCCCACGGAGATCGCCGGCGGCCACCGTCTGACACTGTCCGGTTGCAGAAACTTTTGGTCGTCAGTTAATTTCAGGTAAAGCTCAGATCTGAACATAACCTTGCTGCATCGTTGTTTCTGTCGAAACTGACGAAGCCACCGTAGTGGCAGCACACTAGCGAGCGCGCCTGCAGGTCTCGAGTTCGAACCGCGGCACTGTGGATTAAATCCACACCTTTTTTCCCGCGGCTGACAGGCAGGGCCCACATGTCTGTGGCCCTGGCTGCCACCCAGCGCGCGCGCACGCCACGCTGGCCCCCTGGCCCACGGGCAGTGGCTAGGGGTAGACAGCAGTGCGGTAACAAATAACTTCCAGCACGTTTCTTTTAATTCCAGTCCCCTAATTTTTACAGTTTGGTCCTCTGTTTTAATTTGGAAATAACTTTTAATATATAACTGCAAATAATAAAATCTAAATATGTTTGTTGTTCTAAATTAAATTGTCTATCCAATTAATCCATTTGTTTCCTGTTTTGAATTTTCAAATTGCAATTCAAACTTGAATTCAAATAATTCAATTGAATTTTGCTAAAATTCATAACTAATTCATTCTTAATCCAATAAATGCAAATAAAATATGTTTTCCATGCTATTTCAAATAACCTTTTCAAATATAAATTTTGTTTCATGGTTTGAATAATTTAATTTGCCTAAATAATTTAACCCTTGTTTAATTCATTTAAATTTGATAAAATCATATCTTGCTCAAAATAAAATATTTTTGAACATGCAAAATATGTTTTCAAACCATCAAAGCATAAACTTTTCAAATGTGAATTTGAATTTATGTTTTGAACCAATAAAAATTCAATTAAAGTCAAACTTGTTTTAAATTCATTTAGAACTTGTTTAATATTGTTTAAGTCATAATAAATTCATCCTAACTACTATTTCAAAATTTGAAACATGTAATCCAACTAAAATTTGATGTTCTTTTCAAATATAAATTTTGTTAATTCTTTTGCACACTTTAACTTGATGAAAACAACAATTGTTTGTGTGACATGTTTAAGTAACCCAAAATTTCTAAACTTAATAAATATTTTCCAAACTTGTTAAATCCCTTTACCACTTGCATCTTTTGTTGTTATTTTGTTGTTATCATCATGCATGCATCATGCTAAGCAAACTTTAACATGGTAATAACTTGTAGGTCATTTGTTTCCACTTAATTCATGGACTCTTGCCATATGCAATCCAATTGCATATGGGTCCATTTAAATTGTGTTACCATGCTAGCTAGTTTATTTTGATGCAACCATTAACCTGACATGCATCATCCCCTGATTGTGCACTATGCCATGATATTGATTGTTTATATTTCTGTCTTGTTTGTTTGCTTCTTCTCGGATAGACGACGACGTTGAGACAGACGATCTTTACAGCACCCCTTCTGAGGATCTAGCTCAGTACCAGGCTGCTGAGTTTGCAGGCAAGTTATCACTCACATGAACCACTGTGTTCCTTTGAACATTGGTTACCGATACTTTCCGTTGTTCTTTTCTGCTAGCCTTAGTAGTAGTTGTTCTGTTACGAACCTATCACATGAATTCCTTAACCCTGATATTGCCTCACCTCCAATCCTACACCCCATTGTTTGAGCCAGTGTCTTACTAGCATGCTTAGGTTGCTTTGCTCGAGTCTGTTACACGTTACTTTCTGATATTATTATTCTATCATGTTCTAGGGGCTCGATGTTAATCAATCAACCTGTTATTAATAATATGCTGATAAGGCACCGGCAGGAGGCCCTGTGTGGTTTTGGAGCCTGCTAGTGTCGACCCTAATAGGAAAAGGGTCTTGTCTACTGATCCATGATGAGCGCACTACCCGCATGTGGGAAGCGAGTATGGGCGCCCCCCTCCATTTGATTCGATTCGCATCTCGTCCAAATCATCTCATTTAGTTCGTGTTTTCCATTTGCCGCATACATATTTTTGCGAGCCCAGCGCAGGGTGGAACTTTTGTAGTCGGCATATAGGGGGACACGGTCTTAGAGTGCTATGAGGGTCCCTTTTCTTCGGGGCTTGATTAGCCGTGCGCCCAAGGTGCTTTGGGCTGGATGCGAAGAAGAGTTGAGTTGTGTTGAGTGCCACGCTTGGTGGGAGGCATCCCATCTGGCGGGGTATTCTTACGTGTACGGCCAAATTGGTGCAACCCTGCAGGGATAATCTTCTCGAGAAGCCGTGTTTTCCGCGGTTATGGTTAACTTGGTGAAAGTACTGGCTAACAAGTACTCAGAACAACTTACACCTAACTAATGATAACTTGACTAGTAATAGACTTAATGACATAACAATTTGATCCATTATCCATTAATCCAACTGTGTGAGTTATCCTCGGATTGCTTCTTTGGATAAGGGGCGAGATCTAGGATGGGTTTGTTTGATGTTATCTTTCAGTTGGTTACTATACGCTATCTTATCCCCTTTCTGATAGCTGGAAGTTGTAGATTTCTGTAGTTGGTTAGCGCAGCCAGTTGCAGCATCTTTTATATCCCCTTCCTTCCGTTGAACCCAAGGTATCTGTACTTGGTGTTGATGGGTTACACTTTGTTGAACTGTGAGTCTTGCTTGCCAGTACTTGGATGTACTGACCCCTTTGGGGCTGTGGTTTCCGCAGACTACGCTTACGAGGATCCAGGTGACGGCTACTACGTGGAGTTTGACGAGGCTGCTGACGAGTAGTTAGCGGACCCGGGCAGGATCCGAGACATCGTGGATGGGCTCCGTTTTCTTTTCATTCCCGGCTTCTTAAGCCTATTTGATTTTGTCTGTACTCAGACCCCCTTTGAATGCTTCCGCTGAGTTGTAATGATGTTATGTTGGGACATGTGTCCTCTGGATGATTGTATTCACTATTCTCTGCCCTAGTGAGGGCCAGTTGCAACTTATTTCAATCTTTTGTGTCTTAGAGATATGTTGTGTTATCCTTTTGTTCAAAGCCGTTGACGTACCATGTGTGTATGGTATGAAGTACGTCAATGGTAGTGTCCTGATTTCTACGGGATAGTTTACATCGACGGTGAACAGTAACGGTTGGTTGTCGCACATAAGTGCTGGCCTACTCGTAAGAGGACGCGGGTGCCGGTAAGCCCCGTAATCCAATCAAAATACTGTTCAGTTCGTACGGTGAGTATCCTCTAGTAGTCCGGGTGCGACAATCCTATAGCAAATTGCTTAGAGGGGTCATCCTCGGCAAAGGCTACCATCTTGGTGTCCTGTGCTGCCTTGAACTTTGCTCTCTCATCTTCAGTATTTGGCCTTTTTAATGTTGTTCTGTCGTCCGGGTCTACTTGAGACCGGTAATATTTGAGTTCCTCTTTTCTGCAAGCTTGTTCTGCCATTGCTGCGTCTCCCTCATCGCACTCAGCCGCTATATCCCGGCTTCCGTGTATGGTGATGGTCTGCTTAGGACCCGGGATTTTTAGCTGTAGATACACATAACACGGCCTAGCCATGAACTTAGCATAAGCCGGCCTTCCGAATAGCGCGTGATAAGGACTGCGCAACTTAACCACCTCGAAAGTGAGCCATTCAACCCGGAAATTGTCCTTCGATTCTCCAAAAGCTACCTCCAATGCGATTTTTCCCTCGGGGCACGCTGAGTGACCCGGCACTATCCCGTGAAAGACTGTTGAGCTTTTCTGTAGCTGAGACTTTTTGAGACCCATGCGTAGAAAGGTTTCCCAATACAAGATATTGATGCTACTTCCACTGTCCATTAGGACCTTTTTCAGCTCATAACCATTAACTTGTGGTGCGACCACCGATGCTAAGACTCCCGGGTGTTCTATCCTTTCCGGGTGATCTCTTCTGCTCCACGTTACATCTTGCTCTGACCATCTCAGGTATCTCGGAACAGCCGAGGAAACCGAGTTTACCGCTTGTTTCAGTATCTTTTTATCCTTGTTAGAAGTTCCTGTGGTATGCACGTGATATTGTCCCAATTGCTTGGGGTTAGCCTGGAAACCTCCAGCTCCCCCTTGGTTGTTACCCGGATTTCCGCCTGCCGGGTTACCGGCTGGGGGTGGGCCGTTGCCCGGGTTTCCACCCGGACCCGGTCCTCCTCCCCGCCCCGCACCTCGCATAGCCCTGTTCACTTCCTCATTCTTCCATCTCTGTAAGTCCGCGCGCTGTTCCCGCGAGTGGTTAGCCGGCCTACCGTTCCTGCTGTGCTTTGGGCACGCCATTCTGAAGATATCCCAATTGTTACACGGCCTTGGTGGCCCTTGATAATTTCCTCCGTTGTGATTCCCAGTATTGAAATTTCCTTCTGCCCTAGGTCTCGAAGACCCGGCTTCTGTGCTAGCGACAAACTCGGAGCCTCCCTCAAACGGGCGCTTTGTTCTGGTTGTTCCCATTGTTACCTCCATTATTACCCGGCGCTGATCCATTGCTGGTTCTTCCGTTGTTGCTTGTGTTTGCTTTTGTTTTCTTGTCATCGACATCCTCTTCTGTTGTATCCGTTGCGGCGTGCTTGTTGCATGCATCCATCAGTTCTCCCATCGTAACCTCTAAAGCATTCCGACTGGATTTCATGCGAGTTAACTTTTGCACCAAAGGTGTGTACTTGCACGTTTTTGCCATAGCTTGTAACGCATCCTTGGGCTGAATATCTATAGATGAATGAAGTATCTCCATAACCCGGCGCACCCAGCTGCGCGCCGATTCTCCCTTCTTCTGGACCCATCGTTCTAGGTCATCAATAGTGAATAACTTTCTGCACGTCCCATGAAAGTGCTTGATAAACGCAGTTTTCGACTCCTCCCATGACTTGATAGATCCTTCCGGTAGATTGGTGAACCATAACTTTGCTGCTCCTTCTGACATCATCAAGTACATGAACTTGGCTTGAAGATTTTTGGATGCATTGCGAATCGACATAGCCATCTCGTAGCTGCTCAACCATGTTTCTGGATCCATAGTTGGCTCATAATTCACAACTTTACCCGGTTCCTTGAACTTATCCTCGTAAGGCTCAGCCCTGATGTTATCTGACAAACACTTTGGCCCGGCGAGATTAGTCGGAACTGGCCTTACTCGGGAAACATGTGATCCTGCGGGAGGTGCGGCTGGACGCGGTACGGCTGGTGGTCCATGCACTGCAGACCCGGCCACGGCCCTCCTGGCTCTGGAACTATCCACGATCGCTTGGGCTGCTGATACTGCTGGTACTGCCCGAACGCGGGGAGGAGGCGGCATTTGCTGCTACTCTTCCCTCCGCCGCGCTGAACTTGTCTGGATATTGCCGGTATTGCCTCGTTGCTGGCTGATATATGGTGTCCCGTGCATTCCACTTCTGTGATCCGGGTAATTAACTTGTTGCGCCACCACAGTGCGCAATAGATCTATCGCCCGCCGGGTCTCCTCTGCGTGGGGTGACTCTCTCACGGGGATTTGATTCAATGCGAGTGTTGCTGCGTACACGTTATCCATGGGGTTGTTGTAGTGACCTGCTGGCGTGCGAAATCGTTATGGTGGTGGTGGTACCGTAAAACCGGTAGTGACTCCGGTCTGTGGTATAGGTAACCCGGCCTGTATGTTTGCCGGCTGTGCTCCTCCAGTTGCAGGTTGCTGTACGGTTCCTTGGTTTGCTGCTGGAATCGGTTGATCCTGAGGTGTGATAAATAGGTTGGTCGGGTTTATAACTCCGCCCGTTGCTGGTAACATGGTTTGATGCCTTTGATGTATTCTAGTTGTTTCTTCTCGGAGCCGGGTTTCCAATGCATCCAGCTCACGTTGACGCGTGGCCATCCCTTGTCTCTCTGCTTCTACTTGCCTTCTCTGTTGCTCCAATGCACGACGAGCTACATCCAGGTCTCTAACACGTTCCGCCGCGTTTTCCGGAGTTATGACGGTGGCTAGAACGGTTGGGTCCAGAATCAAGTTGTTGTTGAATAGGGCCGGGTGTTGCGGATTTGAAGGACCCGCCCCTGGCGTCCGGTTTGCCAGATATCCAAACATGTTTGCCTGCAACTCACTATCCGCCGCGTGACTGGTAACTGATGCCGATTCTCCGTCAACCCGGGCAAGAACCGGGTTTCCGTCAACCGGACCTTGCTGCTGGACCAATGCTTGTGATGCTCCGACTGCGGCCGCGGTCACGTTCCCCTGATTAAGATGAATCGCTGGAGCCGTGTAAACCGCGACTTGGCGCACAATACTTGGCGTGGATTCGTACTCTTCCTCTTCGCTGGTATTTTCCTCGTACCGGTTCTCCAGCAGATGCAAGATAGACTCGGTATCATCTTCTCTTATGACCCGGCCAAGCGGGGTCCATGCCGACTCCTCCGGCTGTTCCCTCTTCGTGGTGGGCTCTTCTGCCGGATCTACCGTCCCGACCGATTCTTCCCCATCTGATTGAACGCATGTGGCTTCCCCTGACATAGAATCAAATCCGAAATCGTCAGGGATTGAACCAGACGTACGTACCATACCGATGAAGACGTTGATTTGGCCGATTGTCACGACAGATCCGGATTCGAGCAGATCCGACTCTGGCCCCCAGCCGGAATCGTCTACCATCTTCTCTCCTTCGCGGTCGGTGTAGATCTCGCTGATGACAAGGTTCTCCATGTTCTTCCGAGCTTCTCCCGTGATGTAAACACCCTTGGACGTGAGCCCCATGGTGGGCGCCAACTGTCGTGGGATAATCACGGCAGACGTTACCGGGGGTAACTTATCTTGGGGCAATTCGACTCTGGTGTTTGGGAGAGGGTTTAGCTCGAGGGAAAACATGATGATATGCGATCTGGTAGCCGGCAAGCAAGTCGCCGAGTCTCCGATCTAGATATATTAACTCAACTCTCGTATTACACTGGATACTCGATACCTAGCGATATTGTTCGAACTCTTTGATCTCTCCAAACTAAAACCTGGGGGCCGGCTTATAAAGCATCCGGACCCCTGGCCTGCTCTCCAAGGCGTACTCTGAATCCTACCCGGACACTGCCTGCAAAACCCTAAACTCCCTTACCGGGTCTCACGCAGCGTCCTTTGGGCCGAGTTACACCTTGGCGTTGGCCTACCGGGTTATCATCCCTCCATCAAGCATGGTGATGTAGAAGCACCCGGTGATGATTTCCTCTCCGGCAGGGTGCCGGAAAATACCTCTAGAACCCTCCCGATCTAGGGTTGATGACGACAGCGGCTTCGGAACTTTTTCGGGATTTTTAATCAGGTGCCTAGGGTTTTCCATCCGGAGGGAATAAATAGGCGAAAGGGAAAAGGTTGTGGAGGCCAGGGAGCCCCACACCCATAGCTGGTGCGGCCAGGGGGGCGCACCACCCTATGGTGTGGCCCCTGTGATGCCCGTCTTCGACTCATCTTCGGTTTTCTGGATGCTTCCGGGGCAAATAGGCACTTCAGGCTTTGTGGGGTCTAATTTTGAGAATGTTTCCAGAACAACTTTTCTGAAACAAAAAACAATAGAAAACAGGGAACTGGCACTTGGCATCTTGTTAATAGGTTAGTCCCGGAAAACGTATAAAAATGCTATAAATAAGGAAGAAAACATGTAGCAATTGGCATAATATGATCATGGAGCATCAGAAATTAGGGATACGTTTATGATGTATCAAGCATCCCCAAGCTTAGTCCCTACTCGTTCTTGAGTAGGTAAACGATAAAACAATAATTGCTGAGGTGACATGCTACTATCATAATCTTGATCATTAAAATGTAAAAGCATATGTATGCTGAGATCATAAAACTTTAAACACAAACATGATAATAGAACTTTAATAATAAAGCAAAGCAATCACTTTGCATCACGAAGAGTATCGTAAATAAAGGATCATGGATAATAATGCAAAGGAAGATAAACGTTTGTTTCAAGTATAGAGAAAGCATGGCAAAGTGGTATTTCGCTAGTCCTTAAGAGTGGTACAAAACATAAATGCTAGGACAATTTAAAAGTTCAAGAGGAAGACTAGAACAAATAATTTAATAACAAATAATATCACATCATGAAGTAACTATTGATGTTTATGGGACAAATGCACATAGAACTCAGAATGGAAAAAATGCTCTCTCAATTGTGCATAAAGTTAGAAGATGGAGACTCAACATAAAAGTAAAATAAAGGCCCTTCGCAGAGGGAAGCAGGGATCACTCATGTGCTAGAGCTTTATATATTATTAAATAGAGGTATTAAAAGTTTGACATTGTGGAGGAATGTCTATTTTTTAGGAGAGGTGTATGCTAATGTCAACGAATGGTAAACATGCAATACAATACGTCACAAGCCAACTGGATTCACAAGAGCGGCTCCCATGGTGAAGGACGCAGCTGGTGTAGAAGGTCATCCCTCTTTCTCTTTTGTTTACACAATTATGCTTTGACTGATAAATCGGGAGCAAAAATAGTGAAGAGAATTAGTTTGTATTGATTTGGGGCTGGGCACCCCGCTGCTAGCTCTTCTATCAGTTGTATAAGCGGATGAGCCACTAGTCCAGTGTCGCACCCTGATTTCTAGGGGATACTCATCAGGCCGAACTGGATAGCAGGTGCTTGGATTATGGGGCATAACTGCTCCCACGTCCCAGCTTCCTGGTAGGCCTGCGCTTATGCGCGACAACACAAGCCCTGCTATTCCATCGTCGATGTAAACTATCCACTAGAGATCAAAGGCACTTCCGTCGACGTACTTCAAACCATACACACATGGTACGTCAACGGCGTTGAACAACTGATATCACAACAGATCTCTACGACACAAAAGATTGAAATAAGTTGCAAATAGCTCTCATTAGAGCAGAGATAGCAAATACAATCATTCAGAGGGCACATGCCCCAACAATACATCATTACAATACAGCGGAAGCATTCAACATGTCTGAGTACAGACAAGAACCAAATAGGCCTAAGAGGCCGGAAACGAAAAGACGGAGCCCATCCACGAAGTCTCGGATCCTGCCCGGGTCCGCTATCTACTCGTCAGCAGTCTCGTCAAACTCCACGTAGTAGCCACCATGTAGATCCTCGGAAACGTCGGTCTGCGGAAACCACAGCCCCAAAGGGGTCAGTACATAAACGTACTGGCAAGCAAGACTCACAGTTCACCAAAGTGTAACCCGTCAACACCAAGCACAAATGCCTTGGGTTCAACGGACGAGAGGGGATATAAAAGATGCTGCAACTGGCTGCACTAACCAACTACAGAGATTCTACCACTTCCGGCTAACAGAAAGGAGATAAGATCGAGGATTGTAACCAACTGAAAGATAACTTCAAACAAACCCATCCTGGATCTCGCCCCTTATCCAAAGAAGCAATCCGAGGATAACTCACACAGTTGTATTAAAGGTGAATCAAGTTATTGTGTCATCAACCTATTACTAGTCAAGTTATTAATCATTGGGTGTAACATGTTTGATCATTATGTTTAAGTTGTCCTGAGTACTTGTTAGCCAGTACTTTCACCAAGTAATCCATAACCGCGGAAAACACGGCTTCTCGAGAAGATTATCCCTGCAGGGTTGCACCAATTTAGCCGTACACGCATGAATAACCCGCCAGATGGGAAATCACCCCACCAAGCGGGGCACTCAACACAACTCAACTCTTCTTCGCATCAAGCCCAAAGCACCACGTGCTGTGCGTGCGCGGCTAATCGAGCCCCACGAAGAAAAGGGGACCCTCATAGCACTGGAAGACCACGCCGCCCTAAATGCCGACTACAAAAGTTCCACCTTGGCCTGGGCTCGCAAGATCATGCATGCAACAAATGGAAAGCCCGAACTACGGGTGGCGATTTGGACGAGATGCGAATCGAATCAAATTGAGGGGGGCGCCCATACTCGCTTCCCACATGCGGTTAGTGCGCTCATCATGGATCAGTAGATAAGACCCTTTTCCTATTAGGGTCGACACTAGCAGGCCTCAAAACCACCCTGGGCCTCCTGCCGGTGCCTTATCATCAAATTTATTATTAATAGTAACATTAGCATGATTGATTGATTAAACATCGAGCCCCCAGAACATAATGGAATATAGTAACAGAAGGTAACGGGTAACAGACTCGAGCAAAACAACCTAAGCATGCTTGTAAGACACGGGCTCAAGCAATGGTTATAGGTGTGGAGGTGAGGCAATATCAGGATTAAAGGATACATATGATAGGTTCGCAACAGAAACAACAACTACTAAGGCTAGCAGAAAAGAACAACGGAAAGTATCGGTAACCAATGTTGAAAGGAACACAGTGGTTCATGTGAGTGATAACTTGCCTGCAAACCCAGTAGCCTGGTACTGAGCTATATCCTTAGAAGGGGTGTCGTAAGTATCGTTGGTCTCAACGTCGTCGTATATCCGGGAAGAAGCAAACAAACAAGGCAGAAAGATAAACAATCAATAGCATGGCATAGTGCACAAACATGGGATGATGCATGACCATTTAATTGATGCATAGCAATAAACTAGTTGACAAGATAACAACATGATTAAATGGACCCATATGCAATTGGATTGCATATGAAAAGCCCATGAATTAAGTGGAAACAAATGATCTACAATTTAATTATCATGTGAAAATTGTTAGCATGATGCATGGATGAGGAAAACAGCAAAATAACAACAATAGAACCAAATGGAAATAAGGCTTAACAAGTTTAGAAATTCAGTTATTAAGTTATGGAATTTTGGTTTCTTAAAGGTGTCACACAAGCATTTGTTGTTTTCATCAAGTTTAATTGTTCAAAACAGATCACAAGGTTTATATTTGGAAAGAACACAAGATTTTGGGTGGATTACATGTTTCACTTGTTGAAAAGGATTTCAAATAAGGTATTTAGGAATTAAACAAGTTTAAGCAAGAATTAAATGAATTTAATTCAAACATGAACTTATGTGAATTTTTATTTGTTCAAAACATTAAACCAAATTCATATTTCAAAAGTTTATACTTTTAGGGCTTGAAAACATATTTTATATGTCCCAAAAGAATTTGATTTGATCAAGTTATGAATTTAACAATATTAAATGATTTAAACAAGGTTTAAAGCATTTAACCAATTTTAATTATTCAAAACATGAAACAAATTTTATATTTGGAAAGAGGGTTTAATTTTGCATGGAAAACATATTTCATTTGTGGAAATTGGATTTAAAATGAGCAAGTTATTATTTTGGCAATTTTAAATGCAATAATTAAGAAACAGTTGTTTTCAGCAATTTAAAATATTCAAAACAGCAAACAAAATTTATATTTGGAAAGTACATGAAAAGTTGATTGGAAAACATATTTGGTTTGTGAAATTTGGAATTTTTATGAACAAGTTATGAATTTTGCAAGTTTAAGTGAATTTGACAAGTTTTCAAATTTTTCACCAATTTAAAATATTCAAAACAGTAAACAAATTTTATATTTGGGTAGAGCATTTAATTTGGGTTGGAAAACATATTTAAAATGTTGAAATTGGAGTTAAAATGATTTTATTATGCATTTTAGAAGTTTAGGATGCAATCTGCCATTTTAATTAATATCCAGGGATTTAGAAATTAATAGCAGGGACTTAGAGATAATTAGCAGGGGTCTAGAAAATAATAGCAAGGACCTGGGTGTGATTTGCAGTTTGTGCTGGATTGGAAAAATAGAAAATAAAAAGTGGGATTAATCCCGTGGGGGGTGGGATTCGATCCCCCCACCTCCTGCTGTGGGCGGAAGGAGCAGAACCACTGCGGTGGACTTTGGTTTGGTGACAGGTAAGGGATGCGTTAGTTTTAGGGTTCAGTTAGTGAACAGGGGGCCTGACGAAACTGAACCCAACTGGGAGCAAACGCATCCACGACGGAACATGACCGTCGGGGGCTGACTGTTGTGCTTGCGCCGGAGGGGCGCCGTTGCCGGGGAGCTGTGGGGGGGCGGTGGACCGCGGGAGGAGAAGGGAGAGAGGGAACCGGAGGGGGGACGGCCTCACCTTGGCGATCTGGAGACGATCGGGGCAGCAGAGCGCTGCAGCAGGCAGGGGCGAGCAGAGGGCGACGGCCGGCGTTGGAGGAGACGGCGCCGGCGGTGGGGGCCCTCCCGGCAAGCGGCGAGGGCACGGTGAGGTTCCAGGGACTGCCGCGGTTCCGTTTTCCTCCTCGGAGGCTCCTCGAGGTGAACATGACCGGCGATGAGGGTGGAGGTGATGGTTCTCTGTGCTGGTTCAGAGGTACAGAGAGAGCTCGGGTGGGGAGATGGATGAAATGGCGGCGGTGGGCGATGGGGAGAGGAGGCAGAAGGTTAGGGCCTCTAGGGGGAACCCTAGGGGGGCTTTGTAGGGAGCTTGGGCGAGGGGTGGCCGTCCATGGCCGCTGCCATCGACGTGGACAGCAGCATCTCGCTGCCGTACAGGGAGGAAGAAGGGGGCCAAGGGGTACCGGGCTGTTGCGTTAGGTTAGAGGTTAGGTGGGCTGGGCCTAGGTTAGAGGTTAGTTAGCTGCTGCTCCCTTTTTCTCTTTTGTTAATTTTTTGTTTCTTTTATTTTTTTTTGTAGCAAACAAAATTGGAAGAAAAGGAGGCCTTTAGGGTTAGGAAAAATCCCAGGAAAATTAGGGGGTGATTGTGAAGTTAATTTCAAACAGTTAGCAAAGATGGATTTCAAAAATGGTTAAGTTTTTGTGCTGTTTGAAAAAGATAACCAAAATTAGATGCATTTATCTATTAAATGAACTTTAATAAAAACCAACTTTTAAATAGGGTAACCCCTATGCAATTTATAACCCCTTGATTAAATTTGTGTTATAATTTGCATGAATTCAAATTGGTTGTTGTTTGAGGCTTGATTTGAATTTTAAATATGATTGGAAATTAAATGATTGATTAGAACCAACAATTTAATAGGGTGAACCCTGTTATTAGTTGGATTAGAAACATTGGAATGGTTTGTTATTTGATAATTTCCAAATGAGGTGTTGTTGATGGTTTGCTTTGAATTTGAAAACCAATCTGGGATGACTTAGTGGAATTTATAACACCATTTTATTAGTTGAACATTATGGGATAATTGGAAACAATTAAGGTTTTTATTTGGAAACAACTATTTGGATGTTGGTTTGGAATTTCAAATGGAAAACAAATTGAATTTGAAAAGGGTTTGATTATTGGATGCATTTTTATAGAAATAAAACAATAGTTTGGAATCACACTTTAATGGAAACAAATAATTGTTTTATTTTGAAATATCTTTTTAGAAATTGTAACATCACAAGGATGAAACAAAAGGTTTGAAATTTGAGTTGCAATTCCAATAGAAAACAAAGGAAAACAAATGAAAACAGAGGAAAACAAACAAAACAAATGCAATCCACATGATGCCATGATGCAAAACATAAAATAACAGAGAGCAAAACATTCTAAAGGCTGTTTTTCAGACTTGGGATGTTACAAAACGCCCCCCTTGAAGGAATCGCGCCCCGAGATTCCTACTGAGAAAAGAAAAGGTCCGGATACTTATTGGGAAGATCCTCTTGAGCTGTGACACGTGAAACACATCGTGTACCTTGGATAGACGTCAGGGAATTTGGAAACCACCGGAACATTTTCAAGTAAAGGGAGAGGTTTTGTATGGAGGGTGTATAGCTGGATAGAATTTGATTCATTTGGAGAATAGATTATCTGGCTAGAATGGTGGAACAGAGTTATTGACATCAATGCAACACCAGGAATAATCATCAATGTCAGAATCATCAACATGAGAGTAACGAGGAATATGTGGCCTCCCATTAGAATTTGATTTCTGTTACTGAACTTGGAAGTCAACATTTGAGATCTCGAAGAGTGAACGGTGATTTGATTGCTTAGTGGAACCAGAAATAGGTTGTATGTTGTGGAAAAGATTGTTGACACAAAGGAATGTGATGCTCCGGTATCAAATAACACTTTAGCTGGACTAGAGTTTAGCAAATGAACGGGGAAACTTTGATTAGACGCCGGTAGAAGAATTGAATTGGAAAACAACAACAAGATTTCAACGGACGAAAAGGATGTTGAGAAGAATAGGATATCAACATCGGGGAAAACGAGAACAAAATTCCTGAGGTACTATGGAAAACCCATCCGGGCTTCTAAAGGATCAATATCTACTGGTTAAGGAATAGAGGATTTGCTTCCGGGGCTTACACGCCTCCGTTCTCAATCATGAGTAGGCAACATGATAAATCATGTCACAACCACCTCCATTCCTATGGTCTAGTAGATATAACCATCCTAGAGAAACCAGGATTCGTGAAATCCTAACTTGAAAGTTTAGATGAGAAGGGAGAAATCAACGTTGCACTTCCTTACCAGAAAAGGGAGGGAGGGTGGGGAAAAGAAGAAAAAGAACAGAATTCCTACTCTCACGTTTCATTTTGTTCCTATATAGCTACAAAATATTTTTCTATACTCAACTGCGACCAGTAAAAAGGGATCCTACAGGCAGACAGGCTCTGATACCATTTGTCGCACCCTGATTTCTAGGGAATACTCATCGGGCCGAACTGGATAGCAGGTGCTTGGATTATGGGGCATAACTGCTCCCACGTCCCAGCTTCCTGGTAGGCCTGCGCTTATGCGCGACAACACAAGCCCTGCTATTCCATCGTCGATCTAAACTATCCACTAGAGATCAAAGGCACTTCCGTCGACGTACTTCAAACCATACACACATGGTACGTCAACGGCGTTGAACAACTGATATCACAACAGATCTCTACGACACAAAAGATTGAAATAAGTTGCAAATAGCTCTCATTAGAGCAGAGATAGCAAATACAATCATTCAGAGGGCACATGCCCCAACAATACATCATTACAATACAGCGGAAGCATTCAACATGTCTGAGTACAGACAAGAACCAAATAGGCCTAAGAGGCCGGAAACGAAAAGACGGAGCCCATCCACGAAGTCTCGGATCCTGCCCGGGTCCGCTATCTACTCGTCAGCAGTCTCGTCAAACTCCACGTAGTAGCCACCATGTAGATCCTCGGAAACGTCGGTCTGCGGAAACCACAGCCCCAAAGGGGTCAGTACATAAACGTACTGGCAAGCAAGACTCACAGTTCACCAAAGTGTAACCCGTCAACACCAAGCACAAATGCCTTGGGTTCAACGGACGAGAGGGGATATAAAAGATGCTGCAACTGGCTGCACTAACCAACTACAGAGATTCTACCACTTCCGGCTAACAGAAAGGAGATAAGATCGAGGATTGTAACCAACTGAAAGATAACTTCAAACAAACCCATCCTGGATCTCGCCCCTTATCCAAAGAAGCAATCCGAGGATAACTCACACAGTTGTATTAAAGGTGAATCAAGTTATTGTGTCATCAACCTATTACTAGTCAAGTTATTAATCATTGGGTGTAACATGTTTGATCATTATGTTTAAGTTGTCCTGAGTACTTGTTAGCCAGTACTTTCACCAAGTAATCCATAACCGCGGAAAACACGGCTTCTCGAGAAGATTATCCCTGCAGGGTTGCACCAATTTAGCCGTACACGCATGAATAACCCGCCAGATGGGAAATCACCCCACCAAGCGGGGCACTCAACACAACTCAACTCTTCTTCGCATCAAGCCCAAAGCACCACGTGCTGTGCGTGCGCGGCTAATCGAGCCCCACGAAGAAAAGGGGACCCTCATAGCACTGGAAGACCACGCCGCCCTAAATGCCGACTACAAAAGTTCCACCCTAGCCTGGGCTCGCAAGATCATGCATGCAGCAAATGGAAAGCCCGAACTACGGGTGGCGATTTGGACGAGATGCGAATCGAATCAAATTGAGGGGGGCGCCCATACTCGCTTCCCACATGCGGTTAGTGCGCTCATCATGGATCAGTAGATAAGACCCTTTTCCTATTAGGGTCGACACTAGCAGGCCTCAAAACCACCCTGGGCCTCCTGCCGGTGCCTTATCATCAAATTTATTATTAATAGTAACATTAGCATGATTGATTGATTAAACATCGAGCCCCCAGAACATAATGGAATATAGTAACAGAAGGTAACGGGTAACAGACTCGAGCAAAACAACCTAAGCATGCTTGTAAGACACGGGCTCAAGCAATGGTTATAGGTGTGGAGGTGAGGCAATATCAGGGTTAAAGGATACATATGATAGGTTCGCAACAGAAACAACAACTACTAAGGCTAGCAGAAAAGAACAACGGAAAGTATCGGTAACCAATGTTGAAAGGAACACAGTGGTTCATGTGAGTGATAACTTGCCTGCAAACCTAGTAGCCTGGTACTGAGCTATATCCTTAGAAGGGGTGTCGTAAGTATCGTTGGTCTCAACGTCGTCGTATATCCGGGAAGAAGCAAACAAACAAGGCAGAAAGATAAACAATCAATAGCATGGCATAGTGCACAAACATGGGATGATGCATGACCATTTAATTGATGCATAGCAATAAACTAGTTGACAAGATAACAACATGATTAAATGGACCCATATGCAATTGGATTGCATATGAAAAGCCCATGAATTAAGTGGAAACAAATGATCTACAATTTAATTATCATGTGAAAATTGTTAGCATGATGCATGGATGAGGAAAACAGCAAAATAACAACAATAGAACCAAATGGAAATAAGGCTTAACAAGTTTAGAAATTCAGTTATTAAGTTATGGAATTTTGGTTTCTTAAAGGTGTCACACAAGCATTTGTTGTTTTCATCAAGTTTAATTGTTCAAAACAGATCACAAGGTTTATATTTGGAAAGAACACAAGATTTTGGGTGGATTACATGTTTCACTTGTTGAAAAGGATTTCAAATAAGGTATTTAGGAATTAAACAAGTTTAAGCAAGAATTAAATGAATTTAATTCAAACATGAACTTATGTGAATTTTTATTTGTTCAAAACATTAAACCAAATTCATATTTCAAAAGTTTATACTTTTAGGGCTTGAAAACATATTTTATATGTCCCAAAAGAATTTGATTTGATCAAGTTATGAATTTAACAATATTAAATGATTTAAACAAGGTTTAAAGCATTTAACCAATTTTAATTATTCAAAACATGAAACAAATTTTATATTTGGAAAGAGGGTTTAATTTTGCATGGAAAACATATTTCATTTGTGGAAATTGGATTTAAAATGAGCAAGTTATTATTTTGGCAATTTTAAATGCAATAATTAAGAAACAGTTGTATTCAGCAATTTAAAATATTCAAAACAGCAAACAAAATTTATATTTGGAAAGTACATGAAAAGTTGATTGGAAAACATATTTGGTTTGTGAAATTTGGAATTTTTATGAACAAGTTATGAATTTTGCAAGTTTAAGTGAATTTGACAAGTTTTCAAATTTTGCACCAATTTAAAATATTCAAAACAGTAAACAAATTTTATATTTGGGTAGAGCATTTAATTTGGGTTGGAAAACATATTTAAAATGTTGAAATTGGAGTTAAAATGATTTTATTATGCATTTTAGAAGTTTAGGATGCAATCTGCCATTTTAATTAATATCCAGGGATTTAGAAATTAATAGCAGGGACTTAGAGATAATTAGCAGGGGTCTAGAAAATAATAGCAAGGACCTGGGTGTGATTTGCAGTTTGTGCTGGATTGGAAAAATAGAAAAGAAAAAGTGGGATTAATCCCGTGGGGGGTGGGATTCGATCCCCCCACCTCCTGCTGTGGGCGGAAGGAGCAGAACCACTGCGGTGGGCTTTGGTTTGGTGACAGGTAAGGGATGCGTTAGTTTTAGGGTTCAGTTAGTGAACAGGGGGCCTGACGAAACTGAACCCAACTGGGAGCAAACGCATCCACGACGGAACATGACCGTCGGGGGCTGACTGTTGTGCTCGCGCCGGAGGGGCGCCGTTGCCGGGGAGCTGTGGGGGGGGGGGGCGGTGGACCGCGGGAGGAGAAGGGAGAGAGGGAACCGGAGGGGGGACGGCCTCACCTTGGCGATCTGGAGGCGATCGGGGCAGCAGAGCGCTGCAGCAGGCAGGGGCGAGCAGAGGGCGACGGCCGGCGTTGGAGGAGACGGCGCCGGCGGTGGGGGCCCTCCCGGCAAGCGGCGAGGGCACGGTGAGGTTCCAGGGATTGCCGCGGTTCCGTTTTCCTCCTCGGAGGCTCCTCGAGGTGAACATGACCGGCGATGAGGGTGGAGGTGATGGTTCTCTGTGCTGGTTCAGAGGTACAGAGAGAGCTTGGGTGGGGAGATGGATGAAATGGCGGCGGTGGGCGATGGGGAGAGGAGGCAGAAGGTTAGGGCCTCTAGGGGGAACCCTAGGGGGGCTTTGTAGGGAGCTTGGGCGAGGGGTGGCCGTCCATGGCCGCTGCCATCGACGTGGACAGCAGCATCTCGCTGCCGTACAGGGAGGAAGAAGGGGGCCAAGGGGTACCGGGCTGTTGCGTTAGGTTAGAGGTTAGGTGGGCTGGGCCTAGGTTAGAGGTTAGTTAGCTGCTGCTCCCTTTTTCTCTTTTGTTAATTTTTTGTTTCTTTTATTTTTTTTGTAGCAAACAAAATTGGAAGAAAAGGAGGCCTTTAGGGTTAGGAAAAATCCCAGGAAAATTAGGGGGTGATTGTGAAGTTAATTTCAAACAGTTAGCAAAGATGGATTTCAAAAATGGTTAAGTTTTTGTGCTGTTTGAAAAAGATAACCAAAATTAGATGCATTTATCTATTAAATGAACTTTAATAAAAACCAACTTTTAAATAGGGTAACCCCTATGCAATTTATAACCCCTTGATTAAATTTGTGTTATAATTTGCATGAATTCAAATTGGTTGTTGTTTGAGGCTTGATTTGAATTTTAAATATGATTGGAAATTAAATGATTGATTAGAACCAACAATTTAATAGGGTGAACCCTGTTATTAGTTGGATTAGAAACATTGGAATGGTTTGTTATTTGATAATTTCCAAATGAGGTGTTGTTGATGGTTTGCTTTGAATTTGAAAACCAATCTGGGATGACTTAGTGGAATTTATAACACCATTTTATTAGTTGAACATTAGGATAATTGGAAACAATTAAGGTTTTTATTTGGAAACAACTATTTGGATGTTGGTTTGGAATTTCAAATGGAAAACAAATTGAATTTGAAAAGGGTTTGATTATTGGATGCATTTTTATAGAAATAAAACAATAGTTTGGAATCACACTTTAATGGAAACAAATAATTGTTTTATTTTGAAATATCTTTTTAGAAATTGTAACATCACAAGGATGAAACAAAAGGTTTGAAATTTGAGTTGAAATTCCAATAGAAAACAAAGGAAAACAAATGAAAACAGAGGAAAACAAATGGAAAACAAACAAAACAAATGCAATCCACATGATGCCATGATGCAAAACATAAAATGACAGAGAGCAAAACATTCTAAAGGCTGTTTTTCAGACTTGGGATGTTACATCCAGGGTGTGAAATCCAATCAACAAGTGAGATAAAGATTCTCTATTGACGTCCTCATGAGCAAAAACAAGAACACAAAACATGAGTAATTTTGAAAGTTTTAAAGGTAACACATGAGCAATTTACTTGGAGTGGCAGTGAAATACCACATATAGGTAGGTATGGTGTACACAATGGGAAAACTTTGGTTTAAGGGAGTTTGGATGCACGAGTAGAATTCCATACTCAGTACAGGTGGAGGCTAGCAAAAGACTAGGAGCGACAAATCAAGAGAGCATAAGAGCCATAATCATGCATAGCGACATAAGCATCATTAATTAAAGCATAAGCAGTATCACAAGCTCAAAAACTAAGTGTTCATGGAGGATATTCTTGACTAGTTTGTAGTCATAAACATGGTGTGAGCATGCGCCAAGTCAACTAAATAAAACATTCGAAAGAGAATACCATATATTGATGCTTTACTATGACAAGAACAACTCATGAATCTTTCAAAACACATAAAACGCTCTGAGCTATTTAAGATTATTCATGCTACTCAATAACCACAAGGCTTTAAAAATAAAATAACATTTAGCATGTCATGAAAAAGTTCTAGCCATAGTCTATACAAGCTTCTACTAGTACTGTTATAATTTCTACATCAAGCAGCAGTTTTCTTTTCCCAACAAGCACCATACAAGATATGTTTTAACAAAAATACTATTTATGATACAACAAGTAAACATGAGAGTACTCAAATAATACTACTAAAACTAACAGCTCTGATAAGAGATGCATGCAAAACTGGAGCTAAATAAATGCAGCAGCCAAACAGAGACTAAGAATACAACGTATTCTCATGAAAAAGCGGAGCGTGTCACTCTCCAATAAAAGAATGATGAGGTCCAACCAAGATTATTATGAAAATAAAAACAAACTGAAAACAAAATAAAAGACGCTCCAAGTAAAGCACATAAGGTGTGACCGAATAAAAATATAATTTCACTAGAAGTGACCTGATAATTTGTTGATGAAGAAGGGGATGCCTTGGGCATCCCCAAGCTTAGACGTTTGAGTCTTCTTGGAATTTGCTAGGATGTACCACCGGGGCATCCCCAAGCTTAGGATTTTCACTCTTCTTGTTCACATCATATCACCCTCTTCTCTTGACCCTTGAAAACTTCCATCACACCAAAATTCTCACAATCTTCATTAGCAACGTTAGTGCAATCGAAATAATAAACTCGCGTGGTTCAGTTTCAACACAATACTAGTACTCAAAAACACATTCTCTACTGTCACAACTTCTTTTAAAACTCTTTTTCTCAAAAGAACACCAAAAGAAAGAGATTAAGATGCAAATGCAATTATTGGCAGAAATCTGTCAAAAAAGAACTGTAGGCAGAGATCGATTTTCAAAAATCTTCTGTTGCTCAAATAAAAAAGTGGTCAACTAAGAAAAGTTGCGTATATAGCCCAGGATTAAGCACAAAAATATCAGGTCATTTTGAATTTTTTGTGATTTTATACGTAATTAACAGTGGACATCAGAAATCTGTTTCCTGCGCAGAAATCCGAAATATAGTGTCAACTTTCCACTATAGGCTTTAGCTGGATCAATAAAAACACAAAAGAAAAGATACATCAGGGTCGCTAAGGAAATAGAAAACACCCAGGTGCAAAGCACACCAAAGAAAACAAAGGAAAACAGAGAAATAAACGGGCTGTCTCCCGGTAGCGCTTTTCTTTAACGCCTTTCAGCTAGGCATAAAAGATCAACTCAAGTATTTTCAAGTGAAGAAGCATCAACTATAACTTCCTCTAAAGCATTATTTGCATAAATAGGCACTCCAGATGTTTATGAAGATTCAACATGGAGATCACTCTTAGTTTCATTAATTGTTTTAGCAATTTTCAGCATAAATGGAGATTTGGGTTTAGTTATCTTGGGAACACACATGAATCTTTCCTCCTTTCCCACAAAGGCTTTCTCCTCCTTGAAATTAAGAGATGAAAAAGTTGAGCTTAAATTTCCCACAACATCTTCTAGTTTACCAATCATAATTTTTTTTTATTATCACGAGTGTTGCTAGCCTCTAGAGGAGTGGTTATTTTATAAATAGTAATTATTGATTCATTAATTTTGCTAGCATTATCAAGGATGATTGGTAAGTTCATTTCCAAACAGTTTAGTTTATTAATAACATCCTCCAAAGTGATCTCAGTTTTAACAGCTGTTATGGGGGGGGGGGTGATCCTACTAAACTTTCAATCATATTGCAGACTTCTAAAGCAGGAGTTCCTAGAAAATTATCACCCGTAAGAGTATCTAACACATACCTATACCAACCAGAAATACCAACATAAAAATTCCTCAGGAGTATCAGGGTAGAATACTTTTTTTTGTAGATTTATTATGAGCATCATTTATTCTATACCATGCATCTTTTAAACTCTCTCCCCCTTGTTGCTTAAAAGAACGAACCTCAACCTCGGGGATACTTATTCTAGTGAAATAAAAGCAAGCAAATAAATAACAGCTATAAAGTAAACTATTTTTTGTGTGTGTTTTTAATATAGAGAAGAAAACCAAGACAAAAATAAAAACAAGACAATAAACAAAATAAAGAGGTTGAGAGTGAGAGACTCCCCTTGCCAGAAGACTTCTTTCTCCTCGGCAACGGCGCCAGAAAATATCCTTGATGCTTGCGTTGGGAGACCCCAAGAAGAGGGTGTGATGAGCACAGCGGTAGGAATTTTTCCCTTAGTTAAGAACCAGGGTTATCAATCCAGTAGGAGAAAGAGGACCTTCGGAAGGTTGATGCCACTGACGGTGGTGCTGGCGCTTCACCGCTGTTAGCAACAACGTGGAACCTGCACACAACTCAACCAAAATACTTTGCCCCAACGGTATAGTGAGGTTGTCAATCTCACCGGTCTTGCTGAAAACAAAGATTAGACGTATAGTGTGGAAAACAGTGTATGCTTGCAGTAAGTAAGCAGAGCAGGAAATTGTTGTGGTTTGTTTAACAGTATGGAAAATGGACATGGGTTCATAGGTTCACTAGTGGTGTCTCTCCATAAAATAACATGATGGGTGAACAAATTACAGCTAGGCAATTGACAAATAAAGGTTGCACCGTAGTGCACATTATAACATGATGACTACTATGATATTTAGTGCGGGCATTACAACAAAATACATAGACCAAAATCCATCTATATCTATGACTAATAATCCACCCTCAGATTATCATCCGAACCCCCTTAGGTATTAAGTTGCAAGCAACAGATAATGGCATTAAGCAATGTGTGTAATGTAATCAATGATTATACACGCGTGTACTCTCACCGCTGTTTTCTCCCTAATGGCAACAACACATCCTCCCAAGAAAGGCAATAAGGAGGCATGAACCCACTATCAAGCATAAATACTCCCTCTTGGAATCAGTAGCAACTACTTGGCGAGAGCAACCACTAGCAACGGAAAGCATGTAAGATCACAAATAACATTTGCAATAAAGTATATAATCAACTTGGCATAAGTTCAATATTCATGGGATCCCCGCAAACACGACATATAGAATTACATAAGATCAATCTCGATCATGATATGCAGCTCACGAGATCTAAACATGGAGGCATATGAGGAGGAGACAACCATCTAGCTACTTCTATGGACCCGTAGTCCAGGGATGAACTACTCACGCATCACTCCAGAGGCATGCATGGTGATGTAGAAGCCTCCGGTGATGATTTCCTCTCCGGCAGGGTGCCGGAAAACAGCTCCAGAACCCTCCTGATCTAGGGTTGACGATGACGGCGGCTGCGGAACTTTTTCAGGATTTTTGATCAGGTGCCTAGGGTTTTCCATCCGGGGGGAATAAATAGGTGAAAGGGAAAAGGAGGTGGAGGCCAGGGGGGCCCACACCCATAGTTGGCGCGACCAGGAGGGTCGTGCCACCCTATGGTGTGCCCCCCTGATGCCCGTCTTCGACTCATCTTCGGTGTTCAGGATGCTTTCAGGGAAAATAGGCACTTCGGGCTTTGTGGGGTCCAATTCTGAGAATGTTTCCAGAACAACTTTTCTGAAACAAAAAACATTGGAAAACAGGGAACTGGCACTTGATATCTTGTTAATAAGTTATTCCCGGAAAACGTATAAAAATTCTATAAATAAGGGAGCAAACATGTAGCAATTGGCATAATGTGATCATGGAGCATCAGAAATTAGGGATACGTTTACGACGTATCATATAACCACTATTCCATGCTCCATTAAAAATAATTATTTTAGAATTTATTTAGCGGGAGTTAGTGTTATTCCTTTTTCTCTCTATAGGATAATCTCTCTTGAAAAATTAGTACCAACTAATATATCCTTGCAAATGGCTGATAAATCTACCGCTATTCCTGTTGGTATATGTGAGAATTTTCATGTTCAAGTGGCTACTAGTTGTTTGATATTAACTTACTTTGTTGTGTTGGAGATGCCTGAAGATGATATTATGTCTATTATTCTTGGAAGACCTTTTCTTAACACCGCGGGGGCTCTTATTGATTGCAACCAAGGAAAGTAACTTTTAATGTTAATAATAGAAAACACACAACTTATTTTCCCAAGAATATTGATAGAAAATATTGTTAAATTCAATTGAAAATACTGAGACCATCAAGATTGGGGAATTCTATTGTCCTATTCCAATGCCACACAAAGAATATGAAATTGATATGACTGGGACTATATCTATCAAAGTTGAGGTAACATAATCATCTAGTGAGATACAAAGTTTTGCTTTATGTAAATTATTTTGGTAACAAGACTTGATCAACCGTGTTAGCAAAGTGATTTTAAATTAAGAAAACAATGTTTTCACTTCCATATATTTTTTTCACCCTGTTCACTTTTGTTTTCAGCATATCTACTTTTGTTTTCACATTGTGACACATGTTTTCACCATCCACAATTTTGTTTTCACCATTTGCACCTTTGTTTCCATTGGTTATTTACACATTAGAATGTATTAGAACTTCTGTTAAATTGGTTTGGTTCTGTTTTCCATCATTCTATAATCGTTTTCTAGGTTTATAATCATTTATAAAATTCTAAAAATACCTCGAAAAAAAGGTTCTCGAAAAATTCCAGAAAAGTTATATTAATTTTTTACATTAAAAATGAGGCGGAGAGGCACCTGGGATAACCCAGGGGACCCACTATGCCACCACACCACCAGGTGGCGCTAGCAGCCCCCAAGGCGCGCCAGAACATGTTGTGGGCCCTCTGGCCCTCCACTTGCTCTCCTCCCTTCCAAACACTACACTCTCTCAGCCAAACTCGAAAACATTCCTGGAACCCGAGTTCTTCCTATTCTCCCTGGTGATTTTTTGATCTCCTTGCTCAACCCATCTTTGTTACTGAAATTTGGAGCATTTGCTTGACTCCTCCAATTACCAGAGTAGAATTTTGTTTAGTGGAGTATTTCTTCAGTATTTTGGTACTGTAGGTGGCAGGTTATGTGAGTTTGCATGCTTGTTTAATGTTGAAATGGATTAGTTTTGATGCATGTATAGCTCTCCTACAAGTTCCTTTCATATAGTTGCTTCAACATTATTTTTATGAGATGTGTTAAAATTTTCAGAAATGGAGGGAAATGTACACCAACTTTATCAGCAAGAATTAGAATTGCATGAAGTCATGAGGGTACGCCGTGAAGAGACTGTATTTCCCTCAATCTATCTGTGCCATGCCTTTATGAATGCTGCTGGGATTTTGCAAGACTTCCAAACTCTAATTTCTAATTCAGGTTTGCAACGTTTTGTGGAAGGTGAATCTAATCAATTTGTTACACTAACCATGTCTGTGGTGCAGGATTTTAGTTTCAGCTATGCCTCACCTAACCACATGGTGCATTATAAAATTTATAATAAAACTATCAACCTGCCTTTTGATGATTTTTGTGTAGCTGTTAGGGTGCCACAATGGGGATCACGTGAGAAGATAAATGTATCTATAATTTCTGATGTTCCATGTTGTTTTCATGCTATTTGCTACGTGTTTTCTATACACTTCATGTCATTTTTATTGATTTTCTTGGACTAACCTATTGACAAGATGCAATAGAGCCAGTTCCCCCTTTTTTTTGCTGTTTTTAGTTTCAGAAAAGTTGTTTTGGAAATATTCTCAGAATTGGAAAATTCAAAGCCCGGAAGTCTTAGAATTCCCGAAGGTTCCAAAAAGTCGTGAAGAGGCCCGGAGAGGGGCCACGGGAGGGGCACACCATAGGGCGGCGCCCCCTGGCCGCGCCCGGGGGTGGTGTGGGACCCTTGGGCGTCCACCGGCATCGACCTTTCTCTTATTTATTCCCCCGATACGTGAACCCTAAAAATATACCACCTTTCCATAAAAAACACCCGAGGGCACCATCATTGTCAATCCGAGATCGGGAGGGTTCTGGAGTTCTCCCCGGCACCCGGCCGGGAGGGAAAATCATCATAGGAGGGCTTTACACAACCATGCCCGCCTCCGGAGTGATGCGTGAGTAGTTCATCCCTGGACTACGGGTCCATACCAGTGGCTATATGGTTGTCCTCTCCACTTTATGCCTGATGTTTAGATCTCGTGAGCTGCCTCAGATGATCGAGATCATCTTATTGTAATGCTACATGCTGTGTTTGCTGGGATCCGATGAATGTTGAATGCTATGGCTCTTGATTATCAATCTATCATGCTATCTTCATGCGTATGTTATTTATGATCTTGCATGCTCTCTGTTGTTAGTATATGCTCTAGCCAAGTAGATGCTAGTGACTCCAAGAGGGAGTATTTATACTTGATAGTGGGTTCATGCCTCCTTTGCATCCGTGTTGAAGTGACAGAAACGTGACATGTCGAGACATCGTAGTAGAATTCATAGACGGGGGTGCCATGAGACTACCGATAGAGACGTGGGGGGACGTGGTTGTGCGAAGGACAATGACACAGGGTTTTTACCCAGGTTCGGTACGACGCAATAATGCGGCGTTCCTACTCCTGCAATCTCACTATTCAGGACTAAAGCATGTGAATACAAAGTACAATGTAAGGTTCTATTAGCTGCTCGTCAAGGATCAACCTCTCGGCGAGTTAGCCTGTAGCTTCTTGTCTATCTATCATATCTCCCGTCCGGCTTTATATAATAGTCGGGTTAGGGCATACAGAGTAGGAAACCTAGAAGACTACGGTAACTATTAACTTGGAAAGTAAGGAATCCGCCTTCTACTCCAAGCCAGATCACGTGGGCCGTGATCCGTGTTCTTCTATAATCCGGCTTCTGTGCGTCAGCTTACTGGGTCGCCCAATGGATCGTGGCCCACTACCATTTGGGCCACCCGGGTAATCCGGCACTTTAGACTACCATCTGATATACCCCTATTCGGTATATATCCGACAGTAGCCCCCAAGAACGATTAAGACTCTGATTCGCCGTCTTTCGCCAAATGCATCTTTTCGGAGAAATATTGGCCTGCAGTCTTGATTCTTCCTTTTCTCCTCAAAGGATGTTGTAACGCAAAACTCGGAATCCAGGAAATCTGGCTTTTCTCACACGATCCTTCATGAAGAAGGAACTTCCTACGTCAGCGCTTTAATCATGCTGACGTAAGGGACGTTTGGGTTTCAGGCGGGAAGCCCAAAAAATATCTCTGACAGATTCTCGCGGGAAACGAGGCGATAGCAATAATCACCCGTCGTTTCATTTCCCGGAATTTCCGGCGAGTGACACGCGTTGAACATCCAACGGTCAAAAGAGCCGTTAGCACGCATCGTGATGGGATTCCGGCTATAAATAGCCGTCTTCGTCCTCCGTGAAAATCTTCCGCTCTGATTTCGCAACGTTTCTAGCGCCCAAGTTCTCGCAAAGCACTTCCGAGCGCACGAACGCACCCAAGACCTCACCGGAACGAACAAGCGCCGCCCCTCAATGGCATCACCAAGTTCCCCTAGCCCGCACCGTCGCCAAGATATCGACGAGATTATCGACACAATGGATCCACAGTTGGATTCTCCGGTGCACGCCTCCGTCGACAAGCCGGCGAAGGCCGCAAGCGGTGCGGCAGGCGAGGAAATCCCTCTCACCTCCGCGGATCTTGCAGGATCTTCCTCCGTGCCTCCCCCGCCGTTCGCGCCCGAGACGGCGGAGGAAAAAATCGCGCTCGTCGGCGACGAGCTCGCGGCCGCGGAGGCCGCAACGTTCGCCCCCGCCGGAGCCGAAGAAGAGGCGTAAACTGCCGGCAACTGGAGTGCTAGCAGTATTCCGCCATCCCTCCTTCCGACAATGGAGAAGGAGGGGCTCGTGCTGAAGGTAAAGTGGCGGCTCGGATTTTAGGCCATTGACGAAAGCATGCATTGCTTGGACGTCAGTTACTCCAGAGCAGCTATTCTTCATTGCTGTCCATCTTGAGATGAAATCCACGTATGGTTCATCCTCAAATTGGGTGCAACGGTTTAGCTGGTTGATGCTATTCGGGCGTTTGTAGGTTCCCCGGAAGTGCTGAGTGAATACTCGAGCTATATCATCACAGCTGTTGACAGTTCTGGAATGTAATCCATTGATCCAGTCTCTGGCTCCATCCAGTAACATTAGGGGAATAAACTTTACAGCTTCCAAGTCTATCCCATTGTTGATCTGGACGGCTGTATAGTAGTCTGAGAGCCAGGTATCCGGGTTTGTACTGCCGGTATATTTTTGGTATGTTGGACCAACTTTGGCAAAGCCAAAGTGTAGGGTTATTCTACGGATTCTATCCGTGAAGCACTTAGGACCGAAGTATAAATCATCTCTTTCCGCTCTATCCATGTGTGCGGAGTACCTGCCGGCTGAATGGACAGAAGGGGATCTGCTCCTTTCTTTTTCATTGTTGCGTGGACGCGCTTTTCCGGGATCCTCTCTATTTCTTCCGAGATCACGCCCCTTTGGATGAGGTGGAGTTCTACTCCTATGTCTTTCCTTATTCCTGGGGGGTGTCCGAGATCTCTCACGCCTGTGAGGTATATCCTGTCTTCCAGCTTTTTCAGCTGGGTGTCTCGGAGGCGGCATTGCTTTGCCGTCATTCCGGTGTTTTTCTTCCCGACCGTGAGGATTAAATCCGCCTTTCGGGAGATGTGATCCGGTTCTAGACGCTTCATCCTTGTTATCGGGATTTTTCTTGTCTTTTCTCGGATCTGCTTTCTTCTCTTTTGAATTGCTTGAATCTCCGGGTTCTTCTTGTCCAGGTGCTCTAGCGGCGCATGTAGCTGTTTTGCATAGGGCGGAGTCGTCATGCAGCTTCCCTGATCGCTCTTGCCCTCGCTGTTGTTGTTGCAATGATTTTCCTAGGAAAGCATACACCCCTTGAAGTTTTTCACCGTTGGAGTACATATCGTTGTTGAGGATGGCGAACGCTGTTTCCGCGTTTTCTGCTGCGGTTTTTTATATTGGTTCGCCTCTAGCATCTTTGCCGTTTACCTGCTTTTGCCAAGATGGGTTGTGAAACCTTTCTTTGGCGGCAGTACTTCCGGTCTTATGATTTTGGGTAACCTCGTAGGTCTAATGGCAGTTCTATTCTTTTTCTCGTACTCCTCGATTTCTTCCTTCATGAGCTTGATGTCATCCTGGGTTTTTTGGAGGTGTTCACGAGTTCTGAATAGATGTTGCTGTTGCCTCTGGAGAGCTTGTCTCCTGGCTTCTAGCACTTCAGGGGGTTCGTGCAATCCCACCGGTGTTTGTAATAACTCCTGTTCTTCTTGTTCTGTCATTGGCGGAACAAGGATTTCTTTTGTTTTCTTCTCCGCGGGCTTTTTTCCGCTTGCATCTCCTACTTCTGGGCTTTCATTGGCTGGATCAGCCGATTTCTTCTTCCGGATTTTGTACTGGAGCTTTTTAGCGGCCTTGTGCCTTTTCTTGGAAGAGGGAGGTTTTTTGTTAGGTTCATCCTCTGTCAATTCTTTGACATTGGGGTATATTGGAGAAGTTTCTCCGTCTTCTCTCTCTTCCTCCGACGGAGGAGTTCTAGGACCCCTGACTGCCGGCATCCGTGTTTTCAGCCGGTTTTGCCATCAGTACTTCATGGTATCCCTCCTGAAGAGATTTAACCTTTCTTTCGAAGGAGTCCTCATCTTCGTCTTCGGAGTCGAAGTTGTCTGATCCGGTTTCTGACTCTAATCTCTCCTCAATGGCGGCTAACACAGAGTCAGCTTCCGAGTTCATCGCTATGTTGACGGATGTCGGATCTTCCACCTCTGTAGTGGGTTTGCTGTTTTCTGCCTCCTGCACGGGATTTCTTTCATCCGTGTTTTCGGCGACCTCGGATTGCACCATACCGATAAAGTGTGAATCACTTTTATGTCGGCGATCTGAGCAAAACCCGGTATCATAGTCATCTTCGACTGGGTATAGGGCGGGTGGGAAAAATTTACTTCCACCGCAAAACCCCATGGCCTCTGCAGTTAATCCGATAAAGATATTTGCAGATCCAATCGGTAACACGCAGGCACTTACCAGATGATTTTGTGCCGGTATGTAAGATCCATTGTCGAGGAAGCGTCCAACGTTGTCGTCGAACTCCAGGCTTCCGACAGTTATGGAACTGCCGATTCCGCCGAGTATCCCAGATCGAAACTTAACGCCTGACGTTGCTGGCCCCACAGTGGGCGCCAACTGTCGAGACATCGTAGTAGAATTCATAGACGGGGGTGCCATGAAACTACCGATAGAGACGTGGGGGGACGTGGTTGTGCGAAGGACAATGACACATGGTTTTTACCCAGGTTCGGTACGACGCAATAATGCAGCGTTCCTACTCCTGCAATCTCACTATTCAAGACTAAAGCCTGTGAATACAAAGTACAATGTGAGGTTCTATTAGATGCTCGTCAAGGATCAACCTCTCGGCGAGTTAGCCTGTAGCTTCTTGTCTATCTATCATATCTCCCGTCCGGCTTTATATAATAGCCGGGTTAGGGCATACAGAGTAGGAAACCTAGAAGACTACGGTAACTATTAACTTGGAAAGTAAGGAATCCGCCTTCTACTCCAAGCCAGATCACGTGGGCCGTGATCCGGGTTCTTCTAGAATCCGGCTTCTGTGCGTCAGCTTAC
Organism: Alopecurus myosuroides; assembly: GCA_028641055.1. Lineage (NCBI taxonomy): Eukaryota > Viridiplantae > Streptophyta > Magnoliopsida > Poales > Poaceae > Alopecurus > Alopecurus myosuroides. The sequence goes on from CM054058.1 coordinate 16,281,525, forward strand.
TGGGCCGCCCAATGGACTGTGGCCCACTACCATTTGGGCCACCCGGGTAATCCGACACTTTAGACTACCATCTGATATACCCCTATTCGGTATATATCCGACATGACATGTGGAGAATGTGATGTTGCCATTAGGGAGAAAACAACAATGTTTACTTTGTGTACATTGTTTTCATTACACACTTTGCTTACTATGATTATCTGTTGCTTGCAATTTAATACCCAATGTTTCTTTGGATGATATTCGAAAGGTGGATTATTAGTCATAGATGCAGTTGGATGACGGTCTATGTATCTTGTTGTAATGGCCGCATGAATCATGTACTAATCATCATGTCATGCATGTTTAATTATCTATCAATTGCCCAGCTATAATTTGTTCACCACACATGCTATCTATCTTTTATGGAGAGACCGCACTAGTGAACTGTGGACCCCGGTCCATTTCCTCATACTGATAATACAACCACTGCAATTACTGTTTCCACTGTTTTCACACTGCTACTACTATTTTCATATTGTTTTACTGTTTTCCACACCATAGATTTAACCTCTTTGTTATCAGCAAAACCGGTAAGATTGACTACCTCACTACTTCGTTGGGGAAAAGTGAATTGATTGTGTTGTGCAGGTTCCATGTTGCTGCTGAACCGGTAGTGCGCCCTATCACATCAACTGCATCAACCTTCAGAGATTGCTTGTCCTCCTACTTGTCCATTCAACCTTGGTTTCTTTTCTGAGGGAAAATTTGCCGCTGCACTCTTCACAACCTTATCTTGGGGTTTACCAATGTAAGCCATCATACCTTTAAAACCTTCCAAATACGTCTCATTTCGTGACACTGTCTTAGCTCATGAGGAAGTAGGAGTTGTACTTGTTATCTTCCATACTAATTAAGTACCCTGACTTGCATGCTTCATCTGCTCGTCATTAATTTTGCAAAGAGATGGTTAGACCATTATAACATCAAAACAGTAAACAAATAAATAGGCCCTTCTATATGGTCTGAGATTTTTGACAGGCACCCGAGGATTCGGTTAACCATGGTTTGCGAAAACAAGGTCAGGAGGAGTGTCATTCTACATAAAGAGCATGCTATAAATGCTTAATATAAATAACTCGGAACCGCTCTCAACTTGTTTAGTATGGAAGATAACAAGAACTCTATTCCCATTTGTTGACATGAACAATCACCTCTCAAAGTCATTTTACTTATGTTATTAGAATAAAAACCTCAAGCACATGTTAATCCCTACTTCCCTCTATGAAGGGCCTTTCTTTTACTTTTATGTTGAGTCTTCACCTTCTAACTTTATGCAACTTCTCGAGAGCATAGCTATCATTCTTAGTGTATTGTGCTTGTCCCAGGATATGGTTAATTGTGGTATAACTTTGATACTTCTATCTTTGATATATTTACTTATAGTCTTCACTTGAACATCAGAGGTGCCGTGGCATTTGTGTTTTGGTACACTATTAAAGGCAAGTGAGATACCACTTTATCATATCTTATTATGAACATTGCAATCATGCGAATTGATATATTTTATGTTGTGTGTTGGAATATCTTCATGGTTTGCATAACTATTAGGTGACTTTATTTTGCATACTTCTTATTATGAATTTCCTAAGGACTTGATCATATAGTGAAAATATTTACATCATATGAATCAAATGTGTTCGTAAAAGTTCTTTTATCGCACTCAGTTGTTAACTGAATTGCTTGAGGACAACAAGTAAGCTAAGCTTGGGGGAGTTGATACGTCCAAAACGTATCTCCTTTTCTGAACACTATTGTTGTTGTTTTCTTCTAAAGTTGTGATTTTTGGATACAACTAACATGGACTAATGTTGTTTTCAGCATAATTACCATGATGTCTCGTTTTTGTGCAGAAAATCAACTTTCAGGAAAATGCCCGGAAAAGGTCCCAATGCTTCTATTTTACCCGAAGACCCTAGAGCCAGAAGATAAGTTGGAGAGGAGCTAGGAGGGGACCACACCACCTGGCAGAGCGCCACCTGATGGTGTGGCTGCCTCGGGCACGCCCTCGGGTCCCCCTTTCGCCTACTTAACCCTTTTAACCTATAAACGTCAAGGGGTTCGTCATATTTCAGAGAAACACACCAGAGCGCTGCCGCCACCTCGAAACCCAATTCGGGGATCAGAAGTTCCGTTTCAGGCACCCTGTCGGGACGGGTATTCAGAGGAGATCATCACTATCGTCATCTCCACCACTTCTCCATCAACCATCCATGATTCCCCCATCCATTTGTGAGTAATCTCCGCTTTAGGCTGAGAGGGCTGGTAGGGATTGGATGGGATCGTTTGTAATAATGCCAGATTGTTAGGGTATGGCGCCCGCTGTTAGTGCTATATATCGTTGTTGCAACTTGTTATGCTTAATGCTCGTTACTAGGGCCCGAGGGACATGATCTCAGATTTGAACATGTTATTGTTTCATGAAGATAATTATGCTTTTCATCTTACTTGTAAGTTATTTACACATGTCGTTGTCTGGAACCCGAGGCCCCGAAATGACAGAAATTGGGATAACTTGGGGGGATGGCTGATACGTCCATTTTGCATCACTATTTTATATCATAATTTTCTGTTATTCATCGATATATTTCATGTTATGATGCATCTCTTATGTTATTTTATCTTATTTTGCATGTTTTAAATTTTTTGGAGAATAAACACCGGGACCATGAATCTGATGGAAAAAAGCATCGTCGGGATACCATATTTCAGAAGATTAGAAGTAGAAGAAGTGGGACAACGGGGGTGTCCTAAAAGTCCAGGGGAAGAACACATCCAGAAGGAGAGCCAGAGGGGGGCCACCATGGGCCCACACCATGGGGCGGCGCCCCCCTTGGCCGCGCCACCTATAGGTGTGGCCACCCTGGCCCACCTCTGGGGGATACTTTTTGCGTACTTGTCCCCCAGGAAACCCTAAGCCTCATTCCATCTTCGAAGAATTATTCCGCGCCGCCTCGGGGAGGAAAACACCCGAGAGAGAAAAGCTCTTTGGCAGGGAGAAATCTGCCGGGGAAATTCCTCTCCGGAGACGGGAAATCACCGCCATCGTCACCGTCATCACTCCGGGCATCATCAATATCGTCTTCATCATCATCATCACCACCAGCACTATCACCCTCATCATCCACCTTCATCCCGCTATAACAATTAGGGGCCTCTATCGTTGTTTTACATTAGATCTCTCTCTCGGTGTGGATTACTTGTTAGTAGTTGATGCTTGTGACATTTATCGGTGTTTGCACTTTATGACCAGATTGTTATCATCCATTATATCACCTCTGATCATGATCCATATGATTTGTTGTGAGTAGTTCATGCTGTTCTTGAGGACATGGGAGAAGTCAAGTTGTTAGTAGTGAAGTAATATTTAATGTTTGATTTCTAAGTTGTGGAATTATTATTCTAGTGGTGTCATGTGAACATTGACTACATGATACTTCACCATTTATGGACCTAGGGGAATGCATCGTGTATTTGTGTACTAATTGTGGGGTTGCCAGAGTGACAGAAAACTAAACCCCCTTTAGGAAACCATTACATGAGGGAGCGTAGGATCCCAGAGTTTAAAGTTGTGGTTAGACTTATTTCTTAATTACTTTCTTGAAGTTGCGGATGCTTGCAAGGGGTATAATCACAAGTATGTATTAGTCTTGGATGGAACGGTACATTAGCATAGGTTCACCCACACAAAACTTATCAAAACACCAAAATTATTCAACTACATGGAACAAAAGCACTTGATAGAAACCTCCCGTGTGTCCTCGAGAACGTTTGATAATCATAAGTAAACTCACCGACTTGTCCTTTGCTGAAGAAAGGATTGGGACACTTGCAGAAATTATTACTACTGCCTTTTATTTACTCGCACTTTATTTATCTGCAATATAAAAAAAAACCTACAAATCTATTTTCTAGTAATGACAGTTATTCCTTCATCGAAACCGCTTGTCAACACCTTCCGCTCCTCGTTGGGTTCGACACTCTTATTTATCGAAAGTACTACGATACACCCCCTATACTTGTGGGTCATCAAGACTATTTTCTGGCGCCGTTGCCAGGGAGTGAAGCGCTATTGGGAAGTGGAATTGATAAAGTAAGCTTCTGATGTAAGTGATGTTTTTATTACCGTCTACTGCTTTATTACGCTATGTTTGGAACTCCTTTTGAGTCCTTATTTGTGGGCACTGCTGCCACTGCTAGGGTAGTAAGTGACCCACCGCCTGATGATTTGGATCCTTATAAAATACCTATAAAGATTGTTAAACATGTTATGGATAACTGCTATTCAGGTGATGGAAATGTCCATCCCGGTGATCATTTTCTCTTTTTACATGAATCATGCGTGTTTTTCAAGTGTGCAAGTATTACTATGATCCGAGCGAAGAGGAAATTATTCTCTATATCATTAAAAGGCCGAGCCGCTGAATGGTTCAAGCTGCTGAAAAATAGCCAGGCTATTGAATGGGAGGAAATTGTACCTCTCTTTTATTCTAAATTATATCCTATAAGTGAAATCCATAGAGATCGGAATTATATATATAATTGTTGGCCTCATGACGGAGAGAGTATTACCCAAGCATGGGGGATAGTGAAGTTACTAATGCTCAAATGCCCCATTCATGAGCTCCCCAGTAATATTGTTATTAATAATTTCTATGCAAGGCTTCCTCTTCATGATAAGGATTTATTTGATGCTTCTTGTTCTGGATCATTTACACGTATGAAGGATGAAGCTAAATGGGATCTTGTTGACCGTATTCAAGAAAACACTGAAGCATGGAAGAATGAAAAAGGTAGAAAGTCAGGTATAAATTATGACTATGAATGCATTCAAACCTTTATGTCATCTGAGGATTTTCATAATGTTAGTGTTGTTTATGGTCTTGATTCTCAAGTCACCGCTAACTTATATAAGGCTTTTGCTTCTTACATTGATATCCCTAAAAAGGAATGGGATAAGTACCATGCACCTTATAAAGATACTATTAATCGTGTTCCTGCAAGAGATATAGAAGTTCTTACTGTTGATTCTATTGTGCCTGAACCTTATATTGAGAAAATGCCTTTCCCTGCTAAGGTAAAAGAACACTCTATGTTATCTAGTGTGATTAATAAAATTGCAAAGAAGCTTGTAGAACCCGAGGAACAAATAACTGTAGAACCTACAGTAGCAATACTAAAGGACCTTGTTTCTGAAAATGTAGAAGAGGGACACATTATATTTTGTGAAGATGCTTCTAATATTGTCTCTTATCCTAGTAAATCTAGGAAACCTAGTGTTCATGTGCTATCTGCTAGGATAGGTGATCATTGCTATTCTGGTTTATGTGATATTGGTGCTAGTTCTAGTGCTATGCCTTATGAGCTTTATAAAGAAATCATGCATGAAATTGGTTCTTGTGAACTTTAAGACATTGATGTGATTATTCAACTTGCTAATAGGGAAACTATTTCTCGAATTGGTATTGTTAGAGATGCGGAGTTCTTATGTGGTAAAACTAAATATCCTGCTGATTTTCTAGTACTAGGCACTTCTGCTAGTGATACTTGTCCTATCATATTTGATAGATCTTTCTTAAATACCTGTGGTGCTGTTATAGATTGTAAAAAGGAGAAAATCCTTACAAAGTTCGATGGAGAATCTTATGAATTTAATTTCTCTAAATTTGCTAAAACACCCTATAAAGCTAAATTACCTAATGAAAATTATAGAGTTGAACAGTTGGCTGCTATTGCTCTTGCTCCTAACAATCCTTTGCAACAATACATGGAAGACCACGAAAGTGATGTCTTTATGGAATAAAGGAATGAAATTGATGAGATTTTCCTACATCAGCCAGCAATGCTGAAACATAATTTACCTGTGGAGGACTTGGGTACAACATTACCACCCAAGGAAGATCCTGTTTTTTATTTAAAGCCTTTGCATGATAATCTTAAATATGCTCATATTGATGATAAGAAATTATATATTGTTATTATTAGTTCTCAACTTTCTGATAAAGAAGAGGAGAGATTATTGGGGATATTGAAGAAACATAGAGGTGCTATTGGTTATAATCTTGATGATCTGAAGGGGATTTCTCCTGCTATATGTCAGCATGCTATTAATGTTGAACCTAATGCAAAGACAATTTTTAACATCAAATACGTTTGAATCCTAAGATGAAGGATGTGGTAAGAAATGTGGTATTGAAACTCCTTGATGCTGGAATTATTTATCCTATTGTTGATAGTAGATGGGTTAGTCATGTGCATTGTGTCCCTAAGAAAGGAGGGATGACTGTTGTGCCTAATGAAAATAATGAACTTATTCCTCAAAGAGTAGTAGTTGGTTATAGGATGTGCATTGACTTTAGTAAGGTTAACAAAGTCACTAAGAAAGATCATTCTCCTTTGCCTTTTTTTGATCAAATGTTAGAAAGGTTGTCTAAGAAAACTGATTTCTGCTTTCTTGATGGTTATTTTGGGTTCTCTCAAATTGCTGTTAAAAAGCTTGATCAAGAGAAAACAACTTTCACTTGTCCTTATGGAACCTATGCTTATAGACATATGCCTTTTGGTTTATGTAATGCTCCTGCTAGTTTTCAAAGATGCATGTCCGCTATCTTTCATGGTTTTTATGAAGAAATTGTGGAAGTTTTCATGGATGATTTCTCCGTCTATGGAACTTCTTTTGATAATTGTTTGCAGAATGTTGATAAAGTTTTGCAGAGATGCGAGGAGACTAATCTTGTTCTTAATTGGGAGAAATGCCATTTTATGGTTAATGAAGGAATTTTTCTCGGACATAAAATATCTGAAAGAGGCATTGAAGTTTATAGAGCTAAAGTTGAAGCTATTGAGAAAATGCCCTGTCCCAGGGATGTCAAAGGTATTCGTAGTATTCTTGGTCATGCGGGTTTCTATAGAAGGTTTATTAAAGATTTCTGTAAAATATCAAAGCCTCTTACTAATCTTCTTCAAAAGGATGTATGTCGGGGGGATACCCCCGAGTAGGGGTAAGGCAGGTGAGAAACAGTGCTCAAGATACGGTTCGACCGAGTAGGAAGCTACCCGGATGGTCTGGTATCCGGTGGGCGCTATCCGGCAAGAAGTATACAAGGCTAAGAGGAGATACAAGTGTTGTTCTAGATCAGCCGGGTAGCGCTCGGGTGATCCGGATAGACGAGAAGCTAGTCTACTCGGGCACAAAGTCAATGGAGCCGTTGTGGAAGATCTCGCGTATCCAGGGGCCGTACCAGCGTGCAGTTCAACTTACTAGGCGCATGGTTATCCGCACTAAGACGTGGGAACATTACGGGTTGGTAGCTGTCATGACATGTCACTGACAAGGGGGACATGACATGTCAGTGACCTACCCTAAGGGGCTGATGGGGTGGACAAGACCTGTCAGCCGCACGGCGCGGAGACTTTCGGCGACGGCGTCAGCGGGAACACGGAGGCCCATCCGCCCTTTTATTAGTAGAAAACTGGCTGGCCACCAGTATATAAGGAGGCCAGCCCCCCTCCTGCGCGAGAGTCGCTCACTTGGTGGATCATTCTTTTAGTGACACACACAGAGAGAGATAAGAGCTGGCTACTCGGCAGAGACTAAGAAACTCAGAGGTTGTAACTTCTGTACTCGGCACAACATAATACAGGGAGATAGACAGGAGTAGGGGTGTTACCTCCACGAGGGCACCGAACCTGGGTAGATTGTGGTGTTAGCATTTGTTCTGTGCGCGCCTATTCGGCGTGCGATCCCTGCCCGGATACCTACAGCGTCCATCGGCCCCAAACTTAAGCCATCCCATGGCATCTATCTTCTCCACACCATGACAGTTGGCGCCCACTGTGGGGCCAGCAGCGGCGCTGGCTGGGGTGCATATCCGGACGGGACCCGTTTCTTCGTCGGGGGAGCGTGTGGTTTGTGGCCTTGTCCACAGATTCGGCTCCTTCGACTTCGTCACCGACAACGCCGGCGATTTCGGTGGCATTCCCGTGCCTGTAGGAGGCTCCGTCCTCTCCTTCGGCGTGCACTTGGTGTACGTCGCCACCACCGTCATCCGCGAGTACCCTGAGGAGGTGCTCGTCACTGAGGACCCTCCCGCTGTTTTCGTTGTCTGCGGGAAGTCGGCCGGCTGCTCTATGGGCAGCATGGAGGTGATGATGACTGACCTGACTATCGATGCCGGGAAAGGCGCGCCCGCTACGCCTGAAGTCGTCGATGAGCCGGCTGCTCGCAGGGGCCACAAGCCTTACGACATGCCCCAGAATCAACCGGGCTACATGGACCCTTCCACGTCAACAGCGGTACCGGCTGCTCGTGCTGGCGTCGCCGAGCAGCTGGGCATGCCTCTTGCCACGGACGCGGATCCGGCTGTGGTGAGGGCGCAGCTCGAGCAGCAGCGCCAAGCTTTGCTCCAGGAGGCCCAGGAGCTGGAGAAGGTTAGGCTTGAGCTTAACCTAGATCAAAACGAGTATAATAGAGCACATGTTTTACTCCTGTATCTAGAAATCCTAGCAAGATAGGAGTTATTCGCCGCAACCTAGGTGCTGAGCTGGCTAGAGATGGTAGAGCTACTAGCAAATCGGCTAGTTTAACCACTGCTGGTAGGACGAAATATAGCTCCCCTGCAAAATCACTTAGAGCCGATGAGGCAGTCGCGGCCGAGTTGCCTCATCTCACTGGTGAGGCTCGCGCTAGGCAACAGGACCAGCTCAATGAGTTGGTTCTAGAGGCAGGCATGCAAAATGAGGCTTTTCGATAGGCCAACCCGGGAGCAGGTTCATCCCTTGTTGTTCACTCGGATGGGGTAAGATCCATAGGACATGCCTCGTTGCCACTTCCCGGCAGTGAGAGGGCCCAGAGTGTGAACTCTGGGAAAAACAAACAGATGCAGGTGTACGACCCGGCTGTCGCCGGAAAACAGCATGCTGTAGAGCGGCAGCCCGGCCAAAAACACAATGCTACAGGTACTGGCTATCAGGCCGCCCGAGCTTGCTAAGAGGGACAAGGAGGAAACCGAGATGGTCCATCTCGGCGTCAGGCCGCCAACCCGGTTCAGCAGACAGTTCAGCCGCAGGCAGTTGTGGCAGCGGCCAACCCGGTTGCTCAACCCGGTCCAGTGCACCAGGACCGCTACGACGACGGGTACTCCGCAATGGAGCAAGTCGGGTACGCCGACCCAAGAGATGTTGCTACTCGGTTGGGAGGAAGAATGCTGGAGCCCAGCGATGCAAGATACAAGTTGGACCGGATTTACCGGTCCGAGGAGATAGAAGCAAGAGGCCCACCCGGACCAAGCTGTTTTGGTCCCAGGATCATGGGGGAACCTGCTGTGTTCAAGTTCCAGGGGGCCAGAGGAACCAAGACCTATGATGGAAGCACCAAGCCGGATTACTGGCTGAACGACTACGTCACCGCCGTGCACATCGCTGGCGGTAACAGAAGATGGGCAGTGAGGTATGTGCCTCAGATGCTGGAGGGCCCTGCCCGGATTTGGCTCAACAACTTGCCAAGGGACAGTGTCAACTATTGGCTCGAGTTCTTGGAAGCATTCATCAGCAACTTCACCAGCACCTACAAGAGGCCGAATAGGCCACAGTAGCTCTCGGCATGCAAGCAGAGGGAAGAGGAAACTGACCGCGGGTACCTTTCTCGGTGGAGCTGGCTGAGGAACACCTGCGAAGGTGTGAACGAGTCACAGGAGATTGCCTGGTTTGCTTAGGGCTGCAGGCATGGCAACATGTTGTGGTAGAAGCTGCAGAGGGAGATGCCGAGTACGCTCGCCGAGACGATCAAGATCGCTTATATGTATGCACTCGGTGACCCTACTCAACCTCTGCTCGATTCCTTCGAGCTGAGAAGAAGAAACCAAGATAGTACCCGGCGAAATGACCGGCAAGACTTCCGCAACAAGCGCCGAGATGATCGCCCTCATGCCCGCTATGGCTCGGAGCAGGTGAATGCTGTGAACAAGGATACTGCAGCTGCCGGGAGCAGCGAGAGGCAAAAAACCGCTGGAGCCCAGTACGGGCAAAACCAGACTCATGGCAAGAACTTCAAGAAGCAGTACAATGCTCCTCAGCAGGGCAATGCTACCCAGGAAGCCGGAGATGCTGCTCAGAGATTTATCTTTGAGACCATGAAGGATGGGCCTTGCAGCTTTCATACTCGGCATCCGAGTAGGCGAGCCAATCATACAACTCGGCAGTGCAGCTGGTGGGATCGCATCAAGAGTGAAGGCTTTGGCCAACTGCCCCTCCTCCTCCTCTTCCGCTCTCGGGTTCCAATGCGCAGCCTATCCGGGCAGCTGCTCACAGGCCGGCCGAGAACCAGAGGAGGGAGAATGTGAATCAAGTGGCTCAGGGAGCCAACCACAACAACAAACGCAACTACTACACCCACAACAACAACCAGAACAACAACAACAACAACGGCAATGATGGTGGTGGAGACCGGAATCAGTACGAGGAACATCATGAGAGCTACATGGTGTTCACCACCGAGCCTGATGACAAGCAGTTCCAGCGCAGGAACGCGATGGAGGTGAATGCAGCGATGCCGGCGGTGCCGGATTACATGCACTGGTGCGACCAGGACATCATCTGGTCTAGAGCTGATCATCCCAAGGTTATGCCCAACCCGGGTACATATGCTCTGGTGGTGGACCCTACCTTCCTGGGATCCGAGAAGAATATGAAGTTCAGCAAAGTGCTGATCGACAATGGGAGCAATATCAACATAATGTACCGAGATACAATGGAGAAGCTCGTTGTTGCCGAAAACATGCTGCTACCTAGCTGAACCACCTTCCACGACATTGTGCCGGGAGTGACTTGTGCTCCTATCGGTCGCATCTGGATCGATGTGCTTTTCGGCACCAGGGAGCACTGCCGGACCGAGTGCCTGCAGTTTGAGGTGGTTGACCTTCAGAGCCCCTACCATGCTCTACTCGGCAGGCCCGCTCTCATCAAGTTCATGGCCTCAATCCATGCGTCCTATCTGAAGATGAAGCTTCAGGGTCCCAATGGCATCATAACCATCTTGGGTGATTACAAGCGCTCTCTGGACTGTGCATCTGCTGGATCTCGGCTAGTCGAGACCTTGGTCATTGCTGCCGAGAAGAAGAAGATACATGAGGTGGTGGCCATGGCCCAGGCGGCTCAAGTCGGTATGCCTAGCATGCCAAGCTCTCAGTAAGGATCCACCTTCCAGGCCTTCCAAGAAACGAAGAAGGTGCAGATTGACCCGGAGTACCCGGAGCGTGTTGCCATCATTGGCGCTGGATTGGAGGAGAAATAGGAAAGCGAGCTCATCCACTTCCTCCGTGAGAATCGGGATGTCTTTGCATGGTCCAATCAGGATCTTCCTGGCGTCCCGAGGGAGTTGGTTGAGCACTCGTTGTATGTGCGCCCTGACGCCAAGCCGGTTAAGCAGGCGATGCGCCGCTTTGCGGCTGAGAGAAGAAAAGCCATTGGTGACGAGATCACAAAGCTGATGGCAAGTCGATTTATCCTGGACGTGCTGCATCCGGATTGGCTGGCCAATCCGGTCATGGTGGAAAAGAAGAAGGAGGATCCCAAGGTTGTTGTGGCGTGGCGCATGTGCGTCGACTACACCGACTTGAACAAGGCATGCCCCAAGGACCCGTTCCCATTACCCCGGATAGATCAGGTGACTGATTCCACTTCCGGGTGCAAACTTTTGTCTTTCATTGATACCTACTCTGGTTTTCACCAGATTCCTCTTAACTGTGACGCCCCGCGATCGGGCGCTATGCAGATTTCAGCATTCCCGCCAAATCCGCATAATAACCGATTCCAGGTTGCCATTTATGATAACATTACAATAGTTCACGAATAATCCACAATTACAACAGAAACAGATAGATACAAGATGACTCACACGAGCCGGGGTTACAACTGATACAATACAAAGATCCAAATAACAGCGGAAGAAACAAACGTCCGTCTACGGACAAGATCCAAATTGGACTAAGAGTCCTGAAGATAACCGAAGGCGTCCAATCCCTGCCCAGGCCAAGCCGGAGGGATTCCCAGGCTAACGTCGTCAGACTTCAAACCTGTTGACTGCAATTTGGAATTTGCAGCCACGAAAGAGATTCGTGGGTCAATACGGTTAAGTACTGGCAAGGGGGATAAAACCCATACTCACAAGTTACCAGCGTAGCCAGTCATCACAAGATACAGATACTTTAGGATCAACGGAAAGGAAGGGGGTTATTGCAAATAAGCGACAACAGGCTGCACTAACCAACTACAGAGATTCTATTACTTCCAATTAACAGAAAAGGGATAAGATCGAGGATTGTAACCAACTGAAAGTAAATCCAAACAAACCCATCCTGGACCTCGCCCCTTTAGCCAAAGAAGCAATCCGAGGATAACTCACACAGTTGTATTAAAGGTGAATCAAGTTATTGTGTGAATAAACCTATTACTAGTCAAGTTGTTAATCATGGGGTGTAACCTGGTTAATCATTATGTTGAAGTTGTCCTGAGTACTTGTTAGCCAGTACTTTCACCAAGTAATCCATAACCGCGGAAAACACGGCTTCTCGAGAAGATTATCCCTGCAGGGTTGCACCAATTTAGCCGTACACTCATGAATGTCCCGCCAGATGGGATGCCTCCCACCAAGCGGGGCACTCAACACAATCCAACCCTTCGTCGCATCAAGCCCAAAGCACCTTGGGCGCACGGCTACTCGGGCCCAGAAGAAAATGGACCCTCATAGCACTCTAAGACCGTGTCCCCCTATATGCCGACTACGAAAGTTCCACCCGGGATCCAAGGGCTCGCAAGATCATGCATGCAGCAAATGGAAAACCCGAACTAAATGAGGCGATTTGGACGAGATGCGAATCGGGTCAAACTGGGGGGGAGCCCATACTCCCCAAATGCGGGTAGTGCGCTCATCATGGATCAGTAGACAAGACCCTTTTCCTATTAGGGTCGACACTAGCAGGCCTCAAAACCACAAAGGGCCTCCTGCCGGTGCCTTATCATCAAATTTATTATTAATAGCAACATTAGCATGATTGATTGATTAACATCGAGCCCCCAGAACATAATAGAGTAATAACAGAAAGTAACGGGTAACAGACTCGAGCAAAACAACCCTAAGCAAGATAGTAAGACACGGGCAACAAGCAATGGTTATAGGTATGGTGGTGAGGCAATATCAAGGTTAAGGGATTCATGTGATGGGTTCGTAACAGAAACAACTACTACTCAGGCTAGCAGAAAAGAACAACGGAAAGAATCGGTAACAAGTGATGAAAGGCAGCCATATGGCAGCAAGTGAGTATACTTGCCTGAGATCCCGCAAGGTAGCAGAACTTGTCGTTGCTCACATCATCTCAACGTCCTATCCGGGAAGAAGCAATGAACCTCGAACAAACACCGGATGCAACAATTACTACTACGGCAAAAGATCCAGCATGATCAAGATATGGATGCATGTCATGTTTAATAGATGCACCAAAGTAACCTAATGGCTATGATACACAAGTTTAAATGGATTCCATATGCAAAGATTGCATATGGCAAACCCATGCCTTATAGTTGAATTAATTGTTCTAACACTAGCATCATGTGTAAGTGAGTTAGAATGATGCATGCATGATGAAGAACAAGAAGGTAACAATATTAGATGCAATTGGAAGGATGGTTAACAAGTTTAGAAAACATTTATCAAGTTTGGAAATTATTGTTACTTAATGGTGTTAAACAAGTAGTTGTTGTTTTCATCAAGTTAAAGTGATCAAAACAAACAACAAAGTTGATAATTGAAAAGGTTATCAAATTTTAGTTGGATTACATGTTTCACATTTTGAAATTGGACTTTGGATTATTTAATTATGAATTAAGCAATATTAAACAATTTTTAATTGAATTAAACAAGATTCAAATTGTTTAAGCAATTTTAATAATTCAAAACAGAAAACAAAAATTATATTTGAATAGGTTATGCAAAATGGTATGGAAAACATATTTTATTTGCTTTATTTGGAAATAGTATGAATTATTTATGAATTGTTGCAAATTACAATTGAATTATTTGAATTCAAATTTGAATTGCATTTTGAAAATCCAAAACAGAAAACAAAAGGCACCATTAGATAGAGAATTAAATTTGGACCAGTGTGCATATTTTATTTTCATTTTTTTGAGTTATAAAATAAAAGTTATAAGCAATGGAAAATGAGGGACCAATCTGTGATTTTAATTGGACCTGGATTTGATTACAGAAAGATTTAAAACGTATTAAATTTTTTTATACCGTGATGGAACCTACCCCAGCCACTGCCAGGGGGGGCCCAGGGCCGGTGCGTGCTCACGTGGCTGACAGGGGGCCCTCCCTGTCAGCATGGAGGTGAAAAGAAAAATTGGGGAATTATCCCGCGCGAGGCCAGGCTCGAACCCTGGACCTCCCGCCGCGCTGCTGTGCTCTGAACCAAAGTGCTAGTGCTTGTTTTGTGATAGACAGGGGGGTAGCGAGGTGTAAGTGCTGTTGCTTCGTGATGTTAACTGAAACACCAAACTGAACGTACGCATTTGTGTTGAACACGGCCGCCGGCGGGAGTCCAAGGATGCGGCTGTTGCGACTCGCCGGGGGGGGGGGGGCGTGGTGCTGTGGGCTTGTGGGGGCGTGGGGTGGCCGGAGATGGAGGAGAGAGGCGAGAGGGGAAGGGTGCGGCCGAGCTCACCTCGAGCTGGTCGCTGTCGTCGTTCAGAAACGGGGCAGAAACGGCGGCGGTTGCCGGCGACGGCGCGGCCGGCACGGGCCTCCTCCCGGCTCCGCTCCTTCACGGATCTTGGAGATGGGACATCGACGATTCCATTCCCGGGATCAGGACCTCCTCGCGGTGCCCATGGCGGATGGAAGGTGGCGGCCAACAGAGGGTGTTTCGGTGGTGTGGTGTTCGGTGTCGATGGTTCAGTAGAACAGAGAGATGAACAGCAGAGAGGGAAAGGAGGATGGCGGCGATGGGATGGAGAGCTAGGGCCTAGGGTTTGCAGCCGAGGGGGAGTAGGTTAGCTACTTAAGGAGAGAGAGGGCCAGTACGGCAGCTCATCCATGGGGTGGAGGAGGATCAGATGGTTGTGCTGCTATCGTACAGGTGACAAAAGGTAGATGACAGCGACAGACAGTTGGGGTGGGCCAGAAATAGAATAGGTGGGCTAGGTGGTGGGCTTGGAGGAAAAAGGGTGGGCTGCCTCTCTCTTTTCCTGATTTTTCCCTTTCTCTTTTTCTTTTCTCTTCCTTTTTTTTTTTTTGTAATGAAAAGAGAGAGAGAGGAGTAGAAAAGGTTTGGGGTTTTAATTTGATAAATAATTGCTATTAAGTTGCAAAACAACAATTGAAAGCAAGGTTGCGTTTTATTTCAAAATTGGAAATATTAGTTGGAATTAAATGGTTAGTTGGACTTCAAATAAGGTTTGATTTTGGGAATTGTAGAAATAAACAAAGTTTTATTTAACAAATATCAAGCAAACATACCAACATTATCTGATTTAATTTGCTTGCCAAATTTTTAATATTTAAACCCATATTGAAATATGATAAATAAGATTGATTGGATTTGAATGTTTGGAATTTGCCATTAGGGTTTTTTAATAACAGGGAAATTTGTATTAACAAACAATTTGATTTAGAACAACTGCAAACTATTTGAAAACAAAGGAGTTGTTATAGTTTGCAATTGCTAAATTGGAAATTTTGAGCAAGGTGTGAAAGTTTTAATTGATTTGAAAATTCCAGTTGTGATGCAAATATGGTGCAATGCAAATGGGATGCATATGATGCAAACAAACAAACAGGTAACACCTCAGGTGTTACATTAACCCGGCTGATCAAATAAAGACTGCTTTTATTACCCCGTACGGGGCTTATTGCTATCGTGTCATGAGTTTTGATTTGAGAAATGCTGGGGCTACATATCAGAGGTGCATGCAAAAATGCTTGCATGACCAGATAGGCAATAATGTGCAGGTGTATGTGGATGACATTGTAATCAAAACCAAACAAAAACACACACTGCTGAGTGACATTGAGGAATTTTTCGCAAGCTTGCGGAAGTACCGGATGAAATTGAATCCGAATAAGTGCACATTTGGCGTCCCGGCTAGAAAGCTACTCGGGTTTCTCGTGTCTAGCTGTGGCATTGAAGGAAATCCTTCCAAGATAAAAGCTATTGAGAGCATCTCTTTGCCGAGATCATTGAAGGATGTGCAGAAGTTTACCGGGTGCCTGGCGTCCCTTAGCCGCTTCCTGGGAAGAATGGGTGAGAAGACCTTGCCTCTCTAACAGCTCATGAAGAAAAGTGACAAGTTTTTCTGGACACCAAAACCTGGTGTGGCCTTCAAGGAACTCAGGACCATGCTGGGTAGCGCTCCCATCATGGCAAGCCCTCTGCCGAAGGAGCCAATGCTGCTTTATATTGCAGCTACCAACCGGGTAGTAAGTGTGGTGGTGGTAGTGGAGCGAGAAGAGGAAGACAAAACCGTGCAGCAGACGGTGTATTATCTCAGCGAGGTTGAAAGCTCATGATCCCTCTAATGATTTTGGTGATGATAACAACGCGGGTATCTACTCTCTAACAATGTTGTTTGAGTCTATGCAGCTGATCACTCAGATGATTATTGATATATTCATATAAAAAGTTCAAGAGGAGTTCTGAATTTTGGATTCACTGCCACCGGACCTTTCAGTTCTTACACCGGAAATTCCGGTGCTTATGGGGCGGAATATCCGGCACAAGCACCGGAATATTCCGGCCTTCTGGCAACGTCTAAAGGACCAAGTTTTTCTCCCACTGCCCGCGCACAGAAGGTGGGGCGGAAATTTGCCCCGGAAATTTCCGGTGCAAATATCCGGCCCTCTGGTACTTAGCAGAAATTGGAGTTTTCTCAGATGCCCGCGCACAGAGATGGGGGCGGACTATTTTCCGGAAAATTCCGGGCCTGGATTATTCAAATATACGCCTCCGGATTATTCAAATATCCGGCCCCTGGTCCTTAGCAGTTTTCAGCGCGGTGCTGCTGCCCGCGCACAGAGATGGGGGCGGAATGTTGGGCGGAAATTTCCGCCCCCGGAAGTTTCAAAATTCCGCCCCCCAGACTATTCAAATTTCCAGCCAGTATAGACCGGAAATTTCCGGTGCTAACACCGGAATATTCCGGCCCTGGCACACTGCAACGGTCAGAAATTGGAGGAGCCTATAAATAGCTGTCATCTTCCTCTAGATAGGTAGCTCGTCCATTCCTCTCTCTCCTCCATTGTTGAAGAGCTCAAAACGCCCCGATCTCCCTCCTCCTCCAACCAAACTCGATTCCCTTCAAGGATCTCATGGAGGAGGACTAGATCTACCTTTCTACCAAGCCAAAAATTGTGTTCCCACACCATACCTCTTGGGATGTTGTAACTCTTGGTTTCCTTGTCATCCAAGGGAAACCCTAGTGCTTTTAGCTTCCACCTTGTAGCAAGAAGCTTCCTATTGTTGAGAGCCTCCATCTAACTTGTGGAGTAGCCTCAACCTCTTGTAAAGGTTTGGTCAACGCCTTCAAGTCGAACTCATAGTGGAAACGAGAATCTCCCTCACCGGAGAAGCTCAAGGAGAATAAGGTGTGCACATCCGTGCTATTGAGGAGTGCCTAGGTGGCTCCCCACCTCTCCAACGTAGATGTACTTCTTTCAAGAAGGAACTACGGGAAACATATCCTTGTCTCCGTGTTTTCACTTGTGGTTATCTTGTGCCTTGCATTTACTTCCGTTGCTACTCGTTACTTGTCACATAGGGTGTCCACTTAGTTGCACATCTAGATAACCAAGCTATTAACTTCCCAAAGCTCCCACTAAAATTGAAAAAGAATTAAAATTTGTAGGTCACCTATTCACCCCCCTCTAGTTGACCTTTGTGTACTTTCAATTGGTATCAGAGCCTCGGCTCTTTTATCGGGCTTAACCACCTAAGAGTATCATGGTCAACGGAGATTATCCCGAATCTTCTAAGGAGGAGCTCTCCAAAATGGCCGACACTATAGCTAACCTAGAGACAACGGTTTGTACCATCCAAACCCAATTGTCTAAGGTTAGCTCTAGTGTAGGATCGGAGGTTTCCTCCATCAAGAAGATGTGGGAGAACATGATGGGTAAACCTAAGGGGTCTTCGCACTCTCCCCACATCTGCGATGAGGATAGTTCAGATGAGGGAATGATTCCGGACGATTCCGAACTCGAATAGAACATTGCCAAAGCTAAGGCTAAAGCCGCACAAAAGGCTAAAGCCAAAGCAAAGGAGAGTGTCGGTGGCTCCAAGTCTCAAACGGCTAATGGTTTGGGGTCCAATTCAAAATTTCCACCACCGCAAAACTATGACTCTATCCACCCAATTGTTTCCATGCCACACATCCTTAATGTTGGAATTCCTCCCATCCTTAACACTAACGAATTCTCTTCTTGGAAGTTTGAGATGGAATCTCACATTTTAGGATCGTGTACCGCATTGTGGAGAAGCGTGACTCATGGATTTCATCCTCATGACCCAAGCAACTTGACTTCGAGGGAGGATGTGGAATCTCAACTCAACAAAACTGCACTTGTCATCATCCAAAAGGCTCTCCCAAAGGAGTACTTCACTCACATTCGTAGTTGCAAGACCGCCAAGGAAGCTTGGGACAAACTTGACACCTTGTTTGAAGGAAATGCTAGCATCTAATATTCCAAGTACGACGTGGCCATTGACAACTTCGAGAACTTCGTCATGCATGAGGACAAGACCCCCGAAGAGCTATATAGAAGAGTTGTCACTCTTGCCAATCAATTGAGAGACTTTGGAAAGGAAGAGATCTCCGATGAGTGGATCAAGAGGAAATTTGTCAAAGCCATTACACCCTTTGAGAAGAATCTCTCCACTAGCATCCGGACAAGAGTGGACTACAATACTCTCAATTCTATTGGTGTGCTTAGTGAGTTCATCGCTATATCTCTATCACACAAGAGTGCCGATGATGCTCTAGCTCGCTCTAAAGGAATAGCTAGGAAGGTCTCCCAACCTCTCTTTGAAGTCAAAGGCAATGGCTCGAGTCGATGAAAGTGAAGAAGATGATGATGATGAGGAAGACTATGAGGACACTTACACAGGAGCTCACAAATGCATTGCTCTTGCTATGCATGGATATTGGAAGAGATGGGAAGCTCACAAGGCCGGCTCTCCAAGACCTCCACGAAACAAGAACTACAAGAAGAAGGGAGAGCAACCAAGGACATGCTACAA
This sequence comes from Alopecurus myosuroides, assembly GCA_028641055.1. NCBI lineage: Eukaryota > Viridiplantae > Streptophyta > Magnoliopsida > Poales > Poaceae > Alopecurus > Alopecurus myosuroides. The sequence continues at coordinate 16,300,853 of CM054058.1, forward strand.
CTGTGGTAGCACAAACCATTTCGTGAAGGAGTGCCCTTTTGAGCTAAGAGAAGAAAACGAAGGCAAGCTTGTTCGCAAAAACAAGGCCAAGGCTCCTCAAAACAAGAACTTCGCTAGGCGAGTGCCAAGGGCCCTTTATGTTCAAGAAGGGGCGGTTCTAGAGACTTACATCTCCGGAGATGAAGGAGAAGATGAAGTGGTAGGAGTTTCTCACATCGCCATGGCTACCGCGTCATCTCCTTCGATCTCTCTATTTGAATCCCCCAATGAGATTGTGGCTACCCGACCTACATGTCTTATGGCAAAAGACACTTCGGTATGCTCTCTTAACTCCAAGACCATTATCACTAACCCTCCTTCATTATTGGATTGTGTTGAGAATATTTGTGAGGATGATGGTGAGGCTAATGAGTTAGGCATTTGGCTATCTAGCCTTATAGGTGATACTAAGGAAAAGGTGAATGCCCTTTTGAGGCAACTTGATGGAGCTAACTCTCTTGTAGATGAAAAGGAGGAGATTATCATGACCTTGGAAAGCCATGGAGGTCACACTTGCAATGAACAAGAGCTTGAAAAAGCTCTTGAGAATGAGCGTTCCATTCGTGCCTCTCTTGAGGAGAAATTATCTAGTCTTGAAGAAAACTTTGCCATGAGTGTCTCTAAGCTTGGGAGGGAAAATGCACAATCTCTTGCTATCATTAAAAATATTGAACATGAAGAGTTGAAGCTAGGAATTGCTCACGAGGAACTTGGTACTCGTCATGAGAAACTAGAAAAGGAGTTCATGTCTCTTAAAGAAATTCATGACAAGTTAACCAAATCTCGTGACAATCTTCTAGCTCAACTATCAAACAAGCAAGTTGTGTCCACCTCATCTCCTAGCTTAAATGTCTTGCCTAGCAATGCTTGTAGTGTGACTAATCTTGTAGGAAGTGAGAAGAATCCCCATGAGATTGCTTCTCAACGAGTCAACAATGGAAAGGAAGGACTTGGTTATGTGGCCAAGTCAAAGAAGAAGTACAAGAAGAAGAACAAGAAGAAAGCCACCTCCCCCTCACAAGAATTAAGATTCGTGAAAGAGGGAGAGGTGACCAAAGAAAAGGAGACCAACACTATCATGGGTGGTGAGACCTCTAGGGGGAGCACCACTCATAATAACTTTGCAGGGAAATACAACCCATCTTATGTTCTTATGAGATCTAGGGATGGTCATGTATATGTTAAATATGTTGGTACTTCTTATGGTGATGATTATCATTGGAGTATTTGGGTTCCAAAGACCCTTGTCGCTAACAAAAGAGGACCCATTCAAAGATGGGTACCTAAATCAAGAAACTAATCTATTGTAGGGGAGTGCTTCCGGTTCGAGCAAATGGACGGTGGAGAGTGGTGCATCCCAACATATGACCGGAAGAAATGACGCAATGAGTGATCTACATCCTCCATTACCTCATCTCAATTGCGTTACTATTGGTGATAATTCCGAACCAAAGGTATTGGGACGAGGCAAGGTAGCAATCTCAAATGACTTGTCAATTGAGAATGTTCTTCTTGTTGAGTCCCTTGGCTATAATCTCATCTCGGCACTTCAACTTGCTAAAAGCGGCTTTACCTCGTTCTTTAATAAGGAGAATGTGATTGTCACTTGGGAAACAACTCTTAAAGTAGCCTTTGTTGGGCATGTCGAGAACGGCATGTATGTAGTGGACTTCTCCAAAGGAGACACATGTGTCGCGACATGCCTAATGGCTAAAGTTGATGTGGATTGGCTATGGCATCGCCGGTTAGCCCACACCAATATGAGGACGTTGCATGACCTTCAAAGTGGCAATCACGTTCTAGGACTAACAAATGCTAAGTTTGCCAAAGATCGTGTCTGTAGCTCTTGCGTTCTTGGAAAGAAACATGGAGAAGCTCACCCCACCAAGACAAACATCACCACCGCAAGAATCCTCGAGCTCATTCACTTGGACCTATTTAGTCCCCTATATATCATATGATAGTCTTGGAGGCAAGAAGTATTGCTTGGTGATTGTGGATGACTACTCACGATATTGTTGGGTGTATTTCTTCAAGAGGGAGAGTGAGACTCAAAAGCGGGTCATTGAGTTCATCACTTTGGTGGAGCACCAACATAATACAAGCATCATGGCTATCTGAAGTGATAACGGCTCCGAGTTCAAGAACTACACCGTGGAGGGATTTCTTAGCGAAGAAGGAATTGCTCATCAATATTCCACTCCCTACACCCCTCAACAAAATGGTGTGGCGGAGAGAAAGAATCGGACTCTTATGGATGCGGCTCGAACCATGATTGCGGAGTTCTCTTCTCCTTATAATTTTTGGGCCGAGGCCGTCTCCACCGCTTGTCACGCTAGCAACCGATTGTATCTCCGCAAGATCTTGAACAAGACCCCTTATGAGATTCTCGCGGGCAAGAATCCGGATGTTTCATACTTCAAGGTCTTTGGATGCAAGTGCTTCATTCGCAAGAGAGGTAAACACTTGTCAAAGTTCGAGACTAAATCTTATGAGGGTATCTTTGTTGGTTATGCCACAAATGTTCATGCCTATAGAGTCTACAACAAGTCCACCAGACAAGTTGAAGAAGCTATAGACGTGGTGTTTGATGAGGATAATGGTTCCCAAGGGGGCCGTATAGATCATGGTATTGTAGGAGATGCAATTCCTCCCATCGTCATAAGAAGAATGGGGATTGGTGAAATAATCCCCATTGAGGGTTACCGGATGACGGAGGGAGAAGGACTATGCTCCACACAAGTGGAGCCATTGACTACATCCATTGATGCTCAAGCTACCCAACAAGATGCACCAAGCCCTCATGCTTCACCACAAGGCCAAGCTAACGATCAAGATCACTAGATCAATCAAGGCCAAGCTAACAATCAAGGCCAAGCTCATGATGAAGGCCAAGCTCACAATGAAGGACAAGAACAAGATACACATGGTGATGATACAACTCGACACATTAGGTATCCACCTACCATTGATGAACAAAATCAAGGTGGACAAGGCTCCGATGATGAAGGTGATGATCAAGTGCTATCCAAGGAAACTTTGGAGGAGATGCTAGCTCGTAGGGAAAAGAGAAGGCTAGATAATCTTGCTCATGCCGGTCACACGGAGGACATGATTCTTGGACAAGTTCGTGGAAGGGTCGTCACAAGGAGGAAATTGGCGGATTTTAGCAAGGCTCATGCTTTCGTCTCTCATATTGAGCCAAAGAAGGTCTATTAAGCTCTTGAATATCAAGATTGGATTGAAGCCATGCACGAAGAACTCAACAACTTCGAGCGCAACAAGGTGTGGAAGTTGGTGCCAAGGCCCAAAGATTGTAAGAACGTCATCTGCACCGAGTGGATCTTCAAGAACAAACAAGACAAGGACGACATTGTCATTCGCGACAAGGCTAGATTGGTAGCTCAAGGCTTCTCTCAAGTCGAAGGTGTCAATTTCGGTGAAACATTCGCTCCCGTAGCTCTTCTTGAATCTATTCGCATCTTACTTGCATATGATTCTCATCACGACTTTAAATTGCAACAAATGGAAGTTAAAAGTGCATTTTTGAATGGTCCCATACACGAGTTGGTCTATGTCAAGCAACCTCCGGGTTTCGAGGATCCCAACCACCCCGATCATGTCTACAAACTCGATAAGGCACTCTATGGACTTAAACAAGCTCCACGTGCGTGGTACGAGCACCTTAAAGAGTTTTTAGTGGATCGTGGGTTCAATGTTGGTTTAATCGATCCCACCCTTTTCACCAAAAAGGTTGGAGGTGACTTGTTCATATGCCAACTCTATGTGGATGATATCATCTTTGGTTCTACTAACATCGCATTCAATAATGAGTTTTGCAAGCTTATGACGGACAAATTCGAGATGTCTATGATGGGAGAGTTAGAGTATTTCCTTGGCTTTGAGATCAAGAAACATCCCGAAGGCATATTCATCAAGCAAGCCAAGTATAATCAAGACATGCTCAAGAGGTTCAACATGCATGATGCCAAACCTATGAAGACTCCCATGTCCACGACTATTGACCTGAAACCCGACCCAATTGGTAAAGAGGTAAATCAAAAGGTATACCGCTCCATGATTGGCTCTTTTCTATACCTATGTGCATCTAGACCCGATATTATGTATAGCGTAGGTAAATGTGCAAGGTTTCAAGCCTCTCCGAGACAAAGTCATTTTGAAGCGGTTAAGCGCATCTTTCGATATTTAGTTCATACCCCAAACTTTGGTCTTTGGTATCCCAAGGGTTCAAGCTTTCAGCTCATTGGGTTGTCGGATGCGGACTATGCGGGAGAGAAGGCAGATAGGAAATCTACATCCGGAGGTTGTCAATTTCATGGCCGCTCATTGGTGTGTTGGTCTTCCAAGAAGCAAAATTGCATTGCTCTCTCTACCACCGAAGCCGAATACATCTCCGCGGCGAGTTGTTGTGCTCAATTACTTTGGACGCGGCAAACATTGAGAGATTATAGCATCGCCTTCGACAAAGTTCCCCTCTTGTGCGACAATGAGAGTGCCATCAAGATCGCCTACAATCCCGTTCTTCACTCCAAGACAAATCACATTGAGATACGGCATCATTTCATTCGGGATCATGTTGAGAAGGGTGATATTGACCTCTCCTATGTGCCAACCAAGGATCAACTCGCGGATATCTTCACGAAGGCCCTTGATGAACCAAGATTTCGGGGTTTGAGCAATGAACTAAATGTAATCGATGAGTCCAACTTATCTTGAACTCTTGCATAATTACCTTCACTATATGTGCTATCAAGTTTAGATGTAGGCATGGACATAGGGGAGCGTAGTTCAACTCATGAACCAACACTCGACCTATCATGCGCAAAACAACCAAAGCTTCATGCATTTCTAGTCATTTTGTGACTTATTGTGCTTAAACGTGAGTCGGACTTTTGGGTCCAAGATACATCTTCGCGACTCCTTGGTATCACTCAAACACGGTGGCTTCGGCCACCAACATTTCTCTTTGTATTTGATTTGTTTGCTTTTTTCGTTCGTGTTTGTGTGTTCATCGTCGTTGGTTCTTGTTTTGGAGGCTTAATTCTTGTTCCATTTTCCACAAAATTCTCGGAAGGCATGGGAACCCCGGAAATTACGGCCTAGGGCCCGGAAAATTCCGGCCTCCAGACATTTTCCTCCGAATTTTTCACCCATTTCCAAGGTGCTCGCTCACAGAAGGCACCCCGGAAATTTTGGCGGAAATTTCCGGTGCAAATATCCGGGGGCCCGGAATATTCCGTGCCTTAAGCCCCGGAAATTTCCGAGGTTCGAGATTGACCAGAATCTTCCCCCAAAAATATCCAGCGTGCCCACTCGGAGAAGGCACACCGGATATTTGGGGCGGAATATTCTGACCCAAATCTCCGGCCCCCGGAAAATTCCGGTCTTAATACCGTAATAATTCGGTCTGCTTGGCTGAGGGCTATATATAGGCGACGGGAGGGGTAGTTCCAGATTGCTCTCCCTCCCCTCCCCTCCACTCTGCCCCTAGACGCAGCCGCCGCCTCCGAGACCTCCGGAAGGTCCTCTTGCCTCCCCTCCTCATCCTCTGATTGCCCTTTGCGGATCAAGAGACCGCACATCCCTTCCTCCCTCATGGATCCCGCTATGTGCTTCGTTTTCTCCGCAATATAGGGTTATTGGTTGATTTGATCTCATGTCCTTTGATATTCCATGTGTTTTTGAGAGGAACATCCACATAGTAGTATCACCTATCCTGTAGGGTTCCTCCCATTGCACTTCATCGCAGTTTTAGATTCATTGCAGGCCCTAGATTCAGATCTGTTTCGAAAATTCCGAAGGCCGGAAATTTCTGCCCCAGGACCGGAATTCCCCCCGCCCCCCCCCCCCCCCCCCCCGGAAATTTCACCTGAGGCCGGAATTTCCGCCCCCCCCGGAATTTCCACACCAGAGACCGGAATTTCCGGCCTACGCTTAATCTCTAACTGAGATCTGTTCTTCCAATTCTATGAGTTGTGAGCCACCATTTTGATTTATTGTTGTTTGTTTTTCTTTGCGTTTTTCCTGTTTTTCTCGCAGATAGTTCAAGCTCTAGGCCTGCCAAGTTGACTAGCACGCGCAAGAGACTCCGTCACTTGAGGGAAGATGCTGAGGGGACTCTTGTGGATGAGGCGGAGACTCGCCGCCATGAGAGGGATGCTGAGAAGGCATATGAGCATCAACGTGATGCCACCAGGGCAGCTCGCAAGGCCAGTAAGCAGCAGGGGAAGGCAGCTCTCAACCTGGCCACCATGTCTATTCCTGAATTCAAGGCATGGAGGGCCAAGGCCTGGTACACTGAGGGTCCTCAAGACCCAACCATTGACTCTTGCTTTTGGCACGTTGAGCAGGAGACGCTCTTCAAGCAGATGTATACTGTGATGAGCAAGCAAGTCTGTCCCATGAAGTTTATCAACTTTCGCACATCTGGCGGCCAATCCTGCATACTTCAACAACTCTGTCCAGCTGGCTGAACTTCTAGGTCTGCGTCCCCTTCTGGAGACCAAATGCTCATACAACGTCACGTTCATCCAGCAGTTCTACTCCACAGTGGTCTTTGATGAGTCTGAGGATATTGGGATGTCTTGGATGTCTGGGCCTCATTTGCTCACTGCCAACTTTCATGACTTTGGTGCTGAGCTCGGGTATCCCTTTGCTGGTCTTCACACTCCTCAGGATCATCGCATGCACGTTCACGGGATGGAGTATGAGAAGAACAGACTATCTGAGCTATATGGTTCCAATGGTGTTATTGGCTCTTCAAAAGGACTCTTCCCCATCTATTACATCCTGTTGCGTATGTTCAGGGAGACTATTTCCCCGAGTGCGGGCAATAATGATGCTATTCGTGGTGGCCTGGTGAACCTCATGTACCACTCCTTCCTGACCTTCACTGAGGGTGACATGACTGATATTGAGCGGCACAAAATTGATGTGATGGACTTTATCTTCAACTAGATCCACTTCGCTCTCTTCCACCGCAAAGTGCCCCATATGCTCCTTACATCATGAAGCTCATCAAGTCTCGCTATCCTGCTGATCTCCGTGAGGACCTGGAGTTAGACTGTGATGAGCACAAGGATGTCACTCTGTACAAGAAGGCCGCCCACACTCAGCATGCTGCTCATGATGTTGGCGCCACGGGTCAGGGTCACCGTGATCCTCGCATGCGTCCATCGCCCCCCGGCACCAAGAAGGGCTCATGGCTTGCTCGTGCCATTGAGAAGGTGATGTGCATGAATGTGTGCATCCACAAGGAGAACTACAACACCTATGTTGAGCGCCGCCACATCCTGGAGAACCAACGCACCATCATGACTACTCTCAACATTCCCAATGTGCCAGCTCCTCCTCCTCCCAGGATTCCATACAAGAACTGGAACAACTGCGACGTTGACTGGGATCTCGGCGTGGATGATGATGAGGACATTGCGTCAGCTAGCGAGGAGGAAGAAGAAGATGATGACACCCAGGCCTAGAGTTTGCTCTATGGGATGTAGTGCTCTCTTTTCTCTTTTGGTATCAAGATGCCAAAGGGGGAGACGATCTAGATGATTGCGGGGATTTGCTACAGTGGGTTTTCATTCTTCCTCGCCTTTTATCGTTTCGTGCGTCTTTTCAAACTTCGTTATTCGTGGATTTGCTTTTGTGAACTATTATTATTAGGAGGCATGTATCCTATATATGCTATCTATGGTGTTTTATTTTCCATCGCATGCATTGTTAGTTTATTCCCTTGCAAATACCCGTGTTGTCATCACTCACCAAAAAGGGGGAAATTGAAAGCTCATGATCCCTCTAATGATTTTGGTGATCATAACAACGCGGGTATCTACTCTCTAACAATGTTGTTTGAGTCTATGCAGCTGATCACTCACATGATTATTGATATATTCATATAAAAGTTCAAAGAGGATTTTTGAATTTTGGATTCACTGCCACCGGATATTTCAGTTCTTACACCGGAAATTCCGGTGCTTATGGGGCGGAATATCCGGCCCAAGCACCGGAATATTCTGGCCTCTCTGGCATCGTCTAAAGGACTAAGTTTTTCTCCCACTTCCCGCGCACAGAAGCAAATATCCGGCCCTCTGGTACTTAGCAAAAATTGGAGTTTTCTCAGATGCCCGCGCACAGAGATGGGGGTGGATTATTGTCCGGAAATTCCGGGCCCATATTATTCAAATATCCGCCCCGGGATTATTCAAATATTCGCCCCTGGTCCTTAGCAGTTTTCAGCGCGGTGTTGCTGCCCGCGCACAGAGATGGGGGCGAAATGTTGGGCGGAAATGTCCGCCCCCGGAAGTTTCAAAATTCTGCCCCCCGGACTATTCAAATTTTCGGCCAGGATAGACCGGAAATTTCCGGTGCTAACACCGGAATATTCCAGCCCTGGCACACTGCAACGGTCAGAAATTGGAGGAGCCTATAAATAGCTGTCTTCTTCCTCTAGATAGGTAGCTCGTCCATTCCTCTCTCTCCTCCATTGTTGAAGAGCTCAAAACGCCCCGATCTCCCTCCTCCTCCAACCAAACTCGATGCCCTTCAAGGATCTCATGGAGGAGGTCTAGATCTACCTTTCTACCAAGCCAAAAATTGTGTTCCCACACCGTACCTCTTGGGATCTTGTAATCTCTTGGTTGCCTTGTCATCCAAGGGAAACCCTAGTGCTTGTAGCTTCCACCTTGTGGCAAGAAGCTTCCGATTGTTGAGAGCCTCCATCTCACTTGTGGAGTAGCCTCAAACTCTTGTAAAGGTTTGGTCAACGCCTTCAAGTCGACCTCATAGTGGAAACGAGAATCTCCCTCGTCGGTGAAGCTCAAGGAGAATAAGGTGTGCATATCCGTGCTATTGAGGAGCGCCTAGGTGGCTCCCCACCTCTCCAGCGTAGACGTACTTCTTTCAAGAAGTAAATACGGGAAACATATCCTTGTCTCTGTGTTTTCACTTGTGGTTATCTTGTGCCTTGCATTTACTTCCGCCGCTACTCGTTACTTGTCACATAGGGTGTCCACGTAGTTACACATCTAGATAACCAAGCTATTAACTTCCCAAAGCCCTCACTAAAATTGAAAAAGAATTAAAATTTGTAGGTCATATATTCGCCCCCGCTCTAGTTGACCTTTGTGTACTTTCAGATGTGCTATCCAGCTCCAAGCAAAACTATTCACACTACCAGAAGATGACTTACGGCGTGTACCTGGGTGCCAAGAAGCTCAAGCACTATTTCCAGGAGCATCCAATCACGGTGGTGAGCAGTGCCCCCATCTCGGAGATTATGGGCAACAAGGACGCAAGCGACCGGGTGGCTAAATGGGCAATTGAGCTAGCCACGTATACCTCGCTGCACGCAAGAAGAGAAGCAATCAAGTCTCACACTCTGGCGGATTTCTTGGTGGATTGGGCCGAGATGCAGCATGAGCCTCCCTTGCCGGAAATAAATTTCTGGAGGATGCATTTTGTGAATGGAATATGCCCGAGAGGCAATAATAAAGTGTTTATTATGTTATTCCTTGTTTATGATAGATGTTTATTTCTCATGCTAGAATTGTATTAACCGGAAACATTAATACATGTATGATTAATAAACAAACCAACGTTCCTAGTGAAGCCTCTCTTTTGACTAGCTCGTTGATTAACAGATGATCAACGTTTCCTGATCACAGACATTGGATGTTGTTAATAACGGGGTCATGTCATTAGGAGAATGACATGATGAACTTAAACCCTAACTAAGTATAACAATAAGATCAAGTCATTTAATTTTGTTGTTATGTCTTACATTCGGAGTAACATTGTTCCTTAGACCATGAGATCATGTTAATCACTAATACCGAAAGAATACTTTGATGACATCAAACGTCACACCGTAACAGGGTGATTATAAAGGTGGCATTAGATATTCGGAAAGTGTTAGTTGAAGCTCATGGATCACGAATGGTATTCGTCCATCCAATATGACGGATAGATATACTCAGGGCCCTCTCGGTGATATCACATCGTGTCGGGGGGTTACCCCCGAGTAGGGTAAACGCAAGTGGTAAAGGCAACAATCAGAAGAGAAGTTTGGTCGAGTAGCCGCCTACCCGGTACTTGCTACCCGGTCGACTGCTACTCGGTCTTACAAAAAGACGACCAGAAGGAGATATCAAGCAAGTTATATCTGTTCGAGTAGAAGAGTTGGTCCGAGTAAGATTGGCGGGAACCTACTCGGGCCAGAAGTCAAAGGAGCCGTTCTGACAACGGATCCCGCGTATCCCGGGTCCGTACTTGGCACTATTCACAGCACTGTTCATCTGGGGCCGGCGTGCCTGACAGCGACAGTGTGTCAGCAGGCCGTCGCAGGATAGGGGGACCTACTCTGTGTTCGCACAGTGATAACAGACTGGTTACTTGGTTTTGCCCAACGACTTTCCGCATCAGGACAAGCTTAGAAGCCAAAGCTGTCAGCGGGAACTCGGAAGAAGGACGGTGTGCACACAATGTCGACACTTGTTCATATTTGGCTGTATCCGGCTGGGCACCGGGTATATAAGGTGCCCCGCCGCCTCCTGCGCGAGGGACGAGACTTGGGCTGGATCATACGTAGAGATTCTTGACCTAATTCTACCCGGAGAGAGAAGAGTGACTACTCGGTAGCAAGAACCATTGTACTGTGGCTACTCGGTGAGACACCGGAATACATAGAGAAATGCAGGAGTAGGGGTTTTACCTCCTCACGAGGGCCCTGAACCTGGGTAGATCGTGTTGTTTGCAGTGTTTGATCTTCACCTCACGCGTCTACTCGTCGCGTGATCCCTCCCCGAGCGCCTCCAGCGTCCTTCGTCCCCACATCTTTAGCCATCCTATGGCATCTGCCGTGACACCACCACGACACATCGACACCGCTTGCAAGCAAGTGATATGATCACAAGAATGTTATATCATGGGAACGAGAAAAGAGTACTTGTCGGATAACGAGATCGAATAAGGTATGGTGGATACCGATGACCGTATCTCGGACAAGTAATATATTGCAAGACAAAGGGAAATCGTTACGATGTTGAAAGGTTCACACGATCACGAGAGTCATCGTTGAATATATAGGAGTCATCACGGATCTCCAGATCCCGCTGTTGATTATTGATCGGAGAGGAGTCTCGATCATGTCTGTAATATTCGCGAACCGTAGGGTGACACACTTAAGGTTCGATGAAGCGTTAGAGAGGATACGGAATACCGAAGAATATTTTAGGCAGCTCCGAAATTGTTTCGGGGAAAATTGAAATAGTTCAAGGGGTTTTTCGTCGAATGGTTGTTAATTAACTGATGATTCGAGGTGCTGCATGAAAATGTTTGTTAATAGAATTAACAAATATAAATAAAGAAATAATTTTTATTTATTTATTTATTAAAGAAAAACCTTTGGATTTTCTAAGTGGGAAATTAAGGAAATATGAGTGGGTGTGAGTGGGGCTTCCACTCACATGAAGAGAGGAAGGGGTGGGGGAACCCATGTCTGGCCGCACCCCCCTTTGGGCTGCCTCCCCCCCTATAAAAGGAGGGTGAGAGCTCCCTCTTCTTCACACACTTGCCCACTTCTTTTCCCTTCCATCCGCTGCTCCATTCCATGGTCTCCGGCTTGGCGAAGCCCTGACTGTGGGATTCTTCACCACCACCACGCCATCGTGCTGCTGGAATTCCTAGTGATCCTCTACTTCCGCAACCCGCTGGATCGAGGGAACGGAAGTCTTCATCGAGCTGAATGTGTGACCGATTACGGAGGCACCGCCGGATTGCGCACTTCTTCTCGCTCGGGATCGACGTGAGAACGACTACACCAACAACGAGATCTTATGTCGTACCACTTTGAGTCTTCGAGGGTATGTTATCTCAAGACTCTCCATCTCTCCGTTGCTTTTTATCTCATAGATTAGATCTTATCCATTCGGGTTTATCGCGCGTAGGCAATTTTTTTGTTTTCTATGCAACGTACCCTTCAGTGGTATCAGAGCCGGATCTATGCGTAGATGAATTGTACGGGTAGAACACATAGGAGTATATGGGCGTTGATGATCATGTTTTTTTCCTTTTTGAGTATTTTATGATCTTAGTGGCATAATAGGATGAAGCTGCCCTTGACTAAGTTTACGTGTACTATGTACGCGAGAATTGTCTCACTTGTGACTAAGGGGATGTCCGTTTCTCCTACTATAGTTAAGATCTAATCTACAAAGGGTTGTTAAAAATATGTTTTATCAACGTTGTGGTTCTTGTACGTAGGTATGAACGGTTCTATCCTCGTAAGCCAAAGCCACGTAAAATATGCAAAAATAAATTAGAGGCGTCTAACTTGTTTTTGCAGGGCATGTGATGTGATATGGTCAATATTACAAACGTTATGTATGAGATGATATCTTTTGTAAATTATTGACATACCGGCTGGAGCCATATGGTTGTCTTATTTTTATGGCTTGCGTGGTGTATATCATATCCATGTGATATGTTGTAATGGACAATCAAGATGTAGGTGCCACGAACCTTGGTGCCATGCCGGTGGAATATGATGCACAAGATGGAGATCAAGTCCAAGAAGGACCATATCATATCACATTATCCATGCATGTGATGTTTATCCTTTTATGCATCTTATTTCGCTTAGATCGCGACGGTAGCATTATAAGATGATCCCTCTCACTTAATATCAAGATAATAATGTGTTCTTCCTTAAGTATGCACCGTTAAGAAAGTTCGTCGTTTCGAGACACCACGTGATTATCAGGTGGGATAGACTCAAAGTTCGCATACAACGGGTGTTTTCAAGACTAGCATGTACAGACTTGGCCTTGAAACGACGCAATACTACTGTTCTACTTGGCGAGCCTAGCATGTACAGACATAGCCTCGGAGCACGTAACCGAAAGGTAAAGCATGAGTCATATGGATGATATGATGAACATATTGATGTTCTCCTTTGCAACTACACCGTCTCACGTGATGATCGGTTTCAGTGTACTGAATTTGGTTTGTGTAATCACTAAAGACGACTAAGAGGGATGTTGTTTTTGAGTGGGAGTTCATGGGATAATATTAACTTGAACTTAATTTATCATAAACAGTCTTTGCAAATATGTTGTAGATCATGGCACCACCTACCTTCAATTTCAATATGTTCATGGAGAGAGAGAAATTAGCGAACAATGGGAGCAACTTTACCAACTGGGCACTTAACCTGAGGATTCTCCTCACTGCTTGCAAGAAGCTCTATTTTCTTGATGCACCTCTAGGTGACCAGCCCGCTTATGATGCTTCTGATGAAGATACAAATGTTTATCTGACTCAACAAGAAGACCACAGTATAGTTCACTGCGGCATCCTCTATGGATTAGAGCCAGAGCTGCAAAAACGTTTCGAGAACATCACTGCATATGCCACAATGGGAGGATTGAAAATGATTTTTGATACCCATGCCGCAGTTGAGAGTTATGACGCTTCAGAAAAATTCTTTAGCTGCATGATGGAAGAGAACAGCTCCGTTAGTGAGCACGTACTCAAAATGTCTGCGTGCGCTGATAAGCTCATAGCCTTGGGAATATCAATTCCCATTGAGTTAGGGATACATCGTGTTCTCCAATCTCTGTCACCTAGTTACAAGAACTTCGTGATGAACTATAATATGCAAAACATGAAGAAGTCTCTTCCTGAGCTTATCTCGATGCTTAAAACTGCTGAAGTAGAGATCAAGAAAGAACATCAAGTGTTGATGATCAATAAGACCACTAGTTTCAAGAAAGGAAAGAAATGCAAGCCAAGGGTAAACTTCAAGAAGGGTGGCAAATCTTTTGCTGCTCCTGAGAAGAAAACCAAACATGGCCCTAAGGCTGAGACTGAGTGCTTTTATTGCAAGGGTACTGGCCACTGGAAGCGCAATTGTTCAAAATATATGGCTGATAAGAAGGCCGGCAAAGTGAACAAAGGTATATATGATATACTTGTTATTGATGTATACCTTACTAGTACTTGCAGTAGCACCTGGGTATTTTGATACTGGTTCGGTTGCTCACATATGTAACTCGAAACAAGAGCTGCGGAATAAGCGACCACTCGCAAAGGATGAGGTGACGATGCGCGTCGGCAATGGATCAAGAGTTGATGTGATCGCCGTCGGGACGCTGCCTCTACGTCTACCATCGGGATTAGTTATAAACCTCAATAATTGTTATTTGGTGCCTGCATTAAGCATGCATATCGTTTATGGATCTTGATTAATGCGGGATGGGTATTCCTTTAAGTCTGAGAACAATGGTTGTTCTATTTATATGAATAATATCTTTTATGGTCATGTACCTGAGAAGAATGGTTTATTTCTTGAATCTTGATAGTATTGATAGACATATTCATAATGTGAATGCCAAAAGAATTAAGTTAAATGATGATATTGCTACTTACATGTGGCATTGCCGCTTAGGTCATATTGGTGTTAAACGCATGAAGAAGCTCCATTTTATTGGACTCTTAGAATCACTTGATTATGAATCATTTGAAACATGTGAACCATGCCTTATGGGCAAGATGACTAGAACCCCATTTTCTGGAACCATGGAACGGCAACAGACTTACTGGAAATCATACATACTGATGTGTGTGTGGACCAATGAGTGTATCGGCGCGCGGTGGATATCGTTATTTTGTCACTTTCACAGATGATTTGAGTAGATATGGGTATATTTACTTAATGAAACACAAATCTGAGACGTTTGAAAAGTTCAAAGAATTTCAGTGTGAAGGTGAAAATCATCGTAACAAAAAGATTAAATTTCTACGGTCTGATCGTGGAGGTCAATATCTAAGTTACGAGTTTGGCATACATATGAAACAATGTGGAATAGTTTCACAACTCACACCTGCCGGAACACCACAGCGTAATGGTGTTTCCGAACGTCGTAATCATACTTTATTGGATATGGTTTGATCTATGATGTCTCTTACAGATTTGCCACTATCGTTTTGGGGTTATGCACTAGAAACCGCTACATTCACTTTAAATAGGGCACCATCTAAATCCGTTGAAACGACGCCGTATGAATTATGGTTTGGAAACAAACCTAAGCTGTCATTTCTAAAAGTTTGGGGATGCGATGTTTATGTGAAGAAGCTTTGTCGAAGCTCTGGCTCCGCAAATCCCTCAGGTGACCCTATCGGGTTTCGACTAGGAGATGTCATAGGCACTGGTGGAATCGTCGGCTAGACAGGGAGGCGATATTTACCCAGGTTCGGGGCCCTCGAAGAGGTAAAACCCTTACTCCTGCCTTCTGCTGATCTGTATTAGACGATTAGATCGATTACAGGTGCTCGAATCGAGAGTAGATCTCGAGTTTCAAGGCTTTTGTGGTCGTGCGGTAATATTCTGTCCTCTCCTTTGGGGCTCTCCTGGCTTTATATAGATAGCCAGGTCTCGAGTCCAACCCGGAGAGGATACAAACCCTAGTTTGAGTCGGTTACAATCCCTAACTTAGCCCGCAAGTTGATGCGGGTGGGCTTTTCATGGGCCTTCTAGAGTACTCCAAGGGCGCTTCCTGTCGGGCCTTGGTTAGAAGGTGTGAGAGGGGGTGTCCTTATTTGTAGGGCCCAGGATCCATGCCTTCGTCAGTAGCCCCCGAGCGTATGCTCGACTGGGATTTATTTTCAGTCGGGTAGACGGTCAGACCTTTTCTTTGATCTCCTCCTAGAAGTTCAGCTCGACAGTTGTTGCCTACGGAGGGTGTGTTCCCTGTTTCTTGAATAAAAATACTCGAGTATCGAGCAGCATTGGTGCCAGTTTTTGCGGCTACATTAGCAGAAGGATGTGGCGCAGTGGCTTGGCTCTCCCGAGAGATCAGGGCCAATTAATTGCGACTAGGGCAAAAACACTCCTGGCCTACACAGATTCGAGACCTCCGACTCGAATCCGATGAGGTGATCGTTACGACTGGGCCGTTGTGGACTTATCGAGTCGAACTTAACCTAAGGGGGTACCCGGCGCGTCCGCTAGGATTTTTCTTCGTGTTGTTGACACAGAACTATGCCGGAGGACGCAGCTTTCGAGTGCGATTCCAGGCCCAAAAGAAAGATCTTTTTGGGTCTTACCTTCATATTCGAAGAATATGGCATCCGGATGTGCCTAGTCGGCTGTACAATCCAGGTTTTTGTGATGTGTAAATATCACGCATAAGGTGGGTTCTTTCTACCCGATTAGATTGGTATGAGTTCCGTACGAAAAAAGTTTCGTGTTGGAAATGTTAGTTCCGTATGAAAGAGTTTTCATGTTTTGGAAAATTGTGCCTGTACGAAAGAGTTTTCGTGTATAAGGCATGTTTCTCTTGTTCGAAGAGGCTTTGATTCATGAATTTTTCCATGGAAGAATGTGTTCTATCCGAAGGAATTGACATTCGTGCGAAGATAATTTCGCGTTTGGAATTCCATTCGCAAAAATTTTCCTTTCGGAATGACGAACGCCATGACGTCAAGGCGTGCTCCTCTTCTCCCGATGGGACGTGACGGAGTGGCAGCAGAAATTGGCCCACCTTGTCAGCTTTTTGATCGGGAAACGAGACGTCACTCCCGTTTTTTACGCGAAATGCGCAGTAAATGCGCACGATCTTTTGTTAAGATCGTGGCACGAAACAGCGTACGCCGCCGCTTCGTTTCATCCTTACGCGTGGCAGCTGCGATAGGTGCCACGTTGCGTATCGTACGGCTGAGATTGCTTTACCCCGTATATAAGTAAGGGTGTTAGCGCCGCAGTGAAATTTTCCCCGCTCTCAATCTTCGTCTTCCACCTTGCGCTCGTCTTTGCCTTCTCTGTGCTCAAGCTCTCGCTGCGAAAAATGGCCGGTGGAAAGAAACGCGGCGTTGGAACCTCCGCGTCTGGCGAGCCTTCTGCGCCACTCGCCTCTCGCGCCGGCGACTGGCGCACCCCCAACACCACTGCCAAGAGCATCAAGGAGATGCAACGGGAGGGTCTGCTACCGGCGGAGGCGGAGAAGCGCGTCCGTCTGGGGAAGAGGGAAGAGGTACCAAACCCCCACTCGAACGAGCGCGTGGTCTTCGTGGACCACGTGACTCGAGGTCTCTCCTTCCCTCTTCACCCTTTCTTCATTGGGCTGCTGTGTGCATACGGCATACAGCTCCATGATCTTCCCCCGAACGCGGTGCAGCACATCTCGTGCTTCATCGCGCTGTGCGAATGCTATCTTGGCATTCGCCCGCACTGGGCGCTCTGGAAGGCGCTGTTCAAGATCCGGATCTTCCGCGAGAGATCGCGGGTGGAGTCCGAGCCCGGTGAGCCACTTCGCACGGGTGGCTTCGGGATCCAAGCGCGCCAGGAGAATGCCTACTTCCATATGCACTTCATCGACTCCGCCCAAGGCTGGCGGAAGAAGTGGTTCTACGTCGCCGACAACAACTCGACTGGGCTTGTAGAATTCCACCCATTCGCAGTTCTGGCGAGGCGCAAATCTTGGAGCCATAAGATGTCAGCCGAAGAAGTCGAGACAGTTAAACCTCTACTCGAAAGGGTAGGGGCTCTTCGAGATCAAGCCTCGGGAGTAGTGCTCAATGGAATTCATCTGGCAAGCCTCTTCCTGAAGCGCAGGATTCAGCCTTTGCAGCAGAGGCCTTCCACTATGTGGGAGTACCAAGGCGTAGAAGATCCCAGCCGAGTGAGCCGCGAAGAGCTTTCGAATGTGGAATTCGAGAAAAAGATCGCGGCCATCACTCGACTGAAGGCCGGGGAGCAATTCTCTGATTGCTCAGTCGAGGCTTATTCTGCTTCAAACCCTCCTCCTGCTGCGGTTAGTCTTCTGTCTTCAACTTGCTTTTATTTTTAGAATTTTTGTAGTCGATAAGACCTTTATCGTCTTCTTATCCTTGTAGAGCCTAGCTGTAGCAAATTGCTACCCGCCTGTTGTTGGCGAAGATGCCTCGTGTCTTCAATCAAGCCACCAGGACGGCGCGGTTGACACCAGCGTGGCCAACGCTTCCTCAAGTTCTGAGCATGACTCCTCAGATGATGTCGAAGACTCGAGTGGCGTCCCGCGAAAGCGCCGTCGGGTGAACGAAGACGAAGTTACCTCCAAGGACAAGTCTTTGGAGGCGTCACCTGGCCCAACTCCAATTTCTGCGACTCCGCTTCGATCTCTTCCTCCTCAGACTCCATTCACAAACGCCTGGAATGCGGATGACTTGGATGAAGACGACGAGGATGACGAGTAAGTTTTTTCCCATATTTTAATTCGATTGAACTCTGTTTATCAGTGCTGACGTTTCTTTGTTCTTTACTGCAGTTTGCAGGCAATCAGCCCGCGTAGATTCGCCGCGACTGTTCCTCCCGAAAAGAGGAACAAAGCGAAGGACGCGGGTGAGACTCCTACTGCGGGTACTGTCCAGAACTCTCCCAGGGCAGCGCCTGATGCTGCGACTGCGGAGCGGGATATCCCCAGCTTCGCTGCTAGAACCTCGATCTCGAAGGAGGCGACGGACAGCTCGGCGGATCCCCTCTCCCGCGCCTCCGGACAGGTAAACCTCTACCTCTTTGGCTTTTTCAAACAAATTTTATCGGGTGCACGACAGTGCTCCCGATGGGAGTAGCCCCCGAGGCTGTAGTCGATTGTAAATAATCGGGTACAGGCTCAAAACCTCTTTCTGTTCTCCTTCTATATTTTGTCTTCTTCGGGTGCACGTCAGTGCTCCCGATGGGAGTAGCCCCCGAGGCTGTAGTCGATTGTAAATAATCGGGTACAGGCTCAAACCTCTTTTCTTCTAACTCTTTATCTTCATGCTTTCGCAGTCGCTCGTCGATTCCCTTACGGCGATCGGTCGCCGCGTCGTTCTGGCCGAAACAGATTGCGAGTCACTTCGATCTGAAGTTAGCCGACTCCAATCTGAAGGCGACCTCCTTAAAGGTAAATTTCGTTATCTTCTTGGCTTTCGTGTATCATCCATTCTTGATTTCTGATTAATATCCCCTTTGCAGCTCGAGCCGAATTCGCAGAGTCTGAAAAGACCAAACTTTCAGAGCAGGTGACTGCTCGGGAAGCTGAACTGGCGACTACCCGGCAAGAGCTGGAAGCTTCCCGCAAGCAATCGGAGGAACTCCATACGAAGCTTGCGGAGTCGCGGAAGGCCGTGAAGGAGTTGCAGGAGGCCGGCAGTAAGGCTGACAATGACACTGTCGCGTTCCTTCGTCCTCTCGCCAGGCGCTTTGCGGGTAAGTATCTTGGGTTTTTGAACTTTTCATTCTGCTAATTTTTGCTGAGCATTATTTTCTCTGTCTGTAGATCTTCTGAATGTTCCTCTGGAGATTCCTGGGATCCAGCGGGTGGACGTGCTGACCGACACTCTTGCGCAGCTCAGGAGGCATTCTGAGGGAATATTTTCCCTGATTGATAATGCTTCCAAAGCGTTGGTACGAGTGCATGGCCGTCTTGTCGCCAGCGGTACTCCTGCGCCTGCGCTGAGCGAGCTGTCGAAGGTCTTCTCGGAAGGCGATCTCCTGGAGGCCTTTGCGGTTGCTCAATCAGAAGCTGGCGCAAAGACTGCGATTCAATTCGCTCTGGCGAACGGAGTCGAAGGTCTGGAGGAGGCCTATTCGTCCATGCCGGTCGACCCTTCCACGGGCAAGAAGGTACGGCTATCTCGTTTTTCTGAGCAAGCCACTGTTCTTGCTCGGAAATTATCTGAGATGTTTGCTCGGAAGAAGGGAGGGTCGACCGCTGCTAGTGGCAGTACCAACGCGGCTTCGTAGACTTTTGTTTTCCTTTTGTTTCTGCTGCTTGGATGTAATGAATTTTGGGATATATTCCCGTACCTTTGCTGGTCTTTTAATCGAAGCGCTTTGCATTTAAAATTTATCCTTGTCGTCTATACTTTGCCTCCCGATGGGAGTAGCTCCCGAACGATTAGTCAGATGTGCGGCTGGAAACAACTCGAGTAGGGCTTCTCACTTCTTTCCTTGTACTTCTTCCAGGCAATTGCGTCTGCTGCTGAATCTTCAAGTGGACGTGGTAGTCCAGCAAATCCACTTGTAGCTGCTGTGGGCACTCTCGCTGGCCTCCGTGATAAGGTTCAGGAGGGTGAGCGTAGGCTGAAAATGCTGCGCGGGGTAGCTGACGTGGCGATATCCAAGCAGAAATTGGCGGCTGAGCGCGAGCAATTTCTGATTGACGAACTGTCTTCGGTTGCAAAGGAGTTACTATGTGAGTAGTGTAGCCCCCCATGCTATTTTCCTCCTCTGTGTTTCTTAGCTTACTAAGTGCGTTTGCTTCTTAGTTGTGAAACCAGATGACAGGGAAGAAAAGCAGTGGGTAGAAAACCACATTCATCAAGAAGCTAACAGCACAAAGCCTCATGCGAGTAATTTCTGGTCCGATCGCAGTCGAGGGTTTGTGATGGCTATCTTGAAGTTTCGAGTCCGCCAGGGGAAAGTTCTCATGAGTTCTTTCCATGAGGTCCTGGTTGCGGTGAATGCTGCTTTTTATCCACTTGAGAGGGGCCCCGAAGACTGGAGCTATCTTCTCAGGTTATTCGGACGGGAAGGAGAGGTTCGCGCTTGTGTTCACAATCAGATGGTATGCGGCGCGGTTGTGGCTCTCTCGTTTGTCCGGATATGGCATCCCGAGATAGACTTGAACTCCGTAGCCCGGCTTCCGGATTATGCAATCGAAGATATTGCGCCGTACTATGATGCTGTTCGTCCTGCGGCCGAGAAGATTATCCGAATGACATCCGAAGAGGTAGATAGGATCTTAGCGGCTAGGAATGCTCAGCGTTTCGACTGACTTTATCGGATGTGAATATCCTGTAAGCTTGTCTGTAGTTTGTAAAAACTGTAGTAAGGTGTGCAACCTTGTACTTGATAATTATTTTCTGTGATGCTTAGTTTTAGGTGTAGCCCCCGTGTATTTTATGGGGTGTGAACCTGTAACCTTGGAAGCTGTCGAGTAAATATGATGAGATAATCATGTATTTATTGCTATGACTGAGAAGTCATGTGTTCGAGCTACAAAATTGGCTAGTATAGCCTTATTGTTGTAAAATGAATAAATAAACCTAGGGGTAGAACTTGCGCAGTTGCGCGATATTCCATGGATTGGAATAGATGCCTCCAGTGTCTGGATTCTTCAGTCGATAGGCTCCTCCTGGGATTACTTCGTGTACGATGAAGGGTCCTTCCCAAGGTGGCTCGAGCTTGTGCCCTTCTTTTTGTTTCAACCGCAACACCAAATCGCCTACCACGAATGATCTGTGGCGTATGCGGCGACTGTGATAATTGCGCAGTGATTGTTGGTAAACTGCAGATCTTGCGAGTGCAATGTCCCGAATTTCGTCGAGCGCGTCCATATCCTCTGCAAGTGCTTTGTTGGATGTTTCTTCACTGTAGGCTACAACTCGTGGGGCGCTGAATCGAACCTCTTCGGGGAGGACGGCTTCTGCCCCATATACCATGAAAAATGGTGTGTATTGCGTTGATCGATTGGGGGTTGTGCGGAGGCTCCAAAGTACGGAGGGTAACTCCTCTGCCCAATGTCCTGCAGCGGGATGTAGCCGATCGAGCAATCTCTTTTTGATCCCAGCTGAAACTAAGCCGTTGGATCTTTCGACTTGACCGTTTGTTTGCGGATGGGCGACCGAAGCAAACTTCAGATTAATTCCTTTCTCTTCGCAGAACTGTTGAGTCTCCTTTGCAGTGAAGTTCGTACCATTGTCTGTAATGATGTCATGTGGTACCCCGAATCTGCATATTATGGAGTCGAGGAACTTGATTGCGCATTGGGCGCTACCCGAGGTCACTGGCATAGCCTCGATCCATTTGGTAAATTTGTCGACTGCGACCAGCAAATGTGTGTACCCTCCTGGAGTAGATTTGCGCAGTGGGCCAACCATGTCAAGACCCCATTGGGCAAAGGGCCAGGCGATGGGTATCATGTGCAACTCTGTAGCGGGCGCGTGCGGCTTGGGTGAAAATCGCTGGCAAGCGCCACATCTGTCGACCAGGTTTTTTGCATCGTTGGCTGCCGTTAGCCAGTAGAACCCTGCTCGAAAGGCTTTTCCCAGTATTGCTCTCCAACTAGCATGATGTCCGCAGTCACCCTGGTGTATATCCCGGAGTAACTCTTTACCGTCTTCGGGTGCGATGCACCGCTGATGGATTCCCGAGATGCTTTGCTTGTACAATTCTCCGTTGATTACCCGGAAGGATTTGCTACGCCTGATTAGCTGTCGAGCCTCGCGCGGATCGGCTGGGAGCTGTTTATTGAGCAGGTAGTCGAGATATTTCTGCGTCCAGACTGGCTCGACCAGAAAAACCTGTCGTGATATATTATGAATAAGCTCGATAAGCGCGACCTGCGGGCTGACCTGAGTTTCGGGCGCTGCCGGTGTTTCTGCAGCTTTTTTCAATTTGACCGATCGCTTGACCATCCGTTCGAAGTATATTCCTGGCGGTATGGGTGTATTCGTGGAACCCATGTTTGCCAATCTATCCGCCTCTTCGTTGCTGGATCTTGCGATATGCTTCAACTCGCATCCTTTGAAGCTTCCTTCGAGTATATTATACATGTCGCGGTACGCGATCATGTTTTCAGCAACGGCATCGCATTCTTTCATTGTTTGTTGCACTATGAGGTTGGAATCGCCATAAATCATCAACCGGGTAGCTCCACAAGCAATCGCCATCTTCATTCCGTGCAACAGCGCTTCATATTCTGCGTCGTTGTTCGATGCTGGGTCGTCAGGTGGAAAGTCTAGTCGCAGGACATATTGCAGTTTGTCTCCACGAGGCGAGATAAGAACGATTCCAGCTCCTGCTCCTTCGTTTCTTTTGGACCCGTCAAAGTACATGATCCAATTGCTTGTGTACTCGGGTGGCCCGGGTGTTTGTAGCTCTGTCCATTCGCTGATAAATTCCACGAGAACTTGAGATTTGACTGCATTGCGTCCTGCGTAGGTGATATCCCAAGCACCCAACTCGATGCTCCACTTCGCTATTCTTCCGGATGCCATAGGGTTGTTCATGATTGTCCCGAGTGACGCATCATTAACCACTGTAATGGCGTGTTCCTGGAAGTAGTGTTTGAGTTTTCGGGCTGTGAGGACAACTCCATACGCAAGCTTCTGGTAATGAGGATATCGCTGCTTGCACGGCGAGAGCACTTCGCTGATGTAATATATTGGGCGCTGGACTCCGTATGCCTTGCCATCTTCAGGTCGTTCGACTACGATTGCAGTGCTGATGACCTGGTTTGTAGCGGCTAAATAGAGAAAAAGCGGCTCCCTTTCTTGTGGTGTTGCGAGGATGCGCCTGCTTTGCAACGACCGTTTCAAGTCTGCGAATGCTTGTTTGGCTTCGGGGGTCCATTCGAATTTGTCCGTCTTCTTCAGTAGTTTGTAGAAGGGTAACGCCTGCTCTCCCAATCGCGCGATGAACCTGCTTAGGGCGGCCAATCGCCCTGCGAGCTGCTGGACTCCGCGTAGATTGGCGGGCTCCTTCATGGTGAGGATGGCTTGTATTTTCTCCGGATTGGCTTCAATGCCTCTGGCGGATACCAGGTATCCTAGGAGTTTTCCTGCAGGGACGCCGAAAACGCACTTTGTTGGATTGAGCTTGATCCGATATGCATTAAGGGCGTCGAATGTTTCTTTAATATCCTCGAGGAGTGTGTCCTCTACTCGAGTTTTGATGACGATGTCGTCGACATATACTTGTACGTTCTTGCCAATGAGATTGGCAAGGCATCTCTGCATGCAACGTTGATATGTTGCGCCTGCGTTCTTCAGCCCGAAGGGCATTGTCGTATAGCAGTATACACCGTGTGGTGTGATGAATGCCGTCTTCTCTTCGTCTTCCTTTTTCATTCGGATCTGGTTGTATCCCGAGTAGGCGTCCAGGAAAGAGAGGCGTTGGCAACCTGCTGTGGAGTCCACGATCTGGTCGATTCGTGGTAGAGGAAAATTGTCCTTGGGGCAGTGTTTGTTCAGTGACGTGTAATCGATGCATACCCGAAGGATATCCGTGTTCTTCTTGGGGACCAGCACCGGATTTGCTAACCAGGTGGATATTTTGATCTCCCTAATGAAATTTGCGGCTAGCAGCCTATTTACTTCTTCTCCCAGCGCCTTTTGCTTGGGTTCTGAGAATCGTCGAGTCGTCTGTTTGATGGGCTTCGCGTTAGGAAAGACTTCGAGTGAGTGCTCGGCAAACTCCCTGGGTATACCTGGCATATCTGAGGGTTGCCAGGCGAAAATTTCCCAGTACTCACGGAGGAGTTTGACGAGCGCGCTTTCCTATGCTGGCGAGAGGGTTGTGGAAACCATCGCGGTTTTGGCGGAATCCGTCGGGTGCACTTGATGCTTGCGAGTATCGCTGTTGGCGCTGAATTCCAGTTCAGGCGCGTTTTTCTTCGTGAGTGGCATGACGGAGTGATCCGTGGTTTTTGCCAGCTCTTGTAGTTCTTCTTGCATCCCGAAAGATTTCGCGATCTCATTAAATTCTATGTCGCACTTATCCGATTTCTGGAAGTCCCCGTCAATGGTGATCACACCGTATTCGCCGGGTAACTTGAGCTTCAAGTATGCGTAATGTGGTACGGCCATGAATCTGGCGAACGCTGTTCGACCAAGAATGGCGTGGTACTGCGAGGGCCAGTCGACGACTTCAAAGTCCAGGAATTCCCTTCTGTAGTTGCGTGGGGAGCCCAGTACAACTTCAAGGTTGATTGTTCCGAGTGGACGTATTGCCTTGCCCGGAACTATCCCGTGGAAGGATGTTTCTGATTCCGTTAGGCCGTCCAGGTTTTTGTTCATTCGACGGAGTGTATCCGCGTAGATGATGTTGATGCCGCTGCCGCCGTCCATGAATACGCGGGCCAGGTCATAATTGCCAATTTGAGCTTGAATGACAAGGGCGGCGTGTCCTGGTCGATAGACTCGTGGCGGGTGGTCTTCCTTCGAGAACGTGATTGGCTGTTCGGCCATCTTCAGGTACTCGGGCTTCGTTGGTGGCGTCTGCACTGCCATGCATATTTGTCTCGAGTTAGTTTTTTGAGCTCTGCGAGAGGGGCATACCTTCTGTATCATCCCAAGGAGTTGTCCGTGCGGAGTCGGGTATGTATTTGCTCCCGTGTTTTGCTGTTGTGGTGCTGGCAGAGCCGCGAGTGCCATGTTTGGGTTGGCTGGTGGAGGTGGTGGCGGTGGTAGCTGGAATTGTTGTCCGCCTCCTGGTAGCGGTGGATAGTTTTGGGTGGAAGCGAATCTTTTCTTGGCTAGCGCGTCCGAGATTCCGATGAACTTTCGGCAATCCTTGAGAAGGTGTGTTGCCTTAGTCTTGCCCGTGCGCTTGTCTGTGAACAGATGTAGCGAGCAGTATCCATCGAGGTCTTCCTCGGGTGATTTTTCTTCTTCCTTTGGCCTCCATTCGCGACTTCCACGCCGACCGGAGTCGCGACTTCGCGTGAACTCTGCCGCCACTAGTTCTTCTCTATCGTCGTGGTCGTAGTACTTTCTTCTTTTTCTTCGCCCATGACGGTCTTCGTCATGTGTGGGCGATGATGTCCTTTCATTGCGTACCGCGTCTTCTCCATTGGCCCATTTTTCGGCGATGACCATGAGCTCCCCTATGGTTTTGGGTGCTGCTCTGCCGAGTTCTTCTCGAAACGCGGTTCTTCTTGCTCCTTTGGCGAAAGCCTCAATCGCCACTTCTTCAGAGATTGTCCCTGCGGTGTTCCTGAGTGTGTTCCACCGTTGGATGTATTCTCGCGTGGATTCGCCACTTTTCTGTTTGCAAGCCCGTAGTTCTTCGATCGTAGCTGGCCTTTTGTAGGTCGACTGGAAGTTTTTACAGAAATCGCGATGCAGGTCGTCCCATGACGCATAGCAGGATCGTGGTCTTCTTTCCAGCCAGCTGCGGGCCGCTCCGGCCAGGTGCAAATTGAGGTATTGCATGGCTGTGTTCTTGTTACCACGTTGGCATTTTACTGCCGTGAGGTAGTCGCTTAACCACTGGGAGGGCTCGAGTGAGCCATCGTATTTTGTCACCTCCGAGCTGAGCTTGAATCTCTTGGGTAGAGGTGCTTCGCGAATACTGCGAGCAAAGCAAAGTGCTCCGCAGGTTTCGTCGTCCGAAGATCCGGATGAGGAGCGTTCGCGATATCGTGAAGCCCTCGCTTTATCCACCTTCTTCTGGGCGAGATCGGATCGCGC
This sequence comes from Alopecurus myosuroides, assembly GCA_028641055.1. NCBI lineage: Eukaryota > Viridiplantae > Streptophyta > Magnoliopsida > Poales > Poaceae > Alopecurus > Alopecurus myosuroides. Next base: position 16,327,127 of record CM054058.1, read on the forward strand.
GTCGTGCCCGGACCGGTCGCGGTCGCTATCTTTTCTTGGTTCTTTACTTCTTTTTCTTGAGCGGCTGCTGTGGTGCCGCGAATCTTTGTCTCTCGGGCTGTCATCGCTGCTGCTTCGGCTGTCGCCGCGGCGCCGAGCTTCTTTTCCTCGGCCACGACGTGGCGATTTGTCCTTTCTTGGAGAGGAGCTCCTATGCCTGCGGGGCGCGTCTTTGTCTTTGTCCTTCTCTTGTCGCGCCTTCTCCAGCTGTTCCTTGCGATCGTGGGAGGCGAGCTTCGCGGCAGCCAGCCCTAGACCTTTGCGGATGTGCTTGTACTGTTCCACCCGAGGATCGCTGTCCGTTGGCTGGTTCATCTGCATATAGGTGGCCGCGGCTAGAATTGCGGCGGCTGGAGTTTGCGGGTAGACGTTCCCGTCGTCGTCAACTCTCATGAAAGAAGATGTGGTAGACCTGTTGGTCCCAGCCATGGATTCGTGGTCCCTTGTTGATGCTGCGGGTCCCTTTCCCACGGGTCGGGTACCAACCGAAGGAGCAAGGGACAGCTCGGCTCGACGTAGGCTTGACTCATCCGCCGCTCTCCTGCGACGGGCTAGATCTGCTCGGGCGTCCTTGATATTTGAGGCCGCTCTCACTAGGTGGTAGTGGTAGGCGGTTAGATCTTCCTGTGTAGCACCTGCTGCGGGTGGCTGACTCTTTCGCATGGATTCCTTCGCTCTTTTCCAGGCTTCCCGCGAGACGCCGATTAGATCGCGCTCGGTTGCGCTATATTCAGTTTCCGAGGGCTGTTCCGATCCTGCCATGCAGACTTGGGCGAGTTGTGGCCCGTGCGTCCTAGGCGCAGATCGGGAGGTTCTTCGCACCCGAGAGGGTTCCTCTGTCGAGAGTGCGTGGTAGTCGATCGTGTTGAAGCGGATGGACTCGCCGCTTTTCTCCATAAGGAAGCGCGAGTTGACGGCTCCAGATTCGGGTTCAGATTCATCCGAGAAGTGGAGGATTCCGTCTCTGTTTGCCATGAAGTTAAAGCTTCCGAACGTCAGGGTGACGCTCTTCTCCAGATCCTCGAATACCGGGCGTGATTCCGGCGAATGAGGCGTGACTATGACGGATCCGATCCGTACAGGATTGTTCGGAGCCGTAGTCGATGGTTTCCAACGGGAGTTGGATGTCGATGAAGCCGAAGATGCCGGTAATCCAGCGCCTGCGGTCCCCACGGTCGGCGCCAATTGTCGAAGCTCTGGCTCCGCAAATCCCTCAGGTGACCCTATCGGGTTTCGACTAGGAGATGTCATAGGCACTGGTGGAATCGTCGGCTAGACAGGGAGGCGATATTTACCCAGGTTCGGGGCCCTCGAAGAGGTAAAACCCTTACTCCTGCCTTCTGTTGATCTGTATTAGACGATTAGATCGATTACAGGTGCTCGAATCGAGAGTAGATCTCGAGTTTCAAGGCTTTTGTGGTCGTGCGGTAATATTCTGTCCTCTCCTTTGGGGCTCTCCTGGCTTTATATAGATAGCCAGGTCTCGAGTCCAACCCGGAGAGGATACAAACCCTAGTTTGAGTCGGTTACAATCCCTAACTTAGCCCGCAAGTTGATGCGGGTGGGCTTTTCATGGGCCTTCTAGAGTACTCCAAGGGCGCTTCCTGTCGGGCCTTGGTTAGAAGGTGTGAGAGGGGGTGTCCTTATTTGTAGGGCCCAGGATCCATGCCTTCGTCAAGCTTCAACCTGATAAACTCGAACCCAAAGAGGAAAAATGCGTCTTCACAGGATACCCTAAAGAAACAATAGGGTAAACATTCTATCACAGATCCAAAGGATAGATTTTCGTTGCCAAAAATGGATCCTTTTTGGAGAAGGAGTTTCTCTCAAAAGGTATGAATAGTAAGAAGGTAGAACTCGACGAGGTTATTGAACCTTCTCTTCTTGGAATGGCGAGTAGCGCAATGCCGGAAGTTGTTCCAGTGCCGACCCTGTCAGTTCAAGAGAGAGCTAATGATCAAAATCATGAAACTCTAGAAGAGGAAACTACCACACCTCGTAGGTCAACTAGGGAACGTACATCTCCTGAACTGTACGGAGATCCCGTATTAAATTTCATGGTAGATGGAGGTGATGACCCTGCGACGTATGATGAAGCGATGATGAGCCCAAATTCCTACAAATGGCTTGAAGCCATGAAATACGAAATAGGATCCATGTACGAGAACCAAGTTTGGGCTTTGGTAGACTTACCCAATGACCGCAAGGCCGTTGAGAACAAATGGATCTTTAAAAAGAAAACTGACGCTGATGGTAATGTGACCATCTATAAAGCTCGACTTGTCGCAAAAGGTTTTCGACAAATTCAAGGAGCTGACTATGATGAGACTTTCTCACCAGTAGCGATGCTTAAGTCAGTTAGGATTATGTTAGCAGTTGCTGCATTTTTCGATTATGAAATCTGGCAGATGGATGTCAAAATGGCGTTCCTTAATGGTGACATTGAGGAAGAGTTGTATATGATGCATCCCAAAGGTTTTGTTGATCCTAAGGATGCTGACAAGGTGTTTAAGCTTCAACGTTCCATTTATGGACTGAAGCAAGCATCCCGGAGTTGGAACCGCCGTTTTGATAAGGTGATCAAAGGGTTTGGATTTGTCCAAACATACGGAGAAGCTTGTATTCATAAGAAAGTGAGTGGGAGCTCTGTAGCATTTTTAGTACTATATGTGGACGACATATTGTTGATTGGAAATGATATAGAACTTTTAAAAAGCGTAAACGGTTATTTGAACAATATTTTTTCAATGAAAGACCTCGGTGAAGAAGCTTATATATTAGGCATCAAAATCTACAGGGATAGATCAAGACACTTAATTGGACTTTCGCAAAGTACATACCTTGACAAGATTCTGAAGAAGTTTAGAATGGAAGATAGTAGGAAGGGGTTCTTACCTACGTTGCAAGGCAAAACGTTGAGTAATACTCAATGTCCAGCTACAACAGAAGACAGAGAAAAGATGAATAAGACTCCCTATGCTTCAGCCATAGGTTCTATCATGTATGCTATGTTATGTACAAGACCGGATGAGGCAGACCCTATTAGTTTGACTAGTAGGTACCAATCCGATCCATGTTTGGAACATTGGACGGCGGTCAAAAATATCTTTAAGTACTTGAGAAGAACTAAGGATATGTTTCTCATATATGGCGGTGAAGAAGAGATCGTCGCAAGATGTCACGTCGATGCTAGCTTCAACACTGATCCGGATGACTCTAAGTCTCAGTCCGGGTACGTATTTGTTATGAATGGAGGATCAGTAGGATGGAGAAGTTCCAAGCAATCCGTGGTGGCGAGATCATCAACATAAGCCGAATATGTTGCTGCCTCGGAGGCAACACAGGAAGCAGTTTGGATGAAGGAGTTCATATCCGAACTAGGCGTGGTTCTGAGTGCGGCGGATCCAATGGTTATCTATTGTGAAAACAATGGTGCCATAGCCAATGCTAAGGAGCCAAGGTCTCACAAGAATTCCAAGCATATCAAGTGTCGTTTTCACTCCATTCGTGAACATGTCGCAGAGGGGGATGTGAAGATTTGCAAAGTACATACAGATCGCAATGTGGCAGATCCATTGACTAAACCTCTCTCAAGGGAAAAACATGATCAACACCAGAACTCAATGGGTGTTAGATTCATCACTATGTAGTATAGATTATTGCCCCTAGTGCAAGTGGGAGACTGAAGGGAATATGCCTGAGAGGCAATAATGAAGTGTTTATTATGTTATTCCTTGTTTATGATAGATGTTTATTTCTCATGCTAGAATTTTATTAACCGGAAACATTAATACATGTGTGATTAATAAACAAACCAATGTTCCTAGTGAAGCCTCTCTTTTAACTAGCTCGTTGATTAACAGATGATCAAGGTTTCCTGATCATAGACATTGGATGTCGTTAATAACAGGGTCATGTCATTAGGAGAATGACATGATGAACTTAAACCCTAACTAAGTATAACAATACGATCAAGTCATTTAGTTTTGTTGTTATGTCTTACATTCGGAGTAACATTGTTCCTTAGACCATGAGATCATGTTAATCACTAATACCGAAATAATACTTTGATGACATCAAATGTCACACCATAACAGGGTGACTATAAAGGTGGCATTAGATATTTGGAAAGTGTTAGTTGAAGCTCATGGATCAAGAATGGGATTTTGCCATCCAATATGACGGATAGATATACTCAGGTCCCTCTCGGTGATATCACATCGACACCTCTTGCAAGCAAGTGATATGATCACAAGGATGTTATATCATGGGAAAGAGAAAACAGTACTTGTAGGATAACGAGATCGAACAAGGTATGGTGGATACCGATGATCGGATATCGGACAAGTAATATATCGCAAGACAAAGGGAAATCGTTACGACATTGAAAGGTTCACACGATCACGAGAGTCATCGTTGAATATATAGGAGTCATCACGGATCTCCAGATCCCACTGTTGATTAATGATCGGAGAGGAGTCTCGATCATGTATGTAATATTCGCGAACCGTAGGGTGACACACTTAAGGTTCGATGAAGCGTTAGAGAGGATACAGAATACTGAAGAATATTTTGGGCAGCTCCGAAATTGTTTCGGGGAAAATTGAAATAGTTCAAGAGGTTTTTCATCGAATGGTTGTTAATAGAATTAACAAATGATTTGAGTGCTTCATGAAAATGTTTGTTAATAGAATTAACAAATATAAATAAAGAAATAAAAATGTTTTATTTATTTATTAAAGAAAAACCTTTGGATTTTCTAAGTGGGAAATTAAGGAAATATGAGTGGGTCTGAGTGGGGCTTCCACTCACATGAAGAGAGGAAGGGGTGGGGGCACCCATGGCTAGCCACACCCCCCTTTGGGCTGCCTCCCCTCCCCTATAAAAGGAGGGTGAGAGCTCCCTCTTCTTCACACACTTGCCCACTTCTTTTCCCTTCCACCCGCTGCTCCATTCCATGGTCTCCGGCTTGGCGAAGCCATAACTGTGGGATTCTTCACCACCACCACGCCGTCGTGCTGCTGGAATTCCGGGGAATCCTCTACTTCCGCAACCCGCTGGATCGAGGGAACATAAGTCTTCATCGAGCTGAACATGTGACCGATTACGGAGGCACCACCGGATTGCGGTGCACTTCTTCTTGCTCGAGATCGGCGTGAGAACGACTACACCAACAACGAGATCTTATCTCGTACCACTTTGAGTCTTAGAGGGTATGTTACCTCAAGACTCTCCATCTCCCCGTTGCCTTTCATCTCATAGATTAGATCTTGGCCATTCGGGTTTATCGCGCGTAGGAATTTTTTTTGTTTTCTATGCAACGTACCCTTCATTTTGATGGCTCCAGAGTAAAAGAAGGGCCCGGTGCTGGCGTGGTGCTCACCTCGCCCAAGTGGGATCAACTCAAATATGTGTTCCAGTTCCTCTTCTCAGCGTCCAACAATGTAGCCGAGTATGAAGCCCTAGTTCATGGCCTGAGAGTGTCGAAGGAGATTGGAATCCGGCGGATTGTATGCTATGGCGACTCGGACCTGGTAGTCCAACAAGTCTCGGGGACTTGGGACACTTTGGATGCCAACATGGCCTCCTACAGGTTTCTGGTTCAAAACATGACTGGATTCTTTGATGGGTGTGAATTCCATCACATCCACCAAGCTGAAAATGATGCAGCGGATGCTCTGTCCAAGTTCGGATCTTCTCGGAAATTCATCCCACCTGGGATTTCCCTGGAACATTTGAGGAAGCCATCGCCCAATTTGGAGTCTATAAACATTCCATCTCTGCCTGGTTCAGAGGCTGTTCCCATGGAAATTGACTGGGAGAACGCAAAGGAGAACCCGGGGACTACCCCTCTCAACTCGGGGACTGTTGCCTTCATAGAGGGGATCATTTATCAGTACTCGGGGACTCGGGGACTTGTCTCCAACTCAGAGCAAGTTATGGTGGCTGATCCAATGGAAGTGGATGAACCCATATTTCCTATCCGGCCCACGCCGAGCTGGGCTCTGCCTATATTGTCCTTCCTGATGGATGGCACCTTGCCAAGTGACGAGGTTATAGACCGGGAGATACAGAGAAGATCCAAGGCCTACACCATCATCAACAAAGAACTGCACAAGAGAAGTCCTACTGGCGTGCTCCAACGCTGTGTTGAGCCAGAAGAAGTAGAAGAAATCCTCAGATAAATACACGAAGGAGAATGCGGCCACCATGCCTCTTCTCGGGCTCTAGTCAACAAGGCTTTCCGGCATGGATTGTTTTGGCTCACTGCCTTGCGTCAAGCAGAAAATCTAGTGAGAAAGTGCAATGGGTGCCATAGATATGCAAGAAAAATACACATGCCAACATCCGAGTTGAAGACCATACCTATTACTTGGCCATTTGCCGTATGGCGCTTGGACATGGTGGGACCTTTCAAGCCAGCTAGAGGCAACATGACTCACATCTTATTCATGGTTGATAAATTCACCAAGTGGATTGAAGTAAAGCCTATCCGGAAGTGTGATGGGAACCCAGATGCGAGTTTTCTGAAAGACATCATTCTGAGATATGGGTACTCGCATGGGATCATCACAGACAATGGAACAAACTTTGCTGAGGGAGCCTTTGCTAGATTCTGCAAGGAGAAGCAGATCCGGCTAGACGTTGCGTCAGTCGCGCATCCGGCTTCAAATGGGCAAGTTGAAAGAGCTAATGGCATGGTCCTATCCGGAATAAAGCCAAGGCTAACTGAGCCACTACAACGAACCCCTGGTTGTTGGCTGGACGAGTTGCCGGCGGTGTTGTGGAGTCTAAGGACTACCCCTAACCGATCAACCGGATACACATCATTCTTCCTGGTATATGGAGCAGAGGCCGTGTTGCCCACTGACATTGAGCATGATTCACCCAGAGTAACCCTCTATACTGAGGCAGAGGAAAGAGAAGTCCGAGAAAATGACGTTGACCTACTACAAGAAGCAAGAGTGTTAACTCTGTCACGCTCAACTATATATCAACAAAATGTGAGACGCTATCATAGCCGGAAAGTGAGCCCAAGGGTGTTCCGAGAAGGAGACATGGTCCTTAGGCTTGTGCAGCGCACTGCCGGGATGCACAAGCTATCCCCTCCATGGGAAGGGCCTTTTTTTGTGAGCAAGGCCCTGCACAATGATGCATATTATCTCATCGACGCACCGGCACCACAGAAGAATAGGGCGGATAAATCCGGAGAGGAATCCAAGCGTCCCTGGAATGTAGCTCTACTCCGCCGTTTTCATTCCTGAGCAAATAAACCGAGTTAAATTCAAGTCGGCACTCCGAATTCGAACTCGGGGACTGCCTGTGCCAAACTTGCTCTGTGTCATTTACTTTATGTCCTTTGCCTAATTGGTTCTTCTACTCAAGATTTCACGCGTACGTTTAGTAGTGTGTTTAAACCTAAGGGCCAACTCTTCGACTATGCTGCTGTCCACAACCCGGCTTTATGGCAAGCAAGAGAACAAGCCATGGGTCAATGAACACATGAAAAAACTGCTAAGGAAAAAAGAGTACATCAACCGAGTAGGGTGTTTTTTCTTTTCTATATTTTTGGCTAAGTGTGGGGCAGTGTTAATCAATTCTCAAAGTGGTTAAGTATTAGAAGCTCGGTTTTGGAAATCTTGTGACTCGACTACCAAAAAGCCACAAGTGGCAGGTAAGAGCAAAGAAAAAAGAACTCAGTGGACAAGAAAAGCAACTCGGGGACTTGCATTTAACGCAATCCGGCATTGAGCCAGTCTTGCTAATGAACTGAATAAAACTGAGTAGCTTAAGGAACGATAAAGTATTTGTTACATCTGCACCCAGCATACCGGGGATCTAATTAGAGTTTGAGGATAAAAGTAAGTGCAGGAGCCTAGACCGTTGTGGATGGAGTGGAGTTGGTCTCGGTGTTGGAGAGTTCTGCGGACTCGGAGCCCGGAGTCGTGGAAGCTGGCTCGGGAGCAGCGGTGGAAGTTGGAGTAGCGGATGCAGGCTCAGATACAACATTGGTGGCCTGGGTCGCAGAGTCACCGAGTGGAGGAGCAGGCCCGGATGCGGCGTTCTCGGTCGCAGCCCCAGTTGCGCCCAACTCGGGAACTGGAGAGTCGATCACCATCTCGGTGGTGACAGCTCCATCCGGGGCAGTGGGCTGCAACTTGCTCTGGACTTCATCAGAGCCAGCTCCTGGCTTGATCACTTCCGGGTCGACGTCCATCGCGGACTCCTCCGTAGCACTGCGCTGCTCGTTCGCCTCTTCTCCATCGTCATCCTGCTCCTCCTCTTCATCACCCACGCTGACATCTTCGTCGGCATCAACACCATCGTCTTCAGCATCGTCCTCTTCTTCTTCAACATCGATATCCGGCTCCGTGGGGCCGTCGATGTACTGCTGTGTATCGGCGTAGGATGCAAGCTCGTAGGCGGTCTCTTTGCGGCGCAAGATGCACTCATCCCTGTTGGTCCACTTGGAGTCATTCCGGAGGGTGTTGATCCTCTCGAGATCGAGATTCTCGTACCACGACAGCACGAAGTGAAGGGCCTCATCGGCACCAGCTCAGGCTGCGGAGGCACGCCACTTCTTCAGCTCCTCCTTGATATGGTCCGGGTCAGCGGCCATCTCACTGATAGTATCCGAGATCTGCTTCTCTGGCCAGAACAGCTTATGCAGGCGCATAGCGGTTGAAACCAAGGAGGCGCCCATGCCCTTGAGATAGATTACCTGGGTCTTGATGTTCTCGATGTGATCATCTATGGTGGCCGAGTCATCCACATTGAGGCCTGAAGCTGCCCTCAACCTCCTAGCCTTCTCCACAACAGTCTCAGCAGCAGAGTTGAAGTCCGGGAAGGTATCTAGTGTGGGGCATGCTGGGTTGAGTCAGAAGAGGGAACCGAGAAGAAGAAAAACAGAATAGAAGAAATGGAAAGATAAAAACCGGATAGAATAAAGAGTAGCGGTAACTCACAGCTCAACTCTAGGAAAAGGGCCCCTAGTCGGCGCGTCCAGTTTTCAACAAGCCGGAGGTGCCTGTCTTGGAGACAACGCGAATCATTCACCATGGCGTCGGAAGATTGATTTCTCTCTTTTAGAGACCTAATCTCCCTCTCGAGCTCCAGCTTCTCCGTGGCAGCCTAGTTTAATGCCTCAGTCTTCTCGTTCCCGGCCTACAGTGCAGTCCTGAGGCATCAGCAAGCTCAAGTTTGAGATTATGGACTTCAGCCTTCTCGGCGCCCAAGTTATTCTCTAGCTGGGCCTCTCGGGCCTGCACTTGTTGTTGCGCCTCGGCTGGGGTGAGGCACCCTTGGTGCTGCTCACAGAAGGCTTTGTACTCTTGTACGAGAAAAGCAACCCGGTTAGCAGCATGAGGAAGAAATAGAACCTAAGTGAATGGAAAAGAAGGGTCAACTTACCTTCCAGAGATGAGATTTTGCTCTGCGCACATGCGGCCATGACCTCGCAGTGTTGATGCGCATGAGCAAGCGCCTTGAGCTCACCTGCAGAGATGACAAAAATTGAACAAAAACAGAAAATGGGCATAAACACAAAACGCACAAACCAAAATCCTAGTACTTACTCTCCACAGAGGACAACTTGGTAATAGTGTCCGTAACACTCACTACTAGAAAACATATCATTAACGACAAGTGACAAAAAAGTTTTGGTCGTTCACTGGTAGAAAATATGCCTTTAGTCCCGGTTCGCAAAGGCCATTAATCCCGGCTGTGCAACCATGACTAAATATGCGCGACTAATGGCCCCCCATTAGTCGCGCCGCTTACGAACCGCGACTAAAGGCCCGTCCATGTGGGCGCCCGGAGTCCGTTGGGGCGGAGGACCTTTAGTCCCGGTTCTTGTGGCTAACCGCGACTAAAGGCCTCCTCCGCAGGTTTAGGGTTTTAGCCCCACTAAACCTGGTTTCTTTTTAATTTGTAGTGTTTTATTTCTTTTATATTTTATTTTGTGTTTTATTTTAATTTTGATGAAGTTTGAGTACACATATTCTACGCTACTATATACATGCATATGAAATTTCAAACAAGAAGAATTCAAGAGGAATATATAATATATATTCAATCTCAGGTGACCATATACAACTTCGAACAAGTTTCCATGCACAATTTACCGCATAAAAAGTTCTTCGTCCTCGGTATGGTGTTCTCCTTTAGGATGGATGACTTCCCTCATGAAAAATCCTGCTAATTCCTCTTGATTTGGTCGGAAGCGAGCTTCTGGACTAAGCTTCTTCCGCAAGTTATCCGTCGCCTTCCGCCATCTATCCGATTTTTTCCGCTCAGAGGTGTGTCTCCGGATGTGCTCACAAACATAGTATCCACATAGATTGGTCCCGGTGGCTGCTTATCCACATTAAGTAACCTTCTAAATTCCAGCTCATGTTTGAATTCACCGACAATTTGTTCTGAGAACCGTCTCCAAACCCTACAGGGCAAAGAAAATTAAATGAACAAGGGAGTTATTAGTTACTTGATATTAGGAAATGAACGAAAGAGGCCGATCGATATAGAGCGCAAATGATTGAAAATAATTATTTTTGCAGCATTTTTCTCATGTCGGCCCAAAGCTTTGAATCCGAATTTATAGAGTCCATGATTAGAACTCTGGAGGTGTGAAGTTCAATCATTAGCAGAATCCAGTGGAACCTGCGGAAACGGTACATGCACAGTCATGCATAACTCATCGATTAGACATACCATGCATGGAGTAAACAAAAGAGAATGGGCACAAGAGAGAAACACTCACCCAAAATGGTAAGGAAATAGAATATGAATTTTGAGTTGATGCTTTCTAAGAAACTTGTACAAGTATTTCTCCACGTCTTCGGGGTGATTTTGTAACACATATCCATTAACGATATGTGGGTCAATGAACCCAACATCATGGATGTTTCTTTTTTTGCATTCCCAAATCGTCAATCTGCATAATAGCGTACGCAACAATATAGTTAGGACAATATATATATATATATATGAAGAACGAGATGAGGTAGAAATAAATCACTTACAGAATGTAGCAACTCAGCATAGATTTGTCGAGCTCGCGCAGATTGAACAGCTGGAACAATTCACTCATATGAACTTCTACAGAGTACCGTTTGGTGTGATGCTCCTCTGTAACATCCGCATAAACATATTTTTTGCCGGCCCATGTTATGAAATGCTTGTACCAACGTAGCAGATTTCACATTTGTGGTGCTAGACTCTCTTCCTACGCAGGCTCGACGAGAGGCCCATTCCGCACATATTGTAATGCTATCTCACTTACTGGCACATCCTCAAGGGCTAACGAGGCACGAAGAGTCAAAACCATCTCGGGCGCTTGTTTTATGGCACTCGCTACAGTCAATCCATGTGCTGCCGCAGCTGCTATGATCTCGGGGTCCTCTTCCGGACCGGCTTTCACTATGAGCGGGGGGATCGATTGTTTATTCTGCATCCCGAGCTGGTCAACTTGTTTTCCGCTTTTTTTACTTTCTTCTTTCTCCTACTTCAATATTTATGCCTGCCTATGAAGTTAACGTCCATAGTCATCAGGCATATTCAGCTCGGCTTGGGACAGTGTCGTCAAAAAATCCGTAGCCCACTTCTTTTGCTTCTCAGTGAATACTTGCTTGGGCTCAGGCTCTTTTATCGCCTTGTATCTGCCTTCCATTTATCATAATGAGCAGCCGCGGCCAATTTGGTTTCAGCTTCACTAAGTTCCCAAGGCCTTGGGAGGAGAGGCTTCAGTGATGGCTCTGGTACCGTTGTGGTCTTAGGTACATAAGGGTCCGGGTTAATAGTCCAGGAGCGGGTTTCCTTGTTGTCCGCCTGCTTTTTCTTCTTCACCGGAGGTGGATTGGGGGGCGTTGTACCCGCCGGAGGAGAATTGGGGGGCGTCGTACCCACCGGAGGAGGATTGGGGGGCGGCGGCTGCTTACCCGCTGGAGGTTGTGGATCGGGGGACGACGTCCAATGGCGTGAACGAGGTGTGGGTGAACCACCACCACCACCGCCACCACCACCACCATCGGAGGGGGGTGGACTTGTTAGCCTTTGTGCCTCGCCTGGAAACACTATGTACTTCTTTTTGTAACATCCCAAGTATGAAAACCTACCATTTAGAATGTTTGATTTCCTGTTTAATCAAAGTATTGCATCATGTCATCATGTTTATTCCCTTGTTTGCATTTGTTACTATTTGTTTTGCTTCTGTTTTTATTCTGTTTTCATAATTGAATTTCAAACAAATTCAAATGATGTGTTTCATACTTGTCATGTTACAACATTTTCAAATAAAAGTTCAATTCAAACAACCTTTTGTTTCCAATTACTCCATATTTGATCAACTAATAAAATGGTGCTTTTATTTCAATTAAGTAATCCCAAATTGCTTTCAAATTCAAAGCATCTTCAAACAGCACCTCATTTGAAAATTATAAAAATACCAAACCAATTCTAATCACATTTGTTCTATTTAATCAATAGGGGTCACCCTAATAAAAACATTGTTTCCAATATTAATCAATTAATCATCAAATTATTCAAATTCAAACCAAAAACTTTCAAACAGTACCCATTTTTGAAATTATGAAATTACAAAACAAATATACTCATTGTTTCCAATTAAAGTTATTTAAGTCACCCTATTTAAAATTTTGGTTTCAATAATCATTTTAATACTCAAATCATCCAAATATGAATTAATTCCAAACAGCACCAAAATTCAAATGTTTTTGAATTCCAAAATTGGTATATGGTTGTAGTTGGCCTAAACAGCACACCCAAATTTTTTCAAAATTTTTGCAAACTCTAAACCTATCTATTTCTTCCATTTCTAGTTGCTACAAAAAAAACAGAAAAGCAAGAATATAAAAAAGAAGAAAAACGGCGCGCGCGCGGCAGCTAGCAACACGGCCCAGCCCACCTCTTCCTTTTCCTCGCGCGCAGCCAGCCCACACGGCCCGTACCGGTTCGATCAGCCGCCCCCGTCGTCTTCCTTCAGTACGGCGCACATCCGAGGGCGCCACGGCGGCAGCGACGCCGCGCCGACGGCCAGGAGCTCCCCTAGGCCCCTATAACTACCCCCTAGCCCCGCAGCGGTGCCCTAACCCTAGCCTGCCCCTATCCCATCGCGATCGCCGCCATCTCCTCCACCTCGCTGCCTCTTCCTCCACCTTCTGAAGCTCGCCGGAGATGCCCCGTCTCAAACCCCGTTGATCACCGCCGCCTCTCACCACCACCTACCCTCCTAAACCCCGAAACCAAACCACCGCGCCTTCCACTTCCGTTTGGACACCGGAGCGAGCCCGGAGACACATGGAATCACCGCCGCCATCATCGACATCGCCGCCGGCCGCGCCCCCCTCGAGCCACTGCTTCCACGACACCGACGGTGAGCCTCCACCGTTCCCTCCTCTCTGTCTTGCTCACATTGCATGCATCCGCACTGCACCTGCATCACCAAACCACCCAGCAGCAACACGGGCACGGTAGCAACGGCGATCGCCGCCGGTGCCTTCTTCTCTGACGAAGTGCAGACGCGAACGTTCGTCAGTTAACTGCAGTGGCAGATCTGAATCTTAACCTTGTTGCGAAGGTGTTACTGACAAGAAATGATTTCCTACCGTGCTGGTTCAGCGCTAGCGAGCGCGCAGCGAGGGCACGGGTTCGAGCCGCGGCTCCGTGCATTAATCCACACCTTTTTCGCGCACCGGCTGACAGGCAGGGCCCACCTGTCTGTGGCCCTGGCTGCCACGCCAGCCCGCGTGCACGCCACGCTGGCCCCAGGCCCACGGGCAGTGGCTAGGGCTAGAGGGCTGCACGGTAACAAATTAATTCCTGCACGTTTCTGTTTTAAAACCAGTCCCTCAAAAATTGCCGAATGGTCCCTAGTTTTAAAAAGCTTATAACTTTTATTTTATAACTCCAATTAATAAAAATAAAATATGTGCACTGCTCTAAATTTAATCCTCTACCTATTGGTAACATTTGTTTTCTGTTTTGAATTTTCAAAATGCAATTCAAATTTGAATTCAAATAATTCTATTGCAATTTGCTAAAATTCATAACTAATTCATTATTAATCCAAATACTGCCAATAAAATATGTTTTCCATGCTATTTCAAATAACCTTTTCAAATATAAATTTTCTTTCATGATTTGAATAATTTTAATTGCCTAAATAATTTAAACCTTGTTTAAATCATTTAAATTTGATAAAATCATAACTTGCTCAAATTAGATTATTTTTTAAACATGCAAAATATGTTTTCAAACTAGAAAAGTATGAACTTTTCAAATATGAATTTGAATTTATGTTTTGAACAAATAAAATTCAAATAATATTCAAACTTGTTTTAAATTCATTTAAAACTTGTTTAAGTTTGTTTAAGTCATAATAAAATCATCCTAACTCCTATTTCAATATTTGAAACATGTAATCCAACTAAAATTTGGTATTCTTTTCAAATATGAATTTTGTTATTTGTTTTGAACATTTTAAATTGATGAAAACAACAAATGCTTGTGTGACATCTTTAAGTAACCCAAAATTTCCAAACTTAATAAATAATTTCCAAACTTGTTAAATTCCTTTTCCACTTGCATCTATTGTTGTTATTTTGTTGTTATCATCATGCATGCATCATGCTAAGCAAACTATCACATGGTAATAAATTGTAGATCATTTGTTTCCACCTTAATTCATGGACCTTTTTCATATGCAACTCAAAATTGCAAATGGGTCCATTTAAATTGTGTTACCATGTCACTTAGTTTATTTTGATGCATCCATTAACTTGACATGCATCATCCCCTGATTGTGCACTATGCCATGATATTGATTGCTTATATTCCTGTCTTATTTGTTTGCTCCTTCTCGAATAGACGACGACGTTGAGACAGACGATCTTTACAGCACCCCTTCTGAGGATCTAGCTCAGTACCAGGCTGCTGAGTTTGCAGGCAAGTTATCACTCACATGAACCATTATGTTCCTTTCAACCTTGGTTACCAATACTTTCCGTTGTCTATTTCTGCTAGCCATAGTAGTAGTTGTTTCTGTTATGAACCTATCACATGAATCCCTTAACCCTGATATTGCCTCACCACCACTCCTACAACCCTATTGATTGAGCCAGCGTCTTACTAGCATGCTTAGGTTGTTTTGCTCGAGTCTGTTACCCGTTACTTTCAGTTACTATATTTTTATTATGTTCTGGGGGCTCGATGTTTAATCAATCAATCATGCTAATGCTATTGTTAAATAATAATTTGATGATAAGGCACCGGCAGGAGGCCCTGTGTGGTTTTGAGGCCTGCTAGTTTCGACCCTAATAGGAAAAGGGTCTTGTCTACTGATCCATGATGAGCGCACTACCCGCATGTGGGAAGCGAGTATGGGCGCCCCCCTCAATTTGATTCGATTCGCATCTCGTCCAAATCGCCTAATTTAGTTCGTGTTTTCCATTTGCCGCATGCATGTTTTGCGAGCCCAGCGCAGGGTGGAACTTTTGTAGTCGGCATATAGGGGGACACGTTCTTAGAGTGCTATGAGGGTCCATTTTCTTCTGGGCTCGATTAGCCGTGCGCCCAAGGTGCTTTGGGCTTCATGCGAAGAAGAGTTGAGTTGTGTAGAGTGCCCCGCTTGGTGGGAGGCATCCCATCTGGCGGGTTATTCTTACGTGTATGGCCAAATTGGTGCAACCCTGCAGGGATAAATCTTCTCGAGAAGCCGTGTTTTCCGCGGTTATGGTTGACTTGGTGAAAGTACTGGCTAACAAGTACTCAGAACAACTTACATCTAACTAATGATAACTTGACTAGTAATAGACTTATTGACACAACAACTTGATCCATTATTCATTAATCCAACTGTGTGAGTTATCCTCGGATTGCTTCTTTGGATAAGGGGCGAGATCCAGGATGGGTTTGTTTGAGGTTATCTTTCAGTTGGTTACTATACGCTATCTTATCTCCTTTCTGTTAGCCGGAAGTTGTAGTTTTCTGTAGTTGGTTAGTGCAGCCAGTTGCAGCATCTTTTACATCCCCTTTCTTCCGTTGAACCCAAGGCTTCTGTGCTTGGTGTTGACGGGCTACACTTTGGTGAACTGTGAGTCTTGCTTGCCAGTACTTGGATGTACTGACCCCTTTGGGGCTGTGGTTTCCGCAGACTACGCTTACGAGGATCCAGGTGACGGCTACTACGTGGAGTTTGACGAGGCTGCTGACGAGTAGTTAGCGGACCCGGGCAGGATCCGAGACATCGTGGATGGGCTCCGTTTTCTTTTCCGTTCCTGGCTTCTTAAGCCTATTTGATTTTGTCTGTACTCAGACCCTTTGAATGCTTCCGCTGAGATGTAATGATGTTATGTTGGGACATGTGTCCTCTGGATGATTGTATTGCTATTCTCTGCCCTAGTGAGGGCCAGCTGCAACTTATTTCAATCTTTTGTGTCTTAGAGATATGTTGTGTTATCATTTTGTTCAAAACCGTTGACGTACCATGTGTGTATGGTATGAAGTACGTCAATGGTAGTGTCCTGATTTCTACGGGATAGTTTACATCGACGGTGAACAGTAACGATTGGTTGTCACACATAAGTGTTGGCCTACTCGTAAGAGGACGCGGGTGCCGGTAAGCCCCGTAATCCAATCAAAATACTGTTCAGTTCGTAGGGTGAGTATCCTCTAGAAGTCCGGGTGCGACAAATGGTATCAGAGCCTGTCTGCCTGTAGGATCCCCTTTTACTGGTCGCAGTTGAGTCTAGAAACTATTTTGTAGCTATATAGGAAAAATGAAACGTGAGAGTAGGAATTCTGCCATTTTTCTTCTTTCCCCACCCACCCACCCTTTTCTGGTAAGGAAGTGCAACGTTGTTTTCTCTTCTCACCCAAACTTTCAAGTTAGGATTTCACGTGTTTTGGGTTCTCCGTAGTACCTCAGGAGTTTTGGTCTCGTTTTCCCGATGTTGCTTCGATATCCTGTTCTTCTAAAGAACCTTTTCGTCCGTTGAAACCTTGTTATTGTTTTCCACTTCAATTCTTCTACCGGCGTCTAATCAAAACCTCCCAAATCATCTGCAGATGGATCTCAGGTTCTACCCGCAGGTGGTTCGGATGACTCGCTGCGAGAGCACTGCCGGTTATCCGGAGATGCTGAGGGACATGGTCACGTATCTGGGATTCCATTGGGCACCAGAGTACCAGGTCTACGAGCAGCAGCGAGAGTTTGACCAGACCTACTACCAGGCTATCGTCTATATCCTGTCAGATGATGGCATGAGCGTTGTCCACCGCTACGAGGCAGTAGGTTCCACAGTGGATATGGCCGTGCAGCAGGCAGCTTACGTGAATCTCACCGTCCTTCGTGCTGACTACTGGGGGTTTGACGATTCTATCTATCGCCACATCCCCCGTGGTTACATCACTTCAGCGGGAGCTCACTTCACTCACTACGACAACTTGGATGTTTATGAGCGTGATAGTTCCAGGCTGCACACCACCGCTCAGTTTGTGAGGCACAGTGACGCAGTTGCCACCACACTTTCTCAGGAGTTGGTTTCAGTCAGAGAGCAGCTCTACCTTGCTCTGACTCGTCTGGCGACTTACACCACAGACTTTGTTGGAGATGAGCGCTTTGCACGTTTCCATCAGACAGTTGGACGTAGTCTGCCAGATGCTGGAGGTTACGAGCCGATCAGAGGTCCACTCCTCGACCTTGGTCCTGGTTACACTGGGATTTCCCGCTTTGGAGCACAGGGAGACGACGCTTTCTACTTCACCACACCGAGAGTTGCTCTCAGAGCAGTCCCGATATATGTGGATCGTCGATCTACTTACTTTCGTGGGATTCCTCCTCACCGTATCTCTCGTCGTACTACTCGCTGCCGTCCTGCGTGATGAGCATGGGAGTACCGATGTATCCGTTCCTAGCTATGTTTAGTTATCCTTTGGCATTCGAACCATGTATTGGTCTGTTGGATATTCTGATGTATTTGAACATGTGATGATGTACCTGTTGGTTATCTATTCATGCGTCGGAATAATCTATCTTTCGGTTACCAAGTCTATCCTTTTCTATTGTTGTGCTAAAATGCATGTCTATTCAGGATGCCGCCAACAAGGAGCAACCCGCCTGAACCACCTCCGATCACGGAGCTGTTGACTCAGATGACTCAGGTCGTGGCACACATGGCCCAGTTCCAGGCTAACCAGCACAACAACCAGAATGCTCCACGGGTCAACATCAAGGAGTTCCTCAGTCTGGGCCCAAAAGCTTTCGTGGCAACACGCGAGCCCCTGGATGCTGATGACTGGATCCGTGACATAGCCAGGACTCTGGAGATTGCACATGTTGCTGAGGAAGATAAGGTCAAGTATGCCACCTACCTACTGAAGGGTCAGGCAGCTTCTTGGTGGGAGAACTACCAGACCATGAGAGCTGGCTATCCTATCACCTGGGGTTGTTTCAAGGATGCCTTCCTGAAGCACCACATCCCAGATGGTCTCATGGAAAGGATGCGTGAAGAGTTCTGCCCTCTTAAGCAGGGCAAGCTGGACGTTATTAGCTATCAGACTGAGTTCAATCGCCTCGCTCGATACGCTGGTGACGAGGTGTCCACTGAGGCCAAGAAGATGGCAAGGTTCCGCCGAGGTTTTAACCCGGAACTGAAGTACGCTCTCACAAATGTCAAGTGCAAGGACTTCGAGGAGCTCGTTAACACCGCGCTCAATGAGGAAAATGGCGCAAGGCGTTCGAGGAGTCCCGCAAGCACTCGCGTGAGGGTGGTTCCTCCTCCAACATGACCACCCCTCCGCAGAAGCGCCGCATCTGGGTGCCAAATGGTGCTGTCACTCGGGCTCCATATGCCCAAGCTTCTCCATGCTTTGCTCCCCGCCCACCCAACCCAGCTCAGATGCAGAGTCAGAGGGTTCCAATGGGGCAGCCAATGCCAGGTCCTCCTCGTGTCGTCACTTGCTACAAGTGCAAGGAGACTGGACACTATGCTGATAAGTGCACTCAGAGGCAGCTACCTCCACCACCTCGCCCCAACACCAACCAGGCAATGGTTCGTGCTCCTCCGGCTAAAGCCTTCAACTCCAACAACAGGCCTGTCGGGAGGACCGCGAGGGTGAATCATATCAAGGCCGACAAAGCTGAGGAAGCTGCTGACGTCGTTCTCGGTATATTACCCGTAAACTCTTTTCCAGCTAAAGTGTTGTTTGATACCGGAGCATCGCATTCTTTTGTGTCAAAGATCTTTGCAACAGCATACAACCTAGTTCTGGTTCCACTGAGCAATCAAATCACTGTTCACTCTCCGGGATCTCAGATGTTGACTTCCAAGATAAGTAAGGACAATCAAATCCTAATTGGAGGCCGCATATTCCTTGCTTCACTCATGTTGCTAGGAAATTCTGACATTGATGTCATTCTGGGCATGGATTGGTTGAAGGCCAACGAAGCTAAGATTGACTATGCTCAAAAGTCAATAACTCTCTCTCACCCTTCTGGCCAGATAGTCTATTCTCCATATGAATCAAGTTCTGTTCAGCTGTTCAACCTCGATGCAAAACCTCTTCCTGCAATTGAAAATGTTCCGGTGGTTTGCGAATTCCCTGACGTCTTTCTAGAAGAGTTGCCAGGGATGCCTCCGGACAGAGCAGTTGAGTTCGTGATCGATCTTGAGCCAGGTACTGCTCCAATCTCTAAGCATCCATACAAGATAGCTCCTCCTGAACTGAAATTGCTGAAGGAGCAAATCGATATGTACATGGAGAAAGGTTACATTCAGCCTAGTTCCTCCGCTTGGGGTTGCCCAACTTTGTTTGTTGCTAAGAAAGATCAAACAAAGAGACTCGTGGTTGACTATCGTCCTCTCAACGAGAAAACCATCAAAAACAAGTATCCAATTCCTCGTATCGATGATCTTTTTGATCAGCTTGCTGGAGCCTCAATATTCTCAAAGTTGGACTTGAGGATGGGTTACCATCAAATAAAGATCAGAAAGGAAGATATTCCTAAGACAGCTTTCACCACTCGGTACGGTCTATATGAATACACCGTCATGTCCTTTGGTCTCACCAATGCACCGGCGACATTCTCAAGACTCATGAATTCTGTCTTCCATGAATACCTCGACAAGTTCGTTGTGGTATATCTCGATGACATCCTGGTCTACTCAAAATCCGAGGAAGAGCATGGAGAACACCTTCGTCTCACTCTCATGAAACTTCGCGAGCATCGTTTGTATGCCAAGTTCTCCAAATGTGAGTTCTGGATTCCAGAAGTTGTTTACCTTGGTCATATCATCTCTGCCAAAGGCATAGCCATTGACCCAGAAAAGGTTAAGGCAATTGTTGATTGGAAACCTCCTAAGACGGTGAAGCAAGTCAGAAGTTTTCTTGGCTTGGCTAGCTATTGCCGTCGTTTCGTCCAAAACTTTTCCAAGATTGCCAAACCTCTCACTGATCTCACAAAGAAGGACAAGAAGTTCGTTTGGACTCCACAATGTGATGAGAGTTCCAATCTCCTGAAGACTAAACTCACTTCCACACCTGTTCTGGTTGGCCCAGATACTACCAAACCTTTCCAGATATTCTGCGATGCATCTCTCCAAGGTCTAGGTGCAGTTCTTATGCAAGAACGTCAAGTTTTGGCTTATGCTTCACGTCAGTTGAATGCACATGAGCAAAACTATCCCACTCATGACCTAGAACTTGCAGCAGTTGTGTTTGTCCTCAAGAAATGGAGACAATACTTGTTGGGTAACAAAACTGAAATCTTTTCCGATCATAAGAGTCTGAAATACATCTTCACTCAACCAGATCTAAACCTCAGGCAAAGGAGATGGATTGAAAAGATTAAAGACTTAGATCTCACCATTTCTTACACTCCAGGCAAGGCTAATGTTATGGCCGATGCTCTCAGTCGCAAGTCGTATTGCAATAATCTCATGATCATGGAAAGCCAACCTCCACTTCATGAAGAATTCCAGAAGCTGAACCTTGGTCTTGTTCCTCAAGGTTATCTTGCTAGCTTGACAGCCAGTCCAACTCTCGAGGACAAGATTCGTTCTGAACAACTTCGTGATGCTGAAATCAAGAAGATTGTAGAGCACATCAAAGAAGGGAATGATAAATTCAAGTCCTTCTCAATTGATGACAAGGGAACTGTGTTCTTCGAAGGACGCATTGCAGTTCCTCAGATTCAAAGTCTCAAAGATGTCATTCTCAAGGAGGCTCATGAAAATCCTCTCTCCATTCACCCTGGAAGTACAAAGATGTACCAGGATCTCAAGACTCTGTATTGGTGGCCTGGCATGAAACGTGAAATTGCTCAATACGTTTCTGAATGCGACGTTTGTCAACGTGTTAAGGCAGTCCATCAGAAAACAGCCGGTCTTCTCCAACCTCTAAAAATTCCTGAGTGGAAGTGGGACATGATTGAAATGGACTTCGTTACTGGGTTTCCAAAGTCCAAGAAGGGAAACGATGCAATCTTCGTTGTTATTGATCGTCTCACTAAAGTAGCTCACTTCTTTGCTGTCAAGGAAACTATCTCAGCTAGCCAGTTAGCAGAGCTCTACACATCAAAGATTGTTCCTCTTCATGGTGTTCCATTGGAAATAAGCTCAGACCATGGAAGTATCTTCACTTCTCATTTCTGGAAGAGTTTTCAAGAAGCATTGGGCACCAAACTTCTGTTCAGCACAGCTTATCACCCTCAGTCTCAGAGGCAAGTCGAAAGAGTCAATCAGATTCTCGAGGATATGCTCAGAGCATGTGGTTCCAGGCAAGCCTAGGTATGGCACCATTTGAGGCACTGTATGGTCGCAGATGCAGGAGTCCAATCAATTGGTCTGGAGCTGGTGAACGTTCACTCTTAGGCCCTGACATTGTTAAGGAAGCCGAGGAGAAAGTTCGTATCATTCGTGACAATCTCAAGATTGCTCAGTCTCGTCAGAAGAGCTACTATGACAGCAAGCACAGGGATATGATTTATGCTCCTGGTGATAAAGCATATCTCCGTGTAACTCCCCTCAGAGGCACTCATCGTTTTGGTGTGAAAGGAAAGCTTGCACCAAGATACATTGGTCCTTTCAACATTCTCTCAAGGCGTGCAGAAAATGCCTATCGTCTTGAACTTCCAGAAAAGCTATCCAAGGTGCACGATGTGTTCCACGTGTCACAGCTCAAGAAGTGTTTCAAAGATCCAGATCGTGCAGTTGATCATGATTCCATTGAACTGCAAGATGATCTCTCTTATGAGGAGCACTCTGTTCGTATTCTCGATGAGACCGAGCGTAAGACTCGCAACAAGAGCACCAAGTTCTTGAAAGTGCAGTGGTCGCATCATTCCGATAAAGAGGCAACGTGGGAGACCGAAGAGGATCTTCGAAAGAAGTATCCGGACCTTTTCCTTTCTCAGTAGGAATCTCGGGGCGCGATTCCTTCAAGGGGGGCGTTTTGTAACATCCCAAGTATGAAAACATACCATTTAGAATGTTTGATTTCCTGTTTAATCAAAGTATTGCATCATGTCATCATGTTTATTCCCTTGTTTGCATTTTTTACTATTTGTTTTGCTTCTGTTTTTATTCTGTTTTCATAATTGAATTTCAAACAAATTCAAATGATGTGTTTCATACTTGTCATGTTACAACATTTTCAAATAAAAGTTCAATTCAAACAACCTTTTGTTTCCAATTACTCCATATTTGATCAACTAATAAAATGGTGTTTTTATTTCAATTAAGTAATCCCAAATTGCTTTCAAATTCAAAGCATCTTCAAACAGCACCTCATTTGAAAATTATAAAAATACCAAACCAATTCTAATCACATTTGTTCTATTTAATCAATAGGGGTCACCCTAATAAAAACATTGTTTCCAATATTAATCAATTAATCATCAAATTATTCAAATTCAAACCAAAAACTTTCAAACAGTACCCATTTTTGAAATTATGAAATTACAAAACAAATATACTCATTGTTTCCAATTAAAGTTATTTGGGTCACCCTATTTAAAATTTTGGTTTCAATAATCATTTTAATACTCAAATCATCCAAATATGAATTAATTCCAAACAGCACCAAAATTCAAATGTTATTGAATTCCAAAATTGGTATATGGTTGTAGTTGTCCTAAACAGCACACCCAAATTTTTTCAAAATTTATGCAAACTCTAAACCTATCTATTTCTTCCATTTCTAGTTGCTACAAAAAAAAAACAGAAAAGCAAAAATAGAAAAAAGAAGAAAAACGGCGCGCGTGCGGCAGCTAGCAACACGGCCCAGCCCACCTCTTCCTTTTCCTCGCGCGCAGCCAGCCCACACGGCCCGTACCGGTTCGATCAGCCGCCCCCGTCGTCTTCCTTCAGTACGGCGCACATCCGAGGGCGCCACGGCGGCAGCGACGCCGCGCCGACGGCCAGGAGCTCCCCTAGGCCCCTATAACTACCCCCTAGCCCCGCAGCGGTGCCCTAACCCTAGCCTGCCCCTATCCCCTCGCGATCGCCGCCATCTCCTCCACCTCGCTGCCTCTTCCTCCACCTTCTGAAGCTCGCCGGAGATGCCCCGTCTGAAACCCCGTTGATCACCGCCGCCTCTCACCACCACCTACCCTCCTAAACCCCGAAACCAAACCACCACGACTTCCACTTCCGTTTGGACACCGGAGCGAGCCCGGAGACACACGGAATCACCGCCGCCATCATCGACATCGCCGCCGGCCGCGCCCCCCTCGAGTCACTGCTTCCACGACACCGACGGTGAGCCTCCACCGTTCCCTCCTCTCTGTCTTGCTCACGTTGCACGCATCCGCACTGCACCTGCATCACCAAACCACCCAGCAGCAACACGGGCACGGTAGCAATGGCGATCGCCGCCGGTGCCTTCTTCTCTAACGAAGTGCAGACGCGAACGTTCGTCAGTTAACTGCAGTGGCAGATCTGAATCTTAACCTTGTTGCGAAGGTGTTACTGACAAGAAACGATTTCCTACCGTGCTGGTTCAGCGCTAGCGAGCGCGCAGCGAGGGCACGGGTTCGAGCCGCGGCTCCGTGGATTAATCCACACCTTTTTCGCGCACCGGCTGACAGGCAGGGCCCACCTGTCTGTGGCCCTGGCTGCCACGCCAGCCCGCGTGCACGCCACGCTGGCCCCAGGCCCACGGGCAGTGGTTAGGGCTAGAGGGCTGCACGGTAACAAATTAATTCCTACACGTTTCTGTTTTAAAACCAGTCCCTCAAAAATTGCAGAATGGTCCCTAGTTTTAAAAAGCTTATAACTTTTATTTTATAACTCCAATTAATAAAAATAAAATATGTGCACTGCTCTAAATTTAATCCTCTACCTATTGGTAACATTTGTTTTCTGTTTTGAATTTTCAAAATGCAATTCAAATAATTCAATTGCAATTTGCTAAAATTCATAACTAATTCATTATTAATCCAAATAATGCAAATAAAATATGTTTTCCATGCTATTTCAAATATAAATTTTGTTTCATGGTTTCAATAATTTTAATTGCCTAAATAATTTAAACCTTGTTTAAATCATTTAAATTTGATAAAATCATAACTTGCTCAAATTAGATTATTTTTTAAACATGCAAAATATGTTTTCAAACTAGAAAAGTATGAACTTTTCAAATATGAATTTGAATTTATGTTTTGAACAAATAAAATTTAAATAATATTCAAACTTGTTTTAAATTCATTTAAAACTTGTTTAAGTTTGTTTAAGTCATAATAAAATCATCCTAACTCCTATTTCAATATTTGAAACATGTAATCCAACTAAAATTTGGTATTTCTTTCAAATATGAATTTTGTTATTTGTTTTGAACATTTTAAATTGATGAAAACAACAAATGCTTGTGTGACATCTTTAAGTAACCCAAAATTTCCAAACTTAATAAATAATTTCCAAACTTGTTAAATTCCTTTTCCACTTGCATCTACTGTTGTTATTTTGTTGTTATCATCATGCATGCATCATGCTAAGCAAACTATCACATGGTAATCAATTGTAGATCATTTGTTTCCACCTTAATTCATGGACCTTTTTCATATGCAACTCAAAATTGCAAATGGGTCCATTTAAATTTTGTTACCATGTCACTTAGTTTATTTTGATGCATCCATTAACTTGACATGCATCATCCCTTGATTGTGCACTATGCCATGATATTGATTGCTTATATTCCTGTCTTGTTTGTTTGCTTCTTCTCGAATAGACGACGACGTTGAGACAGACGATCTTTACAGCACCCCTTTTGAGGATCTAGCTCAGTACCAGGCTGCTGAGTTTGCAGGCAAGTTATCACTCACATGAACCACTGTGTTCCTTTCAACATTGGTTACCGATACTTTCCGTTGTCTATTTTGCTAGCCCTATGTATAGTTGTTTATGTTACGAACCTATCACATGAATCCCTTAACCCTGATATTGCCTCACCTCCACTCCTACAACCCCATTGTTTGAGCCAGTGTCTTACTAGCATGCTTAGGTTGTTTTGCTCGAGTCTGTTACCCGTTACTTTCTGTTACTATATTTCTATTATGTTCTGGGGGCTCGATGTTAATCAATCAACCTGTTAATAATAAAATGATGATAAGGCACCGGCAGGAGGCCCTGTGTGGTTTTGAGGCCTGCTAGTGTCGACCCTAATTAGGAAAAGGGTCTTGTCTACTGATCCATGATGAGCGCACTACCCGCATGTGGGAAGCGTGTATGGGCGCCCCCCTCAATTTGATTCGATTCGCATCTCGTCCAAATCGCCTCATTTAGTTCGTGTTTTCCATTTGCCGCATGCATGTTTTTGCGAGCCCAGCGCAGGGTGGAACTTTTGTAGTCGGCATATAGGGGGACACGTTCTTAGAGTGCTATGAGGGTCCATTTTCTTCTGGGCTCGATTAGTCGTGCGCCCAAGGTGCTTTGGGCTTGATGCGAAGAAGAGTTGAGTTGTGTAGAGTGCCCCGCTTGGTGGGAGGCATCCCATCTGGCGGGTTATTCTTACGTGTACGGCCAAATTGGTGCAACCCTGCAGGGATAAATCTTCTCGAGAAGCCGTGTTTTCCGCGGTTATGGTTGACTTGGTGAAAGTACTGGCTAACAAGTACTCAGAACAACTTACATCTAACTAATGATAACTTGACTAGTAATAGACTTATTGACACAACAACTTGATCCATTATTCATTAATCCAACTGTGTGAGTTATCCTCGGATTGCTTCTTTGGATAAGGGGCGAGATCCAGGATGGGTTTGTTTGAGGTTATCTTTCAGTTGGTTACTATACGCTATCTTATCTCCTTTCTGTTAGCCGGAAGTTGTAGTTTTCTGTAGTTGGTTAGTGCAGCCAGTTGCAGCATCTTTTACATCCCCTTTCTTCCGTTGAACCCAAGGCATCTGTGCTTGGTGTTGACGGGCTACACTTTGGTGAACTGTGAGTCTTTCTTGCCAGTACTTGGATGTACTGACCCCTTTGGGGCTGTGGTTTCCGCAGACTACGCTTACGAGGATCCAGGTGACGGCTACTACGTGGAGTTTGACGAGGCTGCTGACGAGTAGTTAGCGGACCCGGGCAGGATCCGAGACATCGTGGATGGGCTCCGTTTTCTTTTCCGTTCCCGGCTTCTTAAGCCTATTTGATTTTATCTGTACTCAGACCCTTTGAATGCTTCCGCTGAGATGTAATGATGTTATGTTGGGACATGTGTCCTCTGGATGATTGTATTTCTATTCTCTGCCCTAGTGAGGGCCAGCTGCAACTTATTTCAATCTTTTGTGTCTTAGAGATATGTTGTGTTATCATTTTGTTCAAAACCGTTGACGTACCATGTGTGTATGGTATGAAGTACGTCAATGGTAGTGTCCTGATTTCTACGGGATAGTTTACATCGACGGTGAACAGTAACGATTGGTTGTCACACATAAGTGTTGGCCTACTCGTAAGAGGACGCGGGTGCCGGTAAGCCCCCGTAATCCAATCAAAATACTGTTCAGTTCGTACGGTGAGTATCCTCTAGAAGTCCGGGTGCGACACTTTTTCCATAGAATGTTCTGGAGCTTGACATCTCCAAGTCTTCTCTCTCCTTCGGGTGTAGCTTTGTCAATCTCCAGGTCCTCAAACTCTTGGACTATGGCCCTGTTTGTTTGGGCTGCAGCTGAACAATAAGCAGCTGGAGCTGGCAAGTTCTGAGAAGCAGCTGTAGCTGGACGGCTGGTGAAATGTAAAATTGTTGTTTGGCAATCTGCTTTTAGTACTGCTTGTGGACATGCTAGTGCTGATGAAGTCTTAAAAACCCTTATATTAATTGTTTGTGAACAAATAATTATAAGAAATAAAATTAAATGAATGTATGAATATTACAATTAATAAATGAAAAATTCAACACATAGATGTGTCATAATAGATTTTCAAAAAAATAAAATTAACTCTACACAAATATCATGGATTGGCAATGAAACACACACAGCAACCTATATGCACTCCAAATCATAAAAAAAACCCGTTGAAGGGCCCTGTCTTGCTGGTCAGGTACGAGCATGTTCACAGGGAGTCGGCGGTGCAAGAGGCAGAGGCCGAGGCCGGCGGCCCGTGGCGGCAGCCGGAAAACATGGCCGCCACTGCTAGCGACGGGAGGGGTTGGGATGAGACGAAAGGGTACGACCGTACGAGGCTTATCCAGTCCAATTTCAGCTGGTGGCAATTCTGTGTAAATAATTCGAGTTCTAGGGGTATACCGCTTCGTTTTTTAAGTGGAAAGCTGCGGGAAGCTACGGGAAAGTGCCTCTGGACGTGCTTCCGGGCTTCACGTACAAATGGGACAAGCGCTTGTGCTTCTCGATACCCGAATTTTTGATGTTTGGCTTCGCTTGTGCTTTTACGGACCTAAAAGCAGTAGAAGCTCAAGTTGCAGCCCAAACAAACAGGGTCTATGTCTTCCACCGTGACACGAGCATAGCCATATGCAATGGGGTTGTTGTGGTGGAGTGCTCCAGGTGTACAGGGTAAAGCACTGTCGGTAGCTACCTTCGTGAAAACGTTCCCCACAGGATAATGCAGATCACAATCTTTCATCTCCTTTACATCATACACGGGGTAGTGAGGCTCTGGTGCACGAATCTCGATCGTCGGTGCATTAGCACCAGGCGGGGCATCCGTGGAAGCCACGCTGCTTCTCTGCTGATGGCTTCCGAGATCCGCTTCATGATCTTCATGCGGCCCTGCAGGCGATCTTTCTTTTACTAGTTCATGCACGATCTGCTTCACCTCATGGAGTTCCGATGCAAACTCCAAAAGATCTGCATCCCCGTCCGTCTTTCTCTTACGGCTTCTGTAACAGTACGAGTCATTGTCCTGGGAAAACCCTACTTTCCACGGAATTCTGCCTTTGCCTCGTACATGTCCTCTGTGTTCATCATTCCCGAGGGCTGTTGTCAGTGCGTCTTTCTCTCTGTTGAACTTGATCAAGCCCTCTTGAGCTTGGGTCATTGTGTCAATAAGGGCTTAGGTGGGAGCAAACTTTTTCTTCCGGTGAACACACACCCCTGTCTCGGGGTCTAGCGATCCCACATGCCCATACCAACAGCTTTTGGCCCTTGGGTCCCATCCCTCTGTACCTAGAGGGATTCCTCGCACACTCAGGCCCTCCTCCATCTTCTCCCACTTAGGCTCCGAAAGGCGGTATCCTCCTGGCCCTATAATATGATGGTACTGTTTCTTACCCGCATTAACCTTATTTTTTTTCGATATTTCCTTGAAATGCTCTAATTTCTTTTGCCTCACAAATTCTGGCCAATCATCTTTCAGTCTCTCATGTTGTCCATTGAAATCCGGAGTCTTGCCCTTGTTGACATAGTCTCGGGTTAAATTTTTCTTGAAGTTTCGGAATGCTTCGGCCATCTTCTGAAGAGCGAACTCTTTGAATAGCCTCCTTCTCTCATGTCCACCCGGAACCTCGTTACCGAATTCACCGACTTTGTTGTATTCCGGAGGTAGAATGAAATGTTCCATAAGCTTTCTCCAGCAATCCTTTTTTGTTCTCTTGTCGATAAAACTGAAACCAAGACGTGCCTTCTTTGGCTCCTTCCATTCCTGGACGGTGATCGGGACGTTGTCTCTAACAACGACTCCGCATTGGTTGATAAACTTTGTGGCGTGCTGTAGGGGCTTGCCGGTTGCACCGACTAATTCGATGGTATATGTTTCTCCTGGTTTCATCGCCTTGGATTTGCCATGCTTTGTCATACTCGATCCGGCCGAGGGCTACAAAAAGAAAGAGAGTCGTGCGCGTTAATACATATGTTTGTATCACGAGAGGCTCAATGTCTATATATACCTCGCCGGAGGTGATTGCTATTTGCAATTCGAGATCGTCGTTTGTCGACGGTTGACCTCCGTCGACCATGTCCGTTCCTTCACCTTCTTGATCATCGACAATGTATGTTCCACCGTCAAGGTTCAGAAAAGAAGAGACTACATCCTCTTCTTGCTATGGCACATAAGGAATCTCGTTGTTTATGATGCCCATTAAATAACCTTCAGCCTCCGGATCCCTAAGAGGCTCGGCTCTATCGTCCGCCATATGTCACTCCTGAAGACATGCATGTAGTAAAAATAAATTAAGTATAAAGGAATTAAAAAATAAGATTAAGGGGACATAGAGGAGGAGCAGCGATGGTTGTACGGTGTTAGGGAGCCGCTCGGGGGCGGAGGGGGTTTAGGGGGTACAATATAGAGGAGGAGCAAATATTGACGGTGATTTTTTAGTAGAAATGAGACTTAGCAAATATTAGAAAATATTTTACTTAGTGAAATGACCGTACTTTTTTTTGACTTAGGAATATTTTACTTTTTTTTGACTTAGGATTTTTTTTGACTTAGCAAAAAACGAGTGCAGCCAGCCACACGGGCCCAGCCCATTTGTTTTTCTTTTCTCTCTCACCCATCCCTATCTTTCGCGCGCGCGGCCGTGCAGCCTGCCCAACTAGGCCGAAGCCCACCACTTAACCGCCACGCGTGCAGCGTACAGAAGCCCAGGAAGCCCGCGCCCCTTCTCTGTTTCTCCCCCTGTCAGGTGGAACCCACCGGTGATGCGAGTGTGACGCGTTGCTGATATCACCTTTCGTCTTCCTCCCGTGAATGACAAGGATTTCGTTTCCTTCTCCGGCTAGAAGGCAGAGGCGCGGATTTCGTTTTCTCGTCGCGGATTTCGTTTTCTCTATACCTCCTCTCTCCCCTCTCCCTAACCTCACGGCCATTTCTCCATGTCGTCGTTTCCGGTCACTCGGCGAAGAATGGAGGCCACCTACCGGAGACGGAGCAGGGGCGCGGGAGGACGGGCGCACGCGGCGGTGGGCACCTACCGGAGTCGAGGGCGGCGCCTCCTCTATGTCTCTGCGGGAGGAATCGGCGAGGGCGGCGCGGAGAAGACGAAGGCGGCGTTTGCTCCTTAGAAGACCTCGGGGCAGCGCGGATATATAGGGCAAGCCTTTAGTCCAGGTTGGGGACACCAACCCTGACTAAATGTTTTTTCGCGGCGTTTTCGTTCCCGCGCGGAAAGAGCGTTTAGTCGCGGCTCGTGTCACGAACCGCGACTAAAGGTGCTTTTTCAAATACTTTTCGTTTCAAAATCTTAAAAATACAAGTAATGTATCAAACAATTCAGAAAAATAAAACTAATTCGTTTTAAAATCTTAAAAATACAAATAATATATCAAACAATTTAGAAAAATAAAACTAATTCATTTTAAAATCTTAAAAATACAAATAATATATCAAAAAATTCAGAAGCATAAAACTAATTCATTTTAAAATCTTAAAAATACAAATAATATATCAAAAAATTTAGAAAATTAAAACTAGTTCATTTTAAAATCTTAAAAATACAAGTAATATATCAAAAAATTTAGAAAAATACAACTAATTCATTTTAAAATCTTAAAAATACAAATAATATATCAAAAAATTCAGAAAATAAAACTAATTCATTTTAAAATCTTTAAAATACAAATAATATATCAAAAAAATTAGAAAAATAAAACTAATTCATTTTAAAATCTTAAAAATAGAAATAATATATCAAAAAATTCAGACAAATAAAACTAATTCATTTTAAAAACCCATTTTTCCCGCCATTTCTTCCCTGTCTTTCCGCCTCCTGCTTCCCGCCTCTTTCTTCCCGCCTCCTGTCTTCCCGCTCCCATTTTTCCCGCCATTTCTTCCTTGTCTTCCCGCCTCCCGCTTCCCGCCTCTTTCTTCCCGCCTCTTTCTTCCCGCCTCCTGTCTTCCCGCTCCCATTTTTCCCGTCATTTCCCACTATATATGTAGCCCGGCTTGGTCAATATTATCACATCTCTACAATCTCTCATCACTCTCTCATGGCTTGCACCGTACCATCTCTAACCTACCAGTAGGTGGAGGAGCTTTGCGCCTCGAACTACCCTTGCCCGCCGGGCTACCGCGTCCCCGCCGGCTGGAGCCTAAGGGCCGGAGGCGTGCCGGTCCCTCCCATCCCTCAGGGTACTGCGCGTCGGGCGGCCATCACGAACCACTACTACCTCGACCTCACGCCGGAGCTGCGGATGAATCCCCGCTGGCATCCCGATAACCAGCATAATTGGGACGCCTTCTTCATCAATCGGCGTGAGAAGGCGCTCGCCAGGTATGAGGAGGACGGTCTGCCTCCTGGGAACTTTCACGAGGCCGGCCGTCGGCTATGGTGGTACGGAGGACTCTACAGAGCGCCATGGACTACATCAGGGCCGGCGATATCCCCCGCCTGCGCTACCCTCAGTTCGAGCCACGAGCGCCACCCGACGACAGTAACGACGACGACAGCGGCAACTTAGAAGGCGACGACTACGAGTACAACGGCGGCGACTATGAAGACTACGAGTATGCATATTATACGCCTAGGCAGGAGTATGACTAAATCACTCCAACATTCCAAAATGTACTCCTAGGCCTATAGGCATGCCCTTCACATCAGTGGTTGTAGTTAAAATTTCACGTATCATTAATGGTATCTCGAGTGGGTAGCAATGTGTAAGTCTTTGCTTGGTTTTGCTAGGGTGGGCCCAAGGAAGCCCCAAAACACATCAGGGATAATATAATTCTCATGATCCATTCAACAAAGTTTGGTACAATAAATTTTACACGTCAATTCTTCCCTTGTGTCCCTGCTTGCTTACAACTGTGCCGTATCCATGGAGCATCCTCATAAGTTAATGCTTGGGTCAGTGTTCACTTTGAAGGGCGCAATTTCACCAAACATATTATAATCTTCTGACATGTCTGTCTTGTCCTCCACTCCCACGATGTTTCTTTTTCCTGAAAGAACAATGTGGCGCTTTGGATCATAGCATGATGTACTGATCGTTTTCTTATCTTTCCGTTTCCTCGGTTTGCTACTCATGTCCTTCACATAGAAAACCTGAGCGACATCTTTGGCTAGGACGAATGGTTCGTCAAGGTAACCAAGATTGTTGAAATCCACCATTGTCATTCTGTATTGCTCGTCCACCTTTACCCCACCTCCTGTTAGCTTGAACCATTTGCACCGGAACAAAGTGACCTTAAAGGAGGGTCCATAGTCAAGTTCCCATATCTCCTCTATGTAACCATAATATGTGACCTTTTGCCCATTCTCGGTTGCTGCATCAAAGCGGACACCACTGTTTTGGTTGGTGCTCTTTTTATCTTGGGCGATCGTGTAAAATGTATTCCCATTTATCTCGTACCCTTGGAAAGTCGTAATAGTCGAAGATGGTGTCTTGGCCAATATGTACAGCTGATCTCCAACATCATTGTCATTCATTAAATGTTTTCGCAACCAACTGCCGAAAGTCTCCATGTGGGCCTTTCTAATCCAGGATTCAGGCTTCCCGGGTTGTCCGAGCATAAAATATTCTTGTGTTGCTCGAAGTACGGAACCACCAAGCTGGAATTTTTCAGAACTGTGTGGTGTGCTTCAGTCATAGAATGACCGTCCATACATATCGTTGATTTCCTTCCGATCGTGCCTTTCCACTTAGTCTCCCCTTGTGCCGCGATTGAGGAATACCAATCGGCTTAAGGTCAGGAACATAGTCAATACAGAACTCAATTACCTCCTCATTTCCATAGCCCCTGACGATGCTTCCTTCTGGCCTAGCACGGTTACGAACATATTTCTTTAATACTCCCATGAACCTCTCAAAGGGGAACATATTGTGTAGAAATACAGGACCGAGAATGGAAATCTCTTCGACTAGGTGGAGCAGGAGGTGCGTCATAATATTGAAGAAGGATGGTGGGAACACCAACTCGAAACTGACAAGACATTGGACCACATCGTTCTGTAACCGTGGTAGATCTTATGGATTTATTACCTTATGAGAGATTGCATTGAGGAATGCACATAGCTTCACAATGGCTACTCGAACATTTTCCGGTAGGAGCCCCTCAAAGAAATCGGAAGCAATTGCGTCATAATCACGTGGAAGTCGTGAGACTTCCGGTTTCGGAACTTTTTGTCCGCCATATTTATTATTCCATTTATATTCGATGAGAAGCCAGACAGGACCTTCATACTGCTCAGGCATTAAAAAAAGGCCCTTTTCTTCTTTGGTAAGAGCGTAGCTGGCACGACCTTGAAACCATTCCGGATGTCGGTCATCTGGGTCTTTCAAAAGTTGCTGGTCCTGCCGTGCTTCCTTTGTATCATTTGTCTTCCCATACACGCCCAAGAAGCTTAGCAGGTTCACGCAAATATTCTTCGTAACATGCATCACGTCGATTGTAGAGCGGACATCTAGGACTTTCCAATATTGTAGCTCCCAAAATATAGATTTCTTCTTCCACATGGGTGCCTGCCCGTCAACTCCCTGCGGAACTGATTGTCCGCCAGGACCCTTTCCAAAGATGACTTTCAAATCCATGACCATATCAAATATCTCAGCACCAGTACGTTCCGCAGGCTTCGAACGGTGATCTGCCTTGCCGTTGAAATGCTTGCCTTTCTTTCTTACGTTATGATTTCGGGAAAGAAATCAACGATGACCCAGGTACACGTTCTTCTTACAATTATCCAAGTATACACTTTCAGTCTCATTCCTCTTCTTTGTGCCAATCGTTGATGGTTACTGAGAGCAGCCCAATCGTTGATTTTTACAAAAAGCAACGCTCGTAGGTCAAATTCCTCTTCTTTGTGCTCATCCCACACACGTACACCAGGTCTGCCCCACAACTGTAAAATTTCATCAACTAATGGCCTTAGGTACACATCGATGTCGTTGCCGGGTTGCTTCGGACCGTGGATGAGCACTGGCATCATAATGAACTTCCGCTTCATGCACAACCAAGGAGGAAGATTGTAGATGCATAGAGTCACGGGCCAGGTGCTATGGCTGGAGCTCCGCTTGCCAAAAGGATTCATGCCATCAGTACTTAGACCAAATGTTATGTTCCTTGCGTCAGCTGCAAAATCTTTGAACTCTCTGTCGATCTTTCTCCATTGCGTTCCATCAGCGGGGTGTCTCAACTCCCCGTCGGACTTACGGTCCTCTTTGTTCCATCGCAACAACTTGGCATGCTCTTTGTTCCTGAACAGACGTTTCAACCGTGGTATTGTAGGAGCATACCACATCACCTTGGCGGGAACCCTCTTCCTGGGTTTCTCGCCCTCAACATCGTCACCAGGGTCATCGCCTCTGATCTTATAACGCAATGCAGTGCATACAGGGCATTCATTCAAATTCCCGTATTCACCGCGGTAGAGGATGCAGTCGTTAATGCATGCATGTATCTTAAGAACCTCTAAACCTAGAGGGCAGAAAACCTTATTTGCTTCGTACGTACTGGCGGGCAACTCGTTTTTCTTTGGAAACATATTCTTCAACATTTTCAGCAAATTTTCAAATGATGAGTCAGCTACACCTTCCCGTGCCTTCCATTTCATCAAATCTAGTGTGCATCCCATCTTTTTCAGACTATTATCGCATCCTGGGTACAGCGACTTTTTGTGATCCTCTAACATGCGATCCAAATTCTCTCTCTCCTTGTCAGTTTCGCAGCGTCTCCGTGCATCAGCAATGGTCCGACCAAGATCATCAGCGGGCTCATCATGTGCCTCTTCTTCACCTTCACCTTCCCCTTCCCCACCTTCAGCATCATCCTCCATGAAAGTATCACCGAAATGATCATGATAGCTGTCATCGATATCATCCCATTCTTCATATTCTTCCATTCTAACCCCTCTTTCTCCATGCTTGGTCCAACAATTATAGCTTGGCATGAAACCGTGCCGAAGCAGGTGCATGTGAACGTCTCTTGAGGAGGAGTAACCCTTCTGATTCTTACAGACAGCACATGGACAAATAATAAAACCTCGATGCTTGTTCGCATTTGCCACTACGAGGAAATCTTTCAAACCCGTAGTGAACTCGCGGGAGAGTCGGGTACCGTACATCCATTGCCGATTCATCTACATTATCATTATATAAAGTATATAATTAACCATCATGCATTTGTTAAACTAACTAGCTAGAAATAATACAAATTAAACAATGAACTACACACATGCATATTTTATCAATGACACATGAAACGTTCAAGTTGCTAACCGTGACCGCGGAGGAAAAAAATGAGAAAGCTCACGTGTGGCTCGGACACTTCATATCATGTTTGTTTCATGCTCTCGGTCATTTCATCGAACACCTTGTGTGCATAGGAGGAACCAAAAGCAAACCCACCACCCCCTTGTGAATATTGTGAATAGAAGTGACACCAAATGTGGCTAAGTGAAGTGAGCTGAGTACTATATAGGGATGGGCCTTTAGTCCCGGTTGGCCTGGCCAACCGCGACTAAAGGCCTTTGGGCCAGCCTGAGGACCTTTAGTCCCGGTTGGCCTGGCCAACCGGGACTATAGCCCCTCCCGGCCGCCAGCTGTCGACCGAGCGCGCTGGGCCCAGATAGTTGGTCGCGGGTCTCCTTCCGAACCGCGACTAAAGACCCCTTTGGTCGCGGTTCGAATATTTTGGGGACTAATGGGGGCATATGGAAGCCTCTAGTGGTTATAAAACTGGGCAAGCCTCCGCGTGGTGAGAATAAGTAGCGGAATTCTTTCAATAACTACCAAGATTACTCATCGTTAGCACAGGCCCAGGAGAGGTCGTTATTCCTAATCTAATACTATGTTTTTTTAGGGACCCGATCTAATCTGTTTATCATTGCGTACAGCTCTAATAACAAACAAGAGGGGAAAAAACTCGCGCGCCGGCCTCGTGTCCACGTACCCCTAGGGTTTCTTTCCTCGCGTCTGGCGATCAGGCGGCGAGTCTTCTGGCGATCGCCTCCGTCTCCGATCCCTATTGTGATCGGATCCCTCTCCCTTCTTCGGCCTGGAGACGGTTTGCTTCCCGCATCGCTGGTTCTCTTATTCCTTGCCCTGGAACCGGGACGTACTGCGAGCCTCCAGAGTTTCCGACGCCATGGCAGATGTGAGATCGTCTAGTTCGGGGGCTGGAAGTAAAGGACTGCCCGGAATAGGCCCGGGAGATGACGAATCGGAAGGAGGGGCTAGCTCTGAGATCCCCCGTAATGAAGGCATCAATTCCCTGTTTGATCGCTTAGAGATTGGAGAAGAGGAGTTTGATGACTTGGTGATTGAAGAAACGGATGTCAATATTGCTGAAAAAACTCGATGGCTAGCTATAGCCAGGCTTAGCTGCGATAAAGGTTTCAGCCATGAAGTGTTTGATCTGCAGATGAGGGCAGCTTGGAATCCTGCCAAAGAAATTTCTATCCGACCAGTGGGCGTTAAGAGGTTCGTTATTCAGTGTTTCTGCCTTGGTGACTGGGAAAAAGTAATAGAACGAGGACTCTGGTGGTTTTGTGATTGGGCAGTAATCATTGCTCCCTATGACGGCTTTGCTGATCCAGAGACAGTGGAGCTAGAATTTATGCCGATCTCGATACAAGTCCACAAAATACCTGAAGCGTATAGAAACGAATCTGTTGTGAAACAGATGGTAATGCGGCAAGTGGGCTGTGTTGAAGGTTGAGATGCAACCTCCAGGAACTTTTAGAGGGGATTTTGTCCGAGTTCGCATTAACCAAGATGTTCGTAAGCCGCTGTCTCGATTTGTTTCGGTTTCTCTGAGTGGGAAGCGCTCTGTGTTCATGATAAAATATGAAAAACTTGGTATGTTCTGTTATGTTTGTGGTTTCTTGGGACATACTCACAAAGAATGCGGCATTGGGGTTTTTGAGGAGAAAGATTTCAAATTTGGTGAGTGGCTCCATGCAAATCCCGTTCGTGGCCAGGGTTTTGGAGCTGGCCAAGGTAATTCTCGAGGAGGTTTCTCTTCCTCGTTTGCAGGTCCTAGGGAATCTGAACCAAATACTCTTGTCAAACACGATGGTAGAGGTCCTTATGTCGATTGGCGATCACACCCAGAGAGGAAGGAAGGGGGTCTGGATTCTGACCTTGCAGATACTGCCTGACGAAGAGATGAGTCCTGGACCTATCGGGTGAGGCTACCCGGTCCAAGGCCCAAGACCTAGGCCCAAAGAGAGGTGTTAGCCTGCGCTACTAGAAGGCCCAAAGAAGGCCCACCTGCAAGACTTGTGGGTCAAGACAAGAACTCCTATACGTAATCTACTAGGACTCATGTAACCCCCTCCTGGCTGCATATATAAAGCCAGGAGGGAGGAGAGAAAAGATCATCGAATCTGGACAACCAATCTAGGGATCCAATCTAGAGAGAGGAAGATACAAGTCACAACTAGACTAGGCAATACACGGGATACCCCGTACGCCTCACCATGGCATCGCCATTGTAAACAGCTCGACTATTTCGCCATAATACAGATCAGACAAGCAGGAGTAAGGGTTTTACCTCTACGAGGGCCCCGAACCTGGGTAAATCTTTCTCCTTGTTAGCCGTCGAGATCACCAGCGCGTACATCGTTCCTCTACTCGAAACCCTACCGGATCATCCGAGGGATTTGTCGACACGACTCTTCGACACTGCCTCAAGCCCAATTAAGGACACCGACCAGAGGATGACTGATGCGGAAAACAAGGCTCGGAAGGGGCTAACTTATGAGAAGACAAATCAGTCCGTTTCGAACATCCTTACTACTGTCAATTCAATGCAAGTGGATGAATCTCCTCAACCAGCATTGGGAGGTTTATCCCCGACAACTGAAACAGAGAAGAAGAGGTATAAGAGGGAAGATGGTACTTCAATTTCTAGTAAATCTAATGGATCGGCAGCATCCCGCGAGGATGACCGCCGGGAGAAATGAAAATCTTAAGTTGGAACTGCCGGGGGTTAGGTAAATCCTCGGCAGTTCGTGCGCTCCTGGTTCTCCTGGAGCAACTGAAACCGGATGTTCTTTTTCTGTCTGAGACACATCCGAGTAGAGCTAGGGCAGAAAATCTCAAGAGAAGGTTAATGTTTGATAGTTTGCTGATGTCTGAAAGTGATGGGAGGAGTGGTGGTCTTCTTCTGCTTTGGAGGAGGAACTTGAATGTTACCTCTTCCCTGGTTCATAACAATTACTTGGATATTCGTATAGACGAAAACTGTGCTACGGGATGGCGTATAACAGGTTTGTATGGAGAGCCAAGTGGTGATAGAAAATTCAAGACTTGGGAGTATATTCGGACTCTCAAGCCAATGTGTGACCTGCCTTGGGTCATAATAGGAGATTTTAATGAGATCATGTGGGGATCAGAGAAGGAGGGGGGAATTTGCGACCCCAAAGATGTATGCAATCATTTAGAGATACTCTAGTTGAATGTGACTTGGAGGATATGGGATATGTGGGCGATAAATTTACGTGGAGACGGGGCAGAATCAGAGAGAGACTCAATCGGGCGGTTTGCAATGAGGGATGGAATTCTCGCTTCCCGTATGCTAGCTTGATCCATGAGAAATTCTCATAGTCTGATCACAGACCAATTACGATTGGTACTTCTTATCTGGAGAATGTCGAAGCCCCCCGCCCAATGGGCTCTAAGAAATTTGAGGCGAGATGGCTGCTAGAGGAAAATTTTGATGATATTGTTGGGGCGGCTTGGGCCTCTGCCGAACAGGAACACCCAGC
Organism: Alopecurus myosuroides; assembly: GCA_028641055.1. Taxonomy (NCBI): domain Eukaryota; kingdom Viridiplantae; phylum Streptophyta; class Magnoliopsida; order Poales; family Poaceae; genus Alopecurus; species Alopecurus myosuroides. The sequence goes on from CM054058.1 coordinate 16,366,277, forward strand.
GGATTTCGCCGCCAAAATCCAGGCTGTACACTCGGCACTCCATGCATGGGACCGAGAAACGCTTAGACTTCCGCATACTAAACGAGCTGAACTATTGCGTGAACTGAACGAGTTGCTGGAGGGGCCTTTGTCTGACGATGCTATAGCCCGACAGCAGGAAATTCAGTTGGCATTGGAGGTTATTAACGAGCAGGAGGAGATTATGTGGGTTCAGCGAAGCCGTGCGAACTGGTTAAAATTTGGTGACCGCAATACGAATTTCTTCCACAACTTTGCCACAGCGAGGAAGAAAAAGAATCTCATCAAGAAACTAAAAAATGATCAGGATGTGTGGATAGAGGAACCGAAGGATCTCTCTAATCATATTGCTAATTATTTTCATGGTCTTTTCACAGCTGGTGGGGAGGAACCCGACCCTACGGTTATTGGAAAGATTGCTCCATGTGTTACGAATGAGATGAATGCATTATTGGGTGCGGATTATTCTAGAGATGAGGTGAAAAAGGCCTTATTCAATATTGGGGACTTAAAAGCGCCATGTCCTGATGGTCTTCATGCTATTTTCTACAAGAAATACTGGGCTCTTATAGCAGATGAATTAACGGATAAAGTCCTCTCAGCTCTTAATAATAAGAAGGTTCCTGACGGGTGGAACGAAACCACGATTGTTCTTATTCCCAAAACCAATGACCCGGAAAAGGTAACCCAATTTAGACCAATCAGCCTTTGCAATGTTATTTATAAGGTTATTTCTAAAGTCCTTGCAGCTAGATTGAAGACTATTTTGCCAGAAATTATCTCTCCTACACAGAGTGCCTTTGTGCCGGGCCGCCTTATTACTGATAATTTTTTGGTTGCTTATGAATCCTACCACACGATTAAGAGGAAATCAACGGGGAAGTATGGACTGTGTGCTATTAAACTTGATATGCATAAAACATATGATCGTGTCGAATGGGATTTCCTGGAAAAGGTGCTTTTGAGACTGGGCTTTAACCAGTCGTGGGTTTCTTTGGTGATGGACTTTGTCCGCTCGGTTAGATACAAGATCAGAATCAATGGCAATTTATCAGATTCTATTGTGCCTACGAGAGGTTTGAGGCAGGGAGATCCGATCTCTCCATATTTGTTCCTCCTGTGTGCGGAGGGCTTATCTAGTTTGCTTAAATATGAGGAAGATTGTGGTAATGTAATGGGGGTGAAAGTCTGCCATAATGCTCATGCTGTGTCTCATTTACTTTTCGCTGATGACTCATTGATCCTCATGAGAGCTGATGCTGCGAATGCTATAACTCTAAAGAAAATTCTCCAAGATTATTGTGGTTCGTCTGGGCAATTGATCAGCGAAAGTAAATCGAGCATATTCTTTAGCCCCTGCACCCCTGTGCATACAAAGGAAGTTGTCTGTGCCGAGCTTAACATTATGACTGAATGCATTACTGATAAATACCTTGGCCTCCCTCCTTTGGTTGGTGTTGATCACACTGATTGTTTTATGCATCTGGTGGATAGGGTTTGCTCGAGGTTAAAGGGTTTTAAAGAGAAATTGCTCTCTTTTGGTGGTAAAGAGGTTTTGTTGAAGGCTATTGCGCAGGCTATTCCTGCTTATGCGATGTCAGTCTTTAAGCTCCCTAAACAAGTTATTAAAGGGTTAACTGATGCTATGACCCGATACTGGTGGGGGGGTGAAGAAGGTCAGAAACATATGCACTGGTTTGCGTGGTGGAAGATGTGTATCCCGAAGAAAAAAGGAGGTATGGGTTTTAGAGACCTTCATTGTTTTAATCTAGCTATGTTATCTAAACAAGTTTGGAGACTTCTTTGTGAACCAGACTCCCTTTGTGCAAGGGTTCTACGAGCAAAATATTTCCCTTCGGGAGATCTTCTTAATTCTGAATTGAAGAAGGGATCCTCCTTCACTTGGCAGAGTATTTGGGCTGGAATTCAAACTTTCAAAAAAGGCCACATATGGCGTGTGGGCGACGGGGAAAATATTAAAGTCTGGGATGATCCATGGATTCCGACTAGCCCCTCTCGGAAATTGGTGACTCAACGCTCAAACAATAACATATGCTACGTCTCTGAGCTTATTGATCCAGTTACCCGATCGTGGAATGAGGCTAAGACCGAATTTTAAAAATCCCCCTTGCGGTTGGTATGATGGAGGATTTTGTCTCGTGGAATTTTGCAAAATTGGGAATATTTACTGTCCGCTCAGCGTATTATACAGAGTGGGAGCACCAACACGGAAGGAAACTGCGCAATTCTAATGGACAGAGCACGGCTGCAATCAACCCTGTCTGGTCCATCATCTGGTCCATTAAAGTTTGTCCAAAGGTGAAGATATTCTGTTGGCGTTTATTGCATGGTACTATTCCGTGTAACTGTATCTTGGCAAATAGGCATATTATTGACAGTAGTGTCTGCCCGGTTTGCTCCATCTACTGTGAAGATACATTACATGCCTTCTTCCAGTGCCCTAGAGTCCAAGAGATTTGGGATTTTCTCAGGTTGTCTGATCTTGTCAACAACATGTCCACCTTTGATCGTGAGGGATCTGCTGTTTTTTAAGCCATGTTGCGCCAGCATGATGTTCCAGCACCCAGGCTCAATGATGTTGGCAGGCGAGAGCTCCTAGCTACTGCCCGTTGGTATATTTGGTGGCAACGTAGACAGATCAAGCATGATGAAACTGTTTCCTCTACTTCAAAGTCAGCGCTTGCTATTTCGGCGATTGCATCGAACTACTTTCGTTCGTGCAAAAAGAATGTATCCATCCGCAAAGGAGGATGGGAGAAACCAAGTGAAGGGTTTACTAAGCTCAACGTCCATGCCTCTTTTTTTGCAGATTCTTGTTCTGGAGCGTCAGGTGCAGTGATAAGAGACGCCCATGGGCGATTCATAGCAGCTAGCTGCTGTGGTATCCCCTCGATCGCCGACGCCCCGATGGCCGAGGCGAGAGCCCTGCGTGATGGCCTACTGTTGGCTGGCCAAGCTGGATGTATGCGGTTGATTGTCAATTCAGACTGCTCAGAGGTGGTGTCGATAATGCAAGACGGTGGCAATTCGATTGGGCCTGCGGCCGCAATCTACGAGGAGTGCGCCTTTCTCTGTAGAGGTTTTACTCATGTTATTTTTAGCCATTGTGTTAGGGAAAGTAATTGGGTTGCTCATATTCTTGCGAGTAGGGCGGAGGGACCCCAGACTGTGTGGCTGGAGGATCCGCCAGATTTTTTGCTTGAGCAACTCACCATCGATGTAACTATTTTTTAAACTCGCTGCAGCAAGTTTTCAGACGCACTCTTTTCCTTCTAGGGTACCTAAGGGGACTAGAAGGTTTTTAATGAGGCGGGCTTGCTTGCATAATATATCTGTTTTTACCTTTCAAAAAAAACAAGAGGGAAATAAGTAAATAACTATCAAGATAAACCTTCCTAACAACTCTGTTTAGATCGCATATCCCTTCCCTAGTTTTTCTCTCCTCGAGTCCTCGGCGCCTCCGTCCTCTCCTCTAATTTCTCCCTAGGTTGAACAGAGTCCACCGCCAATCGAGGAGCCCCTGCTGAAGCTCCTCGGTCGCCACCGCCTACTGACTTGGCGCGCCCCTGCTGCACCTCGCCGGTATCCACCGCCGTCTGACTACATGCGCCCCTGCTACACCTTGCTGGCAGGGCCGGGCCGGCAATATTTGAGGCCTTGTGCGAAACTCTAAAATAGGCCCTACTCCCACTACAGGAATGACTCACTATGCCGACGGCCAAAAACTGTGCCGACGACCAAATGTCGGGCACCGTCGGCACAGGGGGTCAGAGCCCCAGCCTGCGCCAGAGGCCGTCGACACGAATTTGGCCGTCAGCACAACACCAAGGAGGCCGACGGTGGCCCTCGGCACCAGGATAGCCGTCGGCACATCCTAGAAGAGGCCGACGGTGGCCTTCGGCATGACAAACGCCGTCGGCACACGTTACTGCGCCGTACTGCGCCGTCTGGCTGGCGCCTACCAGGTTCTATGCCGACGGCTTTGCCGTCGGCACAGGTGATTATTTTTCTTTTTCTTATTTTCTGTATGCATGTGTATTTATTAGTTACTATCAATTGATAAAATTAATATGTTAATATTTTATGTTTATAATATAGAAATTCACAACCGTTACCATGTATCGAGAGATCTAAGTCAATTTCATTTATTCATACTACACCAACACCACTATCGAGTGGGTTTCACCGGAGGGGGGGATCCGGAGCGTCTGGACCCCAACACAAGCAAGGTTGTGCCATAGCATGTTATTATAGGTGTGTTGTGTGCTTTTGATGGCAAAGATTTCACTCCGGGGTGTGGGCCGCTTCACCGGCATCCACTTCTCTCTCGTGAGTTTACACGCGCTTATAGGCTGAAACTCCCGTATCGGACGAAACGTCGTGAATCTTCCGAAGAGGTGGGTTCTACCTTGTTGTTTTATGTTTGTATGGACTACCCTAACACAACCAAGCACCTAGTTCCACATTGCTACCCCCTTTCGACGCCGTTACCGCGTGTTTCCGTATAAGTCCTGTATTTCTCCAGCGGGTCTAGGGTTTCACCGGAGGGGGGATCCGGAGCGTCTGGACCCCAACACAAGCAAGGTTGTGCCATAGCATGTTATTATAGGTGTGTTGTGTGCTTTTGATGGCAAAGTTTCACTCCGGGGTGTGGGCCGCTTCACCGGCATCCACTTCTCTCTCGTGAGTTTACACGCGCTTATAGGCTGAAACTCCCGTATCGGACGAAACGTCGTGAATCTTCCGAAGAGGTGGGTTCTACCTTGTTGTTTTATGTTTGTATGGACTACCCTAACACAACCAAGCACCTAGTTCCACATTGCTACCCCCTTTCGACGCCGTTACCGCGTGTTTCCGTATAAGTCCGGTATTTCTCCAGCGGGTCTAGGGTTTCACCGGAGGGGGGGATCCGGAGCGTCTGGACCCCAACACAAGCAAGGTTGTGCCATAGCATGTTATTATAGGTGTTTTGTGTGCTTTTGATGGCAAAGATTTCGCTCCGGGGTGTGGGCCGCTTCACCGGCATCCACTTCTCTCTCGTGAGTTTACACGCGCTTATAGGCTGAAACTCCCGTATCGGACGAAACGTCGTGAATCTTCCGAAGAGGTGGGTTATACCTTGTTTTTTTATGTTTTTATGGACTACCCTAACACAAACAAGAACCTAGTTCCACATTGCTACCCCCTTTCGACGCCGTTACCGCGTGTTTCCGTATAAGTCCGGTATTTCTCTAGCGGGTCTAGGGTTTCACCGGAGGGGGGGATCCGGAGCGTCTGGACCCCAACACAAGCAAGGTTGTGCCATAGCATGTTATTATAGGTGTGTTGTGTGCTTTTGATGGAAAAGATTTCACTCCGGGGTGTGGGCCGCTTCACCGGCATCCACTTCTCTCTCGTGAGTTTACACGCGCTTATAGGCTGAAACTCCCGTATCGGACGAAACGTCGTGAATCTTCCGAAGAGGTGGGTTCTACCTTGTTGTTTTATGTTTGTATGGACTACCCTAACACAACCAAGCACCTAGTTCCACATTGCTACCCCCTTTCGACGCCGTTACCGCGTGTTTCCGTATAAGTCCGGTATTTCTCCATCGGGTCTAGGGTTTCACCGGAGGGGGGGGATCCGGAGCGTCTGGACCCCAACACAAGCAAGTTTGTTCCATAGCATGTTATTATAGGTGTGTTGTGTTCTGTTGATGGCAAAGATTTCACTCCGGGGTGTGGGCCGCTTCACCGGCATCCACTTCTCTCTCGTGAGTTTACACGCGCTTATAGGCTGAAACTCCCGTATCGGACGAAACGTCGTGAATCTTCCGAAGAGGTGGGTTCTACCTTGTTGTTTTATGTTTTTATGGACTACCCTAACACAACCAAGCACCTAGTTCCACATTGCTACCCCCTTTCGACGCCGTTACCGCGTGTTTCCGTATAAGTCCGGTAATTCTCCAGCGGGTCTAGGGTTTCACCGGAGGGGGGGGATCCGGAGCGTCTGGACCCCAACACAAGCAAGGTTGTGCCATAGCATGTTATTATAGGTGTGTTGTGTGCTTTTGATGGCAAATATTTCGCTCCGGGGTGTGGGCCGCTTCACCGGCATCCACTTCTCTCTCGTGAGTTTACACGCGCTTATAGGCTGAAACTCCCGTATCGGACAAAACGTCGTGAATCTTCCGAAGAGGTGGGTTCTACCTTGTTGTTTTATGTTTGTATGGACTACCCTAACACAACCAAGCACCTAGTTCCACATTGCTACCCCCTTTCGACGCCATTACCGCGTGTTTCCGTATAAGTCCGGTATTTCTCCAGCGGGTCTAGGGTTTCACCGGAGGGGGGATCCGGAGCGTCTGGACCCCAACACAAGCAAGTTTGTGCCATATCATGTTATTATAGGTGTGTTGTGTGCTGTTGATGGCAAAGATTTCACTCCGGGGTGTGGGCCGCTTCACCGGCATCCACTTCTCTCTCGTGAGTTTACACGCGCTTATAGGCTGAAACTCCCGTATCGGACGAAACGTCGTGAATCTTCCGAAGAGGTGGGTTCTACCTTGTTGTTTTATGTTTCTATGGACTACCCTAACACAACCAAGCACCTAGTTCCACATTGCTACCCCCTTTCGACGCCGTTACCGCGTGTTTCCGTATAAGTCCGGTATTTCTCCAGCGGGTCTAGGGTTTCACCGGAGGGGGGGATCCGGAGCGTCTGGACCCCAACACAAGCAAGTTTGTGCCATAGCATGTTATTATAGGTGTGTTGTGTGCTTTTGATGGCAAAGATTTCACTCCGGGGTGTGGGCCGCTTCACCGGCATCCACTTCTCTCTCGTGAGTTTACACGCGCTTATAGGCTGAAACTCCCGTATCGGACGAAACGTCGTGAATCTTCCGAAGAGGTGGGTTCTACCTTGTTGTTTTATGTTTGTATGGACTACCCTAACACAACCAAGCACCTAGTTCCACATTTCTACCCCCTTTCGACGCCGTTACCGCGTGTTTCCGTATAAGTCCGGTATTTCTCCAGCGGGTCTAGGGTTTCACCGGAGGGGGGGGATCCGGAGCGTCTGGACCCCAACACAAGCAAGGTTGTGCCATAGCATGTTATTATAGGTGTGTTGTGTGCTTTTGATGGCAAAGATTTCACTCCGGGGTGTGGGCCGCTTCACCGGCATCCACTTCTCTCTCGTGAGTTTACACGCGCTTATAGGCTGAAACTCCCGTATCGGACGAAACGTCGTGAATCTTCCGAAGAGGTGGGTTCTACCTTGTTGTTTTATGTTTGTATGGACTACCCTAACACAACCAAGCACCTAGTTCCACATTGCTACCCCCTTTCGACGCCGTTACCGCGTGTTTCCGTATAAGTCCTGTATTTCTCCAGCGGGTCTAGGGTTTCACCGGAGGGGGGATCCGGAGCGTCTGGACCCCAACACAAGCAAGGTTGTGCCATAGCATGTTATTATAGGTGTGTTGTGTGCTTTTGATGGCAAAGTTTCACTCCGGGGTGTGGGCCGCTTCACCGGCATCCACTTCTCTCTCGTGAGTTTACACGCGCTTATAGGCTGAAACTCCCGTATCGGACGAAACGTCGTGAATCTTCCGAAGAGGTGGGTTCTACCTTGTTGTTTTATGTTTGTATGGACTACCCTAACACAACCAAGCACCTAGTTCCACATTGCTACCCCCTTTCGACGCCGTTACCGCGTGTTTCCGTATAAGTCCGGTATTTCTCCAGCGGGTCTAGGGTTTCACCGGAGGGGGGATCCGGAGCGTCTGGACCCCAACACAAGCAAGGTTGTGCCATAGCATGTTATTATAGGTGTTTTGTGTGCTTTTGATGGCAAAGATTTCGCTCCGGGGTGTGGGCCGCTTCACCGGCATCCACTTCTCTCTCGTGAGTTTACACGCGCTTATAGGCTGAAACTCCCGTATCGGACGAAACGTCGTGAATCTTCCGAAGAGGTGGGTTATACCTTGTTGTTTTATGTTTTTATGGACTACCCTAACACAAACAAGAACCTAGTTCCACATTGCTACCCCCTTTCGACGCCGTTACCGCGTGTTTCCGTATAAGTCCGGTATTTCTCCAGCGGGTCTAGGGTTTCACCGGAGGGGGGGATCCGGAGCGTCTGGACCCCAACACAAGCAAGGTTGTGCCATATCATGTTATTATAGGTGTGTTGTGTGCTTTTGATGGAAAAGATTTCACTCCGGGGTGTGGGCCGCTTCACCGGCATCCACTTCTCTCTCGTGAGTTTACACGCGCTTATAGGTTGAAACTCCCGTATCGGACGAAACGTCGTGAATCTTCCGAAGAGGTGGGTTCTACCTTGTTGTTTTATGTTTGTATGGACTACCCTAACACAACCAAGCACCTAGTTCCACATTGCTACCCCCTTTCGACGCCGTTACCGCGTGTTTCCGTATAAGTCCGGTATTTCTCCATCGGGTCTAGGGTTTCACCGGAGGGGGGGATCCGGAGCGTCTGGACCCCAACACAAGCAAGGTTGTGCCATAGCATGTTATTATAGGTGTGTTGTGTGCTTTTGATGGCAAAGTTTCACTCCGGGGTGTGGGCCGCTTCACCGGCATCCACTTCTCTCTCGTGAGTTTACACGCGCTTATAGGCTGAAACTCCCGTATCGGACGAAACGTCGTGAATCTTCCGAAGAGGTGGGTTCTACCTTGTTGTTTTATGTTTGTATGGACTACCCTAACACAACCAAGCACCTAGTTCCACATTGCTACCCCCTTTCGACGCCGTTACCGCGTGTTTCCGTATAAGTCCGGTATTTCTCCAGCGGGTCTAGGGTTTCACCGGAGGGGGGATCCGGAGCGTCTGGACCCCAACACAAGCAAGGTTGTGCCATAGCATGTTATTATAGGTGTTTTGTGTGCTTTTGATGGCAAAGATTTCGCTCCGGGGTGTGGGCCGCTTCACCGGCATCCACTTCTCTCTCGTGAGTTTACACGCGCTTATAGGCTGAAACTCCCGTATCGGACGAAACGTCGTGAATCTTCCGAAGAGGTGGGTTATACCTTGTTGTTTTATGTTTTTATGGACTACCCTAACACAAACAAGAACCTAGTTCCACATTGCTACCCCCTTTCGACGCCGTTACCGCGTGTTTCCGTATAAGTCCGGTATTTCTCCAGCGGGTCTAGGGTTTCACCGGAGGGGGGGATCCGGAGCGTCTGGACCCCAACACAAGCAAGGTTGTGCCATATCATGTTATTATAGGTGTGTTGTGTGCTTTTGATGGAAAAGATTTCACTCCGGGGTGTGGGCCGCTTCACCGGCATCCACTTCTCTCTCGTGAGTTTACACGCGCTTATAGGTTAAAACTCCCGTATCGGACGAAACGTCGTGAATCTTCCGAAGAGGTGGGTTCTACCTTGTTGTTTTATGTTTGTATGGACTACCCTAACACAACCAAGCACCTAGTTCCACATTGCTACCCCCTTTCGACGCCGTTACCGCGTGTTTCCGTATAAGTCCGGTATTTCTCCATCGGGTCTAGGGTTTCACCGGAGGGGGGGATCCGGAGCGTCTGGACCCCAACACAAGCAAGTTTGTTCCATAGCATGTTATTATAGGTGTGTTGTGTTCTGTTGATGGCAAAGATTTCACTCCGGGGTGTGGGCCGCTTCACCGGCATCCACTTCTCTCTCGTGAGTTTACACGCGCTTATAGGCTGAAACTCCCGTATCGGACGAAACGTCGTGAATCTTCCGAAGAGGTGGGTTCTACCTTGTTGTTTTATGTTTTTATGGACTACCATAACACAACCAAGCACCTAGTTCCACATTGCTACCCCCTTTCGACGCCGTTACCGCGTGTTTCCGTATAAGTCCAGTAATTCTCCAGCGGGTCTAGGGTTTCACCGGAGGGGGGGGGATCCGGAGCGTCTGGACCCCAACACAAGCAAGGTTGTGCCATAGCATGTTATTATAGGTGTGTTGTGTGCTTTTGATGGCAAATATTTCGCTCCGGGGTGTGGGCCGCTTCACCGGCATCCACTTCTCTCTCGTGAGTTTACACGCGCTTATAGGCTGAAACTCCCGTATCGGACGAAACGTCGTGAATCTTCCGAAGAGGTGGGTTCTACCTTGTTGTTTTATGTTTGTATGGACTGCCCTAACACAACCAAGCACCTAGTTCCACATTGCTACCCCCTTTCGACGCCATTACCGCGTGTTTCCGTATAAGTCCGGTATTTCTCCAGCGGGTCTAGGGTTTCACCGGAGGGGGTATCCGGAGCGTCTGGACCCCAACACAAGCAAGTTTGTGCCATAGCATGTTATTATAGGTGTGTTGTGTGCTGTTGATGGCAAAGATTTCACTCCGGGGTGTGGGCCGCTTCACCGGCATCCACTTCTCTCTCGTGAGTTTACACGCGCTTATAGGCTGAAACTCCCGTATCGGACGAAACGTCGTGAATCTTCCGAAGAGGTGGGTTCTACCTTGTTGTTTTATGTTTGTATGGACTACCCTAACACAACCAAGCACCTAGTTCCACATTGCTACCCCCTTTCGACGCCGTTACCGCGTGTTTCCGTATAAGTCCGGTATTTCTCCAGCGGGTCTAGGGTTTCACCGGAGGGGGGGATCCGGAGCGTCTGGACCCCAACACAAGCAAGGTTGTGCCATAGCATGTTATTATAGGTGTGTTGTGTGCTTTTGATGGCAAATATTTCACTCCGGGGTGTGGGCCGCTTCACCGGCATCCACTTCTCTCTCGTGAGTTTACACGCGCTTATAGGCTGAAACTCCCGTATCGGACGAAACGTCGTGAATCTTCCGAAGAGGTGGGTTCTACCTTGTTGTTTTATGTTTGTATGGACTACCCTAACACAACCAAGCACCTAGTTCCACATTTCTACCCCCTTTCGACGCCGTTACCGCGTGTTTCCGTATAAGTCCGGTATTTCTCCAGCGGGTCTAGGGTTTCACCGGAGGGGGGATCCGGAGCGTCTGGACCCCAACACAAGCAAGGTTGTGCCATAGAATGTTATTATAGGTGTGTTGTGTGCTTTTGATGGCAAAGATTTCACTCCGGGGTGTGGGCCGCTTCACCGGCATCCACTTCTCTCTCGTGAGTTTACACGCGCTTATAGGCTGAAACTCCCGTATCGGACGAAACGTCGTGAATCTTCCGAAGAGGTGGGTTCTACCTTGTTGTTTTATGTTTGTATGGACTACCCTAACACAACCAAGCACCTAGTTCCACATTGCTACCCCCTTTCGACGCCGTTACCGCGTGTTTCCGTATAAGTCCGGTATTTCTCCAGCGGGTCTAGGGTTTCACCGGAGGGGGGGATCCGGAGCGTCTGGACCCCAACACAAGCAAGTTTGTGCCATAGCATGTTATTATAGGTGTGTTGTGTGCTGTTGATGGCAAAGATTTCACTCCGGGGTGTGGGCCGCTTCACCGGCATCCACTTCTCTCTCGTGAGTTTACACGCGCTTATAGGCTGAAACTCCCGAATCGGACGAAACGTCGTGAATCTTCCGAAGAGGTGGGTTCTACCTTGTTTTTTTATGTTTGTATGGACTACCCTAACACAAACAAGCACCTAGTTCCACATTCCTACCCACTTTCGACGCCGTTACCGCGTGTTTTCGTATAAGTCCGGTATTTCTCCAGCGGGTCTAGGGTTTCACCGGAGGGGGGGATCCGGAGCGTCTGGACCCCAACACAAGCAAGGTTGTGCCATAGCATGTTATTATAGGTGTGTTGTGTGCTTTTGATGGCAAAGATTTCACTCCGGGGTGTGGGCCGCTTCACCGGCATCCACTTCTCTCTCGTGAGTTTACACGCGCTTATAGGCTGAAACTCCCGTATCGGACGAAACGTCGTGAATCTTCCGAAGAGGTGGGTTCTACCTTGTTGTTTTATGTTTGTATGGACTACCCTAACACAACCAAGCACCTAGTTCCACATTGCTACCCCCTTTCGACGCCGTTACCGCGTGTTTCCGTATAAGTCCGGTATTTCTCCAGCGGGTCTAGGGTTTCACCGGAGGGGGGATCCGGAGCGTCTGGACCCCAACACAAGCAAGGTTGTGCCATAGCATGTTATTATAGGTGTGTTGTGTGCTTTTGATGGCAAAGATTTCACTCCGGGGTGTGGGCCGCTTCACCGGCATCCACTTCTCTCTCGTGAGTTTACACGCGCTTATAGGCTGAAACTCCCGTATCGGACGAAACGTCGTGAATCTTCCGAAGAGGTGGGTTCTACCTTGTTGTTTTATGTTTGTATGGACTACCCTAACACAACCAAGCACCTAGTTCCACATTGCTACCCCCTTTCGACGCCGTTACCGCGTGTTTCCGTATAAGTCCGGTATTTCTCCAGCGGGTCTAGGGTTTCACCGGAGGGGGGATCCGGAGCGTCTGGACCCCAACACAAGCAAGGTTGTGCCATAGCATGTTATTATAGGTGTGTTGTGTGCTGTTGATGGCAAAGATTTCACTCCGGGGTGTGGGCCGCTTCACCGGCATCCACTTCTCTCTCGTGAGTTTACACGCGCTTATAGGCTGAAACTCCCGTATCGGACGAAACGTCGTGAATCTTCCGAAGAGGTGGGTTCTACCTTGTTGTTTTATGTTTGTATGGACTACCCTAACACAACCAAGCACCTAGTTCCACATTGCTACCCCCTTTCGACGCTGTTACCGCGTGTTTCCGTATAAGTCCGGTATTTCTCCAGCGGGTCTAGGGTTTCACCGGAGGGGGGGATCCGGAGCGTCTGGACCCCAACACAAGCAAGGTTGTGCCATAGCATGTTATTATAGGTGTGTTGTGTGCTTTTGATGGCAAAGATTTCACTCCGGGGTGTGGGCCGCTTCACCGGCATCCACTTCTCTCTCGTGAGTTTACACGCGCTTATAGGCTGAAACTCCCGTATCGGACGAAACGTCGTGAATCTTCCGAAGAGGTGGGTTCTACCTTGTTGTTTTATGTTTGTATGGACTACCCTAACACAACCAAGCACCTAGTTCCACATTGCTACCCCCTTTCGACGCCGTTACCGCGTGTTTCCGTATAAGTCCGGTATTTCTCCAGCGGGTCTAGGGTTTCACCGGAGGGGGGGATCCGGAGCGTCTGGACCCCAACACAAGCAAGGTTGTGCCATAGCATGTTATTATAGGTGTGTTGTGTGCTTTTGATGGCAAAGATTTCACTCCGGGGTGTGGGCCGCTTCACCGGCATCCACTTCTCTCTCGTGAGTTTACACGCGCTTATAGGCTGAAACTCCCGTATCGGACGAAACGTCGTGAATCTTCCGAAGAGGTGGGTTCTACCTTGTTGTTTTATGTTTGTATGGACTACCCTAACACAACCAAGCACCTAGTTCCACATTGCTACCCCCTTTCGACGCCGTTACCGCGTGTTTCCGTATAAGTCCGGTATTTCTCCAGCGGGTCTAGGGTTTCACCGGAGGGGGGGATCCGGAGCGTCTGGACCCCAACACAAGCAAGGTTGTGCCATAGCATGTTATTATAGGTGTGTTGTGTGCTTTTGATGGCAAAGATTTCACTCCGGGGTGTGGGCCGCTTCACCGGCATCCACTTCTCTCTCGTGAGTTTACACGCGCTTATAGGCTGAAACTCCCGTATCGGACGAAACGTCGTGAATCTTCCGAAGAGGTGGGTTCTACCTTGTTGTTTTATGTTTGTATGGACTACCCTAACACAACCAAGCACCTAGTTCCACATTGCTACCCCCTTTCGACGCCGTTACCGCGTGTTTCCGTATAAGTCCGGTATTTCTCCAGCGGGTCTAGGGTTTCACCGGAGGGGGGGATCCGGAGCGTCTGGACCCCAACACAAGCAAGGTTGTGCCATAGCATGTTATTATAGGTGTGTTGTGTGCTTTTGATGGCAAAGATTTCACTCCGGGGTGTGGGCCGCTTCACCGGCATCCACTTCTCTCTCGTGAGTTTACACGCGCTTATAGGCTGAAACTCCCGTATCGGACGAAACGTCGTGAATCTTCCGAAGAGGTGGGTTCTACCTTGTTGTTTTATGTTTGTATGGACTACCCTAACACAACCAAGCACCTAGTTCCACATTGCTACCCCCTTTCGACGCCGTTACCGCGTGTTTCCGTATAAGTCCGGTATTTCTCCAGCGGGTCTAGGGTTTCACCGGAGGGGGGGATCCGGAGCGTCTGGACCCCAACACAAGCAAGGTTGTGCCATAGCATGTTATTATAGGTGTGTTGTGTGCTTTTGATGGCAAAGATTTCACTCCGGGGTGTGGGCCGCTTCACCGGCATCCACTTCTCTCTCGTGAGTTTACACGCGCTTATAGGCTGAAACTCCCGTATCGGACGAAACGTCGTGAATCTTCCGAAGAGGTGGGTTCTACCTTGTTGTTTTATGTTTGTATGGACTACCCTAACACAACCAAGCACCTAGTTCCACATTGCTACCCCCTTTCGACGCCGTTACCGCGTGTTTCCGTATAAGTCCGGTATTTCTCCAGCGGGTCTAGGGTTTCACCGGAGGGGGGGATCCGGAGCGTCTGGACCCCAACACAAGCAAGGTTGTGCCATAGCATGTTATTATAGGTGTGTTGTGTGCTTTTGATGGCAAAGATTTCACTCCGGGGTGTGGGCCGCTTCACCGGCATCCACTTCTCTCTCGTGAGTTTACACGCGCTTATAGGCTGAAACTCCCGTATCGGACGAAACGTCGTGAATCTTCCGAAGAGGTGGGTTCTACCTTGTTGTTTTATGTTTGTATGGACTACCCTAACACAACCAAGCACCTAGTTCCACATTGCTACCCCCTTTCGACGCCGTTACCGCGTGTTTCCGTATAAGTCCGGTATTTCTCCAGCGGGTCTAGGGTTTCACCGGAGGGGGGGATCCGGAGCGTCTGGACCCCAACACAAGCAAGGTTGTGCCATAGCATGTTATTATAGGTGTGTTGTGTGCTTTTGATGGCAAAGATTTCACTCCGGGGTGTGGGCCGCTTCACCGGCATCCACTTCTCTCTCGTGAGTTTACACGCGCTTATAGGCTGAAACTCCCGTATCGGACGAAACGTCGTGAATCTTCCGAAGAGGTGGGTTCTACCTTGTTGTTTTATGTTTGTATGGACTACCCTAACACAACCAAGCACCTAGTTCCACATTGCTACCCCCTTTCGACGCCGTTACCGCGTGTTTCCGTATAAGTCCGGTATTTCTCCAGCGGGTCTAGGGTTTCACCGGAGGGGGGATCCGGAGCGTCTGGACCCCAACACAAGCAAGGTTGTGCCATAGCATGTTATTATAGGTGTGTTGTGTGCTTTTGATGGCAAAGATTTCACTCCGGGGTGTGGGCCGCTTCACCGGCATCCACTTCTCTCTCGTGAGTTTACACGCGCTTATAGGCTGAAACTCCCGTATCGGACGAAACGTCGTGAATCTTCCGAAGAGGTGGGTTCTACCTTGTTGTTTTATGTTTGTATGGACTACCCTAACACAACCAAGCACCTAGTTCCACATTGCTACCCCCTTTCGACGCCGTTACCGCGTGTTTCCGTATAAGTCCGGTATTTCTCCAGCGGGTCTAGGGTTTCACCGGAGGGGGGGATCCGGAGCGTCTGGACCCCAACACAAGCAAGGTTGTGCCATAGCATGTTATTATAGGTGTGTTGTGTGCTTTTGATGGCAAAGATTTCACTCCGGGGTGTGGGCCGCTTCACCGGCATCCACTTCTCTCTCGTGAGTTTACACGCGCTTATAGGCTGAAACTCCCGTATCGGACGAAACGTCGTGAATCTTCCGAAGAGGTGGGTTCTACCTTGTTGTTTTATGTTTGTATGGACTACCCTAACACAACCAAGCACCTAGTTCCACATTGCTACCCCCTTTCGACGCCGTTACCGCGTGTTTCCGTATAAGTCCGGTATTTCTCCAGCGGGTCTAGGGTTTCACCGGAGGGGGGGATCCGGAGCGTCTGGACCCCAACACAAGCAAGGTTGTGCCATAGCATGTTATTATAGGTGTGTTGTGTGCTTTTGATGGCAAAGATTTCACTCCGGGGTGTGGGCCGCTTCACCGGCATCCACTTCTCTCTCGTGAGTTTACACGCGCTTATAGGCTGAAACTCCCGTATCGGACGAAACGTCGTGAATCTTCCGAAGAGGTGGGTTCTACCTTGTTGTTTTATGTTTGTATGGACTACCCTAACACAACCAAGCACCTAGTTCCACAATGCTACCCCCTTTCGACGCCGTTACCGCGTGTTTCCGTATAAGTCCGGTATTTCTCCAGCGGGTCTAGGGTTTCACCGGAAGGGGGATCCGGAGCGTCTGGACCCCAACACAAGCAAGGTTGTGCCATAGCATGTTATTATAGGTGTGTTGTGTGCTTTTGATGGCAAAGATTTCACTCCGGGGTGTGGGCCGCTTCACCGGCATCCACTTCTCTCTCGTGAGTTTACACGCGCTTATAGGCTGAAACTCCCGTATCGGACGAAACGTCGTGAATCTTCGAAGAGGTGGGTTCTACCTTGTTGTTTTATGTTTGTATGGACTACCCTAACACAACCAAGCACCTAGTTCCACAATGCTACCCCCTTTCGACGCCGTTACCGCGTGTTTCTGTATAAGTCCGGTATTTCTCCAGCGGGTCTAGGGTTTCACCGGAGGGGGGATCCGGAGCGTCTGGACCCCAACACAAGCAAGGTTGTGCCATAGCATGTTATTATAGGTGTGTTGTTTCCTTTTGATGGCAAAGATTTCACTCCGGGGTGTGGGCCACTTCACCGGCATCCACTTCTCTCTCGTGAGTTTACACGCGCTTATAGGCTGAAACTCCCGTATCGGACGAAACGTCGTGAATCTTCCGAAGAGGTGGGTTCTACCTTGTTGTTTTATGTTTGTATGGACTACCCTAACACAACCAAGCACCTAGTTCCACAATGCTACCCCCTTTCGACGCCGTTACCGCGTGTTTCTGTATAAGTCCGGTATTTCTCCAGCGGGGCTAGGGTTTCACCGGAGGGGGGGATCCGGAGCGTCTGGACCCCAACACAAGCAAGGTTGTGCCATAGCATGTTATTATAGGTGTGTTGTGTGCTTTTGATGGCAAAGATTTCACTCCGGGGTGTGGGCCGCTTCACCGGCATCCACTTCTCTCTCGTGAGTTTACACGCGCTTATAGGCTGAAACTCCCGTATCGGACGAAACGTCGTGAATCTTCCGAAGAGGTGGGTTCTGCCTTGTTGTTTTATGTTTGTATGGACTACCCTAACACAACCAAGCACCTAGTTCCACAATGCTACCCCCTTTCGACGCCGTTACCCGCGTGTTTCGTATAAGTCCGGTATTTCTCCAGCGGGTCTAGGGTTTCACCGGAGGGGGGGATCCGGAGCGTCTGGACCCCAACACAAGCAAGGTTGTGCCATAGCATGTTATTATAGGTGTGTTGTGTGCTTTTGATGGCAAAGATTTCACTCCGGGGTGTGGGCCGCTTCACCGGCATCCACTTCTCTCTCGTGAGTTTACACGCGCTTATAGGCTGAAACTCCCGTATCGGACGAAACGTCGTGAATCTTCCGAAGAGGTGGGTTCTACCTTGTTGTTTTATGTTTGTATGGACTACCCTAACACAACCAAGCACCTAGTTCCACAATGCTACCCCCTTTCGACGCCGTTACCCGCGTGTTTCCTGTATAAGTCCGGTATTTCTCCAGCGGGTCTAGGGTTTCACCGGAGGGGGGGATCCGGAGCGTCTGGACCCCAACACAAGCAAGGTTGTGCCATAGCATGTTATTATAGGTGTGTTGTGTGCTTTTGATGGCAAAGATTTCACTCCGGGGTGTGGGCCGCTTCACCGGCATCCACTTCTCTCTCGTGAGTTTACACGCGCTTATAGGCTGAAACTCCCGTATCGGACGAAACGTCGTGAATCTTCCGAAGAGGTGGGTTCTACCTTGTTGTTTTATGTTTGTATGGACTACCCTAACACAACCAAGCACCTAGTTCCACATTGCTACCCCCTTTCGACGCCGTTACCCGCGTGTTTCCGTATAAGTCCGGTATTTCTCCAGCGGGTCTAGGGTTTCACCGGAGGGGGGGATCCGGAGCGTCTGGACCCCAACACAAGCAAGGTTGTGCCATAGCATGTTATTATAGGTGTGTTGTGTGCTTTTGATGGCAAAGATTTCACTCCGGGGTGTGGGCCGCTTCACCGGCATCCACTTCTCTCTCGTGAGTTTACACGCGCTTATAGGCTGAAACTCCCGTATCGGACGAAACGTCGTGAATCTTCCGAAGAGGTGGGTTCTACCTTGTTGTTTTATGTTTGTATGGACTACCCTAACACAACCAAGCACCTAGTTCCACATTGCTACCCCCTTTCGACGCCGTTACCGCGTGTTTCCGTATAAGTCCGGTATTTCTCCAGCGGGTCTAGGGTTTCACCGGAGGGGGGGATCCGGAGCGTCTGGACCCCAACACAAGCAAGGTTGTGCCATAGCATGTTATTATAGGTGTGTTGTGTGCTTTTGATGGCAAAGATTTCACTCCGGGGTGTGGGCCGCTTCACCGGCATCCACTTCTCTCTCGTGAGTTTACACGCGCTTATAGGCTGAAACTCCCGTATCGGACGAAACGTCGTGAATCTTCCGAAGAGGTGGGTTCTACCTTGTTGTTTTATGTTTGTATGGACTACCCTAACACAACCAAGCACCTAGTTCCACAATGCTACCCCCTTTCGACGCCGTTACCGCGTGTTTCCGTATAAGTCCGGTATTTCTCCAGCGGGTCTAGGGTTTCACCGGAGGGGGGGATCCGGAGCGTCTGGACCCCAACACAAGCAAGGTTGTGCCATAGCATGTTATTATAGGTGTGTTGTGTGCTTTTGATGGCAAAGATTTCACTCCGGGGTGTGGGCCGCTTCACCGGCATCCACTTCTCTCTCGTGAGTTTACACGCGCTTATAGGCTGAAACTCCCGTATCGGACGAAACGTCGTGAATCTTCGAAGAGGTGGGTTCTACCTTGTTGTTTTATGTTTGTATGGACTACCCTAACACAACCAAGCACCTAGTTCCACAATGCTACCCCCTTTCGACGCCGTTACCGCGTGTTTCCGTATAAGTCCGGTATTTCTCCAGCGGGTCTAGGGTTTCACCGGAGGGGGGGATCCGGAGCGTCTGGACCCCAACACAAGCAAGGTTGTGCCATAGCATGTTATTATAGGTGTGTTGTGTGCTTTTGATGGCAAAGATTTCACTCCGGGGTGTGGGCCGCTTCACCGGCATCCACTTCTCTCTCGTGAGTTTACACGCGCTTATAGGCTGAAACTCCCGTATCGGACGAAACGTCGTGAATCTTCCGAAGAGGTGGGTTCTACCTTGTTGTTTTATGTTTGTATGGACTACCCTAACACAACCAAGCACCTAGTTCCACATTGCTACCCCCTTTCGACGCCGTTACCGCGTGTTTCCGTATAAGTCCGGTATTTCTCCAGCGGGTCTAGGGTTTCACCGGAGGGGGGGATCCGGAGCGTCTGGACCCCAACACAAGCAAGGTTGTGCCATAGCATGTTATTATAGGTGTGTTGTGTGCTTTTGATGGCAAAGATTTCACTCCGGGGTGTGGGCCGCTTCACCGGCATCCACTTCTCTCTCGTGAGTTTACACGCGCTTATAGGCTGAAACTCCCGTATCGGACGAAACGTCGTGAATCTTCCGAAGAGGTGGGTTCTACCTTGTTGTTTTATGTTTGTATGGACTACCCTAACACAACCAAGCACCTAGTTCCACAATGCTACCCCCTTTCGACGCCGTTACCGCGTGTTTCCGTATAAGTCCGGTATTTCTCCAGCGGGTCTAGGGTTTCACCGGAGGGGGGGATCCGGAGCGTCTGGACCCCAACACAAGCAAGGTTGTGCCATAGCATGTTATTATAGGTGTGTTGTGTGCTTTTGATGGCAAAGATTTCACTCCGGGGTGTGGGCCGCTTCACCGGCATCCACTTCTCTCTCGTGAGTTTACACGCGCTTATAGGCTGAAACTCCCGTATCGGACGAAACGTCGTGAATCTTCCGAAGAGGTGGGTTCTACCTTGTTGTTTTATGTTTGTATGGACTACCCTAACACAACCAAGCACCTAGTTCCACATTGCTACCCCCTTTCGACGCCGTTACCGCGTGTTTCCGTATAAGTCCGGTATTTCTCCAGCGGGTCTAGGGTTTCACCGGAGGGGGGGATCCGGAGCGTCTGGACCCCAACACAAGCAAGGTTGTGCCATAGCATGTTATTATAGGTGTGTTGTGTGCTTTTGATGGCAAAGATTTCACTCCGGGGTGTGGGCCGCTTCACCGGCATCCACTTCTCTCTCGTGAGTTTACACGCGCTTATAGGCTGAAACTCCCGTATCGGACGAAACGTCGTGAATCTTCCGAAGAGGTGGGTTCTACCTTGTTGTTTTATGTTTGTATGGACTACCCTAACACAACCAAGCACCTAGTTCCACAATGCTACCCCCTTTCGACGCCGTTACCGCGTGTTTCCGTATAAGTCCGGTATTTCTCCAGCGGGTCTAGGGTTTCACCGGAGGGGGGATCCGGAGCGTCTGGACCCCAACACAAGCAAGGTTGTGCCATAGCATGTTATTATAGGTGTGTTGTGTGCTTTTGATGGCAAAGATTTCACTCCGGGGTGTGGGCCGCTTCACCGGCATCCACTTCTCTCTCGTGAGTTTACACGCGCTTATAGGCTGAAACTCCCGTATCGGACGAAACGTCGTGAATCTTCCGAAGAGGTGGGTTCTACCTTGTTGTTTTATGTTTGTATGGACTACCCTAACACAACCAAGCACCTAGTTCCACATTGCTACCCCCTTTCGACGCCGTTACCGCGTGTTTCCGTATAAGTCCGGTATTTCTCCAGCGGGTCTAGGGTTTCACCGGAGGGGGGGATCCGGAGCGTCTGGACCCCAACACAAGCAAGGTTGTGCCATAGCATGTTATTATAGGTGTGTTGTGTGCTTTTGATGGCAAAGATTTCACTCCGGGGTGTGGGCCGCTTCACCGGCATCCACTTCTCTCTCGTGAGTTTACACGCGCTTATAGGCTGAAACTCCCGTATCGGACGAAACGTCGTGAATCTTCCGAAGAGGTGGGTTCTACCTTGTTGTTTTATGTTTGTATGGACTACCCTAACACAACCAAGCACCTAGTTCCACAATGCTACCCCCTTTCGACGCCGTTACCGCGTGTTTCCGTATAAGTCCGGTATTTCTCCAGCGGGTCTAGGGTTTCACCGGAGGGGGGATCCGGAGCGTCTGGACCCCAACACAAGCAAGGTTGTGCCATAGCATGTTATTATAGGTGTGTTGTGTGCTTTTGATGGCAAAGATTTCACTCCGGGGTGTGGGCCGCTTCACCGGCATCCACTTCTCTCTCGTGAGTTTACACGCGCTTATAGGCTGAAACTCCCGTATCGGACGAAACGTCGTGAATCTTCCGAAGAGGTGGGTTCTACCTTGTTGTTTTATGTTTGTATGGACTACCCTAACACAACCAAGCACCTAGTTCCACAATGCTACCCCCTTTCGACGCCGTTACCGCGTGTTTCCGTATAAGTCCGGTATTTCTCCAGCGGGTCTAGGGTTTCACCGGAGGGGGGGATCCGGAGCGTCTGGACCCCAACACAAGCAAGGTTGTGCCATAGCATGTTATTATAGGTGTGTTGTGTGCTTTTGATGGCAAAGATTTCACTCCGGGGTGTGGGCCGCTTCACCGGCATCCACTTCTCTCTCGTGAGTTTACACGCGCTTATAGGCTGAAACTCCCGTATCGGACGAAACGTCGTGAATCTTCCGAAGAGGTGGGTTCTACCTTGTTGTTTTATGTTTGTATGGACTACCCTAACACAACCAAGCACCTAGTTCCACAATGCTACCCCCTTTCGACGCCGTTACCGCGTGTTTCCGTATAAGTCCGGTATTTCTCCAGCGGGTCTAGGGTTTCACCGGAGGGGGGGATCCGGAGCGTCTGGACCCCAACACAAGCAAGGTTGTGCCATAGCATGTTATTATAGGTGTGTTGTGTGCTTTTGATGGCAAAGATTTCACTCCGGGGTGTGGGCCGCTTCACCGGCATCCACTTCTCTCTCGTGAGTTTACACGCGCTTATAGGCTGAAACTCCCGTATCGGACGAAACGTCGTGAATCTTCCGAAGAGGTGGGTTCTACCTTGTTGTTTTATGTTTGTATGGACTACCCTAACACAACCAAGCACCTAGTTCCACATTGCTACCCCCTTTCGACGCCGTTACCGCGTGTTTCCGTATAAGTCCGGTATTTCTCCAGCGGGTCTAGGGTTTCACCGGAGGGGGGGATCCGGAGCGTCTGGACCCCAACACAAGCAAGGTTGTGCCATAGCATGTTATTATAGGTGTGTTGTGTGCTTTTGATGGCAAAGATTTCACTCCGGGGTGTGGGCCGCTTCACCGGCATCCACTTCTCTCTCGTGAGTTTACACGCGCTTATAGGCTGAAACTCCCGTATCGGACGAAACGTCGTGAATCTTCCGAAGAGGTGGGTTCTACCTTGTTGTTTTATGTTTGTATGGACTACCCTAACACAACCAAGCACCTAGTTCCACAATGCTACCCCCTTTCGACGCCGTTACCGCGTGTTTCCGTATAAGTCCGGTATTTCTCCAGCGGGTCTAGGGTTTCACCGGAGGGGGGGATCCGGAGCGTCTGGACCCCAACACAAGCAAGGTTGTGCCATAGCATGTTATTATAGGTGTGTTGTGTGCTTTTGATGGCAAAGATTTCACTCCGGGGTGTGGGCCGCTTCACCGGCATCCACTTCTCTCTCGTGAGTTTACACGCGCTTATAGGCTGAAACTCCCGTATCGGACGAAACGTCGTGAATCTTCCGAAGAGGTGGGTTCTACCTTGTTGTTTTATGTTTGTATGGACTACCCTAACACAACCAAGCACCTAGTTCCACAATGCTACCCCCTTTCGACGCCGTTACCGCGTGTTTCCGTATAAGTCCGGTATTTCTCCAGCGGGTCTAGGGTTTCACCGGAGGGGGGGATCCGGAGCGTCTGGACCCCAACACAAGCAAGGTTGTGCCATAGCATGTTATTATAGGTGTGTTGTGTGCTTTTGATGGCAAAGATTTCACTCCGGGGTGTGGGCCGCTTCACCGGCATCCACTTCTCTCTCGTGAGTTTACACGCGCTTATAGGCTGAAACTCCCGTATCGGACGAAACGTCGTGAATCTTCCGAAGAGGTGGGTTCTACCTTGTTGTTTTATGTTTGTATGGACTACCCTAACACAACCAAGCACCTAGTTCCACATTGCTACCCCCTTTCGACGCCGTTACCGCGTGTTTCCGTATAAGTCCGGTATTTCTCCAGCGGGTCTAGGGTTTCACCGGAGGGGGGGATCCGGAGCGTCTGGACCCCAACACAAGCAAGGTTGTGCCATAGCATGTTATTATAGGTGTGTTGTGTGCTTTTGATGGCAAAGATTTCACTCCGGGGTGTGGGCCGCTTCACCGGCATCCACTTCTCTCTCGTGAGTTTACACGCGCTTATAGGCTGAAACTCCCGTATCGGACGAAACGTCGTGAATCTTCCGAAGAGGTGGGTTCTACCTTGTTGTTTTATGTTTGTATGGACTACCCTAACACAACCAAGCACCTAGTTCCACAATGCTACCCCCTTTCGACGCCGTTACCCGCGTGTTTCCGTATAAGTCCGGTATTTCTCCAGCGGGTCTAGGGTTTCACCGGAGGGGGGGATCCGGAGCGTCTGGACCCCAACACAAGCAAGGTTGTGCCATAGCATGTTATTATAGGTGTGTTGTGTGCTTTTGATGGCAAAGATTTCACTCCGGGGTGTGGGCCGCTTCACCGGCATCCACTTCTCTCTCGTGAGTTTACACGCGCTTATAGGCTGAAACTCCGTATCGGACGAAACGTCGTGAATCTTCCGAAGAGGTGGGTTCTACCTTGTTGTTTTATGTTTGTATGGACTACCCTAACACAACCAAGCACCTAGTTCCACAATGCTACCCCCTTTCGACGCCGTTACCGCGTGTTTCCGTATAAGTCCGGTATTTCTCCAGCGGGTCTAGGGTTTCACCGGAGGGGGGGATCCGGAGCGTCTGGACCCCAACACAAGCAAGGTTGTGCCATAGCATGTTATTATAGGTGTGTTGTGTGCTTTTGATGGCAAAGATTTCACTCCGGGGTGTGGGCCGCTTCACCGGCATCCACTTCTCTCTCGTGAGTTTACACGCGCTTATAGGCTGAAACTCCCGTATCGGACGAAACGTCGTGAATCTTCCGAAGAGGTGGGTTCTACCTTGTTGTTTTATGTTTGTATGGACTACCCTAACACAACCAAGCACCTAGTTCCACAATGCTACCCCCTTTCGACGCCGTTACCGCGTGTTTCCGTATAAGTCCGGTATTTCTCCAGCGGGTCTAGGGTTTCACCGGAGGGGGGATCCGGAGCGTCTGGACCCCAACACAAGCAAGGTTGTGCCATAGCATGTTATTATAGGTGTGTTGTGTGCTTTTGATGGCAAAGATTTCACTCCGGGGTGTGGGCCGCTTCACCGGCATCCACTTCTCTCTCGTGAGTTTACACGCGCTTATAGGCTGAAACTCCCGTATCGGACGAAACGTCGTGAATCTTCCGAAGAGGTGGGTTCTACCTTGTTGTTTTATGTTTGTATGGACTACCCTAACACAACCAAGCACCTAGTTCCACAATGCTACCCCCTTTCGACGCCGTTACCGCGTGTTTCCGTATAAGTCCGGTATTTCTCCAGCGGGTCTAGGGTTTCACCGGAGGGGGGATCCGGAGCGTCTGGACCCCAACACAAGCAAGGTTGTGCCATAGCATGTTATTATAGGTGTGTTGTGTGCTTTTGATGGCAAAGATTTCACTCCGGGGTGTGGGCCGCTTCACCGGCATCCACTTCTCTCTCGTGAGTTTACACGCGCTTATAGGCTGAAACTCCCGTATCGGACGAAACGTCGTGAATCTTCCGAAGAGGTGGGTTCTACCTTGTTGTTTTATGTTTGTATGGACTACCCTAACACAACCAAGCACCTAGTTCCACAATGCTACCCCCTTTCGACGCCGTTACCGCGTGTTTCCGTATAAGTCCGGTATTTCTCCAGCGGGTCTAGGGTTTCACGGAGGGGGGGATCCGGAGCGTCTGGACCCCAACACAAGCAAGGTTGTGCCATAGCATGTTATTATAGGTGTGTTGTGTGCTTTTGATGGCAAAGATTTCACTCCGGGGTGTGGGCCGCTTCACCGGCATCCACTTCTCTCTCGTGAGTTTACACGCGCTTATAGGCTGAAACTCCCGTATCGGACGAAACGTCGTGAATCTTCCGAAGAGGTGGGTTCTACCTTGTTGTTTTATGTTTGTATGGACTACCCTAACACAACCAAGCACCTAGTTCCACATTGCTACCCCCTTTCGACGCCGTTACCGCGTGTTTCCGTATAAGTCCGGTATTTCTCCAGCGGGTCTAGGGTTTCACCGGAGGGGGGATCCGGAGCGTCTGGACCCCAACACAAGCAAGGTTGTGCCATAGCATGTTATTATAGGTGTGTTGTGTGCTTTTGATGGCAAAGATTTCACTCCGGGGTGTGGGCCGCTTCACCGGCATCCACTTCTCTCTCGTGAGTTTACACGCGCTTATAGGCTGAAACTCCCGTATCGGACGAAACGTCGTGAATCTTCCGAAGAGGTGGGTTCTACCTTGTTGTTTTATGTTTGTATGGACTACCCTAACACAACCAAGCACCTAGTTCCACATTGCTACCCCTTTCGACGCCGTTACCGCGTGTTTCCGTATAGTCCGGTATTTCTCCAGCGGGTCTAGGGTTTCACCGGAGGGGGGGATCCGGAGCGTCTGGACCCCAACACAAGCAAGGTTGTGCCATAGCATGTTATTATAGGTGTGTTGTGTGCTTTTGATGGCAAAGATTTCACTCCGGGGTGTGGGCCGCTTCACCGGCATCCACTTCTCTCTCGTGAGTTTACACGCGCTTATAGGCTGAAACTCCCGTATCGGACGAAACGTCGTGAATCTTCCGAAGAGGTGGGTTCTACCTTGTTGTTTTATGTTTGTATGGACTACCCTAACACAACCAAGCACCTAGTTCCACAATGCTACCCCCCTTTCGACGCCGTTACCGCGTGTTTCCGTATAAGTCCGGTATTTCTCCAGCGGGTCTAGGGTTTCACCGGAGGGGGGGATCCGGAGCGTCTGGACCCCAACACAAGCAAGGTTGTGCCATAGCATGTTATTATAGGTGTGTTGTGTGCTTTTGATGGCAAAGATTTCACTCCGGGGTGTGGGCCGCTTCACCGGCATCCACTTCTCTCTCGTGAGTTTACACGCGCTTATAGGCTGAAACTCCCGTATCGGACGAAACGTCGTGAATCTTCCGAAAGAGGTGGGTTCTACCTTGTTGTTTTATGTTGTATGACTACCCTAACACAACCAAGCACCTAGTTCCACAATGCTACCCCCTTTCGACGCCGTTACCGCGTGTTTCCGTATAAGTCCGGTATTTCTCCAGCGGGTCTAGGGTTTCACCGGAGGGGGGGATCCGGAGCGTCTGGACCCCAACACAAGCAAGGTTGTGCCATAGCATGTTATTATAGGTGTGTTGTGTGCTTTTGATGGCAAAGATTTCACTCCGGGGTGTGGGCCGCTTCACCGGCATCCACTTCTCTCTCGTGAGTTTACACGCGCTTATAGGCTGAAACTCCCGTATCGGACGAAACGTCGTGAATCTTCCGAAGAGGTGGTTCTACCTTGTTGTTTTATGTTTGTATGGACTACCCTAACACAACCAAGCACCTAGTTCCACAATGCTACCCCCTTTCGACGCCGTTACCCGCGTGTTTCCGTATAAGTCCGGTATTTCTCCAGCGGGTCTAGGGTTTCACCGGAGGGGGGGATCCGGAGCGTCTGGACCCCAACACAAGCAAGGTTGTGCCATAGCATGTTATTATAGGTGTGTTGTGTGCTTTTGATGGCAAAGATTTCACTCCGGGGTGTGGGCCGCTTCACCGGCATCCACTTCTCTCTCGTGAGTTTACACGCGCTTATAGGCTGAAACTCCCGTATCGGACGAAACGTCGTGAATCTTCCGAAGAGGTGGGTTCTACCTTGTTGTTTTATGTTTGTATGGACTACCCTAACACAACCAAGCACCTAGTTTCCACAATGCTACCCCCTTTCGACGCCGTTACCGCGTGTTTCCGTATAAGTCCGGTATTTCTCCAGCGGGTCTAGGGTTTCACCGGAGGGGGGATCCGGAGCGTCTGGACCCCAACACAAGCAAGGTTGTGCCATAGCATGTTATTATAGGTGTGTTGTGTGCTTTTGATGGCAAATATTTCACTCCGGGGTGTGGGCCGCTTCACCGGCATCCACTTCTCTCTCGTGAGTTTACACGCGCTTATAGGCTGAAACTCCCGTATCGGACGAAACGTCGTGAATCTTCCGAAGAGGTGGGTTCTACCTTGTTGTTTTATGTTTGTAGGACTACCCTAACACAACCAAGCACCTAGTTCCACAATGCTACCCCCTTTCGACGCCGTTACCGCGTGTTTCCGTATAAGTCCGGTATTTCTCCAGCGGTCTAGGGTTTCACCGGAGGGGGGATCCGGAGCGTCTGGACCCCAACACAAGCAAGGTTGTGCCATAGCATGTTATTATAGGTGTGTTGTGTGCTTTTGATGGCAAAGATTTCACTCCGGGGTGTGGGCCGCTTCACCGGCATCACTTCTCTCTCGTGAGTTTACACGCGCTTATAGGCTGAAACTCCCGTATCGGACGAAACGTCGTGAATCTTCCGAAGAGGTGGGTTCTACCTTGTTGTTTTATGTTTGTATGGACTACCCTAACACAACCAAGCACCTAGTTCCACATGCTACCCCCTTTCGACGCCGTTACCGCGTGTTTCCGTATAAGTCCGGTATTTCTCCAGCGGGTCTAGGGTTTCACCGGAGGGGGGGATCCGGAGCGTCTGGACCCCAACACAAGCAAGGTTGTGCCATAGCATGTTATTATAGGTGTGTTGTGTGCTTTTGATGGCAAAGATTTCACTCCGGGGTGTGGGCCGCTTCACCGGCATCCACTTCTCTCTCGTGAGTTTACACGCGCTTATAGGCTGAAACTCCGTATCGGACGAAACGTCGTGAATCTTCCGAAGAGGTGGGTTCTACCTTGTTGTTTATGTTTGTATGGACTACCCTAACACAACCAAGCACCTAGTTCCACAATGCTACCCCCTTTCGACGCCGTTACCGCGTGTTTCCGTATAAGTCCGGTATTTCTCCAGCGGGTCTAGGGTTTCACCGGAGGGGGGGATCCGGAGCGTCTGGACCCCAACACAAGCAAGGTTGTGCCATAGCATGTTATTATAGTGTGTTGTGTGCTTTTGATGGCAAAGATTTCACTCCGGGGTGTGGGCCGCTTCACCGGCATCCACTTCTCTCTCGTGAGTTTACACGCGCTTATAGGCTGAAACTCCCGTATCGGACGAAACGTCGTGAATCTTCCGAAGAGGTGGGTTCTACCTTGTTGTTTTATGTTTGTATGGACTACCCTAACACAACCAAGCACCTAGTTCCACAATGCTACCCCCTTTCGACGCCGTTACCGCGTGTTTCCGTATAAGTCCGGTATTCTCCAGCGGGTCTAGGGTTTCACGGAGGGGGGGATCCGGAGCGTCTGGACCCCAACACAAGCAAGGTTGTGCCATAGCATGTTATTATAGGTTTTTTGTGTGCTTTTGAAGGCAAAGATTTCACTCCGGGGTGTGGGCCCGCTTCACCGGCATCCACTTCTCTCTCGTGAGTTTACTCGCGCTTATAGGCTGAAACTCCCGTATCGGACGAAACGTCGTGAATCTTCCGAAGAGGTGGGTTCTACCTTGTTGTTTTATGTTTGTATGGACTACCCATAGACACAACCAAGCACCTAGTTCCACATTGCTACCCCCTTTCTACGGCCGTTACCCGCGTGTTTCCGTATAAGTCCGGTATTCTCCAGCGGGTCTAGGGTTTCACCCGAGGGGGGGATCCGGAGCGTCTGGACCCCAACACAAGCAAGGTTGTGCCATAGCATGTTATTATAGGTGTTTGTGTGCTTTGATGGCAAAGATTTCACTCCGGGGTGTGGGCCGCTTCACCAGGCATCCACTTCTCTCTCGTGAGTTTACACGCGCTTATAGGCTGAAACTCCCGTATCGGACGAAACGTCGTGGAATCTTCCGAAGAGGTGGGTTCTACCTTGTTGTTTTATGTTGTATGGACTACCCTAACACAACCAAGCACCTAGTTCCACATGCTACCCCCTTTCGACGCCGTTACCGCGTGTTTCCGTTAAGTCCGGATTTCCTCCAGCGGGTCTAGGGTTTCACGGAGGGGGGGATCCGGAGCGTCTGGACCACAACACAAGCAAGGTTGTGCCTTAGCATGTTATTATAGGTGTGTTGTGTGCTTTTGATGGCAAATATTTCACTCCGGGGTGTGGGCCGCTTCACCGGGCATCCACTTCTCTCTCGGGAGTTTACACGCGCTTATAGGCTGAAACTCCCCGTATCGGACCGAAACGTCGTGAATCTTCCGAAGAGGTGGGTTCTACCTTGTTGTTTTATGTTTGTATGGACTACCCTAACACAACCAAGCACCTAGTTTCCACATTGCTACCCCCTTTCGACGCCGTTACCGCGTGTTTCCGTATAAGTCCTTATTTTTTCAAAGTTTTTACTTTCC